>CM028132.1:359030000-359747500 GCA_016271365.2 Neoceratodus forsteri | reverse complement strand
TCTGGATCAATATGATGTTGCCACATTTTTTCATGGAGCAGAAGGCTTTTTGTGTGTGTGTGTTTACCTTCAGTTATGTTTTTGCGTGAGCACTGTTTTGGGCTGGGGGTGGGGTTGGGGCGTGGAGTCACTGTACTACTGTGAGTGATAGCAGTTATTTTATTCGTAGTCACAGTCTTTTTTCTGTTTTTATATTTTAACAATTTTCCATGTCTTGGGGGAGCACGGTTAAGCAGGAGGAGCCATGTTCATAACTGTCTACACGGAATACCGATCACACAAAGTGAATCGAGAGCTTGCTTCCATGTAAAGTTGCTACCGCAACAGGAAAGTGCTATTTGAATGGATTTTCTATTCAGCAGTTCTGCAGCTGGAGTATCACTTTGAAAGCTGGATGCATGTCACGCACTTACAAGAGTGCTTCATACGACCAATAAGCAAGACTTCTGATTGGCTGTGACAGCACTATTAATCTATAATTCTAAACAAACTCACTGCCTCTGGCCTCATCTGTTCTTCCCTTTCCTGGTTCTTATCTTACCTCTTTTCCTGGTTCTTATCTTACCTCTCTAGCTGTGCCCAGTCAGTCTGTCTCTATTGGCCCTGCTCTGTCTGATCCTAGACATGTCACCATGGGGGGGTCCCAAAATGCTCTGTTCTAGGGTCCCTCCTTTTTACCATTTTTGTAAATGCAAATGATTCACTGCTTCTTGTAAAATCCTGTAATATCCACATGTATGGCTCTATACTTGGTCCCCTCCTCTTCACCATTTTTATAAATGACATATCTCTCATTGCTCCTTCGTGCTCATCCCTGCTCTATGCTGATGACCTTGTTCTCTATACAAGCTCCAGTAATATCACTGACCTCAGCACTTCCCTTTCTGCTGACTTTTGCTCCATCCAACAATGGCTCATAAGTAACAAAGTAGTACTTGACACTAGCAAAACCCACTCTGTGCTGTTTGGTTCTGCCCCTAGATTAAAGAAATGTCCAGGACAGCTACTGATCCACTGCTACCATGGTTCCCTTCTTGAAAATGTCAATACATTCAAATATCTTGGTGTTACCCTTGACTCTCCACTTGACTTTGACCACCACATATTCTATACTTGTAGGGCTGTAAACTCCAAACTTGGACTGGCCTACAAAACTAGTCATGCACTCACACCCTTTGCCAGAATAGCTATTGCCCAAGGCATTCTTCCTCCTGCTCTTACCTATGGATCTACCACTTATGTTGGTGCTACCAAAGCTAGTCTCCACAAATGGGACACTACTTATAATAATATATGCTGCTTTACCCTGGCCTTTCACTGCCTCACTCATTGCTGTCAGCTCTACAATTGCCTAAACTGGCTCCCCCTGAGGCAAACTACCATTATTCTCTTGGCACCTTGATCGACAGCATCATATGCTCTGGTGTTCCCTCCTCACTTGCTCAGATGCTGACCCTGCCAAGCCTCCACTGTGCCCTTTGCTCTGGTGACTGGTCCCTGCTATCTGTCCCTAGATGCAAAATGACTATGGGCTCTCAGGCTTTCTCCCACTTTGCACCTCCCTTCTGGAACTCTTTACCGGCAGCCATTCATCTCTCCCCTACTCAAACCAACTTTAAATGGGCACTGTACAGCCATCTAGCTGCCGCAAACCTCTGCACTTGTTTTTTATCCCCCGTGACACCTTCTGACCACTTCTGCTACGTGTGTCCACTAATAGTCTGCAACCATCTCACTTATGGTACACTTACTATCTTTCAGCTAACCTGTTCCTATCATAGCTTGAATCTTCCTCCATCTCTCTCTCTCTCTCTCTCTCTCTTTAACCTACTAAACCTACACTTCTCTCATGGTCTACTGCTAATGTGTTTAGTATTGATTACCTACTGAATTGCTGTTTTGTTTCTGTGCTAGTTTTATCTGAATGATTTTAGTGTATTTACTAATTTTGATTATTGTACACTTACTGTTGTGTATAATGTCTCTCTAATCACATTGTTTTCCTGTTCATTGTCCTTATTTCTGTCTGTAACTGTGTGCTTTCCCTGTACCTTTGTATTGAATCATTTTGCCTTGTGCTCTCTTGCGTCATGCCTGAAAATGGGTATCTTTATGTCTAGTGCACTTAGGTAAACAAAAACAAATAAATAAATGTTGCTTATCATGTGGGTGAATGCCTCTCACTGGGAATGCACAAACGCCTAGTCGAATGTTTAATCCTTCCAGTCATTGACTTTGGGGATGTGGTCCATGATGTCATCCCTGAATGGCATTTAACGAAACTGGATACCCAATTCAGTGACACCTGTCTGTTCATCTTTTCAGCCCCTGCCTGATCGCATCATTGCACATTATATGACCACCTGGGTGGTCCCTTACTGTCTGACAGATGTGTGCAACACCAGGCTTTCTTTGGATTTAAATACTGACATAAAGGTGACCTGCAGAGAACCACTGCAGCCCGCTCCCATCCCCACATACCTTACAATGCTGCTGCAGGAGTCCGGGGCTACAGTGATCATAATTTTTAATCCACCGGTTATTTTGGTATAAACTGCCAACACTTTAGGCTGAACGCAGAAGCGCTGTGCAGTTCCCAGTTGAGCGGGTGCAAGGAGTCATGGACAGACAGCTGGTGAGACCACATCTGGAGTACTGCGTGCAGTTCTGGAGACCCAATCTCTGCAAAGACATAGACAGGATGGAAGCTGTCCAGAGGAGGGCAACTAAAATGGTGCAGGGTCTGCACCGGAAGACATATGAAGAGAGACTTAAGGAGCTTAATATGTATAGCCTCGAGGAAAGGAAGGACAGGGGGGACATGATAGAAACTTTCAAGTACCTCAAGGGAATCAACAAAGTCCAAGAGGATAGCATCTTTCAAAAAAAGAGGTGTGCAAGAACAAGGGGGCACAATTTGAAGATATAAGGGGGGCGGCTCAGAGGTAATTTAAGGAAGTATTTTTTCACAGAGAGGGTTGTGGATGTATGGAACAGCCTTCCAGAGGAGGTTGTGGAGTCAAAAACAGTGGTGGAATTCAAGCATGCATGGGACAGTCATAAGGCAATTCTAGGGGGTTGGGGTAGGAAGAAGTAGGCTGCTGGTTAACTAGGATCTGCAGCTTATCCATCAGGTAGGGAAATGGGCAGACTGGGTGGGCCAAGCGGTCCTTATCTGCCGTCAAATTCTATGTTTCTCTGGGTATTACACTCATTTAGTGACATCGCTCCCACCACTGCTCTTATTATAGCAGCAGTGGCGGTACTTTATTATGCTTATTTTATGGCTTCTAAGGGGGTCTTGATACCTGTAATGTTACTTACAGCAACACCTGGACAGGCTGTTGTTTGACACCAAAATCTGCAGTAGGGGAAACACTCCAGAGTGGGGTGGAAAGAATGTGCAGAGACCTGAGAAAATTCAAGGTGTGGTTAAGGGCATGGCAGCTGGATTTCAATTTGAAAAAATGCTAAATCTTGCACTTAGGGCATGGAAACCCATAGACAGAGTACAAAAGAAGAGAAGGGGTATTTAAGGTTACCAGACAAGAAAGGGGTCCTGGGAGTGATCATATCTGATGATCTCAAGGTGGTGAGGCAGTGCAACAAGGAAGTGGGTAGGGTCAGTGGGATGTTGGGGTGCATAGGCAGGGGTATCACTAGCAGAAGGAGGAAGGTAGTGTTGCCACTATATAGCTTGTTGGTGAGACTCCACCTGGAGTACTTTGCTTAGTTCTGGAAACCACATCTCAGGAAGGACAAAGAGTGGAGGCAGTCCAGAGGAGGGTAACTAAAATGGTGCAGCATTTGCATTGAAAGCCCTATAAGGAGAGAATGAAGGCTTTCAATATGTACACCCCGGAAGAGAGAAGGAAGAGTGAGGGGAGGTATGATAGAGACCTATAAATATCTCACAGGGGTGACTTGGGTACAGGAGGGGTGTATTTTTCAGAGGAAAATATGAACAAGAATAAGGGGACATGCAATGAAGCTGGAAGGGGGTAAATTCTAGAGAGATGTGAGGAAGTACTTCTTCACTGAAAGAGTGGTGGATGCCTGGAACAATCTTCCAGTGGAGATGGTGGAGTCAAAAACAGTGGTGGGCTTCAAGCATGTATGGGATAGGCATAAGGGAATCTTTGTGGGAAGCAAGGTTGGAGGGAGATACATAGATACATAGACAGTGTCGGCAGATAAGGGCCTATGGCCCACCCAGTCTGCCCATTTGAGCTTGTAAGTTCAGTTTATGTTTTCCTAGAAGTCTGTTTCCCCTTACCCCTGACCTCCAGATGGAGATCCAGTAAGGTCTGTGGTGACAGTATAGGCAGGGGGAGAAAAGGGCAGACTGGGTGGGCCAAGCAGTCCTTATTTATTGTTAAATTCTATGTTTCAACGCATTGCTGAATATGGTATTGTGGCAGACTTCTTTTTTTCTGCCAGATTGTAGTTCACTTTTAGAGGTGAATCATATACTTTTATATTTGCTGAGGCAGTGTAAAGATTATGGAAGGTCTTCCTACGAGGCGAGAGAATGATTCTGATGAGCCTGATGAACTGGCGGGGCCTTCTGAACAGATTTGTTTTTCAGCTTACAATAAAGGCTGGCCACTTTCTTTACTATGTTATTTATTTATTCACTTACTTATTTATTTAAAAGTTTTACCATGAAAGACATAGTGGGCAAGTAACTACTCGTTTCCAGATGTGTTCTACAATGGTAAATAAAATACAATATTAAATAAAATAAGGTGCAAGGATAATAAAAGCACTATGGTTAAACAGTCACAATATTCAGGCAGTTAGACCAGTGCAACTCAAAATAAAAGGTGCAAGGACAATAAATTAAGAAACAAATGCAATGCATTACCAGTTAAGAGCACAGTATTATTTATTTTTATTTTAGTCATTGGTAACCGGGTAAGGCCCACTAAGCAGATGCTTTCATAGTGGGTTAGGAGCTTCTGGACACCGATGGGCAACATACCTAGACTTGCTTTTTTGGCCAACAGGCAGGTCTGGAATTTGAGTCTGTCCTCGAACTGAAGCCAGTTAGCATGGGTGTATAGGTCACAGGTGTGTGTGTACCGCTTGGAGCCAGTGGTTAGACGACACACCTTATTTAATGCCATTTTGATGCGATTGAGAGCTGAGTTTGTTGCAGATCCATAAATTATGATCCCATACTCAACCAGGGAAGACAACCAAGCTGTGGATTGCCAGGTTAAGGGCTTCAGGGATCAGGCAGTGCTTATGCCTATAGAGAAGGCCGATACGTATGTTGAGGGCCTTTGCAATACTATTGATGTGACTGACAAACGACAAGGAGCTGTCGACTGTGACCCCCAGGTATTTAAATTGCTGTACCTGGTCCAGAGATACTCCATCGACATTCAAGATGATGAGAGGGTGCATTCAGTGTCTATTATGTGGACTGGAGAACATCATAGATTTAGTTTTTTTTTAAAATAATTCATGACCAGTTTATGGTCCTTGAACCGTCTTTCTACTGCAGTGAAATTGTATCCTGTAAGGTGTGCTCCAGGGTGTTGGAGTCAGGATCATTATAAAATAGAACTGCATAATCTGCATAGAGCAACATTTTGCAACAGCAGGTACGTGGTAGCTGATTTAGAAATATGCTGAACATTAGGGGACCCAGTATAGAGCCCTGGAGGACACCAGATCGAACAGGTCTACTGTCAGATACAACATTATCGATCCTACTTGTTGGATCTGGTTGGAAAGACAGGACTTAAACCATCCAACTGTGTCATTGGAGAGACCAATAGCCTCCAGCTGCTCAGCTAGGAGGTCATGACTGACCATGTTGAACGCTTTTGAGAGGTCAATAGATGAGCGGTTAGTATAATGGTATGAGACAGCGTCACTATGGAATGCACATTTAGGGATGCCTTTGTTAGGAATGGAGCTGAGCCCTGTGGAGATATGCTGCACAGGCGGCTATGCAAAGTCCAAGAGGGTAGCATCTTTCAAAAAAAGAGGTGTGCAAGAACAAGAGGGCACAATTTGAAAATAGAGGGGGGGCGGCTCAGAGGTAATTTAAGGAAGTATTTTTTTTACAGAGAGGGTTGTGGATGCATGGAACGGTCTTCCGAAGGAGGTTGTGGAGTCAAAATCAGTGGTGGAATTCAAGCATGCATGGGATAGTCATAAGGCAGTTCTGGGGGATGGGGGTAGGAAGAAGTAGGCTGCTGGTTAACTAGGATCTGCAGCTTATCCAGTAGGTAGGGAAATGGGCAGACTGGGTGGGCCAAGCGGTCCTTATCTGCCGTCAAATTCTATGTTTCTATGTTTCTATGTTTCTATGCAGGCACAGGAGGGAGAGAAACATAATACCCCTCAGAAGTATTGCATTAAACGGTGACATGTTAAGGATGAATCCGGCAGGAGAGCCACTGCAGATTATTCCTTCTTTTTGTGGGAGAGATTATACCTGGAGAGGCTAAGGTAGGGTGAGTGTGTAGGGAAGGCTAGAGCAGACCAACCAATAACAGGCTGTGGGTGAAGATCACTGAGCATTTAAAGAGGTTGGGTCCAGTGAGGGTGGGTGGGACAAAATACAGTGTTTAAGAGTCAGTCTGGGAGTCTGGGCCACTGAAACAAGCTGGCGTCCAGTTTTTGAAAGAGAAAAATCTAAAGCACTACAGCACCAATCATCCAATAGGATTAGCGGCTATCAAGCCAAGCAGTTGTCACAGAAGCTGGGGATTATACCCAAGGCCCCTAGGGATCTAAATACACTTAGAATTTTCATAGGCTGCAATCTACAGCAGAAGTTCTGAGGTGCCGCAGAATTCACTCTTCTTGTTGATTTTTTATTAATATTTCTGTTTTTCCATACGATCTGGTTCCCTTCCCCTCTTTTTATATCCTAAACCCCCATATGCTCAGAATGTGATGTTATCATTGCTATAACATCATACATTAGCTAATGAAATGGCTGCAATCTGCAACAGAAATGAACAGTCACTTATCTACCACAGCTCCCACTGCCAGAGATGGTGGCACAGCACATCATGCATGGTGATAGTTGCTCAACCTGCATTACAGCCTAATACAATTTTCAGTCTTACATTATTGCACTAGAGCCAACTTAAACAAAACCTTGTCAATAGCACAGACCTGTTAAGTCCATACCTCACTTTGTACAAACCTATTTGGGCCTTTAAGGTATACAGATGCCATCTGAAATGAATAACTGGTAAAATGAATAGAACTGTCATTTAAAAAAAAATAAACTAATTATGCCCAGAAAAGTAGAATATAATAATGTGTAGACCTGTTGAAAGAACAGACCTGTTAAATAAATAATTGCACTGTACGCATTTTTGCCAGGGTTATTGATTACATATTGTCATTGGTGGATAGAATCACCTAAAAGTTATGGAGAAATGTTGTGTGCAGGGACAGCTGTTGGGCCAAAGGGTAGCATGCTGTGTTTCTGTGCCGGCAACTCAGGTTCAGAGATTAGCTCTGGGAGCTGGCTGGGCAGCACAAGGATTGGCGGAACACATCATTGCTCGGAGCCTGGGAAGGTATGGTGCAGTGTTCTGTCACATGGTTGACACTTTGTGCTGGTCTGTAGAGCTCTATCTCACAATCTGTTCACATGCATGTCATGGCCTGATGGTGTTACGCAGTGTATCAGGGAAAGCAGGTTGACATCAAAAATGAGTTTTGCAATAACTCCTTTATTCCATTTCTAATGGGACCTGTATGAATGAGGATACAAGTTCATGGAAATTAAAAAAAATATATATATATATATATATATATATATACACACATCACACACAGTATCTCTGTCTCTCTCACCACACACAGACACAGACACATTTGTATGTATGTTACAGATTGCGTATAAATATATAAGTGATACACAGTGGGAACCTCATGAGTGGTGTAGAAAGCAAATACAAATATATAAGTGATAAACAGTGGAAACCTCATTAGTGGGATAGATAGCATGCATATAGAAATACCTTATTTATCACATAAGATCCCCTCTGCATATGTCATTTATTTAACAGGCTAGGACCTTAAAGGAGATACATTTGTTTTGCTTTTTTAGACATAAAATTATTTTTATAATTCTGTTATATTTTTGAACTAGTGTTGCTGTGCTTTCCACCATCCTGATTGCTATAAAAACTGCCATGAAAGTGAAGTCAGGATGACAAGCTGTCACTGTGATGTGGTAGTTTGTAAGTGCTGCAGAACTTCTGCAGAAATTACAAACCACCGCCGCAGAAGTTCTGCGGCAAATGGTAGTCTTGCCGCAGAACTTGGTCCCACTGTGCCACAGAAGAGTAGGGGCCCTGATTATACCTGATGTTTCCTGGGTCAGGAGGGGTGGGTGGCAGCTGTTGAGGAGAGGCGCAGTGAGAGCAGTGGAGCTGCGCTCTCGTTGAGGGCTGCGATCTTCTGGTGGAGGACCAGTGGGTCAATGTGGAGGTAACAACCATCTGGGTGGAAGTTTGGGGGCTGCTTCTGTGGCCAGTGAGCCCCACTTGGGCTGTGGGCTGATGTTTCCTGGGTCAGGAGGAGCGGGCGGGAGCTGCTGAGGAGAGGCACAGTGGGAGCGGTGGAGCTGCACTCTGGTTGGGGGCTGCAATCTTCTGGCGGAGGACCGATGAGTCAATGTGGAGATAGCGGCCAACGGGGCAGAGGTTCGGGGCCCGCTCCTATGGCCGGTGAGCCCTGCTCAGGCTGTGGCCCTTTGCAATGGTGCAAGAGTAATCATTGCAGTGCAATACAGTAAGGTACAAGTACTAAACATTTCCAGATGTGAACACATAATTAGGAGCAGTTGAATGGGAAACTAGGGTGGACAAAACTGCTCTGAGACTGGAGGAGCAGCCAGCATTACAAGGAGGGGGGAGTGGGAGATGCTAAGGTCAGTGGTCAGGTACAGCTGTAGGAGGGTGCAGCAAAGTTTTGCAGAGCTGACATGAGAGAGAAGAAAGAAGAGACTGATGACAGATGGGGGAAGTGAGGACCAGAGCATGGGGAAACAATATGAGAAGGCAGCTTGGTCTGCAGTAGTTTTCTGTGGGGGGGAGAATGGAATGGGATGCAGTTTTCCAGAGTGGGGAGAAGAGGTCTGAAAGGTAGGAGGGTGAGAGTCAAGCCAGAATATGGAAGTGAAGAAGGCAAAGTGGGTGAGCCACCTGGCATCAATGGAGGAGTAAAGGGATCAGTGGTGGCTTTTTTGAGGACAGTCCAAGACAAAGTGGCAGAATGAGTAAAAGAGGGAGTACAGTCCGGCAATGGTAGACTGAAGAGCTATGCTGTAGACAGTGTTACCATAGTCCAAGATAGGGATGATCATCTTTGAAACTAGCTCTCAGCGGGCAGGAAGTGGGATTGTGGCTTTGTTTCTGTTCAGAGCACCCAGTTTAGGGTGGAATTTGTGGCGCATAGCATCTGTGTTATCCAGGAAGTCAAGGTGATGGTCCAACAGAACTCCTAGGTACTTAAAGAAAGATCCTTAATTGCTATAACACCGAGGGTATAGAAGGAAGGTGGGGGGGGGAGTCTGGCAAGCCTCCGCCAGGAGCCAGAGGTCATAGTGACCATTTTCTTGGCACTGAGGGACAGTTGGTTGGATTGAAACCAGCACAAGATACTGACAAAGTTCTGTTGGAGTCAGACAGCAAGCTGAGTAGCAGAGGAGTCTATGGCATGCAGTAGAGTGCCTTCTGTGTACATGTGAATGGACGCAGAGGAACAGGCAGTAGAGAGGTCATTCAGAAATATACATTCCTAAATATGTAACATGGTTCCTCTTCTGTGGACTGGAATATTTTGTGACATGGCTACATTATAAGTGCACACTATTTATTGTTGTAGACTGAAATATATTGGTGCTGAGAGGATATTATGGAATATTGTTGGTGGTATAATCTCAGTTTTGTTACATTGGGGGAGGATACGTACAGTAATTATATCTTTGCTAGCTTGGATATGATGTCCTTTTTATGTTGGCGCACTTGTGCAGCCAACATCTTGTGGTAGTGCAGCTTTGGAGGTGCAGTCACTGTTGGGTGAATGCAGGGCATGCACCAGTAGATGCATCCCTCATTCCCCAACCAGCCTGCATGCCGGCGCCACACCATGCATACATAATGTGGCGAGCACATCTAAGAAAAGGCCCACTGCAATCCAAGCAAAGCTCATCAGATGCAGCGGACCTTCCCTGGACGTGCTTGCCAACATTATGAGCATGGCGGCACAGTGGCTGCCAAACTGCCAACTTCAGGGGTGCCCAATCCCCCTGTCAGTTAACCCTGCCCTCTGCTTATGTGCCGAAGGCCACTCCCCATCAGCATAAATCACCCCTCCATTGTTAAATGCAGGAAGTGCCCAATCTCCCTCAGCTCGGCCCCCGACTTTCTTTGTGATGCTGCGATGGAGGCCCACTCCCGTCGGCATAAAGAACCCCCCATTGTTAAATGCGAGGGGTACCTAGCTCAGCTCAGCCCCCCACTTTCTTTGTGTGCCGACGGGGTGCCCAATCCCCATCAGCATAAAAATCCCCGTGTTGTGTACCAGCGATGGTGCCCAATCCCCATCAGCTACAGACCCCCAAACATTTGGGTGGCACGGCAAGGCCCACCCCAAGCGTGCCAAATCTAAAACAAAGAACTGTCCCATGATGTTTTTTTTTTTTGGTCACCTGTAAAATGAAATGGTCCTAACGTAGTCTCTCTGCCTCACCTGCACCCACCCTCTCGCACCTGCCTCCCCCACCCCCCACCCCATACTTACCTTCGCGGAGTCTGCACGATTTATCTTTGTGACCGGGAACACGTGCCTGCACTTTTCAAAGCCGACTCACGAACTGAGAAATGCTGGTAAGCTGTGTAATGAAATAAATAGATTTTTTCAGCTTTGCTGCATATCTCAGGCATTTTTGGGAATTTTGGCCCCAAATTTTCAACATGGGGTTTTTGGGACCCCTCCTCATGAACTCTTGCACTGTCATGGCGTTATTCGGTCCCAAAAGGTGATTTCACAGTCACTGCATGGAATCACCTTTTGGGACCGAGTAACGAAATGACAGTGCCACTGTTCATGAGGGGGGCTCTCAAAAAGCCTATGTTGCTGGGAAAAATCCAAAAAATGACTGTTTTACGAGTGTGCATTGCGCAGTTGGTACGCACACTCGTAAGTTAGCGAATTTGCAATATTTTCATGCCAGATTCTCAACATTGGCATTTTACCACAACTTCTTGTGAACCGTACAGTTGTCATTTTTCACATCTTGGCCAAAATGTGTTTTCGCACTTCTGGCGCAGAATAGCACGGTCGCTGTGCAAAATCAGTGTTCAGGACACATTATGAAAATGACAGTGACACTGTTCATGAGCAGAGGTCCTAAAATGCCTGTGTTGAAAATTTGGTGACACTACTTCATAAAATGACTGTGTTACGAGTGTGCGTTATTCAGTTTGCACGCATGCTTGTAAGTTCGCAAACTTATAATATTTTCACTCCAGATTTTCAACAGTGCCATTATTCTGCACCTCCTAAAGAACAGTACAGCTGTCATTTTTCACATCCTGACCAAAATCTGTTTTCGCAGTCTGGCGCAGAATAGCGCGGTCGCTGTGGAAAGTGTGTGTTCGAGAGATATTATGAAATTGTCAGTGACACTGTTCATTAGCAGATGTCCTAAAATGCCTATGTTGAAAATTTGGGGACTAAAGTCAATAAAATGAGTGTTTTACGAGCATGCGTTGCACAGTTTGCACGCACGCTCGTGATTTTGTGAATTTCTAATAGTTTCACTCCAGCTGTTCATCATTGGCATTTTTCCATACCGCCTTATGAAAAGTACAGCTGGCTGAAATATGTTTTCGCAAGTCTGGTGCAGAATTGTACAGTCGCTGTGCAAAATCAGTTTTCGGGACAGTTTGAGGAAATGACAATGACACTATTCATGAGCAGAGGTCCTAAAATGCCTGTGTTGAAAATTTGGTGCCGAAAGTCCATACAATGACTGTGTTGCAAATGTGCATTGCGCAGTTTCCACGCACCCTTGTAACTTCATCAATCTGCAATATTTTCATGCCACATTTTCACCACTGGCATTTGTGCACACTTCCTTATCAACAGTCCAGCTGCCATTTTTCACAGCCTGCCCAAAACGCGTTTACGCAGCTGTGGTGCACAATGGCGTGCTCGCTGTGCAAAATCACCTTTTGGGACACATTAGCAAAATCACAGTGCTATGCGTCTCTAGCTCCGCCACTGGCAATGCCAGCGCAACAACATTCGGCATTGAAAAATGCTTGTTATAGTTTATAACTCTCACCTCACTGCAGGAATTAGTGTTTCCTGTCAAGTGATAGTTTTAATTATTGTTTAAGTATAGCAAAATATTGCATGCGCTCAAGGATTAATAGCTTTCTGTTTATTGTTGCATATATTTTCTATGATTACCCCACCAGATTTTGGATTTAGGGGAGTATGAAGTAGATTTAGAGCTACATGTCCAATGTTGGATATCTTTGCATTTGTAAAATTATAGTTACTGCAGAGGATATCCCAGACCATTTACCTAGCTTCTTCATGGGAGTGAGCCCACTGATTAAATTAGGATAGATTTTAATAGTTATAGGAAGCTTAGAAATAAATGTAAAATAAAAATTAGGCAAAGTAAATCAAACTACTTCCAGAGCTTTTAGACCTCGGGATTAAAAAACCCAGAATGTTTTGATATTCAATAAATTCACTTATAAATTCTAAAAGCAAAGTATCTGCAGAAGTATTCATCAAAGATGGTCATGAATTAACAAATACACAGGAGACTTGCGATACTTTTTTGAATAAGTTTCTTGATTTGTCCAAATACACTCAATCCTTTGATCAGAATCCAAATACGGATTTAAATTCTACCCCAATTTCCAATTTAAGTCCTACTTTTTATTTTAGAGCTATAAAGCCATATCAGGTTCTTAAATTATTGCAGCATATTTCTACCAGTCCAGGGGCTAGTGTATCGGAGCCAAGGTTTCTAAAATTAGTTTCCGATTATATCACTTATCCTCTTACTTTGATATACAACTTGTCTTTGGTTACAGGATGTTTCCATAACCAATGGAAGCAAACTGTAATTAAACTGATCTATAGAACTGGTGATAGAGGGGATATGGACAACTATCATCCAGTATCCCTGCTTCCACCATTAGGTAAAATCCTTGAAAAATTGCTAAATAAACAAATTACTGGGGCCTCAGGACTCCCAATCAGCATGGTTTTTGTAGGTATCACAGGACCGGTATGGCCTTGGCCAGGTTCACGAACTACACCAGAGTAGCTATGGATGATGGTTTGCTCACTGGTGCTGTGTTCATGGACCTATCCAAGGCCTTTGACTTAGTAAGCCACCTCCTGCTGCTCGGGACCCTACGGAATATCGGTCTGGCAGATTCACTGCTTGAGTGGTTCCAAAGTTACTTAACTGATTGGCCCTTGAATGTAGGTTTAAATGGAAGTTTTTCTACCTATAGTTAATGGAACAAGGAGTGCCCCAGGGTTCTATTGTTGGGTAATTGGTTATCGGGAAATCATTTATCTTTAAATTGTAAGAAGACCAAATGTATGCTTTTTGGTTTTAGACAGAGACTAGACAAAGATTCTGATCTAAATATAATGGATTCTCTTGGAAATAAATTGGAGCAGGTTACCCAATTTAAATATCTTGGAGTCCTGCTGGACCCAAATTTAACCTTTTCCAATCACATTAAATCTGTGAATCATCAGGTAAATCAAAGATACTCTACAGGCAAGGAATAATAGCCAAAGGTGTACTTCTCCCAATTTTAAACTATAATTATTTTCTTTTTACAAACTTGGCCAGAGAAGAATCATCTCTCTTGACTTTAGTATTTCACAGTATATGCAGATTTACATTCAAGTTGCCTTATTCCACTCATCGTTGTGAACTGTATAGTCAGTCAGGCTGGCTATCACCGAGGCTAAATAGTTTATATAGTCTTTGTTGTTTAACAGATAATGTTCTTCGTCAGAGGGAGAACTCTCCCCTCTAGTCATTATTACAAATTAAAAATAATAATAAGGAACTTCGTTCTAGCGAACTGGTTAGACTAATTGTTCCTAAAACCAAGACTAAAATGGGGGATCATTCTTTTTCTTATTGTGCAGCTAAAAATTGGAATGAGCTTCCTGTTTCACTTTATGGTAATTTTAGCCATCAAACTTTTAAAGTCAAGCTAAAGAAATATGTTCTCAGCAATGTATGTTGTCACTGTTTCTGAAAGTGTGATTTGTATTGTACTTATTTATTGTTGTGTGTTACATTATTTTTACCATCTTGACCGTATATTTATGGTCCCGGGTTGTGCATAAAAATGGGCCTTGGCTCATTACATTTACCTGTTAAACAAAAGTTAAAATAAATAAAAATAAAGTTTTCTTTTTCTGTTAACATATTAAGGTGAAAGTGGTATACGAGTACAGAGTATTCCCTGTTCTGTAGTCTCACTGTTTCTTGTGTGATCTCTGTGACATTTGGTGTTTGGAGAATGAGTCACTAAAGAAAGTTTAATAAAATAAAAAATAAATAAAATGGGAAGGTAAAAACAGAGAAAATAAAAAAAACATACAAAAAGCTAAACTGCGTATTATTTATGTATGTACAGTATATATGTATCTATGTATTTTTCAAAATTTCTTCTGAGATGTCTGGGGCTATTTATGTTTGGTTAAAATAAAATCAACAAATTTTAATCTGTATGTCATGCATTGTATCAAATGCATGACTTTCTTCATACCTCGACAAAATGTACAGTTTAAAAGATTGAACATCTACTAGTATTTAAAGCACTCTGAGTTTACAGAAGGCTGCTATATTAGTAAAGATCTACTACATATTACCAAAAATAGCTGAAAGAAAATGTTGTTAAATATAGAATAATATCTGGGGGGATGGTTATTACAAGAATTATACACACACCTGAGGTGTGCAATGCCATATAAACTCCAAGAGCGAAGCTGGAGGAGTTTATTCTGACATCCACACTGAGTGTGTGTAAATCAAGTTTTGCACACCTCCCAGATTTTATTTATATAATTGCTGGGGATCATTTTTTCACCACAACAGTTATATAAAATAAAGAGATCCCTATGGAGCCACTGACTTGGATGGGTTTCAGCTCAGTCCGCGGCTCGTGTTAAAAACCCCAGCTTCTATTAAAAACCTTTACCTTTTTTTGTTTTAGCCTGTTTGAGAAGCAGAATGATTGTTTGTTTTTAAAATTAACTTACCGCTGACTCCAACTGGTGGCGAACTGTGAAGCAGTGGGGAAATGGTGGCCTGCACCGAAGAATGGAGGAGTGGTGACTGCACATGCTCAGAACAAGGGAAACCTGACATGTGTATGCCGTTATGACCTATGGGTTATAAAGGGGTTGAAAGAGGCTGGTAGCACCCGTTGCATACGAACACTTGAGACAAATACCACATGAACACAAACTATTAGTAAGTCCATCTTGTTGATATAAAAAGCATCAAACGCATAATCTGGCAGAAATTAAACAACTAACGTTTCTCCTAGCGTGCTGCCAGGCTTCATCAGAGTGATTATAACAAAGGTAAAATGCTGCCTTTATACAGAGTTAAACCTATCACATGTGTACAGTTAACCAATTAATACTAACATCAATTAATTGGTAGTAACTAACAATCCATCTCTTAAAGTGCAAGTTAAGTCACATGTTAGTTTATCCACTAAAACTCAAACTTGGAGTGGGCATGTATCTTATTTTAAATTTAACCTTATCATCTACTGGTAATACATAGAAAATATTAGAGCTAGTGTCAATTTTTAGGATGAACACTTCTTTTGTCACTTCTGTGTCAAATATGAAGGCATCTATTGCACATCCCATACAAATCTCTACTACTTAACATTATCTTAATATTATAATCTATATATATACACACAAATATTTAAAAAAACATGTCAGCTCCAGGTAACAACTTTAAATATTACAAACATGAAGTACCAATCCCCCTGTAGATAATTCTAAGTGACCATATATTTAATTGGCCACTTGGTAATACACCAGTAATCAAAGGTGTATTTAAGAGTCCCTTCCTTAATATTTATTTTTTTTCAAAATTAGCATCTATACTTTTTCAAAAATGCGGACAATTCAATGCTGTCATTAAGGTTGTTTCTCCGAGCCCCCAATTCATATATCCAATAGCTTTCTCTCTGTCCTATAAGTTTATTAAGGTCCCCCTTCCCACTTTAACCTGCTCAATCCCTACAAAATGAATTCAATTTTGATTGCATTTATTGCTCACTAAACGTTTAGCCATTGCATAAGATAAATCTCCTTTCTCAATGGCTCTCACATGTTCCCCTATTCTAGTACAAAACTTTCTAATGGTACGCCCAATATAAAAAGCCCCACATGAGCATTTCAACATGTAAACAATGCCACTGCTGTTGCATGTGATGAAATCCTTAATTTGTATAATTTTATTTGTGGAGGGGTGCTTAAATTCCTTGCATTATGTAAAAACTTACAAAAAACATTTAGTGAGCAATAAATGCAATCAAAATTTAATTCATTTTGTAGGGATTGAGCAGGTTAAAGTGGGAACGGGGGGGGGGGAGACCTTAATAAACTTATAGGACAGAGAGAAAGCTATTGGATATATGAATTGGGGGCTCGGAGAAACAAAGGCCTTAATGACAGCATTGAATTGTCCATATTTTTGAAAAAGTATAGATGCTAATTTTGAAAAAATATAAATATTAAGGAAGGGACTCTTTTAAATACACCTTTGATTATTGGTGTGTATTACCAAGTGGCCAGTTAAATATTTGGTCACTTGGAATTATCTACAGGGGATTGGTACTTCGTGTTTGTAATATTTAAAGTTGTTACCTGGAGCTGACATGTTTTTTTTTAAATATTTGTGTATATAGATATAGATTATAATATTAAGATAATGTTAAGTAGTAGAGATTTGTATGGGATGTGCAATAGATGCCTTCATATTTGACACAGAAGTGACGAAAGAAGTGTTCATCCTAAAAACTGACACTAGCTCTAATATTTTCAATGTATTACCAGTAGATGATAAGGTTAAATTTAAAATAAGATACGTGCCCGCTCCAAGTTTGAGTTTTGTGGGTAACCTAACATGTGACATAACTTACACTTTAAGAGATGGATTGTTAGTTACTACCAATTAATTGATGTTAGTATTAATTGGTTAATTGTACACATATGATAGGTTTAACTCTGTATAAAGGCAGCATTTTACCTTTGTTATAATCACTCTGATGAAGCCTGGCAGCACGCTAGGAGAAACGTTAGCTGTTTAATTTTTGCCAGATTATGCGTTTGATGCTTTTTATATCAACAAGACCGCATTTACTAATAGTTTGTGTTTGTGTGGTATTTGTCTCGAGTGTTCGTATGCAACGGGTGCTACCAGCCTCTTTCAACCTACTTTCAGCAATTGGATATAGCACCGTTGCCTGGTGTCCTGGTGCTCAGTTCTTTCTGCTGTTCTTCGGGTTATAAAGGGGAAATTATGATCGAGTTTCCCTATGGGAGAACGCGCTCCCCAGTTATTATATTATTGTTATTAATTTTCCAAAGTAGCAAGCAGTTACTTTTCATTCCTGAATCATTTTTCTTTTTTGTTTAGATTTTCTACTTGATAGTATCAGATGTTATGTGCTGAACAGTACTCTAGCTGGACACTGTCATATCTTTTGCTATTTTTCTTTTTACCTAATCAGCACTGTGGTTCATTATGACATCACAAACCACCAGTGAGATAAAAGGCAAGTGGTTCATCTTGCTTTGTTGTGTTGTCCCAACCAAACACCCAGTGAGGCTGCACTGTTGATAAGGTATAAAGAGAAAGGGAACAAGATACAGTGGGCTGCAGTGATGATTCTGTTTCAACCACACAGCAAAAAGAGTAATTAAAGAAGTCTTCTTATGAGCAACGGGGAAGAGAAACAAGCATTTGTCAATTCGGAATGTTTGCTTGCTGGTATTGGCATTGGTAGTGTAGGAGTTACAGAGCTGCATAATAGGAATAGCAGTGAAGTATTGAACTGAAGCCAACCCCACCACCACCCTGCAGAGACTGACAGGCATTGGGGTGTGCCTTTGGGTCGTCTGGCATAACGGTCAAGCCACGTCACCACACCCTACCCTGCAGACACTGACAAGTGTCACGGTGTGCCTTGGGGTCTTTGGTCCTTATGCGCACCCCATTGCATCAGGAAATACGGTGAGATGGGTGCGGTATAGGAGAATGAGGTGAACTTTGGGGCTGAAGAGTCCAAGGCACACCTCGATGCCTCTCACTGACTGCAGGGTGTGGAATGGTATGAGCATTACAGGCGAGAATCCCAAGTCACACCCCTGATGCCTGTCATTCCCTACAGGGTGGGGCGTTATGGTCGGAAACCCTAACACCTCAGGCATTTGTTGGTATTTTCACTCCAAATTTTCAACATGTTTTTTTTGTGACCCCCACCTCATGAACAGTGGCAATATCAGTTTGTTAGCTGAAAGGTGCTTTTGCACAGCAACTACAGCATTTAGCACCACAGGTGCAAAAACACGTTCCGAACAGGATGTGAAAAATGACAGCTGTACTGTTCATGGGGAGGTGTAAAAAATGGCAATGTTGAAAATCTGCAGAGAAAATATTAAAAAAACTGGTAAAGTCACAAGCGTGTGTAGAAACTGTGTAACGCACGCCCGTAATGTAATTAGTTGGGGGATTTTTTAAAGCAGATTGTCAACATAGGCATTTTGGGACCTCCGATCATGAACAGTGTCACTGTGATTTTCTTAATCTGTCCCAAACATTGCTTTTGCACACAGACTGCCATTATACGCTACATATGTGCGGAAAAACATTTTGGCAGAGATGTGAAAATGACAGCTGTACTGCTCATAAGGAGGTGTGGTAAAATGGCAATGTTGAAAATCTGGAGTGCAAATATAAAACATTTATGAACTTATGAGCGCATTAGGAACTGCGAACGACGCCATAAAACAGTCATTTTAGGAATTTTTCACCAGATTTGCAGCATAGGCTTTTTGAGAGCCCACCTTATGAACACTTGTACTGTCGTTCTGTTAATCGGTCCCAAAAGGTGATTTCGCACAGTGACTGTGAAATCACCCTTCGGGCCCGATTAACGCCATGACAGTTCAAGAATTCATGAGGAGGGGTTCCAAAAACCCCATGTTGAAAATTTGGTGCCAAAATTCCAAAAAATGCCTGAGATACGTATTAAAGTTGAAAAAACCCTATTTATTGCATTATACAGCTTACCGGCATTTCTTCAGTTCATGGTCAGCTTTGAAGAGTGCAGACGTGTTCCCAGTCCACGCAAGATCGTGCGTGCCAGAGCTCTGAAGGTAGTATGGGGTGAGAGGGGTGTGGGAGGCAGGGTGCACAGTGGGTGGGCGCGGGTGGGCAGGGAGACCACCGAGGGAACTTTTTGTTTACAGTTTTTTTTTTTTAGAAGATGACACGGGACGCTACCACGCTTGAGGTGGGTTCCCATCGTGGCAGCTGGAAGGCTGTTTGGGGAGGCCTGAGCCGACAGGGATTGGGCACCCCTATGGGCTATAACAGTTTCTTTTGCTATGCTGGGGTGGGCTCCCCAGCGTGGCACCTGGAA
Organism: Neoceratodus forsteri; assembly: GCA_016271365.2. Lineage (NCBI taxonomy): Eukaryota > Metazoa > Chordata > Ceratodontiformes > Ceratodontidae > Neoceratodus > Neoceratodus forsteri. Next base: position 359,727,770 of record CM028132.1, on the reverse strand, counting down.
AGCTTTTTTTGGGGGGAGCATGGAGCTGATGGGGATTGGGCACCCTCCGCTCATACAGTGTGTGTACGTGGGGAGCGATGAGCACGCAATATGCGCAGGCGGGGGGAGCGCCACTCACTGAAGTGGAGCTCTCCTTTCAACTGTATGGCACTGCATTTTCAACTGCTGTCATAGACAGGTGCAGCGTTCATTGGAGAACTGCGGCTGCACCTGCAAACACACTGACTAAATTGGAAGACGGGTGCCACACCTCCGAAAACTCAGATGATGGCACTATGTTTCTTGCACATGCGTGCAAGCAAACATAAAAATGTATCAGGTAGAACAAGTCACAACAAGTTACTTAAGAAAATATATAGGATCGTGTATGGTAGCCCATACACAAAAACTCTGTTCTTACACTGAGTGATTACTATGATGTCAAGGACCTCGAGAGCGAAGCTTGAGTCAAAAGAGCATTGTTGTGTATTGGGGCTACCACACACTATTCTATATAGTGTATGGTGTCCAAAACCCCAGAATCTCTTACTTTTTTTTGTTCTCGGCACCCAGACTCTCTGCTCCGCTGCCCGCACTTCACCAACAACCCCCCATCAGTTGGCTAACACATACAACTCTTCACCCTCCACTGACCAATGAAAAGCGCTGGTGAGGTCACTTCATTGTGATGTAAATACTAACACAGAATGAAAAGTTGTGCTGCATTGGTGTCTACGTCACTACTGCAGCAGAACAACTTTTTTACAGTGTATGGATCTCCATACACAATCACATTCCACCATACACTATAGTATTTCTAGGGGGTGTATTAGTATGCAACACAAAAAATTTACAAATGCAGGTTAACAGCACTGAGTAGGTAGTGAGACGCCTGTCTGTCTTGTGATCTGATTAAGTTCTGGGGTTGAAATCAAAAGTCTGGGTTCCTTCAGCCATGAAGTTAAAAAACTCTGAGCATAAGCACCTACATACTGTAATTGTGCCAGTTTGGAGCAGCCTGGGACTAATGTGATGTGGTGCGGGGCTTCTAAAAATGGGAAGTATGATGACTGGAGCCTGAATGTTAACCAAGTCTTCTTTGCGTTTGTATTCACCAGGTGGCAGTTGTGAAGCTGAAGAATAGTGATAAAGTATTTGCTATGAAAATACTGCACAAATGGGAGATGCTGAAGAGAGCAGAGGTTAGTACAGTCTTCATTAGTGTTTGCATTTTATTATCCTTCGTTTGATTGCAATGATGAGCCTTTGAGTGCCGGATTACTTCTCATTTCATTTTCAGTTTTATTTCAAGCGATAACAAGTCTTTGAGCAAAGCTAATTTAGAACGGCGTCCTGAGCAATAATGTTGCTTCACAGAAGTCAGAACAGTTAAAGAGCACCTGACGCCACTAGAAAAACGTGAAAAAAGTTTGAAATTTAGACACAGTTCAGTTTATATTTCATATAGTTTCTTTACTTTTTCACTTTTTTCTTTATTACTGAGGGCAATTTTATGAAAGAGGATTACTGTCCCTTAGACTTTGTGTGCTCTTCCTGCTTGCCCTCACCTGACATAATAATCCTTGTTTATGGCATCATAATGATCTCCACAGCAGTAGATTGTGATATTGTCAACATAACTGTGATGCCAGGTGCAGGCAAGCAGCCAGAACAGATAGGGCAGCAATCCTGTTTACGTGCAAATGTCCTTATTAATAAAGAATAAGGATGAGAATTACAGAAACAAATATTACATATAAGCTGAACTGTGTCTGAATATGATATTTTTTCAAAGTTTTCACAGTGGTGTCCGGGGCTCTTTAAAGAACTTTAAAAAAAATTACACAAGCTTTTGGGGCCCAGCAGGTCCTGTCATCAGGTGCAGTATGAGGCAATTGCACCTAGCAAAGGGACATGTCGGGCCCCAAAAGCTTGTGTATTGTACAGTCTTTATACAATACATATGTTAATCCAAAAAAAATGTTATCAAACTATTCAGCAACTCCTGTTTCCCAAGGGACAATATGGCTACAGCCTCTTTTTACTAACAACAACAAATAATTACATGTAACCTGTAGGTGGTGCTATCCCAAGGGCTACTACCCCTGCCTGCTTTGCTAGTAGCAGGTTAAGGGGCCTGATTTCTGAAACGGGTGCCTCCACCCAGAAGTCAGGGTTGGTAGTGGTCAAGCTAACCTGGGCACAGCCCTCCGGGACACTGTAACCCCCCTCTTTCCCCTCTGGTGGCCTGAACACTGTACCAGTAATCACTTTCACAATACCCCGGTACACCACACAAGTATACCCACACTGTTTGCACTTACCACCAGGCTGGTTCCTCTGGCTCGACCCTGGAGACACCCTGTAAAACAAGGTTATGCCCAGCATATAGCAACAGTATAGTACTCTGAGCACAAACTGGAACCACAGTCAGATTACATGCAGAAAAAGTTAGAACTGATTTATTCAGGGGACTTGAACAAGGGAGGGGCGAAATCAGGTTAATTAGCTTAAAGATTATATAAATCAAGCAGTTATGCATGCGCTTTGAGTCCCCCCCCACAGTCACACCTCTGGGTACCCAGGTGGAGAAGAGATGGGCTAGCTAGGACTGTGGCCCGGGGTTGGCCTGCATCACAGCTGGTTGGGGCCCTGTGATGGAAAACACAACATGCACAGTACACACTATTTGTAATCCAGAGCCAGAGGGCTCAATTCGTAAAGGAAACGAAACAACAAGACAATCAGATGACACACTCAGATTAAGCTGTTGTTGCAGGGAGCTACCCTGGTATTTACTCACGATACCCAAGACTGGACACAGGCTGGACAAAAATCGAGACTGCAGGTGGTTGATCTGGAATGACAGGAGAAGCCGGGCGCACATGAGTCACTGAGGCATCATTTCTGTTCAAGCGTGGAGCAGGGGGCTGATCCCCAGACAGGTCTCTCGTCGATGGCTTCTCTGTGCAGCAGGTAGTCTGGCTGGGCCAGGCTGGCAAGGCCCAGACCGCATGGAGACAGATTCGGATGCAGTCCGTTTTGGGCTGGATACAGCTTCCAGCAAGCAGAACACAGTTCACACAGTGGGGAACTAACTTATGACCCACTAGCAGCTCCCACCACATTTACATGTAAGGGAATTCTACTGTACCAGGCAAAGCACTCCCCGGTCACAATCGCAAAGTCTCTGCACACACCGGGAGCTTAGGGGTGGCTGGAACTCCTGACAGGCCGATCGCATTCAGCAAAATCCGGTCGTCTTCAGGTTGAGCCTGGCCCACTTCAGTAGCTTACTTTAGTCACACAACTCTGATTCAGTCCGAAAACAATTCTCTTTCCCCTCTCAGGTCAGCAGGCAGACATGCAGGTCAAAATTCAGGCCTTTCCACAGAGACTGTCTCAAGCATCTTGCTTCTTCAGCTCCCAGCTTAGATCTGCCTTAAACAGCAGGCAGCTTGAGGAATTCCCTTAAATCCAAAAGGTTCGGTTGGCTGATTTGGCTGTCAGTCAAAGCAAGAGCTCCCCCTTCAGTTGCAAAAAAGGCGCAAAAAGCCCAAAATTACAATTCCTACAGATTGTGACTTCAGACAGCTCCTGTAGTCTGGCTACATTTTAGGTCCACCAGAACTGATTGGTCCAATTCACAGTCCCGGGCTAAATGGTGGGGATAAACAAGACAGTCCTTGCTGCAAAGAAGGCAGGTTAGACAAACTACATTATCATTAACATTCTAAATGATTTTCAGCAAATAGTTACATCTTTCAACAGAGCTCCCTCTCAAATTACTTATAACTGCAATCCAGGCAGCTTTTAAAGAGACAGTACACAGAGGCTATACAGGCACTCTTTGGCAATAACGATTAACTGCTAAACGCAGGACACCAGCCTGGCAGTGAACATTTAGGCAAGCTCATGGAAGACTTTTCAGGAACCCCCATTTGTAGGGGGGGGGTTACATTCACAAAGCAGAAATTTGGAGAGAGACATTGCATTCCTATATAGAGATGTAAACCACATACATAGTGATACATCTGATTATAGTTCCCCCCCCCATATTTTTGTATAGTGTTTTGTAGTGTATTTTTGGGGGTTTGTGAGCAGTGCCACATGGACAGTGCAGTTGACTAAAGTCCTCTATATATCTGCATGACAGCTGCAGCACAAGCAGCCACAGTGAAATCTGTCCCATACTGCACTCCCAACCTCTGTGCCTCACCCTTTGCAATGAAGAGGCCAACTCGAGAAGGTGAGATGGTAATTCCAACTCTCTGTCCATTCAGTCCTTTTTTTCTCATGTAAGCATATCAACCAGGGTGCCAAAGGCAGCCTGTTGTAGTTTGTTTCTTTGTTTTTAAAGAGATTCACCAGCCTCAGCCATTGCACCCGATATATGGTTGCCTTACCTCAGGGGAATTCTTTCGATCTCCAAATGTCCATAAATGGTGAAATATTTTGAGTGTAAAAATGCTCATAATTTAGTTACACCGGGTCCCGGAGGACTTCCTGGTCTCAAGAGCGTGCGCATCATCCCCTAAGCTCAGCAAAGTTGTAATGATGCTAGGGAGAGCACGGGCACGCTCCATTATAGTGAATGGGCGGCTATAAGCGAGCAGTTTTTATATTGTAATGGTCAGTTTGTGATGAAATGTGGGACTGGCCGACTAACAAGGCCTTGTTAGTTGACCGTGCCCAAGTATAATCACCAAGGGCCATTATAATATAAAACTGCTTGGAAAACCACCGCCCATTCACTATACTGGAGGCGCCTCACACCTCCCCTAGCATCACGCCATAACTTTTGAGCGAGGGGAGTGTGGCTGCTCTTCAGATCGGGAAGTCATCCGTAATCTGGTGTAACTAAATTACGAGCATTTTTACACTTAAAATATTTCACCATTTATGGACATCTGGAGATAGAAAGAATTCCTCTGAGGTAAGGCACCCATATATTGGGTGCAAATGAGAATCTCTATAACTTGGTGAATCTCATTAATTTCAACACTATCCACTAGGAACGGCAATGAAACTTCCACAGCTTGCTTCACATAGGCCACTGAAAAGCTGTCAGTTAGTAATGAATTTTGGTCACTATCATCCTAGCCCAGATCTGAGACATTGAGCAAGAGATGAAAAGTTTTGCAACCCACTGATGACACCTAACCATTCTGTTCATAGTGTCAAATGCCTGGTTTCCTGCAACATCCTGTGTTCAGATCTCAAAGCAGCAGATCGAGTTGTTGAATGCAGTTCATGGGGTAGCAGAAGCATGCATGCCAACCATCATTGAACCCACACAGCAATCCATGTTCTTTGTTAATTTTCAGACAGACTGTTCACAGCATTCTAAACTGCAGATCATCCAGGTAAGGCTCTAGGATAGGAGAGGTAACCCACCTGACTACTGTGACTTGATAAAAGAACTCCAGAAGGTAGAAGATGAAGAGGGAGATTACAATTATGGGGTGAGTGCAGCCCAAGTGATAATGGCACTGGAAGGCCCTTCTGAAATGGAGACCACTACGAGTGTCCCACCATGGGCTAAACGGTGGGGGGAGGAGTTGCTGAAGGAAGTCAGAAAAGTACAACTGGGTGCGTTCGCTGAGGTATCCCCTGCTGACAGACACCCTGGCCCCTGTCAGGACGTGACTGTTATGGGGGAGGGGATGCACCCTCAGGCATCCTCTACTGAGGGTGGCTTCTCAGCTGAGCTCAAGGAATTGACTGCCACCCTAAAGGAACTTTTGAGACATGGTACACAACCAGCAAAAGTCAGATCACAATCTCCCGTCGATGCTTCAGCATCCCCTGCTATGTTTTTCCCAAGGATGCCCCGAGAGCCTGTCATTTGTCACAATTACGGCAAGGATGGCCATATGAAGAGGGAATGCCAGTCTCAGAAGGAATTGGAGAAAGTGGTGAACTGACTTCAAGGAGAGCTTCAGAAAACGAGTCAGTGGTCAAGGGGTGCACGAAATGACCACAGTGAAGGCTTCGGCCAGCCTTACTCAAACCCCTCTGTGGCTAAATCGTCTGTCCAGACCCCTGCTGTTGTCCCTCCAGACTGGTCCAAAATAGTGGGCTCTTCAATGAAGACTACTCTGGTTATGGATGGTATTCCTACTCGGCTGTGCTTGACAGTGGGTCACAAGTGACCATTGTATTTCAGGACTGGTATGACAAACACTTATCTGATGTGACATTACAGTCCCTGGAAGGCCTACATGTGTGGGGGCTAAGCGTCACATCTTATCCCTGCCTAGGACATGTCGGCCTCTGGATGTCTTTTCCTGCAACTGTAACTGGTGTAGAGGAGCAAGTAGAGACACAGGCCCTAGTGTGTCCCCTCATCAGACTGTATGATGGGGTTCCCCTGTTAATTGGAACAAACACCCACATGTTTGGGAGACTAGCCCAACTCTGCCATGAGAAACAAGGGCAACTGACTGGACGGGCCCTAAGAATTCCAGCCTTAGTAAAAGGGGCATATGACTTACAACAGAAACCCAATGAAGAGGACACAGATGAGCCAGTGGGGATAGTGTGGAAAAAGGAACCCGATTCCTTGGTATTGGTGCCCAACACCCAGTGCACAATCCACGGAGAAGTCTGCCTAAAGAGAAAAGTAAAGAACAAAATATTAATGTTGGATGCACCAGGTGATGGAAAGTTGTCAGAAGGATTATTGGTTAAACCCAGCATCTTGCCTGCCCATGCCCATGCCTATGCATGACGAATGATGGTCCCGATTCTAAATGTGTCAGATCGGGAGGTCCGGGTGAACAGAGGGTGCACTCTAGTTACAGAACACTGCACAGACACTGCAATATTGCCCAATAACAAGTACTCTGGCCAAAAGGAGAGAGCGACCCCAGACTTATTTGACTTTGGTGATTCCCCGTTGCCAGCTGAATGGAAGGCTAGGATTAGCAAGAAACTCGTCCAGAGAAACCACGTGTTTTCGTTAAAAGAATGGGATGTGGGGTGTGTCCAGGGTGCAGAGCATCATATACACCTGCATGATGACCGGCCATTTTGAGAGAGGTCCCGACGCCTCGCCCCAGTGGACATAGATGATGTGAGGAGACACCTGCAGGAAATGCTTTCTGCTGGCGTGATACAGGAATCAAGGAGCCCATATCAATCAATCAATCAATCAATCAAAATCTTTATTTATTCAGGCGAACATCATTGAGCATAGCTCATTTACAAGATGGACCTGAGTGGTCATAACAAAAAGGTTACAGATTGTATACAAAAACATGATATTGAATAAGCACAAATACAACCATTTATGAGTGAGATAGATGTACAAATATTTACATATATACAAGGCAAAGGACAATAAACCTAAAACCTAATAAAGGAGAGAAAACAAACAGTCTAGTAGGGATAAGGCATGGATAATGGTACATGGGTGGGCATATATGTATGAGGTTTGATGGGAAAGGACCAGATGAATGATAGAAGAATAGGAAGGAGCTTTAAAAGAGGGGGTGGAGGAGAGGGGTGTGGGAGGGTTGGGGTGTGGGAGGACTAGGCCTTGTGGGAAGCAAGTGCACGGATCTGGGATTAGGCTGGTATACAGCTTTTTGAAGGATGTAAGAGGAATCAGTGTATCCATTTTCAATGACTTTTGATAGAATTCCAGATAAGTGCCAGGAATAACTGATTGCAGCTCTTCCATACGGGTGCAGGTGATAGGAATCTTCAGCAGGATCAGTTTGTTGATCCTCAAGGTGTAGGGCCTGGATGTGATCCGTTGAAGCAGTCTGAGATGTAGGAAGGAGTTTGTTTGTCAGAGCTTTGTAGATCCAGATAGCAGCATTTTTTTTTCTTCTATGCCTCTCCCATTGTGGTTGTGCGTAAGAAGAATGGGTCGGTGAGGATGTGTGTTGATTATCGACCCCTGAACCGGTGGACCGTCCCAGATCAATACACCATGCCCCGTATACAAGATGCCCTGGATTGCTTGAAAGGGAGCAAATGGTTCTCAGTATTGAATCTTTGCAGCGGATATTACCAGATTCCGATGAGCACAGAGGACCATGAGAAAACCACCTTCATCTGTCCTTTGGGGTTCTATGAATTCCTGAGAATGCCACAGGGGACTTCGGGTGCCCTGGCCACCTTTCAGCAACTGATGAAATGTGCGGTTGGAGATATAGAAACATAGACTTTGATGGCAGATAAGGACCACTTGGCCCACCCAGTCTGCCCATTTCCCTTCCTATTGGATAAGCTGCAGATTCTAGTTAACCAACAGCCTACTTCCTGCAACCCCCACTACAATTGCCTTATGTCTGTCCCATGCATGTTTGAATTCTCACTGTTTTAGACCCAACAACCTCCCAGAAAGGCAGTTCCATGCATCCACCACTCTCTCTGTGAAAAAATTCTCACATTACCCCTGAGCTGTCCCCCCTCTATCTTTAAATTGTGCCCTCTTGTTCTTACACATCTCTTTTTCTGAAAGATGCTACCCTCCTGGACTTTGTTGATTCCCTTGAGGTACTTGAAAGTTTCTATCATGCCCCCCGTCCTTCCTTTCATCAAGGTTATACATATTAAGCTCTCTCAGTCTCTCTTCATATGGTTTCTGATGCAGACCCTGCACCATTTTAGTTGCCCTTCTCTGGACTGCTTCCATTCTGTCTATGTCCTTGCGTAGATGGGGTCTCCAAAACTGCACACAGTATTCCAGATGGGTTCTCACCAACTGTCTGTACAGAGGGATAGCCACTTCCCTTTTTCTACTTGTGATGGCCCATCCTATGCTTCCCGGTATCCCCCTGGCTCTCCCTACTGACTTCTCACATTGCTTACCCACCTTTAGATCATTTGATATGACTACCCCCAAGTCCCTTTCCATTTTTGTTGTTGTTAGTACCTCCCCTGCTATTGTGTACTCTTCTTCTGGGTTTTTGTTTCCCAGGTGCATTGCTTTGCACTTCTTTGCATTGAATCTATGTTGCCATATGTCTGACCATTCCTCCAACCTTGCCAAGTCCCTTCTCATCCTTTCTACCCCCTTGTGTATCAACTCTGTTACAGATCTTTGTGTCATCTGCAAAGAGGCATACCTTTCCTCCAGACCTCTGCAATGTCACCTATAAAGACGTTAAAGAGGACTGGACCCAGTACTGAGCCGTAAGGTACTCCACTAGTAACCCCCCTTTCTTTGGAATGTGTTCCATTCACTATTACCTTCTGTGTCCTGTTGTGCAGCCAGTTTGCTATCCAGGCTACCACCCTGGAACTCATTCCCAGGCTGGCTAACTTGATTATTAGTCTTTTGTGCGGAACTGTGTCAAATGCCTTGCTAAAGTCTAGGTAGGCCATATCCACAGCCCCTCCCTGGTCTATTACTTTGGTCACCCAGTCAAAGAAATCAATTAGATTCATCTGACATGATCTTCCTGCTGTAAATCCATGCTGCTTTGGGTCCTGTGCCCCGCTGGCCTCTAGGTACTCAACAGTTCTTTCTTTCAGAAGTGATTCCATCATTTTCCCTACCACTGAGGTCAAACTTACAGGTCTGTAGTTTACTGCTTCTGCCTTGCTTCCCACTTTTGTGAAGGGGATCACATCTGCCTCCTCCAGTCCTCAGGCACCACCCCATCCTCCCATAATTTGTTAAAATGTGGTCAGTGGCGTCACTAGGTCCTCCCTTAGTTCTTTTAGGATTCTGGGGTGAATCTCGACAGGCCCCATTGCTTTGTCCACCTTGAGTTTTAGGAGTTCTTTCAGGACTCTTTCTTCTGTAAATGGACTGGTGTCAACCCCCTACCCAGAGTGCTTCTATTGTCTGGTTTAGGTAACTCTTCCTCATCTTCTTTTGTGAATAGTGAGCAAAAGTATTCATTCAGTATCTCTGCCTTTTCACTGTCTCCCTCTGCCCACCTCCCCTCTCCTTTATTAATCTTCACTATTCCTCCCTTAACCTTTCTATGCTCCCTAATGCACCTATAAAAGGTTTTATAGTCCTTCTTAACTGAGTTGGCTATTTTTTCCTCGGTTTGGGCCTTTGCTATTCTGACTGCCTTCCCCACTTCTTTCTGCTTTAATTGATACAGTTCCCTGTTGTGCTCCTTCTGTGATTCCTCATACTGTTTGAATGCAGCCTTTTTCTCCTTAACCTTCCCTGCCTCCTCTTTTGAGAACCATAGTGGTTTTTTACTCCGCTTTGTTTTCTTTATTTGTTTCACACAAAGGCTTGTTGCCTCTATGATAGCAGTTTTGATTTTTCTCCATTGTTCTTCCACCCCTCCTTTTTGGCCATTTGCTGGTGCATTCCTCAGGTATTCACCCATTTTGCCAAAGTCGGCCCTTCTAAAGTCCAGTATCCTTGTTTTTGTATGGCTTGTCTCCATGGTTGTGCTTATTGTGAAGCACAGTGTGCAGTGGTCACTTGTTCCCAGATGTCTACTGACTTCTAAATTTGTGATCCTCTCTCCATTTGAGAGTACCAGGTCTAGTATTGCTCCCTCCCGAGTGGGTTCCAACACTAGCTGTCTAAGGCCTGCCCCCTGCAGGGCATCGAGAATAACCCTGCTCTTGGATGTGGCTGTAGTACATGTCATCCAGTTAACATCTGGCATGTTCAGGTCCTCCATCAACAGTATTTCCCTTTTCAGCCATTTTGAGAATGTCCTCTATCATTTTCTTGTCCGTTTCCTCTCCTTGTCACGGGGGTCTGTATACAACCCCTGTGCGGATTGTGATGCCATTTCCTGTCTCCAAGGTGACCCAGAGTGCCTCTTGTCCTCCCCCTTTACTTTTTAGTTCTGTAGCTTTGATCCCTTCCCTTATGTATAGAGCTACTCCACCTCCTCTTTTACCCTCCCTGTCCCTTCTGTAGACTGTGTTCCCTGGTATGTTGACATCCCAGTCATGGTTCTCTGTGTACCACATTTCCATGACTGCCACAATATCCAGTTTTTCATCTTCCATTAGGGTTACTAGCTCAGGAAGCTTGTTTCCCAGACTACGGGCATTGGTACTCATTGCCCTCCATTTAATGTTGGCTTTATCCTTTTTTCCCCCCATCCCTGCTCTTATTGCTCTTGTCTATTTTTCCATTTACCCCTGTCCTGCCCTCTGTTTAGCTCTGTACCTCAGTGTTTACCTTACTACCTGCCATGTTTTGTGGGGGGAGGCTTGAAATTTCCTGCCTCTTATCAGCACTATGAACTTGCTGGAATGCCTAGTGTACCTAGATGATGTCATTGTGTTCGGACACACATTAGAGGAGCATGAGACCCAACTGTTTAAAGTCCTAGACTGATTGGAAGACTTCGACCTCAAGCAGTCCATTGACAAGTGCCAGTTTTTTCAAACCTCTGTGAGGTATGTGGGGCACATAGTGTCTGCAAAAGGGATAGAGACTGATCCCAGTAAGGTCGAATCAATGACTACTTGGCCCCAGCCCCATAACTTGAAAGAACTACAACGTTTCCTGGGGTTCTGTGGCTACTATTGCAGGTTCATAAAAGACTATTCCAAGGTGATTCACCCGCTCTTGAATCTCTCCCAGGGTTACACCCCTACCAACTGTAAATACAAGAAAGGGGCTGTCAAAGAACCCGAGGAAAGTATACTTCCAAACAGGTGAAACTTTTGGGCCTCGCTAGATGCCCAAATGTGAAGCAGCCTTCCACGAAGTGATATACCAGCTCACCCATGCCCCATCCTCACCTGTGCTGACCCTACCAAGCCCTATGTGCTGCATATGGACGCTAGTCTGCAGGGCCTAGGAGCTGTGATGTATCAAGACCATGAGGATGGTTTGAGACCAGTGGCTTTTGCCAGCAGGAGCTTGACCCCATCAGAACGAAACTATCCTATGCACAGGCTGGAGTTCCTTGCCCTAAAATGGGCCATTGTTGACCAGTTTCATGAGTACCTCTATGGGGCAAAGATATTGGTGAAGACCGACAATAACCCGTTAACCTATGTACAGACTTTAGCTAAGTTACACGCCACTGGGCACCGGTGGCTCTCTGCCTTATCAGCCTATGATTATGCTGTTGAATACAGACCTGACCTGAACCATATTGATGCTGATGCCCTGTCATGAAGGCCAGTCTCCAAGAGTGATTGGGTCAGGTTGCCTAAACCTGACATCCGAACATTGTGCCAAAAGTTTGATAGAGATGAACAGATGTCTACGGACACAGTGGACTGTTTAGTAGATTGCGTGGGCCCTCCTGATACCTGCATACTTGCTGCCTATTGCCATTTCTCAGCTCTAGATATTAGTGCACTACCTCAGTTTGACAATGACAGCATCCAGTGGACTCAATCCCAAGATCCTGTGATTCAGCCAGCACTTGATGCCCTGCGTGCAGGGAAAGATGTGTCTCAGTTGCGTCCCCCTGACTTGCGAACTGCCCTATTGTTTAAAGAAGGCCCCAGGTTGAAGTTACACAATCAGTTGTTATACAGAGAGACAGTGGATCACAGTGGTCGAGTAGACAAGAAGCAATTGGTTCTGCCCATGGCCTTTAAAGATTTGGTACTGAGGTCCCTCCACAATCACATGGGGCACCTCGGTATTGACAGAACTCTCGACCTGGTACAATCTTGATTCTACTTGCCCAAGATGGGGGCCTATGTTGAGCATCATGTTCAGACCTGCAGTCATTGCCTGCAAAGGAAAGCCCTGCCTCAGAGGACTGCCCACCTTGTCAGTATTACTACCAGCACCCCCATGGAACTGGTCTGCATAGACTTTTTGTGTTTAGAACCTGATCAGTGGAATATTGGCAATGTGTTAGTGGTTACAGGTCATTTCACATGGTATGCACAAGCTTTTACAACTAAAGATCAAAAGGCCTCTACCGTGGCCAAGGTGCTAGTGGAAAATTTCTTTGTCCACTATGGTGCCCCCCAGAGGATCCAGTCTGACCAAGGCAGAGACTTTGAAAGTCGGCTAATCAAAGAAATGCTCTCTCTGTGGTGGGTTCTGAAGTTCAGAACCACCCCCTATCACCCGCAGGGGGATCCTCAACCAGAACATTTTAACCACACCCTTCTAGACATGCTGGGCACCCTCCACCCAAAAAAGAGGCATAAGTGGAGCCAGCAGATTAGCACCTTGGTACACGCATAGAGTTGCACCAAAAATTATGCTACTGGGTTCTCCCCCTACCGCCTCATGTTTGGGAGGAAGGCCTGCCTGCCAGTTGATGTCTGTTTTCGGATCTCTCCAGATGTGGTCCAAGCTGAAAACTACCTGCAGTATGTACAGAAAGTGAAAGCTCAGTTGAACCATGCATATCAGCTTGCCCAGACAATGGGCACTAAAAGAATCTCACCAACAAAGAGAGGCACGACAAGAAAGTAAAGGCTCGAGAGCTACAGCCCGGAGACCGTGTGTTGTTACCCAATTTGGGACTACATGGCAAGTACAAAATTGCTGATAGGTGGCACCATCTTCCTCATGTAGTAGTTGGAAAGTTGGATGATCTACCAGTATACAAGGTATGCCTAGAGAATAACTCCAAAGCTGTCAAGACCATGCACCGTAACCACTTGCTGCCTATCGGCCAAGTTATTATTGAAGCTGAGCCAGCAGATATTGCCTCCCCTGGGCTGGTGACTTGTGCTGTTGTAAAAAAGAGACAGAGTCAACCTACCCCAGTAGTTACAGAGTTAAGGTTTCCCCTGCTGCAGGCCCAGAATGATAGTGACTGTCAGTCCACCTCTGATGATAGTGAGTGTGACAATGCCTATTACCCCTCCTATGAATTGAGTCAGCTGTTTCGAGGTAACCCTATGACTGATTGTGGGGATGAAGCTGGGCCTTCTGACCTGCCTAACCCCCCCAGCTTCATCCTTGGAGCCAATGCTCCCTGGAAGTGAGGTGCAAAGCATCACATCTGAGGTTGCGGACTCTGTGTTTTGTGGAACTGTGTGAATTGCCCGAAGAAGGGGCTGATGGTCTGAGTCTCCCTGGTGACACACCAGAACCTGAAGAACAATGTAAGAGTGTTGACAGCCCCCCCTTCAGTGCTGCAAAGCCTAATTGTGCCAGAACCTTTTCTAAATGAGCCAGGTGTTGTGGAAGCAGAGCCTACAGAGCAAGGATCTGACAGTGCTCCCAGTTTGGACATTCCCATCCATGCAGAGGCACCCCTTATGACTGACGAAAGCTCCAAAGTTAGTGCTGAAAGTACAGAGACTGTGGCTGTCTCCCCCCCCCCCCAGAAAGACTGGCCGAGCTGTTAAGCCAGTATTGTGCTTTAGTTATGATTCTCCCAGGAGGCCAATGGATTTGCCTCTCAATGTGGTTCACAAAGGTGTTTATATTTCTCAGAGCTCGCTACCCAAACTGAGCTTAATGGCCAATTCCAGGTTGATTGTTCTTCCTTCTCAGTATGTTGCCCCTGCCCTATCCAGCCCCAAGTTAGCTGATAGAGAAGGGCCCCCTCCTACATTGTTTAATGTACAGGAAGTTATAACATGAAACAGTATTGTGATGTTACAAGTATGTTAATCATAGTGGAATCATTATCACATGTATGAAACGTGCACAAGGAGAAGCTGCCCGATGCTCACCCTCCAAGCAAGGTACGGGTTGGAACTCTGAATTTTGGTATCTACCCTGGAGGAATCTCACTTGCTCCTATTTGCCAGTGTTTCTCACACTATGTGCAGCAATCCAGAAGTCTTCTAGGAACTGCTGCCAAGAAATTAATGCTAGGACTGACCTCTGCTTGACATGTTCTTGATTTCTCACTTTAAGTAATGTTTAGTCTGATGTAGAGATTTCTTAAGAGTTGATTTAAGTTTTGAGAGACGTTTTAAGGTAGTGTGATTTTGCTATCTGCCCTGAGCCCTGTGCGCCTTCTCTTAGAGCTGAAAGTCTGTGGGGTGCACCCTTGACCTCTGTGTCCAATTGAGACTGCTGCAGTGCCCCCTCCAAAAAAAAAACTTGCTTCAGAACCTCCCTGCCTGTTTTTTTTTTTTTTTAACTTTTCCATTAGCAGATTATATCTTTTAGCCACTAGAGGGCCCAGTTTTAAGCACGCTTACCCAATCCAACACAATACAGTTCCTGTCTCATTTCACTTATTATGTGGTCAGTCTATCACTATTCATCAGTCTTTGCCCCCTCCCTCTTCTACTGATTGTTACTGATTTTTCCCATTTGCAGCTTATACTCTTCACCCGCTAGAGGGGTTTTCCCCCAACCTGCCAAAGCTGCTCTACATCTCCTTACTCTCTGCTACTCCTGGACGCTCTTCCTTTACTGCTCAGCTGCTATGGGTACCTACACTCCATTACACCATTACTAAGTCTGCTGTCCTTCACCCTCTTGGTATAGACCTCACACCGACCGGGAGCACCTTTCCTCCACACTAGGCACCTCATCTCCAGACTATCCCACAGTGACTCTGCCCTCCCCCAACACCCCCACCCTGCCAACACCCCCACTCCCCCTGCCCTCCAAGGCCCAACCTGGACCCAGCTCTCCCCTGCCATTCCCACCCTTCGCACTTTATTTATCCCATGCACCCTGACTGTAAAGTCCTCAGCTGGGTGTTGACCCAACTCCATCGCCACCAGCCACTAGCCAGAATAATTACACTGCTATTATTATTATTATCTGGTAATGTACACCCAAACCCAGGACCTATGGCTTCCAGCCCTTCTAAACCCTGTACTGTAACTAGCCTCTGCTTTGCATCCTTAAACATTTGCAGTCTCCTAAAGAAATCTGCTGCCCTCCAGTGCTGGGTCATTCAACATCAATCTGACATAATTGCACTGGTTGAGACGTGGTTCTCCAAATCCACCCCTGACTCTATCACCCTCCCTGGATATACCATCTACAGGGAAGATCGAGTAGGCAAACGTGGTGGTGGTTGTGCACTACTCGTATGGGACTCCCTTATAGGTCAGGCACTCCCAGCCCCTAAACTTGATTATGGAGCCCAAGCCCTCACCTTAAAAATCACACCTGACCCTGCCTGAGGCCCTCCCTTCCTCATGGTCTCCTACGTACCCCCGAGGAATCAAAACCAAGCGGTCCAGTCCCTCACTGACTACCTCACATCTCTCCCTCACAAAGTGTAGCAAGTCATCCTAGGTGATCTCAATGTTAACTGGCTTGCCTCCACTGCCTCCCATATAAAGGACTCCTTTGCTGCCCTGGATATGTCCCAGTTAGTCACCCAGCCCACCAGATTCAGTCACTCTACTGGCACCAGCACTCTCCTAGATGTTGTTATATCTAACCTCCCCTACAAAATCCGGGATGTCACTGTCCTCCCCGACTCTCTTAGTGATCACTCCCCAGTCCTCTGTCTCTGGTCATCCTCCACTCTGAAGCCAGTGTCCCAGACCACTCTATGCCACTGTTTATGCCCCAGCGGCCTCAGAAAATTAAAACAATACCTAACCCAGCTAGACTGGTCCCCTATCCAGCATGCTCCTGACATTGACTCAGCTCTTGACCACTTCACAAATGCCTTCTGTAAGGCTTGTGACCTTTCCGCCCCCCTCACCAGGATCCGCTCCCAAAAATGTAGTGCCCCATGGATCACCCCACCCCTCCTCCAGAGACTCAAAAACAGAGATAATCTCTGGCACATTGCTGTAGAATCTGGAAATGCATCTGATAGACAGGTCTGCAACGCAAAACACAATAAGTGCACTTGGCCAGTAGGTGGGCCAAGGCAGAGCACTACCAGACCACCCTCGCTTCCACTTGGGGTTCAGCCCGGACCTTCTGGGATAATATGAAAGAGCTAAATGGGAAGTCCCGCTCCCCCCACCATCTCAGCTCTCCATCAATGGCACCCCCACTACAGATCCACTCCTTATAACCGATTGCCTTAACACTGCCTTCTCTAACCTAAGCTCGGTCCTCCCCAGCAGCTTCTTTGACCCAATCCCCACCTCTCTCCCTCCAGTCCTGCATTGCCCACCATTCTACCTGCACACCATATCCCCCCAAAAAGCCAGGCCACACCTGCTAAAAGCCTTAGGCAGCAATAACCCCAGCAATGACCTCCTCGACTCCAGGATCCTCCGTATGGTCTTGGACGAAGTCCTAGTCCCCCTGACTGACCTTCTAAACTGGTCTGTATGCCTGGGTCAGTTCCCAAGTGCTTGAAAAACTGTTGAAATCACACCCATACATAAGAGTGGGGACTGGTCCACCCCCAGCAATTAAAGGCCGATCTCCATCATCCCCCCACTCTCTAAAGCCCTTGAAAAAGTGGTGTTGAGCCAGCTCTCTGAATACCTAACCAAGTACGACATTATGTGCCCAGAACAGCATGGTTTCCACCCAGGACACAGTACGACCATGGCTGTCCTGGAATTCTCCCAACACCTGCATGCTGCTCTCGACTGTGGCAGCCTTGCAGGAGTAGTGTCCATTGACCTCTCCAAGGCCTTTGACACTGTCTGTCATCCCCTTCTACTCGACTATCTCCACCAACTTGGCTTCTCTGGCTGTCCCATTTCAGGTTCTCTAGCTACCTCTCTGCTAGATCCCAGCATGTCAAGATCAATGGCTCCCTCTCCAGCACTCCTCCTGTTTGCTCCAGGGTCCCTCAGGGCTCCATCCTGGGTCCAATACTTTTTAGTCTCTACCTCAGCACCCTCCCCAGCTCATGTACCAGTAAAATTCTCCTCCACACCGATGATGCAGTCCTCG
The DNA here is from genome assembly GCA_016271365.2 of Neoceratodus forsteri. Lineage (NCBI taxonomy): Eukaryota > Metazoa > Chordata > Ceratodontiformes > Ceratodontidae > Neoceratodus > Neoceratodus forsteri. The sequence continues at coordinate 359,710,117 of CM028132.1, read as the reverse complement.
TTGCCTCACATCCCAATCCCATCTCCCTCCAATTATCCCTCCAGCAAGCTTACAACCAAGCTGAAAGGTGGTTCGGCGACCGCAGACTGGTCATTAACCTAAAGAAAACCAAATCAATGCTCTTCTCCCACCACCAAAATAAAGCTAAAAATACCCCCCCTCTTGATTATCCCCAGCACTCTGCACCCGCTAGAACAAGTGACCTCATACAAGTACCTAGGCATCATGTTCGATACTGCCCTCTCCTTCCACACCCAAATTAATGCCCTGTCAGCCACCATTAACTCTCAGATTGGCCTTCTATACCAGCACAGGGACTGCCTGCCTCAGGTTGCCCTCAGGCTGGCCATCACCTCCTCTGTCTTGTCCCTCGTGGACTATGGCTTGCCCATCTATGCCGCAGCTGACAACACTGCCCTCTCCAAAATCCAACTCTCCATCAATAAGGCCTGTAGGCCCCTGACCGGTGCCCCCAGCCGAACTCACACCTACCTTCTCTATACTACCACCAATCTGCTCAACTTTGAGGAGCGACTGCTCTACCAGACCTGCCTTCTTGCTAAGAAATCACTGCTAGGACTCCCCCCCACCCCAGGGGTCTCCACCTCCCTACAGCAGTCATCATCATCTGTCACCACCCGTAGCTCTGTTAAGGCCACTTTCAAGGTGCCCGGAACCAAGCCCTCTCTTGCCCAGGGATCCTTCCTCTACCAAGCCCCCACCTGGTTCAACTCCCTCCCTAGCTGCATCTCCAACTTGCCAAAAATTGGCTCCTTCAAAACAGCCCTTTGGAACCATATCTTTAATACCCGCTGTTGTAGGTGCAACTAACCCCCTGTTGTAACCTGTGGTACCCGCTCGCCTTGTCCCCTGGCTTGACAACATCCACTGGACAGCCTCTCCCTTCCCCAGACCCACTCCTTCTCTACTAGGTCCAAACAGGGATGTAACCCGCTGTCTTCTCTGAGGACCTACTATATCCATGAGTGTAACTCACAATTTTGTAACATTATGTAACCTAAGTAACATACAAACTACTGCATTATGTAACCTAAGTGTATCTATGTTAAATGTTCCTTTTACTGCACCTGTAATGTTATCCTCTGTTTTAATCTGCACTGTAATAACTGTCTTGATGTCTGCCCCCCCAACCCCGCGACGAGGTGCCTTTGTAAATGAGTCTCTGACTCAAAGGTTGAAAACATGATTTGTAATGAATAAATGAATAAGCATTGTCATTATGGCTATAGTATTGTGAAGTGTAGTGAATATGCATAGTAAAGTAATAAGTTTATGCTAACTGATGCATGATGGTACAGACTGGATGCGGATGCCAAGTTTTCTCCAGGCAGGGAAGGGTGTAACCCCCCTACAAATGGGGGTTCCCGAAAAGTCTTCCTTGAGCTTACTTAAATGCTCACTGCCAGGCTGGTGTCCTGCGTTTTAGCAGTTTAAATGTATTGCCAGAGAGTGTCTATATAGCCTCTGTGTACTGTCTCTTTAAGAGCTGCCTGGATTGCAGTCATAATTAATCTGAGAGGGAGCTCTGTTAGAAGATGTACTTGTTTGCTGATCATTTGTTAGAGTAGTAATAATATTGCAGTTTGTTCTAACCTGCCTTCTTTGCAGCATGGACAGTTCTGTTTGTTTCCATCATCTTGGTCCTGGACTGTCAGAATGGGCCAATCAGTACATTTGGGACTCTAAAATGGAGCCTGCCTACAGGGGCTTGGTGGGGCCAAAACTTGTAGGAATTGTAGTTTTGGGCTTTTGGTGCCTGAAATAACCTGGAGGGGGAGCACTTGTTGTGACTGACAGATCAGCCAACCGAACCTTTTGGATCTTGGGGAAAGTCCTACACAGCTTGCAGTTTGTTAGATCTGAGTTGGAAAGTGAAGAAGTAACAGCTCGAGATAGTTTGAGCAACAATCCATAGTGGATTCGCGTGGGAGAACTGTGGAAAGGCCTGAGTTTGGCCTACATGCCTGCCTGATGTTCCTGAGCAGGAACTTGTGCTTTTTTCGGACTGAATCCGAATTTAAGAGCGAATTAAGCCACTGAATTGTGACCAGGCTTTAACCTGAGGAAGACCAAAGACTTGTTGAATGCAATTGGCCTGTCAGGACTTCCAGCTACCTCCGAACTTTCTGATTGTGCAGAGACTCTGTAATTGAGACCAGAGAGCCATTTGCCTGGTACAGTGGAATTTCCTTACATGTGAATGTGCTGTGTGCTTATGGTGGGTCGTGATTTGGTTACCCACTGTGTGTCTGAACTGTGTTTTTCTTGCTGGCGGCTGTATCCAGCTCCACGGACTGAATCCGTGTCCATTTCTGTTTGCTTGGGCCCTGCTACACTGGCCCAGCCAGAATACCTGCTACGCAGAGAAAGTCATCGACGAGAGACCGGCCTGGGGATCAGCCCCCTGCTCAACGCCTTGAACAGGAATGATGCGGTGTGCGATGACTCGGTGATTCGTGAGGGCCCTGCTTTTCCGGGCACTCCAGCTCAACAGCCTGCAGTCTCGATTTCGTCCTGCCTGTGTCCTGTATTGGGTATCGTTAGTAAACATCAAGGTACCTCCCTGCAACAACAGCTAAATCTAAAAGTGTTGTCATCTGATTATCTTGTTGCCTTTTCTTTCACGAACTGAGCCCTCCGGCTCCGGATTACAAATAGTGTGTGTTGTACATATTGCTTTTTTCCATCACAAGGCCCCAACCAGCTGCAATGTTCCTGGCTAGCCCGACGTTTTTCTACCTGGGTACCCAGAGTGTGTGACTGTGTAGGGACTCTGAACTGCATACATAACTGTCTGATTAATATAGCTTTTAAGCAAATCAACCTGTTTACGCCCCTCCCTTGTTCAAGTCCCCTGAATAAATCAGATTTAACTTTGATTGTATTTAACCTGACTATGGTTTCAGTTTGTGCTGTTGCTGTTTGCTGTGCTTAACTTTGTTTTACAGGGGGTTCCCAGGGTCAAGCTAGAGGAACCAGCCCTGGTGGTGAGTGCAAACAGTGTGGGTAATTGCCGGGTGAATAAGGGTCATTGTGAAAGTAATTATTGTATATTGTTCAGGCCACTAGAAGGGAAAGGGAGGGGTTACAGTGTCCCGGAGGGCTGTGCCCAGGTTAGCTTGACCAGTAACAACCCTGACCTCCAGGTGGAGGCACCCGTTTCATTACCCAGGCCCCTTAACCTTCTACTAGCCAATCAGGCAGGGGTAGTAGCCCTTGGGATAGTGCCACCTAGGGGTTGCAAACGGCATACGGTCAATTCGTTGCGCTAAATTTTCACCGCGGACGATATGTTGCGGTATATTAGGAGAAACTAATTTGCTGATATGAAGCGTCGAAGTAGAATGTAGCTGAACTGTATATGACTGGTGACATTTTAACTTTAATCTCTATTTCTCCCCACTTTTAACATGCCCAATAAATTTTGTACCAGCAGTTGCATTGTGTTAGAAAATTAACATTGCATGCTGTTCCTTTGGGAGATCAAGATTGTTCTTAATGGATGCAATGTCAGCAACAAGTACCTGCTCAATGTACAGTCCTGTGGTGTCTGAGTTTGTCCGGTGGTTATTGGACTGTGTTATGTTATAGTTACCTGACTTTTATCGCCGAGGCCGGGTAACCTCCACCTACCATGATCCCTCAGCATCCATAGTCCACTCAGAACATGGGATGAGATTCACCCCTCTTTTGTCTAGCTTGAGTGTTGGCTCTGGCGTGATGAGCTCTTCAGCTGCTGCAGTGACTATTCTATTTAGGAATTGCTCCTTTAGGTCTCAGAGGTCCTCCGGGGTTTTACGTGCTGCCGTGGTTCTCTTTCTTTTACTATAGCCAATTCTGTTCAGAAATAGTTGGAACCATAGCCTGGAGATTGTAAGGGTACTGCCATTGTCTGCTAACTGCTGTGGTTGGAGGATTTCATAATACTGGATCATAAAACTGAACTGCTTTCATAACGCTGTGCACTGAAGCATGCTGGCCAATTTCGCGAAGTGGCCTTGTGGTGAGTAGGAGGCATGCTGAGTATATATTTTCTTTGGAGGGGGAGTTTAGCATCTCCAGGTCGAAGGCAAGAGAAATCTCAAGTAACAGCTTTAGGTTTTGGGGAATGGAGCCATCTCTGATAGCAAGGTTACTAGCACAGGTGCCAAATACAGTACAGCAAGTAGGAACACTCAGTTGATTGATTGTTTTCAAAAACTGTTTGGTGCAAAGCACCATGACCAACTGACAGGGTAAATATTTTGTTGTGGGAAATTAACTAGGTTTATCAGCAGCTACCTACAGAATGCGACATTTAGTCCAGCGCTTAATCGTGTTGCGACATTTAGTCTAGCACTATTTTTACCACTATACTTATTGTCCGGCGATAATTTGTCCAGTCGATGTTTTATCCGCTACTTAATGTCCGCGACATTTTGACCGGGGACTTTACGTCCGTACACGGTTACAAACATATTTAGCAATGAGATTTATTCTGAGTTCTATGATTGAGATCATGGAACACATTTTAGGTGACAAATTATTCCAGGTTTTTGCTGCATAATATTTAAATGTTAGGTGACCGTAACAGGTTTGGTACTTTCTCAGCTCAGCTGGGCTTCGTGCTTCACAACACACCAGAAGTGTCCATATATTTCAACACAACCAGGTAACCTGGTGTGTGATATTAATACATATACAGATGTTATATACAGTATAGTGTAGCAGGCATTACAGCCTTAAACAAGCTAACAGTGGTGTATATTCAAACCGGTTGATTTGACCTGCAATGGAGCCCACTGGGCTGCAATGCAGTGTCACAGATTCCTGCATGAAAAAAAGATTAAAGAGATCCACTAAGTTAAATAAAGTGAGATTTGCACCCGGCATATCAGTGCTTACCTCTGCGAAGTGATGTTAATGTATCAATGACCAAAAATATTCCAGTAGTTTAAATATAGTAGCCCTCATAAATTTACCCCCACGGGCCCTCATACTTCCCAAAACTGTAGAGTCGCCCATGCTCCACCCCTGGACTCAGCCACATTATGACGTGAACCCAGAGAGACTGATATATCAGGTGCAAATGCTGAGGCTGGTAAATCTCTTTAACTCTCATTGAAATTGCCTTGTCTCCTGCAGTAACTCTGCTGCAGAATTCTGCAGTACTGTGCTGCATCCCGGCAGGCTCCTCTGTAGTGTGTGTACCCTTCAGCTGCTAGGAAAGGGTGAACAGTCTGGTCCTCTTGCTCTGTCTGAGTGCCAGGTCACATGGCCTGTAGGTAATAAAAGGAGTGGAGACATTTGGAGAGAGTTTCAGAAGGGCAGAGCTCCCAGACAGAGTGACTGATGTCTGTGTGCAGGCCCATCAGAACCGCACACTAGTCCCTGGTGTTCATTCAGTCTGTCTGGTCTCTACCTCAGTTCTGATACCTTAATAATCAGATCATTAATAATAAGATATTGCTCTTTGGAGAATTATCACTCCCTGTGACTTGCAGCTTCAGTGAAGAACACCAGATGTCCATGGTGGGACTTGAGGAAGGCACAGAAAGAACGTCATTCTACTTCTGATCTTGAAATGGGGATATTTGCCTTTCCTCTCCTAATAGGGGAATGGAAAGTCTTTACGGTGTCTTTGGTTGAGTTCTGGCCAAAGTACGACTTGCCCCAGCCTGACACTGTTCCTACACCTCTGTACACATATCCCCCCCCCCCCCGCAGGACTAACTGTGTACCCTTCTCTGACCCAGAGTACTGTTACGTGGTACTACTATCACTCAGTACCTCCCTACATTCTGGTTCAAACTACTTTTACCACCTGGGAAGTTGCTACTCCAGTTACCTCCTAACCACATTCCATTCTCAGTTTCCCACAGAAATCTAGACATACTCATATTTATTTGGCATCTGGACTCCTGTGCAAGGGGAGAGCATTTGCACCTCAGCCTCAACCAGTTCCCAGAAACTAAATGGAGCCTTTGACCGCAGGTGTATCAGAATCAGGATGATGTTGTATTCATCAGGATGAACCCCATGAGGGGGAAACTTCCACACAGGTCCTACCCCTTCTCCAGGTGTTCATGTTGTGATAGCTGTCCAACCCTTTGGAACTCACTATGGGTGGAGGTCTGTTCATTAGCCTCTTTTAAATACTGTTTGAAAAGTTATCTTCTGACACAGGTTTTTTGTTCATTTGACTGACAATATTTTGGTGAGGATTATCTACCTGTTAGAATTCTACTGAATTGCATTCACTCCAGAACACATCAGGTTAGGGACAGGCTGTACCACAGGGAGAATTCTTAATGCTACTTATAGCCTGACATTTGGGGGAGTGCTAAACATATGCACATATTGCGCATACCATACATGTATACACCCATACATCTTAGATGAACAGAAAAAAGTACAGTACTAAAACATTTAGTGGCTTAATGAGAACTAGTAAAACTAGACAGTAAGTTATCTGGTATGAACCAAAGCAGATGATAAGCATGGTTTTGGTCGTTAAAATGTTTAAATATTTACATCTTTTCCTTTTGGCTTTACAAGAGAATTAAAAAGGGATTTTGTTTTTGTATTATACCTTGGCCTTTGTGTCAGTCTCACCCACACATCGGCAACCACCCAGCCCTGACAGCACTTACATGTCCACCTTTGTTTATCCAAACCTTACCCATGTGGCAGGGTATTCAGGTTTGGGCCCCTTTACACTGAGGACACACACTCAGTTGGGCTATATGGCTCGCAGCATGAGTGGTTTTTCCTCCAAAAGTTTCATCTAGGTGGATATCCTGTGTGTGCATGCTGCTACCCCTTGACTCACCTGCCTCCCTGATGGTGCTGTTCACAGCTCTCTTTCTTGTGCCTCATACACAGCAGGTACACAGAAGTGCCCCCCTTATGGTTGAGCCTGCCCATCAACAAAGGCCACTGCAACACCAGGCTGTGGAGTCCCCCTCCCCAAGTTGGGATGCTCTTCTTGCAGCAGCCCTTCTCCCAGTCCCAGCCTTCTGAGGCAGGCACCCAAATCCATTTCTCAACCCAGATTACCAGTTCAGAAGTGTGACACCCTACTGTAGGGCCACCATGGTGAAATTTATGAGTGCAATTTTTGTTTTCCTGTGTTCATTTAATGCTCATGAAAGGTGCCAGATTGACAGGAATTTAAACTGAAGCCCTTTGTTTATCCACATGGCAGGTACAGCATGGGCAATCAAAGTCCAAAATTCCCTACACTGCCCTGCTAGTATGTCCCAACCATGACATGGAGGGGCCACCGTATAGGTGGGAGGTTACTTCAGACTCCATGCCCATTCAGTCCTTGGCCTCTCATATAAAATTGCCAACTAGGGTGCCAATTAGTGCCAAGTGTATTAATGGCTTTATGATGTGGACACCTGCTCACAGGGTGCTGGACTGAGACTACAACAGCTCATTTCATATACTGTTTGTCCAAAAGATCCTGGCACTCACATCAAAGGCTGTATGTATCAAACTTTAAGAAAGGCACAGACAAAAATGGCAAGCTACTTAGCAGAAATTACTTTATTAAGATACATACAAAGAAGGAGTGGGTCGGTACCGCTAGATGCCCTGGTGCTTTTACGACAGTCTTTGTCTGGGGGCCAGTGACTGTTGTGGAAGCATTAGGGCATCTAGTGGTACCGACTCACAGCTTGCCATTTTTGCCTGTGCCTTTCTTAAAGTTTGATACACACAGCCTTTGATGCAAGAGCCAGGCTCATTTGGACTTGTTTGCAGTGGTGCAGGAGTGAGCAGCTGCCACCCTGGCTCTGGCTCTTTTTTCCATCTGTGCACACCTGACTCCAGACTGTTTCATTTCATATAGGCCACTGGACAGTCCTTAGGTGATAATGACTTTTGGTCATTACTGGTCCTGGACTGGATTTTAACCAGTGTCTTACAGGTGAAAGGCTCCTTAACCCATCATCAATCCACTGAGCCATTCAGTTCCCTTACAAGTGAACATTAACAATGTTTATATGAAAATAGCACTGTCTAACTTAAGTGTACAGCACTGCACTGACTGTCCAAATCCTTGTTTTATAAAATAGTGTATACATAGAATGGCCAAAAAGGTACCGTGCTTGTGAACAAGGATCAATAATTCAATGTAGAGATGCCTATTCCCTCCAACGTTGTACTAAGTAACAAGTTGTTATCCCTCTGTACAGACAGTTGGTGAGACCCCATCTGGAGTACTGCGTCCAGTTCTGAAGGCCCCATCTCCGCAAGGACATAGACAAGGTAGAGGCAGTCCAGAGGAGGGCAACTAAAATAGTGCAGGGTCTGCAAGAGAAGCCATATGAGGAGAGACTAAAAGAGCTTAATATGTATACCCTTGAGGAAAGGAGGGAGAGGGGGGACATGATAGAAATGTTTAAGTACCTCAGTGGAATCAACAAAGTCCAAGAGGGTAGCATCTTTCAGAAAAAGAGACGTGCAAGAACAAGGGGACACAATTTAAAGATAGAGGGGGGGCAGTTCAGGGGCAATGTGAGGAAGTATTTTTTCATAGAGAGGGTAGTGGATGCATGGAACAGCCGTCTTGAGGAGGTTGTGGGGTCTAAAACTGTGGAAGAATTGAAGAATACATGGGACAGACATAAAGCAATTCGGGGGGGTAGGAAGAAATAGGCTGTTGGTTGATTAGGATCTGCAGCTTATCCTGTAGGTGGGAAATGGGCAGACTAGGTGGGCCAAGCGGTCCTTATCTGCCATCAAAGTCTATGTTTCTATGTTAGGGGGAGTATTTATTTATTTATTTGTTTGTTTTTGGTGACCATGTTAGTACTCTAGGCAATGAATGCCTATTTTCAGACACACTGCAGATTTTACAGAATGCACAATACATGAAGTACAAGTAGAATATTTAAAACATAGAACATAACAACTTCATTACAGGGTAAGTAAACATGATTGTATACAAACTGGAACAAGAAAAATAATATACAGTGCAAATTCAGGAGCAGCATAAATCAGAAGCAGGCACAAACAGTTTTGGCTTGGTAGTAATTAAATAATGCTAACCTGAATTTAAGCTGGAAACCTCCAAAACTAATCTTACTTGGTAACTAATTTCAGAAACCAGAAATAGGATAGCAAAACCTTTAGTTTTTATAATGTTTTTAAAGTTTTTTTGTTTTGTTTTGCGGGGGTGGGGGGGGCTGGCTAACTCAGTTGGATGTTTTTTTAATGAGGAACTTAGAAAAGGCAGGACTTGTGACTACAAGATCACACACTCAACACCTGCACCTCTGTCCCAAGTCCCTCGCTATTTAGTATCAGTTACAATCTACTGACCTGAGCTCCAACCTTGCATGACTCCAGTCCTGGTCTGTAGCCAGCTAACTCAAAACCTGGTGAAAACCCCTTTCAGGAAATCTAATAATGGTTAAAGAGCCTTTGCCTACTGTCCAGCAAAAATGCAGAACAAGCTGCCGCCTGGTTTCAGAAGAATATCATCCCCTAACCTACAGCACTTAAACGTGCTGTAACTGTTTTGTTTCCTAATGTTGTATCTGAACCTTGCTATCATGTTTTGAAACCTGTGTAACTAAATTATGTATTCGGTCTGCCTTCTGTACCTGTACTTAATGTACCTGGGTCGCTCCTGTTACTAGGGATTGCACTCTCCAGCGAGTTTACTAAGTCAGTTAATTAGTAGATTAAGATTAGCCAGTTTGATTGCCTGAGAAACAGATGGTCACTTGTTAGTGGGTCAGTTGTAGAACAAAAACCAAGGCATTCTAGGGCACAGGGAGAGGAAAGTTTAAATTTTGTGGTAAATTAATACGAAATTATAACTTCTAAAAAATAATTGTTTCTGTAAAGTAAATGACTTTTGGTTAGAATTATTTTTTGCCACTACTGCTCAGAAAAGCCAGGACCACAGGAAATGCTGAAAAAAACATCCATAGTTTTTTTTTCTCCTGCCATCCAGAGATTTGCAGCATTTAATAGTGTGTTAAATATTGGAACCCTTTGGGAACCCCATTCCCAAATGAATGAAATGTTGTGTCCAGCAGTGTTGTTCTCCATGCAGAACGGAATCAATTTCAGTTTAAAATTCAGCACTCCCGATTTGCATCAGTTCCTTTTGGAGCTTGTTCTATATTTTGACACTTTCTGGGAGAAAAAAAAATGCTTCCTCACAATACTGCTAACTGTATTCCCTCTAACCATTAGGTATGCCCTCAGGTTTTACTGGCCTGAACAAGCTGGAAAAGTTTCCCCTGATCCACCCATCCAGTCCCTTTCAAATTTAAAAACTGAAATCATATCTTCTCTTAGCCTTCTTTTCTTGCATGAAAATATACTTCACCAGCCTAAATGGTCCCTAAAGGTTAACTTCTCCATTTTCTTAAAAGGGTATGACCATTCTTGCAAGTCCCACACCTTAGCCACCTGGCTCAAGGGCTGGTGCCTGGAAAAAGGACACAGATTTTTAGGAAACTGGCAACAGTTCTGGGAGCGAAAGTTCTTTAAATTTGATGGACTGCATCTGACTAAGGAGGGAGTCAGTGCATTGGGGCAGAAGTTTGACGTCTTTGCAGAATATTTTAACTGGCAAATGGGGAGAGGGGTACAGCACCCCATACATCGAATGGGAAGAACACCCCTCCCCCCTCAGCTAGTGGTCAAACAGGGATTCATCATGTTTGCAGTTCATTTGCATCACCAGGTAAGAAAAAAGGTTTGTCTCCCCATATGATGCACAGGGGTAATGCCAAATCTCACCCAACAACTAACACACCGAAATCTGGCCAATGGAAAATCATGTACACAAATGCTCACAGCCTGGGAAATAAGATCCCAGACCTGCAGGCACAATGTCGAGGCTAAACTGGACATAGTAGCAATTAGTGAGATGTGGTTTACCAGTAACCACACTTGGGAGACTTCAGTACCTGGCTATGTATTGTTCAGAAGAGACCGAGGTGCAAAGGGGGAGGAGTGGCCCTGTATGTCAATGAAAATATCAAAGCTACAGAAATTAGAATACACATAAGGAGCCAGAAGAACTGGGTCACCTGGAAACAGGAAATGGGACAGCCATAAGAACTGGGGCTGTCTACAGGCACCCAGACCAGGGGAGGACATAGATACATTACTGTTAGAAGATATACAAAACATGACAACTAAAGGAGGTTCTGATAATGGAGACTTCAACATGCCGGATACAGATTGGTCAATACCAGCAGGAACATCTGCCAGAACTAGACACATAGTGGATTCCCTGCAGGGGGAGGGCCTCAAACAACTGGTACAACAACCCACAAGAGACAGGGCTATCCTAGATCTAGTACTGACTAACACAGAAGGGATCAAAGATCTCCAGGTAGAAGGTCACCTGGGGGCCAGTGACCATCACATGGTATGGTTCAATTTGGCTACTACATCTAAATCATCCCATTCCAAGGCAAAAATATGGGACTTCAGAGGAGCTGACTTTGATAAGATGGCCAACAGAGTTAAGCTAGCCCTGGCAAAAAGAAATACAGGTGAGGGGGTACAGGCAAAGTGGGCAAGCATTAAGGATGCAATACTTGAAGCAACATCCCATTGTGCTAGACAGAAAAGGAAGTGCAAAAGAAGAAGGAAACCACTTTGGTTCTCAAATACAGTGGCAGAAAAGGTCAGAGCCAAAAGGCTGGCCTTCAGGAAATATAAGGGAACACAGCGGGATGAAGATAGGGAGGCATACCAAACTGCCCTAAGGGAAGCAGGGAAGGCAGTAAGGCAGGCAAAGTCCCAAAATGAGGAAACACTAGCACGAACAGTAAAAGAAGGTGACAAGACTTTCTATAGATACATTAGTGAAAGGAGAAAGTCCAGAGGGGGTATTGCTAAGCTTAATGGAGAAAAGGGAGTATGTGAGGAGGAGGACCATGTAAAAGCATCTATCCTAAAAGATACTTTTGCTCAGTATTTACTGAAGAGAAGGTAGGGCAGGGCCCACAGCTCAGCATCATGGACACAGGGGAGGGAGGTGAGCACTACTCCCTTCACAAAAGAAAGGGTCCTACAAGAGCTATAAGCTTCAGGGTGGATAAGGCAATGGGACCTGATGGCATACATCCCAGGGTACTTAAGGAGCTAAAGGTGGAACTAGCAGAGCCATTAGCAGAACTGTTTAGTGAGTCTCTGAGCACAGGAGAGGTCCCAGAAGACTAGAGAAGGGTTTCTGTGATCCTGCCCACAAGAGTGGTAGCAGGGAGTAGGCAGGGAACTACAGACCAGTCAGTCTTACCTCAGTAGTGGGCAAGATTATGGAGGCACTCCTTAAGGAAAGGATAGTGCAACACCTGGAATCATAGGGGCACAGGATCCAAGACAGCATGGGTTTACAAAAGGAAGGTCCTGTCAAACTAATCTCATAGATTTCTTTGACTGGGTAACCAGAGTGGTGGACCAAGGGGGAGCAGTTGATGTCGCCTACCTTGACTTCAGCAAAGCTTTTGACACTGTTCCACATAGAAGATTGATAAATAAGCTGGGTAGGCTCGGGGTGGATCAGAAGTTAGTCAACTGGGTGGCAAACTGGTTGACGGGCAGAAAACAGAGAGTGGTGGTAAATGGTATACAGTCAGAAGAGATGCAAGTCACAAGTGGGGTACCTCAGGGATCAGTCCTGGGGCCAGTCCTCTTCAACATCTTCATTAGTGACCTTGCAGATGGACTAGAGGGTAAGGCTTGTCTGTTTGCAGATGACACCAAGATCTGCAACAGAGTAGATGATCCAGAAGGGGTGGGCAGAATGAGAAGATATCTGGATAAACTAGCAAAATGGTCAGAAGAGTGGCAACTGGGATTTAATGCAGAGAAGTGCAAGATCACGCACATAGGGAAGAGAAACCCTGAAGCCACCTATAGGCTGGGAGGGGAGTTGCTAGCAGTCACAAAGGAAGGTAGAGACTTGGGCATCATCATCACTGATGACCTGAAATCATCCAAGCAGACCTCTAAAGCAGTAGGTAAGGCTAGGGGGGTGTTAGGGTGTATTAGTAGGGGTATCACAAGTCGTAAGAGGGAGGTAATAATCCCTCTTTACAAGACACTGGTTAGGCCCCACCTGGAGTACTGCGGCAGTATTGGAGGCCACACCTTCACAAGGACATTAACCAAATTGAGGCAGTCCAGAGAAGGGCAACCAAAATGGTGCAGGGACTGCATCAAAAGACATATCAGGACAGATTAACAGAGCTCAATATGTATACCCTGGAGCAAAGGAGGGAGAGAGGTGATATGATCGAGGCATTCAAACACCTTAAGAGCATTAACAAGGTGAAAGAGTCTAACATGTTTAAATATAAGAAAAATAGCATGACAAGAGGACACAGCATGAGATTAGAGGAGGGCCGATTAAGGGGGAATGTGAGGAAATTCTTTTTCACAGAAAGGGTGGTGGATGCATGGAATGGCCTACCTCAAGAAGTGGTGGCTATGAATACAGTGCAGGGCTTCAAACAGGCATGGATAGGCATAAGGGAGCAATACAAATGAGTATGAATAGATAGGCCACTGACAGAGCAAAGGCCGATGGCACATTTATAAGGTAGAAAAGAAATGGGCAGACTGGATGGGCCTTATGGTCCTTATCTGCCGTCAACTTCTATGTTTCTCTGTTTCTATCCCTGATTACCACAGATCAGACATTTTAACTTATTTGTTTACTGCAATATTTTTCACTTATTGATTCTGTTGCGCCCCGCAACATTTAATGTAGAGCACAGCTCAAGGTCCATCCTAGAATCCCCCACTGCTGACATCTTGGCTGGGAATCAGCTGCAGAAAATTTACGTACCAACATATGAATTATACAACGGGTCTTAAAAATCCCACCTACCGATTTACTGACTGGCACCTTTTCCCCATTATAAATCCTGCAATATACCAACGGGAAAAGATCCCAGCCACCAGTCAGCCACATCAGAAACTCCCCCTGAAATCACTGCAAGCCCCACAAAGCCAGGACTTGCAAAGACGGCAACGGACGGTGAGATGCAGAACTCCACAGTTCTGAAACTGAAGACTCTGTTCCCCATGAGCTCACTAAAAAGTACCTGCTAGGAAAAAAAAGATTTAATTTATATTTTTGTTTAGAAAAAGTCAGTCTGTACCTCCTCATCCCCTGCATCTCAGTGCCATCATCCTCCAGTACCAGGAGTGCCAAACAGGGGGTATCAGTAGGAGAGTCATAGCAGTACAAAATGAATGCTCCATAGTTCAAAATTGTGACTGTTAGCGGTCGGCACCCTGTGACCACAGACCCTCTCCGGTATTCTGGAAGGCCGAGGCAGAGCACAGAGAAAACAAAACCTGCTACATTGCACGAGAGAGAATGGATGTCTGTTTCACTTTGGGGAGGGGGGGAGGAGGACACGTTGGTAGCTCCTTCTGTTTCCCAATACGCTGTTCGGTAAGACGCACAATGTGTGGACACACTGATTTAAACACACACACACACTCACTGCTGCCATGCTGTCTTTGTCTCTGTTGCTCCAGTTTGTATTAAAATAATAAAAAAAAAATTATCTCCCCGTCTCCTAGATTAACAAAAAAAATGTCTGCTCCTCATTCAACGCCAGGGGTAATACTACTAAATGGCGTTGACAGCCAACCTGACTGTCTTCCTCTGTCTCTCTCTCTCCCCCCCCTTTTACACATTACTTTCCCACTGCTTATCTGTGTCACACATCTCTTTCCATTGTGCCTCTGTCCCTCAGCAAAGACATGGGGGGAGCTTACTCAATCATATTGTACCCAGCAACAAGTGACTACTTAATGTAGAGTGGAAGATTATTTCTACAAAATTATTTAAAAAAATAAAATTTTTTTAAAAATTGTTTCTCTATTTTAATAATTGGCACATTGTATAATCGCAATATTCCACTCCAGGGTGTGGGTTATGGTGGGATTTACCCACTTCTGGTGTGTTTTGCTCACTCTGCCTACAGCCTCGTGGCCAAACAACACACCAGGCATGGGTAAATCCCACTATAACCCACACCCTGTCGTGGTATATTGCTTAAATAGCCAGCAGAAGAAGGCCTTACAGTCTATAGAGTCTGCTTGATTGCAGTGTCCCTGATCCAGAGATTACAGTGGGCCCCACCTTCTCTCTGTCAACTGTGACTGTCCCCTTCACTATGTCCTACCTCTCTTGAACCACCCCCACTGTGTTTTCAGTGACAACCTTTGATGGGAGTTCATTCCACCCCAACACCACGTGTTCTGTAAAGTGTCTCTTGACCCCCTTCTTGAACCTCCCCCCTGAACAGCTGATAACTGTGTCCCCTTCTGGTCTTGTTCTCACTGAGACCCCAATATTCTCCTTGTTTATACCCTTCGGTACTTGAAGGTTTCAATCATGTCCCCTCTCTCCCTCCCTTCCTTGGGTGAGTACATGTTAAGTGCTTTCAGCCTGTCCTCATATGCCCTGCTATCCCTGAACCATCTTTGTTGCCCTTTTTTGAACTGCCTCAAGCTGTTTGACATCCTTTTGTAGGTAGAAGCTCCAGTACTGCATATTGTACTCCAGGTGCAGTTGCACCAAGGACCTGCACAGCAGCAATATAACCTCCTCCCTTCTGTTTGTGAACCCTCTAGCAATACAGCCTAGCATCCTGTTTGCCTCGGCAACTGCCTTCCTACACTGCGTAGACTTATTAGGTCACTGGTGAGGGCTATTCCCCAAGTATTTCTCATCTTCTGATTCAGTGACCTTGCCCCCCCCACACACACACACACTTTACTCTGTCCTCAAGTGTTTTCTTGCTATGAGCGTGACCCTGCACTTTGCATTGAAGCCAAACTGCCAGATACCGAACCACCTCTCCAGCTTTGTCAGATCCTCTTTTAGGTCCTGGACCCCTTCTTCTGTGTCCAACTTCTCACAGAACTTGGTGTCATCCACAAAGAGGAATATCTTGCCTTTGACTTGTTCCCCAAAGTCATCAATGAATACAGTGAACAGCACTGGGAAAACACTTACCCTTTCGGGTCACCACTTGTAAGTTCCCTTGTTCCTGAGTGTTTCCTCACACCACTTTCACCCTCTGGGTCCTACTGCAGAGCCATTTTGCCACCCATTTGTTAAATTTTCTTCCTGCCCCTAGGTCCTCAAACTTCCTGTTCAATCTCTTGTGGGTCACTGAGTTAAAGGCCTTGTTGCAGTCCGAATATAGAATATCAGTTACAGTACCCGACCTTGTCCACCACCTTTGTTATCAAGTCAAAGAAGTCGGATCAGGCTGGTTTGACAGGACCTTCCTGACATTGTCCCATGTTGTCTCTTGTCCTGTATCCCATTGGCTTCAAGGAACTCAACTAGTCTCTCCTCCAGAATGGTCTCCATTAATTTTAGTTCACCTCTAGTGGAGGTCAGACTGACCAGCCTGTAGTTCCCAAGGCTTGCTGTTGCGTAGCGGTACCTTATATGTGGTTCTCCACTCCTGTGGTACCACCACCATATCTAGGGAGCTGTTGAACAAATTCATCAGCGGAGCCACCAGCTCTGCCACCATTTCCCTCTACACTCAAGACTGCATGCCATCCTCACCTGGGGGCTTGTTTACCTTTAGGAATATGAGCCATTTCCTAGCCCTGTCTTCTGTTATTTTGTCCTCAGTCATGCCCCCCTCCATCCTTCCTTGCTGCACTGGTCCATCCTTTTCTTTATTAAATACAGAGCAGATGTATTCATTCAGCATCAATGCTTTCCCTTTACTGCCTTCCACCAACCCCCACCTCTTTTATTTTGCTTCACTATGCCTAACTTTGTGTCTCTCTTTTCACTGATATACCTGAAGAAGGCTTTCTCTTCCCTACTTAATCGCATCTGCAGATTGCAGCTCCTTACTTGCCGTGGCCTGTCTGACTATCCTGCCAGCCTCCCTAGTTTTCTCCAAGTAGACACCTCTCATCCTTGTCCTTCTGGGATTTCCTGTATGCTCACCTCCTTACCAACCAACTTGTTCTCCTGGCCTTGTATTTCTTCCCCTTTTGCATAAGGTAGGTGTTAGTGGCTGCCACTGTCCATTCACTCACTGATCAGTGTCCACTTCTGATGCACACTCATGTCATCCTTAAGGCTAGCTGGTTACCTCATCAATATCTCACCCATCTTAACATAGCCTTCCTGAAATCTAGCACTTTTGTCTATGTGCTAGGTGTTTCCTTTCCAATAGCAACCTTGAACCACACTGTTCAGTGGTAACTAGTCCCTGTGGGTTCTTCCACCGTGATGTCCCAGACTTGATCCCCATTAGTTAATACTGTGTCCAAGATAGCTTCCTCACATGTCGGGTTAGTTACCCCCTGGACCAGGAACCTGTCCTGAACTGCGTCCAGTATAAAGTGCATCTTGGGAGAGGCAGTAGAAAGGACACTCCAATCTACCTTAGGCAAATTGAAATCCCCACAATTACTACCACTTCACCCCTTTCAGCCAGCACCGATTGTGGCACCCAGCTTCCTATCCTTGTCCTTGGCCTATTAGGTGGCCTATACACTACACACAGCCTCAGTTCCTTTCATGCTGCTGTCTGGATCTGTACCCAAAGCACCTCTATTTTCTTCTGTCCTATTTCCTCATTAGTGGCAGTAATGCCCTCCCTGATGTAGTGTGCCATCCCTCCACCTTCTCCCTGTCCCGTCTATACAGGGCATACCTTGGAATGGAGAGTCCCAATTATGGCTCAAGGTAGCCCTGGTCTCAGTGACTACCACTAGATCCACCGTTCCCTCTGCCATTATGGCCTGCAGGCTGGACTTTGACAGGTTGAAAGAGGAAAGGGCAAGCAGGGTTTCCTGGATAGTGATTAGGGAAGTGGAAACCTGGTGAGGGATGGGGAAGGGGAGCAGGAGGGGAAGGAGAGGACCAGGAGGGGGAGAAGAAGGAAGTGCGCAGGTTGTGAAACATAGAAACATAGACTTTAACAGCAGATAAGGATTGCTTGGTCCACCTAGTCTGCCCATTTCCTTACCTATTGGATAAGCTGCAGATCCTGGTTAACCAACAGCCTACTTCTTCCTACCCCCCCACCAGAATTGCCTTATGTCTGTCCCATGCATTCTTGAATTCTCCCACTGTTTTTGAACTCACAATCTCCTCAGGAAGGCCGTTCCATGTGTCCACCACCCTCTCTGTGAAAAAATACTTCCTCACATTGCTCCTGAGCTGTCCCCCCCTCTGTCTTCAAATTGTGTCCCCTTGTTCTTGCACATTTCTTTTTCTGAAAGATGCTACCCTCTCGGACTTTGTTGATTCCCTTGAGGTACGTGAAAGTTTCTAACATGTCCCCCCCCCCTTTCCCCAAGGGTATACATATTAAGCTCCTTTAGTCTCACTTCTTATGGCTTCTGTTGCAGATGCTGCACTATTTTAGTTGCTCTCCTCTGGACTGCCTCCATCCTGTCTATGTCCTTGCAGAGATGGGGTCTCCAGAATTGCACACAGTACTCCAGATGGGGTCTCACCAACTGTCTGTACAGAGGGATAGCAATTTCCTGTTTTCTACTGGTGATGCCTCTCCCTGTACATCCCAGTATCCCCCCAGCCCTCCTTACTGCCTTGTCACATTGCTTGCTTACCTTTAGGTAATCTGATATGACTACCCCAGGTCCCTTTTCATTTTTGTTGTTGTTAATACCTCCCCCCCCATTGTGTACTCTTCCCCTGAGTTTTTGTTTCCCAGGTGCATTGCTTTGCACTTCTTTGCACTGAATCTAAGCTGCCATACGTTTAACCATTCCTCCAACCTTGCCAAGTCCCTTCTCATCCTTTCCACGCCTCCTTGTGTATCAACCTTGTTGCAGATCTTTGTGTCGTCTGCAAAGAGGCATACTTTTCCTTTCAGTCCCTCTGCAATGTCACTTATAAAGACATTAAAAAGGACCAGACCCAGTACTGAACCCTATGGTACCCGACCAGTAACCCCCCTTTCTTCAGAGTGGACTCCATTTACTATTACTCTCAGTCTTCTGTTGTCCAGCCAATTGTTTACCCAGGCTACCACCCTGGGACCCACTCCCAGGCTGGTTAATTTGTTTATTAATCTTTTGTGAGGGACTTTGTCAAATGCCTTGCTAAATTCTAGGTAGGCCATGTCCACAGCCCCTCCCTGGTCTAGTACTTTGGTCACCCAGTCAAAGAAATCTATTAGATTCATCTGACATGACCTTCCCGCTTTGAATCCATGCTGCCTTGGGTTCTGTGCCCCGCTGGCCTCTAGGTACTCAACAATTTTTTCTTTCAGAAGTGATTTCATCATTTTCCCTACCACTGAGGTCAAGCTAATAGGTCTGTAGTTTTCTGCCTCTGCTTTGCTCCCACTTTTGTGAAGGGGAATCACATCCGCCCTCCTCCAGCCCTTAGATACCACACCATCCTCCCTTGATTTGTTAAAAAGGGTAGTCAGTGGTGTCACTAGTTCTCCCCTTAGTTCTTTTAGAATTGGGGGTGAATTCCATCAGGCCCCATTACTTTGTCCACCTTCAGTTTTAGGAGTTCTTTCAGAACCCTTTCTTCTGTGAAAGGACTGGTATTGACCCCCCTATCCAGAGTGCTTCTATTGATTGGATTAGGTGCCTCCCCTTCTCTTCTTTTGTGAATACTGAGCAGAAGTGTTCATTTAGTATCCTCACTTTTTCACTGTCCCTCTCTGCTCACCCTCCCTCCCCTTTATTAAGCCTCACTATCCATCCCTTTGTCTTTCTTCACTCCCTAATGTACCTAAAAAAAGGTTTTATCCCCTTCTTAACCGAGTTGGCTATCTTTTTCTTGGTTTGGACTCATTAAAGTAAGCAGCATTAGAGATAGTGTCAGACACAGGTGAACCATTTACCATGAGAAGTGGGGGAGCATACTTGGCAGAGGGGTTGAAAAGGAAGTGAATAATCTTCTAGAATTTAGCTGGGGGTTAAGGTTCTTCTGGAGGTTGGCCTTGAAATAGTGTGATTTTACAGCTCGTACATTTTTCCCGCAGAGCCCTGTAAGAGATGAGGTCAGGAGAGGAGTGGGATAATTTGTAGTGGGCCCATGTGAGGTCTCAGGACTTGCACAGATCAATGATTTTGGTTTCAGTCTGGGGTCGTGGGAAGTTTTTATTCTGATGCCCTGATGGGGACGTGCTTGTCCCAGAAGGAGGAGAAGTGGGAGTGGAATAGTGTGAGGGCCACCTCAATATCCGAGGCAGAGAGGATGGCTGACCAGTCTGTTGCAATGAGGTCACTCAGTAGAGCATTGATTTCTAGCGACCAGAGAGACCTGGACCAGATGTATTTCAGTGAGGAGGGGGGACACCGGAAATTTTTGGATGCAGAATGTGATGCAGTGGTTGCTAAATCAATTTGGCAAAAATATCTGCTGCAACAATACAGGGAGTGTAGAAGGTTAGAACCCAGTCCAGAAGGATGTAGTTGGCAGAGTGGGGATTGACGTGGTTAGGTTCTGAAAGAACCTGGGACAAATAAAGGGAATAAGTCCTATGAATGGTAGATTTGGAGGATGGGAACAGCCAGTTTACACTGAAATCCCTGAGGAGGATTAGTTCACCTATGGAGGAAAAGAGGCAATGGTGGAAACAGAGTCAACCAGGGATGAATGTGAGGTCTTAGGAGAGACATAGACAACCCCTATGAGTATAGATACAGTGGAGAGGAATGAGAGCCTGACTAGGAGACATTTGTGGGAGGAGAGTATGGCCTCCCTAATGGTCATAGTACATGAGAGGCTGTGGCAGACATTGATGACAACACTTACACCACATTCTCCCCTGTTCTGCCTTTAAAGATGGCAATCAGGAAGGGACAGGTTAGAGTCAGGAGTCCTGGAGGAGACTCAGAGATGCAGAGGGCATCAGGAGAGTGTAACTGAAGCCAGGTGGAGAAGAAGTCGAGTTTAGGTAGAAGGCTCCTGGTATTTGGATGGAAGATGTTAAGACCCTTGGTAGCGGAGGGAGGGAGGGAGGGAGGAAGGAGAGGGACCAGGGTTAGACTCCATATCGCCAGACAGGAGGAAGAGCAAGAAAATGAGTAGAAGGATGGAGTGGGGCTTCCTACCCTTGGTGCGGGTTGGAGAGCGAGGAGAGCAGGGCATGGTGGAGAAACTCCAGGTTGAGGCAGGGGGACAGTAGAAGACCAAGGTGGATAGGGAGGGAGGAGAGGAGAGGAGAGGAGAAAAGTAGGGAGAGCATAGGGATTAGTGGGGGGGGTAAGGAAGGGTAGGAGAGTTGGTTGGGGGAGGCGGGTGGAGGTGGGAGGAGGAGGAGGAAGGGGAAATGGAGCAGGCAGAGTAGTGCAAGAAATATTGTGACCAGGAGGAGGGAGATAAGAGCAAAATGATAATCAGTAACAACAGTAGTTAAACTGTGCACAATAGCAGGCAAATAACAGCTGGGCATATTAGTATACTAGTTGTGCTAGACAAGTGATCAGCAGCAAGTGCTAACACCTGGTAGCAGACCTGGGGTAAAATTAAAAAAAACAGAAAAGCAGCAAGCAGGTGTGGGCCGCAATGCATATGTACTCCACAGATTACTGAATGGCTAAATATGTGCAAGTAGGTGGGAGACTACAACCGATAAGCTTAACACAAATTAAATTACAGCGCAATACCTATAAACTGGTAAAATTGTCAAGCACTGAAACTAGACACTCAGGTTGTAGTGCAGAAATTAGGAAAGAACGAAAGAGGCTGTTAATGCAAGCAGTAGGCGAACAGTGATAACATAAACAGTCACAATGTGGAGAGCCCAGAACATGTATGTAGGTTAAACCAAAGTAGGATATGGCTGAGGGTGCAGTATTTTTGTTCATAGGGTTGGAAAAAGTGACTCTAAATGAAGGCGGGTGTAGAGGATTTTGACAATAGACTTACATGCCATGAAACATTCTGGCAGTACAAATTTCATGCCAGCACCTTTCCAGGTTTAAACGATCACTTTCAACTGGCACCATTCTTAAAGAAACAGATCCGACAGGATTTTTTTCTGTGTTCATCATTTGAGATTCTTGGCTGGCTGATATTTGGGCTAAGTAACGTATACAGCATGCATGTGTATATATTGCACATTGTGTACAGTCTTCTAGCTGTGTGTGTATAGTATTGGTTCTGGGAGTGTTACAACAACAGGATTTTACCAAATTTTATATATAGGAATGTGTGTGTTCAGTTTTTTTTTCCCCTTTTTTATAATAATATTTTGTGTTTGATGTTTATATATTGTCATTATACATAAGGGTGATCGTCTTTGTTAAACCACACTCTCTGGTGTTCTTTATGGCATTCATTTTTTAGTATTTCTATTTAGATATATTAGCATAAAATGTTCATGTTTTTATTAGTCGTACTATATAAGAGCATCTCCTAACATTGATTTCATGGCTTGAAAAAGTGTCAGTATGACGTGAAATATTGCCTTGTATGTGCGGGGGGTACTACCAGTTTGAATAAACTTATATTTTATTGTCTCCTGACACTGGAGTTTGTTTTGTGCCTTAACGTGTAGCCATTTTCTTGTTTTAAAGTCTGTGGATGCTGTACATTTGGTCCTTAGTTAAGTATATGATACTGTACCACACCAGATGCCAATCTGCAGAGTAGAAAATCTAGGTACAGTATGCTGTAGATAGGGGTGTGTAAAATGGGCTAAAAACTGGGTATAAACTGGTTACAGATAGGACACACAGGGTTACAATAAATGGCAATCAAGTGACCAGCAGGGCCCCACAGGGGACTGTTGTAGAACCTGCATTGTTCAATATATTTATAAATGACCTTGAACTGGGCTCCATGAGCTAGATCGCCACGTTTGTCAATGACACTAAGACATGAAGAATGGTTAAATTGCAACAGGAGATAGATGAAATTCAAAAAGACTGGGAGCGGCTTGGAATGTGCACATTTAAATGGCAGATGAACTTCAGTGTTGAGAAATGCAAGGTGATGCATCTAGGAAAGGAAGGCATGAAGGTAAAACAGTGCCTAAATGTCACAGAAATTACTGAAACCAAGCAGGAAAAACATGGAAATACTGATTAACAGAAAGCATCAACTTTAAAGGGACACTGCTAACCCTGTTAGGCTTCAAAGTGTCTCTAGTTTAAAAAACACACATTGTGATTAGTAGTGCAAGATTGCTCATGTAGGTGGTAGTGCGATTCTGGTTAATTTTTTCTTCATGAAAGTGAAAAACAGTGTGCCCACCATACTGGTGTTACCACACGAAAACTTGTTTGTTTACAGTTCTTGATCCACTCCCACTGCATCTTTCCTGGGCTTGGGAACACTCCCAACACAGTCTAGCCACTCATGATGCATGTGAGAGGAAAGGAAACAATTGCACTGTTTGGGGGTCAGAGTAGGTCAATGATTAAAATGAAAACAAGGTTGGATATAATTGCACCATTGCCATGCATTTCAGTTCCTCTAAGAAAGGAGGCACACAAAACAAGCAGGCAGTAACATCATTGAATTTAAGAGAAGGCAAGCAGTCATAAAATGTGGGTGTTCAACTAGCAATAATTTGATGCAAAAAAGGTTGACAGCACCCCTTTAAATAGGAGCTACAGTATAACAAGGCAACTAAAATCAAGGCTTGCATCAAGAGAAACTTTGTAAACAGGTTGGGAGATGCTTGCCTGGTACAGACCCTTGGTCAGCCCCTGCCTTGAATATGATGTGTATATGTGGTCCCATACCTGAGGAAAGATATGGTCATGACTGAGAAAGTACAGAGGACAACAAAGTTGTTGGTTAATGGTTTAGAAAACTTGGACTGTGAAGACTAGCTGTCCTGCCTAGGACTGTTTTCCAAGAAATGTATTCAGTCTTCAGATATATGAAAGGAATAATGCTGTCAGACTACGTGCTGCTCTTTAGCAGGCATAAGGATAAGAGGTTAAGGGAACTCACGATGCATCTGAAAAGTGGAAGATTCAAGGGGATATTCTGGAAGAACTACATATTCCAAGAATCATTCTTCACCACTCATTCCCACTTATGGGACTTTGCTGGAGGCACCAAGACCCTGCAGGAGCAGTCTTTAGCAGCCTATAGCTAGGGGGCTGATGTTGGTGATGGCGCCACCCATGAGACACAAGTATGAAGTGGCACTTGTGGACTGGACAGTAACTGATGCCAAGCACCTGCCTTCATCAGTTCTGTTTTTACTACCATTAAAGGCACACGATGGGAGCACTTAGTGCCTTTTTCGCCTGCATCACTGCCTTACCAGTTCACTGCTGCTTAACTTGATGCCATACCTTTCAGTCTCACTTTCTGGTGCTGCATTTCTGTCTCTTTTTCTAGTACGATGCTGGCATCTTTCCTTTTCTCGTTTTTGTTATTTTCCAAAGTTTGTCATGTCTGACTCCAAGGGACCTAAGAAGAAGGAGTCTTCTAAGAAGAAAACATTAAGGATGGCCCTCCATGCATAGATGCTCCTGTGGGCAACGCCCTTCTATCTGGGACTGGCATGACAAATGTTGGCCCTGCCATGGTGCGGAACACGACATGGATCAGTGTGATGCCTGCTTCTCTAGGTAGTACTGCCCCCTCAAAATCTGCATGTAAAAGTGGGGTCATTCTCATCCCACATTTGGAGGCAGATGTGACAGCAGGGATGCCAAGGTAAGGTCCCTTGGCTCGTCTCCTGAGCTGGAGACCAGACCTCTCCTTGTGCTCACTGTGCCGAGATGTGGTGGAGCCTAGGGGAAGGGTCTGGTGGACAGTCATTCTCCCCTGGGGGATTGTCCAAGCACCTCTCCCAGTCTGACACCCCTTCAGGGCAATGAATGCCTCTAGTGGTGAGGTTGAAGCTATATATTGGGCCTACACCATCAAGCACCTTGATGTTTGCAGCCCAGTGCCACCTCGGCTTCCAGCACTAAGGCCAGTGCCAGTGAGTGGGGTGGTGTCAACTGCAAGACCAGGTCCCATCCTGATGCCGCTTGTGGTGCTGGGAGAGGGAAAGTCACTGGAGCTGGTCCAGCTCGTCTCATTAAGGTCTTCTGGATATTTTCCCTTGAGTGATTGAATGACCTGGGGGAGGGTGTGGAGGAGGATCTTGAAACCATGGATGTTATTTTACTGTCAATCAAAGAGACCTTCCTGGGCCTGGTTTTGGGCCTTCATTGGGTTCAGGGTCATCCGTAGTGACTGGGTATTGAGGGGTTTGTGCTGGGACCCCTGCCAGCACCATTTGTGATGCCGCTTCAGGTTCTGGCATCATTCCTGGTACCGCCCCAACTCCTGGCAACATTTATGGTACTGGTGGACGGGTTGGTGCCACTCACAGCCATCTCTAGCATGGTCACTAAGGAGACTTCTGATTTTGACTAAGCCTAGCTGAAAATGCAGGGCTAGTTCCAGTGAGGTTCAGGCAGTGAGGTCCAGGTTGGTAGCTCAGTCTTTGTTCAGAGGAGGTGGCAGCTCTTGCAGGAGTCACCGTACTGACTCAGAGCCACAGGTTTCTCCAAACCCATCTGGCCAGGTCATTGGTGGTGACCAGGGCCACCCTGTGGGATCTTCATGGCTTTACTCTCCTCACCTGGGGGCTTCCTCTCAAGGGCACCATCTCAACCTTTCCTTGGCTGTTGATCACTCGTCAATGGACAAGTTTGCCAGGCCCTTCCCCTGGACGAGGTCCCCTGGGCATTCTCATAGCCCTGGCAGAGGACCTGGCTTGTCTCGCACAACCCTCCTCCTCCTCTCCCCCCACCTTCTCCTCCTCCTCCTCTCCCTGGCATCCTGGGTCTTTCGGGTCCTCTGTCTTGGGAACAGTTCAGGGCAGCAGCTAGTGCATTCCTACAGTACCTCAGATGGTTAAACCAGGCCATTTCCAGCCTGAGGTGCCTACACCACCACCCCCCGACTCCAGCTTCTCTTAAACTCCAACTTCCTCCTCTGAGGAAATGGACTCTCCATCTTTCCTTTGACACTGAGTACAGCCAGTACCAACAGTTCTTGGGGGAGATGATGCAGTAGCTTAGCCTTCATTGCTTTGCCAGTTACAACCCTGCTAACCTGGCACTGTCATTCCTGTGGGATTACAGCAGAGACTTAGCAGTCATTCCTCCATGGCCAAGGCCCTTCACGGAGGCATCAGGGATGTCTGATTCCACCCCTCTTCCCTATCTCCAGCCCTGAGGGATGTCCAGCACAGGTGTTGCACTCTCTTGGGCATACTGAATGCCATGTCACATCCCCCTTCTATGGTTCTGCTCCTGGACACCTCCACTGGGCATAGGTGCCCAGTGCATGACTGCCCCTAGACTCTGACTCTGCCGAGTTTGATGCCTGGGGCAGAAGGATTTTTATGGCAGCACACACAGTGCTGTACATTTCTGCACACCAGGCCCATCAGGCAACCTATAGAAGCACCT
The DNA here is from genome assembly GCA_016271365.2 of Neoceratodus forsteri. Lineage (NCBI taxonomy): Eukaryota > Metazoa > Chordata > Ceratodontiformes > Ceratodontidae > Neoceratodus > Neoceratodus forsteri. Next base: position 359,683,696 of record CM028132.1, on the reverse strand, counting down.
ATGGACGATGCTGGGTCAGCTACTAGCATCTTTGCCACATATTGAGGCCGCAACACCATTACAGCAAACCCGTTGGTGGAAACAACATAGACAGTTTACTGTAATGGTCTGCCTCGAGACCCCGGCACTCTGTCTCCCGGTCCTGCACCCCCTTCCTGAATCAACTCTGACTCAGAGTTGGAATCCATTAGATTGGGGGGGGTTGGGGGCAGAGTCCCCCACAGGGGGGGTTCGGGGACAAAGCCCCCTGATGGAAAAATGACCGGGGTCTCCTGCCGGGATTATGTCAACCGCAACTTATGGTTGACCTAATTCCATCACTGTGATGTTGGTCCTGACCACTTACAAGTCTCACCAGACCTGTGAAGGGTCCATTCTCTTCTGTGTTTATCAGGAAGTTGAGGGAACAGACATTTCCCTCAGGGTGAGCCAGCATTGCCCTCTTGGGTGGTAAGCTTGGTACTCTGATCCATAAGTGAGAACAAGAGGTGAATATTCATGGAAGATATGAAATTATGCACTCACTGTAATTCTTGATCTTCCAGAACATCTTCACCACTTATTACCATGCCTGCCCACCATCCCTCACTCAGTTTGGGCCAGGCATCTAGGCTGCTCAACCTGTTTTTCCTCTTCATTCCTCTTTTCCTTTTGTTCCCTTGCCCTCCCTGGAAGCCTTTTGTACATTAAAAAAAAAAAAATAGAGATGGCTTGCACTCTAGTTTCTTTCAGGCCTCATCCCTACCAAAAAAAGGTAAAAAAAATATATATATATATATATACACACACACAGAAGTTTTCCCCCTCTTCATTCCTCACCCCCTTCAGCTTTGGCTTGCTACCTAATTTCCTGTGCATTGGCTGTCCACCTGTTTACAGGTGTTTTTATGTTTTCTTGTACGCATGTGCAAGAAACATCTTGGGACAGTATGACATTTTAGAGGTGTGTGAGTGTTCTGCCCAATGCAGTTAACACTTTATGGGGTTCATCCATTAGGCACCAATAAATCGGCAAGCTGTCTGTGACAGCAGTTTGAGAGAAGTGGTCTGCGCTTGAAAGAAAAGTGCCGCTCCAGTAAGGGATGTTTACAAGTTGATGCTTTATGGGGCTTGTCCCTCAGGTACCAATGAATTGGCAAGCTGTCTATGACAGCAGTCCGAGAGAGAGGACCGCACTTGAAAGAAATCTGCCGCTGCAGTGAGGGACAATTTTGTCATTACAGCAGGACCTTCCCCCTTCCTTGCAACCAGGCACACAGACATACTTTCTCTTTGTTGGCAGCAGCTGACAAGACTCCGGCCATGCACATTACAGTGCACAGTAATGCACATGGCTGGAGTTATGGTTCTTGTCAGCTCCTGCTGCTGAGCACTCTGTCCCCCTTGCTCCACGAATGACTTGTTTGTTTGGTGTGCCTTTCCTGGTGAACCATTTCAGTAAATAAATAAATGAGCTGCAGCATGGCTTTCCACATTGGCGGCTCCTGCCACCCACTACACACTCCCCGGAAAGTCAACATCTGGGTGCCCAATCCCTGTGTAGGCATGTATCCCCACCCCCACCCCCATTAATGTGACACACTGGGAGCCTACCTCAGTGTGCCAAAATAATTTTTATGTTTACAACACTGGGATGCCCAGTCCCAGAGTCAGATGCCCCCATCTGCCTGAATATTTGAAGGTGTCGACATCAGGTGCCCAATCCCCATGTTGTCATGCCCCACACACACACTATTGTGGCACACCAGGAGTCCGCCTTTATTGTGCCTAAATGTATTTAATTTTGGTAACCTGTAAAATAAAGAAAACCATCCTCAAAGTCTTTTTTTCTTCCTGTAAAAAGAAAATGGTCCTCATCAACTCCCTGCTTCCCTCCCCACCCTCCCTCTGCAGACCCACCTCCCCGCACCCCTCCTTACCCCATACTTGCCTGTGGAGGTCAGGAGCAGCGATCTTCTATAGACCAGGGCACGTCTGCACTCTTCAAAGCCGACCGGCAAACTGAAGAAATGACGGTAAGCTGTATAATGGGAATCAATGGGGGGGTTTCAATGTAGGTTGATATCTCAGCCATTTTTAGGAATTTTGGCCCCAAATTTTCAACATGGGGTTCTTGGGACCCTACCTCATGAACACTGTCATTTGGTTACTCAGTCCCGAAAGGTGATTTTGCGGTTGCTGCGCGGAATCACTTTCGGGACAGATTAATGAAACAACAGTGCCACTGTTCATAAGATGGGGTCCCAAAAAAAACCATGTTGCAAATTTGGTGAACAAATTCCCAAAAATGACTGCGTTATGAGTGTGTATTGCACAGTTTTATATACGCTCGTAATTTTGCTAATTTTTAATATTTTCACTCCAGATTTTAACATTGCCATTTTTCTTACCTCCTTATGAACAGTACAGCTGTCAGTTTTCACATCCTGCCCAAAATAAGTTTTCGCACCTGTGGTACTGAATGGTGCACTCACTGTGCAAAATCACCTTTTGGGATTGAGTAACGAAATGGTAGTGCCACTGTTCATGAGGTAGGGTCCCAAAAAGACCATATTGAAAACTTGGAGCAAAAATACCAACAAACGCCTGGGGCATTAAGGTTTCCAACCGTAATGCCCCACCCTGTAGAAGCTGACAGGCATCGGGGGTGTGACTTGGGGTTGTCTGCCATAATGCTCACGCCATTCCACCCCCACCCTGCAGTCAGTGACAGGCATTGAGATATGTCTTGGGGTCTTCGGCCCTAACGTTCACCCCATTCTTCTTTACTGCACCCATCTCAGCTTATTTCCTTATGAAATGGGGTGAGCGTAAGGGCCGAAGACCCCAAGGCACACCACAATACCTGTCTGTGTCTGTAGGGTGGAGTGAAGTGCAATAGCATGAACGTTATGGCTGATGACCCAAAAGCACACCCCCAAATGCCTGAGTCTGTGCAGGACGTGGGTAGGGGTGGGTGTTAGTTTAATACTTCACTGCCATTCCTATTATGCATCTCTCTATCTCCTGCACTACCAATGCCAGTACCAGCAAGCAAACATTCAGCATTGACAAATGCTTGTTTTTCTAGTCTCTTCTTTTTTTTTATAATTCAAAATTTTATTCATTTCTTAAATACAAGAACATAACATACTTAGAAATACAGTCATGTAACAGCCCTTTTATAATAGGGTGACAAAGATTAATAAAATATTAAATACATAATACTAACACAAGGCAGTATTGTTAACACTTTAAAAGCCTCTTCCTTAATACTGTTCATAATTCTCTCATCTAGACCTGGGTAGCACTTTTCCAGGGATTATTTCCCTTACTGACCCTATTCCCCTTTCTGTTTTTCTTAGAGTAGCAAGGGGGCACTCCCTTTTTCCTTTATTTTTTCCCCCTTTTCTTCTTTTTATCCAAATTACTATATATATATATTAATTGCAAAAAACTTTGTTGATGCATCAGTTAGGGTTGTTAGTAAAGTGACAAAAGTAGGGAAATATGGCGTTACGGTTTCCAACCCTAGTGCTCCATCCCCATCCTACAGACACTGGGAGGGGGGTGCCTTCGGGTCATCAGGCCTAATGCTCAACCCGTTCCATAAGTAGATAAGCTGAGATGGGTAAAGTGTAAGATAATGGGATGCACATTAGACCTCATGACCCCAAGGCATCCCCCCAATGACTTTCGGTGTCTGCAGGGTGGGGGTTGGGCATTAGGGTGCCATATTTCCCTATTTTTGCCACTATACTAACAACCCTAACTGATGCATTAACAAAGCTTCTTGCAATTAATTTCCTTACTTTTTAAGATAGTTTACTAGTATCCTTTTTTGCCTGTGGGAGCGCAGGGCCCAATTAGCTGTCATTATGTCACAGGAGGAGCGCAGGGCTCTTCAGGCCTTGTGCTCCCATGCTCTATGATTTTCCTTATTTTACTGTGAAAGCACAGGGTCAGAACTATGCTCCCATCTCTCTGTAGATGCGTGACCAAATTATCAGCATAGCCATCTTATTATCCAGCACATGTACCCAGTAGAGAAAATGTTCAAATCCCAGCCAAAACATAATTCTGCGCAACTGCAAAGCCATTTCGCACCACAGATGTGAAAACACATTTTGGACAGGATTTGAAAAGTGACAGCTGTGACATACATGAGGCTGGGTAACAAGAATTAAATTTTGAAAATGTGAGGTAAAAATATTTAAAATTTCCAAAGTTACGAGCTGGGGTACCAGAATTGCAACAAATTGTTATAACTGTTGCATTTTTTCATATTTTGATCCCAAATTTTGAACATAGTCTTCTTAAAGTGACTCCACCTCATAAATCCCATAGGTGAAAATGTTCAAATCCATGTCAAAATGCCATTTCATGCCACATGTGCGAAAAAATGTTTCAGGCAGAATGTGAAAAATTACAGCTGTACTGTTAATGAGGTGGTGTGAAAAAAATCTCTATGTTGAAAATTTGGAGTGAAATAATTAAAAATTACCAAAGTTACGTGCCTGCATAGAAAAATTTCAACGACAGCACGTAACTCTGCCATTTTTCCCATGTTGAAAATTTGGTGAAAAAATACCACAAAATGGCTAAGATATCAACATAAGTTCAAAACGCCATTGAAATACATTATATGGCACCTACCGTGATACCTCCGTTTGCGGTTCGGCTTTGAAGAGTGCAGATGTGTCCTGGTCCACAGAAAATGACAGCGGATGACCTCCGGTGGTAAGTATAGAACAAGGAAGAGGGGTATGGGGTAGTGGGTGCTCAGTTGGACGGTTGGGATGTGGGAGGGGATGGCGGGGACAACGAAGGACTGTTTTCTTTTATTCAGGGTAAAAAAAAGACGTGTGACAGTTTTCTTGTTTACAGGAAAATAATAAAATGCATATTTGGGGACACTGGGAGTGGGCTCCTCAGTGTCCCACACCACTGGGGGTGGGCTTCCATTGCTGGTATGGGGATTGGGCCCCCCCCAATGCCGGGAAACAATAACTCAAGGACCTGCGGGGGGAGGGGCTGCTGACTTCAGGAAAGGGCATCCCGGTGTCTGCTTTTACAAATAAATAAAATCATGGCAATGGGAGGGTGGCACTACTAGACATCAGGGAAGAGGTTTTTAAAAGGAGACAGCGATCGGAAGGGTGGGGTGCCACTAGACACTAGGTAATCATTTTTTAAATTGGGACAGTGATTGGAAGGGAGGGAGTACCATAGGACACCAGAGAAACAAAACATGAAAGGGGATGGGGATCGGAGGGTGAGGGGTGCCACTAGACACCAGGGAAACAAAATATTAAAAGGGATGAGGATAGGAGGGTTGGGGGTGCCACTACACGCCAAGGAAATCCCGGGAAACTATTCTCGAGTGACAAAAAAGGATCCATTTTCATCACTGATGATATGAAAAAGGATTTTTTTTTCATATCACGCGATGACGAAAAAGGATTCATAACAGTAAATAAAACACATTTCTGGGGCATATCTCTAACACTGAAGTGCAGATTGCACCTAAGGGGGTCTCGATCAGCCAGCTAAGTGTGGTGGTCTCTCTCCAGGATATCATTTTTGTGTCTTCTGAAAAATTGTTTTTTAAGAAAAAATGGAAACAAGATGGCGGCAAACAAAAAGGAATTTTCCTGTACGAAACAGTATTCCTTTTTCATTTTATACAGCTGTATTTTAGTGCTTACTGAGCTTGCTTAGAAATTATTTTTTCACATTTTTAAATTGCAATAACTTAGAAACAGCTTATTGTTTTTTCACCAGACTAGCAAAAGGCACATCTGTGGGCTAGTCCCTTTCCACCCTGAAAATTTCAGACCAAAAAAGCAAACCATCTGGGCTGTAGGCAAGTTTAAAGAAAAATCCCAGCAAAGTCAGTGAGTGACAACATGTTTTTGTCACCTCTCTGTAACTCAGAAGCTGCACATCTGACTGGAATATAACTTGCCACATCAAGAGGTCTACCCCTTCAGGACAGTGCATACCAAATTTTGTGCAAATTTGTTGAACAGTTGCAAAGTTATTAAAGTGCAAAAGTTTGAGTTTAACACTGATGTGCCTACGCAACCCTAACTAAAAACAGGAAAAGTGGTACTTGGACCTCTTTTTCCTCCAGAGCCTATTTTGGGCTTGAACTTCCTCTCCACTGCCCAGATGACTCAAGGCCACTACCCACTACCCTAGGCCCTCCCTCCCACCTTTTTTATTTGGTAGTTATATTTTATTCTTTTTATGATTTTATATCCTGCATCCTTTTTTATCCCTTTATCTATTTTTAACCCTCTCTTTTTTTGATCTCTCATTTTGTTTCTTCTCCTGGTTAAAAGAACAGAGGAAGACATGGGGCCAACGTCTGTTACTGGCCAGTCCAAGAGTGCCATGTCATATATGGGTCTCGTGGGCAGTGCCATCACTAATGTCGGCCCACTAGCTGTAGACTGCTAAAGACTTTGCTTCTGCAGGTCCTAATGCCTCTGGCACAGACCAATAAGTGGGAATAAGTGGTGAAGATGTTTTGAAATATCAAGAATTACGGTGAGTACGTACTTTTCATTTCATCAAACTAGTGGTGGACAGTTGGAACAGACTTCCAGAGCAGGTGGTATTAGCTGATAGTAAAATAAACTCAAACTTCAAGCTCAGACTCTCCAAGTTCTTTGAAGAAAACAAGGGGAGGGGCATATTCCCACTTTGCTGTGGGAAGGGGAGTAACTTCACAGGCCAGTCATAGAGTTTAATATATATGGAGAGGCTAGAGTGCGGACTCCAATGGCTGAATTGAAGCCGGGCATCCGCAATATTATGGGAGGATTGAGGTGCCGGCGGATAGCAGGAACCCTTCTTGAACCTTAGATAGTAGCACCAGCATACTGTTCTGACAGCTATCTGCTGATCCAATTGGGTATGAAGCACCATTGACAGCAGGGAAATGATGAAGCAGATGCACATTGTGGTGACCAAAACAAGGTATGCTCATTTGTCCTTTGCTTGTATAAGCAGTGCGTTACTCGATTGCTGTAAGATTAGTGTGCTGGTGCTGCTGTCTACGTTTCAAGAAGGGTTCCTGCTATCTGCTGGCACCTCAGTCCTTTTGTAATATGGTAAATGCACAGCTTCAACTCAGCTATTGGAGTCCGCACTCTAGCCTCTCTCTATATTGACTTCTGTGGGACCAATGGTCCTCTTTCCTTCCCAAAGCTTTATGTATGAATGTGTGAAAGCCACAGTCTCAATGCCCCCACTTATGTTTAGTGACTGCTGTTTTTTTTTGGTCTTAAGTGGAATGCTAAGCTGCTTCTCAAAGGTGTGACACTCATAACTGTAAAATAAAGAAATCAGTAAGGACTTAAAAAAAATACTCCGATATCGATGGGTCATATTTTGTTTAGTTGAATTTGCCTCATAAGGTTCATTTTGTGCTTTTTGAAAGATGATGTTTTATTTCTTCCAGACAGCGTGTTTTCACGAGGAAAGAGATGTCTTGGTGAAAGGGGATAATCAGTGGATTACGACCCTGCATTATGCGTTTCAGGATGAACGGTATTTGGTAAGTCTGTGCATCTCTGCATTGGACTTTAGATGTGAATGTTTGTGTGTATGTAATGTTATTTATCTATCCATATATATGGAATACACAATGGTCTAACTCAAAATACACAGTTTATCTTCATGAGTGACAGGCAGGAACATAACGCACGAGTGGCAAATTCACAAGTAAGTCCTGCTTATAGAAATGGAAACTGTCAGCAGGTGAAGGTCTATCAGCCATCTAAAAGATGCACAGTGGGAACACTCGAGAACCAATAAGGAAAAAAGGGATATAAAGTGTCAAATTATGATTTCTTTCTATGTAAGCATTGCTGTGCCATTTACTTTGTGTGACTAGAAATGCTAATATGAGGTGAACACCAACCTTGTGTCACAAGATCGTTCACATCCCAACGAACACCACACCACACTACACCACCAATTTACTAAGGTTCCAGAGACTTTTTTTATTGCACATTTTTATCTCCTACTGCCAGTGGAGCTCGGTGGGGGTGGTACCGATCATTTGTGCTCCGTTCCCCCTCCAGCTTTTTTCAGGGATCATGCTGCGTAGTAGTGGGGGAATGAATTTTTGGTATTTTTTATTTGTTGCCTTTCTGGTCCCCAAAACTCCACCCCTGAGGACACCAGCACAAGGACGAGAGTCCAGGCTGTAGACATGCTAGCACACTTCTTAGCCAAGCACCTAACGGCATCCTCCCCTACCACTCGTGCATCCACAGGCAGTGGTACTGGGGTGGTGTAACAGCCCTCCTACACTTTGGAAGAGGAGAGTTTCCTATGGGAAGCTCAAACCTCCTCCTGCCGGCCAGCCCCCAATGACCCAAGCTTGTTCTCAAATCCAGGTTGCCAGCATTGTGGGCAGTAGCGCTACTGCCATGCAGACGGGCTGGCTTAGGTTCCAGAGACTTTGAACCCTAATTTTTCATTTCCTTACTTTTCACACTTTGCCTTTCAACCCTAATAGGTGCATTAGCATATTATTTTGAAATTGTTTTCCTTACATGTTGGAAAATGTATCTAAAAGTGGCTTGATAATGATTGCACTGCAGCAGATTTGTAGCTTGCATAGTGAGTGGTCTGCATACTGACGCCAACTGTTTCAGGTTGTACCTTGCTTTTCACATTGGTCTGCGTAGTGAAGCACACTGCACCAGACTTGTAGCTTGCGTTCTGAGTGTCCTGCATAGTGAAGCACACTGCACCAGACTTGTAGCTTGCGTTCTGAGTGTCCTGCATAGTGATGCCCACTGCGCCAGACTTGTAGCTTGCGTTCTGAGTGTCCTGCATAGTGATGCCCACTGCGCCAGACTTGTAGCTTGCGTTCTGGAGTGTCCTGCATAGTGATGCCACACTGTGCCAGACTTGTAGCTTGCGTTCTGAGTGTCCTGCATAGTGATGCCCACTGCACCAGACTTGTAGCTTGCTTTCTGAGTGTCCTGCATAGTGATGCCCACTGCACCAGACTTGTAGCTTGCGTTCTGAGTGTCCTGCATAGTGATGCCCACTGCGCCAGACTTGTAGCTTGCTTTCTGAGTGTCCTGCATAGTGAAGCACACTGTGCCAGACTTGTAGCTTACTTTCTGAGTGTCCTGCATAGTGATGCACACTGCACCAGACTTGTAGCTTGCGTTCTGAGTGTCCTGCATAGTGATGCCCACTGCACCAGACTTGTAGCTTGCTTTCTGAGTGTCCTGCATAGTGATGCCCACTGCACCAGACTTGTAGCTTTCTTTCCTTGTGGCCTGCATAGTGATGAGCACTGTGCCAGATCTGTAGCTTGTTTTTTGAGTGGCCTGTATAGTGATGCGCACTGCATCAGTCCTGTAGCTTGTTTTGTGAGTGGCCCCTATAATGACATGCACTACAGTAGACTTTGTAGCATGCTTTCTGAGTGGTTTACGTAGTGACACCCACTGTACCAGACCTGTAACTTGCCTAGTGAGTGGCCCATATAGTGATACCCACTGTGCAGACCTGTAGCTTGCAGTGTGCGTGGCCTGTATAGTGACAGACTCTGAACCAGACTTGTAGCTTGTTGTGAGAGTGGCCCACATGTTGATGCTCACTGCACTAGACCTGTAGCTTGATTTGCGAGTGGCCCTGTATGCCACTCATGAAGCAGCCGCATACTGATGTGCACTGGGCTAGACCTGTAGCTTGCTTCACAAGTGGCTCTGCTGTCCACTCATAAAGCAGCTGCATAATGATGCTCACTGCACCAGACCTGTAGCTTGCTTCACACAGGGCCCTGTGGGTAGAATGTGATGCAGTCCTGTCATGCAGGAGACCAGACCTGTAGTTTGCAATGGACAGGAGCCCTTTGAGGCCTGTGCAAACATCCATTGGGAACGGCCGTGAACCTGCAGCTTGCTTAGTGCAGGGCTCTGTGGGTCCAGTGTGAATCAGCAAACCTGTCGGAGGTGAAACTTCCCAACTGGGTGTTAATGAGAAGGGGTACTAAATACCCTGTCCCTCAAATTTGGTGACAAAATATTACAAAATAAAACACTAATAAGTGATAGAATAAACCTTAATAAACACTGCAGTGCCTTATTTAGGACACTAAAATTAAAAGGAGGTCACATAAGTAACATAAGGCAGAGCTTGTCAGGAAGGCTTAACACTCAATTAACAACTAGTTTAAAAACCTGCAGGATCAGCTAGAAGCCTATGCGTGTTGTTCATCTTTTTGTTAGGCGCCGAGGAGAGAGAGTGGAAAGGAAAGCAAAAATAGGATCCGAACAATGTATGTGAGGGCACATATCAGCTACGATTAATTTCAGAGTTGAGAGTGTCCCAATAAGTCTGGTAAATGCTCATCACCAGACGACTGCATAGCTGTGCTTAGTAAAATCTGTGGTTGTTCATAGCGGTGCAGCATTAGCAGCATGGTTGTTTTCCACTTACCGAGGCTGCAGCCACTAGCAGCATGCTAGCTTTAGCCTGTAACCCGACACTGAAATAGGCTGGCACTAATGGAAGGTAAATTGGTGCTATCACAGAGGGTGGCCCCCCTCACTTGGCTACAACACTAGGCAAGAATGCATTGCACACAAAAGAGCCAACACTCAGATTCAAATGGAAGGTTTAAATTTATTGTGCATATACCACAACGCAGGTACAGGACAACTAGAGTCCACCATGTAGGCGCCTGGCATTTTACTCAGTAGAGGTTCTTCCGGACTCCTGAGTGTCAGCTCTTTTTGCGTGCACTGCATTCTTGCCTAGTGTACAGCAGCTTTAGCCTATACACTGCCAACAGGTGTCAGATATCAGAACGAGCGAATCCCTGCTCTCCCAGCAACGTTGACCCCAATAGCACCTTCTATAATCATGAACATATTTCTCCAGTCTTGTTCAAATTCCCTACTCGGGAATAAGCTTCATGGTCTTTGCCAGCTGCTCATTTCTGTGACATGTGTAAATGCCCTCTTTTTTCTCACTGAATTCTAGTTTTACTGTTGCTGATAAACCTCATGTAGGTCTCAGTGCATGTCAGGTAGAGTGCCATTCAGACATCCTTGAACATTTTCTGTTTGTCCACCACCATCTTTTGGAGATCAGGGAATACAAGAATCTTGTTGCTTTTCAATTGTAAGTTTCCATTTTTTTCTGACCTGCCTCGAGAGTTATTTTCCTTCTGCTTATTCTAGAAAAAGCATCATCACTGGGCATGGCTTCTCAGATCTCAGTGGTTCTGGTCCTGCAGCATGATACACTCTATCCATTTCTGTGGAATGCAATTGGGGATGGTGAATAAGTCTCAGAATAGCTGCTGCATATAATTTCAAGGTTGGATTCCCTCTGTCTTTTCCGGGATGCCCATGAACCAGAGATTATTATGCCAGAACTGCTCTTTAAAGTCTACCACCTGTGCAGACAATTTTGCATTCTGTTTTCAAGGCAGTCTAGCCTCTGTGCTTGCTGTAAAACTGTGTCATTGAGCAAGAAACCCCTTTCCTCACTCTCAAGCCTCTGGAAAAGTTTCTTCAAGCTTGCCATCGATGTTTTCCTCTTTGCATTTCACTACCAAGATGTAGACCCCCATCTCAACCAGGCTGGAGTTGGAGTCACATGTTGCATGTAATCAAGGCAGCTGCTCATGCCTGAGCTGCAGGAGAGATCATTTAAAAAAAGCTGTAAATTGCTGCTTAAATTTGCCGGTTCCTGACCGAATGTAAATGGATACCTTCCAAGAGCATTCACCACTGAAGCTGATTCTGTTAGGGAAAATGATGGCCCAAACAGTGATAGAAACTGCTGCATTGACATACTGGTGGGAGTATAGCCTAGTGGTTAGAACTTGGTGCATCCAGCAGACTTGGGTATGATTCCCATAACCGCCACTTGCAAACTGTGCAACTCTGAGTAAGTCACTTAACCTCACCAGTGCTTCTGGGTCACCCCTGAAAACATGCACTTGTGTCTAATGGGCCTTACCTTGTTATCAAAGAACTAAAAAAAAAACACCTTTTCAGAAGGTACAAAGAGGCACAGCGGGAGGAGGATAGGGAAGTGTATCAGGGGAAACAGAGTGAAGCAGGGAGAGCAGTAAGGAATGCAAAGCACAAAGGTGCAAGCTGAAGAGAGAATAGCCAAGGCAGTAATAAAAGGGGACAAGACGCATTTTATAAGTGAAAAAAAAAAAGACCAGGCGTGGGATTGTAAAGTTAAGAAGGGGAGGGGGACTGCACAGAGGGGGAACAGGAAAATGCAGATATTTTGAACAAATACTTCTGTTCAGTGTTCACAGAAGAAAGAGACAGGAAGGGGAACGCAAAAAATGTAACAGGAGCATTGAAGTGAGGGAGGTGGACACTAGTCTGTTTTTGGAGGTGAGATTCCTGAAGGGACTCACAAATCTGAAAATGTACAAAGCAACGGGTCCAGACGAGGTCCATCCAGGGTTATTGAAAAAGCTCAAGGAAGTACTGGTTGCACCTCTGATGGCCCGTTTTAACAGCTCATTGGAAAAGGAAAGGTCCTGGAGGACTGGAGGATGGCAGATGTAGCCCCGCTCCACAAAAGTGGTAGCAGGGAAGAGGCTGACAGTTATAGGACAGTCAGCCTGGCTTCTGTAGTTGAAAAGTTAATGAATCATTGCTGAAAAATAGAATTGTGGAGCATCTTGAATCCAGTGAGCTACAAGACCCGAGGCAGCATAGATTCATTGGGGGGAGGTCACGTCAAACAAATCTGATAGTTCTTTGCGTGAGCAAGGAACTAGATCATGTTAGAGTGCCTAGATGTAGCTTACCTAATTTCAGCAAGGCATTCAACACCGTCCCACATAGAAGACTAGTAAGCAAGCTGGGTAGCTTAGGAGTGGGTGCAAAGGTGGTAAACTGGGTAAGAAATTGATTAAGGGATAGGTGGAAGAGGGCAGTGGTAAACAGTTCACACAGAGGAAGAGAGAGTGACCAGCAGGGTGCCTCAGTGCTAGGACCAGTCCTCTTTGATGTCTTTATAAGTGACATTGCAGAAGAGCTGGAAGGGATTGTCTTCCTCTTTGTGGATGTCAACAAACTCTGCAGTAGGGTGGACACTCCAGGGGTGGTGGTGGAAAGGATGAGCAGTGACCTGAGAAAACTCATGGAGTGGTCAAGGGTATAGGTTTCAATGTGAAAAAATGCAGAATAATGTAGTTGGGGCACAGAAACCCCAGAGGTGGAGTACGAAATGGGGTGGTACTGATGACCACCAAGCAGGAAAGAGACCTGGGAGTGATCATATCGGATGACCTAAAGGTGGCAATGCAGTGCGACTAGGCAGTTGGGAGGGCAAGTGCTGGCATGCATAGGGTGGTTATCACCAGCAGAAAGATGGATCTGGTGTTGCCTCTGTATAGATCACTGGGAAGACCCCACCTAGAATACCATGTCCAATTCTGGATATCACATCGACAAAGTGGAAGCAGTCCAGAGGAGGGCAACTAAAATGGTCCAGGGTCTTCATCAGAAGCCCTATGAGGAGAGATTAAAGGATCTGAATATGCAAACCGTAGAAGGGGGGGGAAGGGGGGGTATGATAGAGTTGTTAAATACCTCACAAGGTTAAACAAGGTATGGGAGGTATTTTTAAGAAAAAAAGGTGCTGAAGGACAAAGCAGCATGATAAGAAAGAAGCTGGAGGGGGTAGATTCAGGAGAGATGTGAGGAAGTACTTCTCCACAGAAAGAGTGGGGTATTCCTGGAACAGTCTTCCAGCAGAGGTGGTGGGATTGAAGAATGCATGGGATAGGTATAAAGGAGTCTTATGGAAAGAGAAGAGGGGGTGAATTGTCCAGAGATCATTTGTGGTGATACTATAGGCAGGGAAAAACAGACAGACTAGGTAGGCCAAGTGGTCCTTACCTGTCAACAGATTCTATGTTTATATGTCGCTGCTTCTGCTGCCACCGATACTAGCCTGCTCACAACACCAAAACACAAAAAGACACATTTGCCCATTGAAACCCTCTGGAACCCAATCTTACTGGTGATTACATGGAGAAAGTTTTTACAAAATTAAATTCTAACACTGTACTTACTGACCTTTCCAGGGATTTAAATTAATTCAAGGGAGCACTTGAGTTGTTGAACCAGTGGATCGGTGGTGATAGTGGAGAATACCGGGCCACCACTACTTGCGTAGCGTAAAGCGTTTGTGAATACAGTGCGGGCTTGTACTTGTTGTTAATTTTTGTATTAGTTTATTTGAGTTGGGGGGCTTCATCCACCACACTCCCATTTTTTTTTTTTTTTTTTAAAGGGGAACTGTCAGCAATAATAGCCTCACACCCAATTGTGAGGCTGATCCTAATTAGTCCTTAGTGTGCAGCAACACTTTTATTTACTTACTGATTACTTCAGTGTAATAAACAAATCAGGCTAATTTCATAAACTTGTAAGATGCCATTTTGTGTAACCAGATATCCCAGAATCCCCTGCTACTGAAATCAGTGGAGAACTGCAGAGCTGGAAGATTCAATAGCCTGCAGTGAATGTCAGAATTTTTTTGTAAGCTGTAATCCTCAGTTTGCTGGTCTGCTGTTCTCCTGAAGCTACATACAGTCATAGAGGACTGTACTAAGCCCCGTGAGCACAGCAGGACCTGCAAACATCTGATTTTAACTTACAAAATCTTTAACATGTATACTGCAGGCTATTGAATGTCCCAGCTCTGCAGTTCTCCTCTGATGTGAGCAACAGGGGATTCTGGGATGTCTGGTCACAAGAAATGGCACCTCAGAAGTCAGCAAAATTAGCCTAGTGCATTCTACTATGCTGCAGCAAATGGTAAGTAAAAAAAAAATGTTTTTGTACACAAAGTACAAATTGGGATCAGTCTCACACTTGGGTGTGAGGCTTTTATTGCTGACAGTTCCCCTTTAAGGGGGGGGTGTAAACTAATACAAAAATAGCTGAAATGTAGTTTTGAGAGAGTAGCGTAACTTGAACTCTGCGCTAATAGTGTAGGTCTGGCATGGTCCAGTATTCTCCACTATCGCTGGATCGGTGATTGGAGGCTTGGATCAGCTCAGCAGAGGATCGGGCTGTAAAGTTGGAAAAATAAATGATGTTGTTATGGTGGCAAATTGCTAGTTGAAGACAAAGTTAATGATCAAAAAAATTGTATTTGACATAAAAATCTAGTCATTGTGGGCATTTTGAGGAATCAGAGGGCATTGATACCATAGATTTTGTCAAAAAATTATTCCAGCAGATTGCTGGACTGCCAGAGCAGGATACTGTGTACCAGATCAAGAGGGCATACAGGGCCATAGGAGTAGTGCCTGCACCAGGGAAAAAAACCCAGGGCCCTCATCTGCAAACTCCAAAACTTCCAGGACAGTCAGGATTCAACAAGCAGCCAGCACGCTACTGGGACAAACATAGTCTTCATATGTAATCACCTGAGTTAAGCCATGAGTGAACAAATGAAAGGTGTACCGTGACATCAGTCAGAAACTGCACTAAGTAGGGGTTAAGTTTCAAGTTGTATTCCAAGTCAAATTTATCATTCAAGCTGAGAAGGGAACACAAAAGTTTGCCCTGATTTCTGCAGCAATACAGCAACTCCCTGACTTGTCTAACCTCTTCTCCAAATGCCAAGAGTGGAGCACTGAATAGTTAAAGCTACGTAGAAGTATACAGAGATTTACAGTAATCACTCAGGACTTAACCACAAGGAATGTGCTTGTGAGTTCATTCAGGCTGGTAAGTGAGCTTTACAGACCTGCTTTAATAGACCTGGTGGTGTGAAAACTTGTTATCCTTTAAAAATGTTTATTTTCCCCATTTATTGCTCAGACACTACACTTTACTGGCTGATTAAGATGGTGTCCAAACAAGAAAAATCAGCACCGTTCACCAACCAACCAAATAAAAAGCAGACTCTCACCGCATTTGAGGTGTATAAAGTGCTTATTCAGCCACTTATAAATGCAAAATATGCCCACAAAAGTCAGAATACCATACCTCTCGAATGAGGATGCTGACAGATATCCACTAGCAGTGACCTCTAACCAGCTTCACCCTAAGGCATCTCCAGGGATGTTTACAATATATTTCTAGCACATTCTGGCTGTTCGGACAGTTTTCTTGTTTTAAATTCTGATTAAGATTATGACCAGAACTGCCAGCTCATTGCACCATCTCTCTATGTGCCACTGGCATAAAGACATCATTCGCTCTGCCACAGATTTACTGGTAACAGTAAATGAGGCTGATGTTTCCACTCAACTACTACCTTGAGGAACTCTGGGGGACACAGAAGGGAGTATACACCAAGAGAAAGCAATCAAGCGTCACTGCAGTATGTAAGGATACTACACGGATGGCAGATTACACACAAACAACTGCTGCCCTACCAGCTCACCACTGTTTACTCTGCAAGGAAGCTATACAACCGCACTTTGTTGACTGATAGGCAATGCTATACCAGTAACCTGCTTGGAGCATACATGGTGGTTTGGGGTGGCAGAGCTCATCCAGATGAACCCAATTGCACACAGAGGTTCTTTGTCTTTCAATTGTTTTTTGTTTTAATTGGGTTCACCACAACATAACCCAGATAGACCATCTTAGGGTAGCTGGTACATTCCACTGGGGTGTCAAACAGATGAGGCATACTGATGAGTCCTGGTAGGGCAAAACACGTGTCTATGTCTTCTGTTGGCATCCTTTGCAAACTGTGCGAGAGGCCTTTTGGCACCATGCATTTTTGCTTATAGTTGAACCAGCATAATATTCTGTGGTGGTTTGCATATGTAGCCCATGATGCTTTGCATTGTGGGGGCATGTGTGATTTTGTATTTCTTTAAAACTTGACTTTCCCAGCCAAATGCCCTTTGGGGTAACTTTTGCCTCAGTGCTTGCAAACAGAGGTTCTTTGTCTAGTAAATTGTAGAGTTACATGATTGGGATGGTCTGTTCCCTGGTCATTTTGGGTACCTGATTGGTACCTTTTTGTGTAAGTCATCCAGAAATGGCCCTTGAAGAAGTAACAAATAACAATTCTGATATTGTCTGTTAGCCATTTGAGCCATGAGATACTCATGCTGCAGAACATACAGGTTTGCAGCAGAGGCTTGGCAGCCAGCATCGTTCCTCTCAGTTTTGTACTAGATGTTATTGGTGGGGATTAAATGGTTGGGGGAGAGTATTATTTTTTTCTCTCTTTCCCAAGTTAGTTTTTAACAGTTTTGCAAGTAAAAGTACACTGTTAGAGGTGTTACATACAAAATGTATTCAGATGATTTATGAGGCTTGGTTTGCCTTATATTGATGTCACTTTTTTATATTATTTTTTTATCTTGTTATTTCTCTTCTTGTCTCTTACAGGTGGCCCCCTTCTGCCTGTGACCCTCAGCCCCATCACCCTCCATCTTAAGGACTTACCCAGCTACTTATATACCTCAGTGGATGAGTAGGTGCTTGGTAAGTGGTGTGGAGCCTGCAGGGTTGTCTGGTGTCATCCAGCCACTGGACGCTCTTCTTGTTTCCTCCCTTGATTAGGGCTGGCACATGTGCCATGGCACACATGTATAGCGTGAAGATGTTGCATGCCTCAACATCCACACCCTGTCATCCAACAAGGTGACAGCTGCTGCACCACCTAGACTCTTCTAGGTGGCGGCCTAGCAGCGTTGTCACTCCACCAGAAAGGAGGAGCGTCATCTGCAGACCCTCAATCCTCTTCCTTCATGCTGGCTCCTGAGTAACTCTGGTCCATTTCCAAACCTGGGTGAACACTATGGCAGGCAGTAAGCCTACCGGTTCCTCAGCCTGCTACATCACTGGGCCAGCCAAGACTTGTTATATTCTGAACTCCCGTCACAGGGTCAAATTGAATAAGCCTAGGAGGGCACACTTTAATTCTAACAGAGGAGAGAGACCTTGAATCAAATTACTGCCTCCCTAATACTAAAAGTTTAATCTCCTGACATGGTAATGGTCAGTTTGGCCCCCCCTTATCCATTCCATAGTGGGTGATAGATGAGTTCTGTAATGGTCTCGGAGGAGATGCAGTGCAAGAGTTAGAAGCCAACAGATTTGACCCTTCATGGACTGAATGCAGGGGCAGGGAGGGGAGACTCATAACTCCTGGGTGACAACTCTGTCACAGTAGATAGCTGTTGATACAACATGCCTGGTCAGACTTGTGGGGTATGCTATGACACTGACACATATCTGTGAACAAGAAATGGAGGCGTTGGAGAAATTCAGTGTTGTTTGTAGGGGAATGTTGGAGGGTTGAGAGGTGAAGATGGAAGGTTTGATACCTTTTATTGGACCAACAAGTGTCTTGTACAAAGATGGAATTATACACAAACTTTCGGGGCCACACAAGTCCCTTCTTCAGGGTTGAGAGGTGGGAGACACGGGAACAAGACATCTTTATGGAGTTTGGTCGGGGAAGTTGGGACTTTCATCAGCGTATACTCTCATGCACATGGGTGATCATCAGAGGGAGAGAGAGAGAGATTGAAAGGGTTTTTGTGGTGTATCCAAGGAAGAGAGTCCCTTATGGAAATGCTGATTGTGAGAACACACATATTCTTATCCATGACATAGTTGAATAACAGATTCAGGGACACTAGTTTTCTGTAATTGATAAAAAGGGCAAATTCATTTTTGCAGATGTGAAAAAAAACTGTATTGTCATTGGTGTCAGCAACGCCAAAATCAGTTTTTTCTGGTGTTCTATCCTTGTACCTTTTGGCATGTGTATAAATATTCATAATAAAAGAAGGATATGTGTACATCAAATTAAATAAAGCAAAATGAAAACAGTGCAGGAAAGAGTTTATTAGATACTGTATCAGGTAAAAAAAAAAAGTAAAATTCCGTAAAATGCTATGTTTCTATCGCTGTATAGAAAGACCAGATTCCAGAATTTTACCAAATTTTTTGGTAAAAAACAAAAATCAGTGTCCTTGAACAGGTTTGTATCATGGAATATTATGGGGGCAAACACCCCAGCCAAGAGATCTAAAGTATTAGTGCATCTTAGAAAACCCGGCACTTCAGTTGTATGCCTCCAAGAAACTCATTAAAAATAGGAACAAGTCTTGCTATTCTGAAGCCAGTGTGTGGCTCAAGTATTTGGGTCCAGTGCAAGTAAGCACAGAGCAGGGGTGGCTATACTTATTACCCAATCTGTTCATTTTCAGCTGCAGGAAGAGATCACAGACCCCTTGTGTTTCTTCATCATTATATAGAGAATAATGGATAGGCAAGTGTGTATTATGGATTTTGTCTGCACACCCAAGGTGCTTGATGACCCATAAACCTTGAGAGCGAAGCTCGAGAGGTTTATGTGGTCATCAAACACTGAGGGTGTGCAAAAAAAATCCATAAATGCACACTTGCCCATCCATTATTTTTTATAATTGCTGGTGTGTAGATTTGTTTTTTGAGCTGTCTGCACTTTTGTCACAGACTGTAGCGTGACCGAGCGGTTCAGTGTTGTAAACAAAATGTTACTAATTTTCCACAAAACAGCAGTATTTGGAAAAAAATGTACAGCTTTTTTATTCTACCTTTTTTCTCTGTTTTGATCAGAAGAAGCCACCGAGTGTAGAGCGAACAGAGTGAGTGACTCGGTGGCTTCAGGAGACTCGACGCAAACGTTAGCATGCTCACTAACGCTTGCGTCAAGTCGTCTGAAGCCACTGAGTCACTCGGTCTGCTCGTTCTATACTCGGTGGCTTTTTCTGAGGAAAATAGAGAAAATAGTGAAAAAAGGTAGAATAAAAAAGCTGTACATGTTTCTTTTTCCGGATACTGCTGTTTTGTGCAAAATTAGTAAAATTTTGTTTAGAATAGCGAACCACTCAGTTACACTACAGTCTGTGGTGAAAGTGATAGTGGTTTGAAATGCCATAATAATTGAATTTCAGGTTATTACGGCTTTTGGGAGCGTGACAACCCAAAATCCAGTTATTATGGCATTTGAAGAGCCCGGTAATCCGGTTATTATTTGGGGTCACCAGTAATTATTAAAGAATTATTGAGGAGGGTGAAGACAGTTTTAGCAGATGTCTGTGGGCCAAATAGCGATGACCCTGTGTTCTTTGTTTCCATTTTAACACATCTAACCCAATGGCCCCAGATACCCACATTTTTAGCAGGTCATTGGAATTTAGTTTTAGATTCCAAGTTGGACCGCTGTAAGACTAGGAGGGAGGGGGATATAGATCAATCAGAGAGTTGCAGGACAAAATGGGTCTGATAGATCCCTGGAGAGTTCTATACCCTGATGCCAGGGAAAATACCTTTAATTCAATCCCTTATGATACATGGTCACATATAGATTCTTTCTGATATACAGTGATCCCCTCCACAGCATTTCAGAATGTAAAATACACAGCTGTGTACTTTCAGACCATGCTACAGTGTTGCTGGCACATGCTTTTGTGTATGCCTCAGAGGCAGATTGATATTGGAGGGCTAGTAATTACCCGCTGAAGAACATGAGACAATTAGACACTGTAAAAGGTTTGTTGATTCATTCTTTCAGACTAATACGGGTACAGTGGTGAGGCAAGATGTTTCATGGTATGCTTTTAAATATAACATTTCTGGAGAATTGCTATGCCTCACCTCAAAACAGAAAATGAAAAACATGACTGAGGAAACTAGTTTGCTAAGTTAAATAGAGATGTAGAGAAAAACATATTGGGGACTGCAAAGGAAGATTAATGGAGAAAATGAAATGCACTTCAGAAGCAGTATCATTAGTTCGATCGGGAGAAGATGGTAATGTTGAACTTTTCAGCCAAATTTAAATATATAGACAAGGGTGAGAAAGCCGGTAAGTTCCTGGCTATAAGGCTGAAAAAACAAGAATTGAGCAGTGTGATACAAAATATTTAGATACTGACTCCCCAGCTAGAAAATTACCCACTACAAACATTTTCAAATGGTACTGTCATTTGTTATACGGTCTGAGGCATAATAGGGAGCAAGATGGAAAATGGAACAATTTTTAAGTCAAGTAGAGTTACCAGTGCTGTCCCCAGAACAACAGGCTATACTGAAGTGTCAGATTACATACATGGAAACTGAGGAGGCAATCATCTACATTTAATTTATTTTTATTTATTTATTTATTCAATCTCGGATTACAATACCTTTGAGCGCAAGGCACTCATTTACAAAGGTGCCATATCAGTCGAAAGGGATGAACAAACATATAGAGGCGATAATACAAAGACTAGGTTTAAAAAACAGTAAAGTACATACCTTAATTATCTAGAATTAATAACTTCAGTAGTGGAGAAGAAAGGAGCAGGGAGAAAGAGTGGCGGGTGCGGGTAGTAGGTAGGAGGGGAGGTGGTGGGGTGGGAAAGTTGGGGAGGGTAGGAGGATATAGCAAGGGTTGGAAAGGTAAAGCTTTGAGGTGGAGAAGAGGGAACTGGAGTACGCACAGGTGGTAGTATCATTAGGTGAAGCAGTCACAGGAACTATTTGTCGTAAGATGCTAATGGAGCCTGTGCTTGAAAGGACCTAATCTTGGTATGGATAGGATTTCATTGGGAAGTGCATTGAACCTGAGTGGGGCTGTATAAGCAAATGACCACTGCCATTGAGATGTCCTGCACCTAGGAATCTTCAGAGATTGATGGGCTGAGCTTCGAGTGTGCTGGGAGCTGGAGTGAGGGATAAGGAGATTTGCAGTTCCGGTTGGGCAAAAGACTAAGAAGTGTTTTTTTAGCTGACAAACAGGTAAATTTGGTACTATATCCTTCCGCTTAGTTGAAGCCAACCAGATTGGGCATATAGGTTGCATTTGTGGGTAAGGTGTACAGCACCAGTGAGGAGTCTGCACACCTTATTTAGTGCAATGGATATTCTACGGTGTGAAGAAGTAGTAGCGGCACCACAGATAACCAAGCCATAGTCGACAGTAGGTAAAACAGAGCTGATAATTGCAGTTTTGAGGGCTTTGGGTGTCAGGCAGTGATTAGGTCTATAGAGCAGATCACTCTTGATGTTGACAGCCTGGGCAACGTTGTCAATGTGCTGAGCATAAGAAAGTGAGCTGTCCAGGGTTACTCCCAGATACTTAAAGTGTAGGATTTGTTCCAGAGGTACTCCCATGCAGTTTCAGATTGTAAGTGGTTGAGATTTATGCTTGCTATTGGTGCCACTGAACAGCATAACTTTAGTGTTTTTTGTAGTTGAGGATCAATTTGTGAGCGTTGAACCAGTCCTCAGCTTCTACAAAACTATGTTGTAGTTGACGTTCCAGTTGCTTTTTGTCAGGGTTACTAGTAAAGATGACCTCATCATCCACGTACAGTAGCATCTGTTGGTAGCAGTCCTGTGGTAGGTTGTTCAGGAAGATGCTGAAAAGTAAAAGCCCTAAAATAGAGCCCTGCAGTTCACCTGAGCAGACAGGCAGTTTGACTGAGGTAACATTTGCAATTTTCACCTGTTGGGATCGACCATCCAGGTAATTCTTATACCAATCTAACGTGTCAGAGGTGAGACATATGGAGGCTGGTTGCTGAAGAAGAGTGTGGTGAACAGTGTCAAAGGTCTTTGTAAGGTCTATGAAGGCTGCTCCCACTAAATTGTCTTTGTTGAGAGATTGATAGATGTAGCCAGTGAATTCCAATAGTGCCATTGTGGTGCTATGACCCTTTTGGGATCCGTGTTGCTGCGGGCATTGGATTGAGTATTCTTCA
Organism: Neoceratodus forsteri; assembly: GCA_016271365.2. Taxonomy (NCBI): domain Eukaryota; kingdom Metazoa; phylum Chordata; order Ceratodontiformes; family Ceratodontidae; genus Neoceratodus; species Neoceratodus forsteri. The sequence continues at coordinate 359,660,967 of CM028132.1, read as the reverse complement.
GGGTAATCCATTAATTGGTCTGCAACTATGCAGTGGAGCGCCTTGGATAGCGGCGGGAGTATAGATATGGGCCTATGATTTGCATGTAGGGCCCGGTCTCTGCTCTTGTGTATGGGTGTCACTAGGGCAGATTTCCATATTTTTGGGAATTGGGCCAGCTTCAGTGAGAGGGTAAGAATCTTAGTTAAGGGATTCAGTAGCTCATCTAGTGTGAGGGCAACGATTTTAAGATCCAGCGAGTTTCTACTGAATCTAGACTTCCCAAGCGCTTTGCACAGGCATTTCTTGGCTGTTAACAAAGACGTCTTCCTAAAGTAAAAGGGGGAAGAAATTATTGTCCTCTCCTTAGTACTGTGTGTAGAGGGAGGGGTGGTATCTTCAACATGGCATCTACATGGCTGTGGATAATGCTCCATGTTTAGATGGGCTGTCATTTAATTTCTACAAAGCCCTGAAATCAGAAATTGTAAAGCCCTTCACAAATGTGTTTAATCAAACATTTGAAAAAAGAGAACTAGAATACAGCATTCAGCAAGCACTCATCCCAGCCATTCCCATATCAGGAAAGGGATCCAACACTTTAGTTTCCACCTGATTTGTTTGCTGAATTTAGATCTCAAGCTCCTGGCCAAAATTCTGCTGAATAGGTTACAGCTGGTTTGGAATAGGCTGATAGGATAGAAGGCTGGCTTCATGGAAGGTGTGGTGTCTTCTGATCACCCAAGAAAGATATTCTACTTTATTTCATTGTCCAGGGGGGGATGGATGTCCCAGTGGTGCTGGTGTCTCTGCATATGGAAAAAGCCGTTGATAGCGTAGCCTAAAATTATTTGTTTAGGGGAATGGACAGGTTCAGAATCCCATCAGAATTCATGTAGTGGGTTAAGTTGCTCCACTCCAACCCCATAGATAAAGTTTGGTGTAATGGAGTTTTCTCCCCTGGGCTTGCACTCTCCAGTGGCACTAGGCAGGGATGCCCCCTGTCCCTGTACCTCTTTAACCTGTTTTTAGAATGTCTAGCTGAATGTTTAAATGAGAATGAGGGAGTGGAAGGTGTTACAGTATGGTGGGAAACTACTGGTACAAGATAATCAGCCTGTGCAAATGACACTCTGTTATATCTGGTGAACCCTAAATTATCCCTACCTAGGGCTATACAGATTATAAGCGAGTTTGAGGAGTTCTCAGATTACAAATTTGGTGTGAACAAAACCAGGATCTTACCCCTACATAGAAAGCTTTTCAATAATGATTTTAACCACCTTGAGGGGAGGGAGTGGAAATTGTTTAACCAGGAAAGGCACACTAAGCCAAAGCTTGTTTCCAGGTATGACCTGGGAGCACAAGGAAGTTAAGTGACTTGCTTAGGGTCACACAGTATGTAAGTGGGGGCTGTGGGAATTCAAACCCAGGTCTCCAGGTTTGTAGCTCAGTGCCCTTAAACACTACGTTATACTGCCTCCTTAATATCCAGTGGAACTTGGACTCCCTTGCCTAAGTATAGAATTGGCCACAAGCATAAATAATCAGAAGTAGTAGCTTAAACCTTTTATGAGAGAAAATACTGCAAGACTGAGATAGGTGGTTGGCTCTGTCTGTGTCTCTATGGAGAGAGGGGTATAACATTGTAACGATGAACATTTTGCCACGTTTGTTATACCCCCTAGGCATGCTGACTATTTTCCAACCCCTGCCTTGATTTAGAAAAGTTCATGCAGTCACTTCATTCTATATCTGGGTGAAGAAAAAGCCCAGATACTCATACTTTAATCTCATGATACGCAGACAGATGGAAAGTCTCACATTACCAGTCTTCTTCAGATATTATCAAGCTTTGCAGGGTAACAAGGTTCTGAGGTGGGGTTTAGGTAATATAGAGGCAGATGGGGGGGGGCATACAAGCCCTGTTGAATAGAAATAGAGGTCAATACATGTGTAGCTGCCAAAATTCAGCTGCAATCTTTATGACACGCAGTCTACTCCAAACTCCAGCAAATGCTGAAAAAATTTGCTTACTGGTACCTCAGTACTGATTTTCTGACAATTATGTACAAATATCAACTATATTCCCAAATATGACCCCTCACAACCACTATGGGACACTCCCTATTTTATTTTTGAGAGGCTTGCCCTTAGATTAAAGGAATGAAAACAATTACATCACTATAGTAGATCATATGCTCAGGGGGCAGAGTTTGCTTCCTCTGCTGACCTTGGATACTTTACGTTCTACAGAATAGAGATGAATTCCCCTATTTACAAATAATCTGCCAGCTGACTAGCATCATGGGTCAGCAGCCATGGCCTGTAGGTGAAACAGTCTTAATCAGCTCATTGTTTCAAATACCTCCTGGTGCCTATGCAATCTTCAAACTTTTATAGAGCTAGGGAATCTAATACAATGCACATGTGTTACCCTTGTAAGTACTGGGCAGACATGGCAGATTAGAAAGAAGTAGATTTGGCTCGATTATGGTCTGATGTATATCAGTTTGTTGAGTTCACTATATGTTAATGCAATTTAAAGTGATCAGTGACATGTACAACACCCCCAAAATGTATTTATTTAATTTATTTAATTAGCATTTCGGAAAGACCTTTGAGCATGAGCTCTTTTACAAAGGTTCCAGGTCAGGGTGGACAATAAGACAATACACATTTTCAGTGGTTACAGAGGCCTGATCATTATGCATTAAAGAGCGATTACATGAGAATTAGACAAATAGGAGAAAAACAGAGCAGTTGTAATAGAATACTAAGCTATTTCTAATTGGTTGCCCTAGGTAGCACATCCCTGGAAACCTCCAAATCCATTGATAGACTATGGCAGAGTAACTGCATAGGGTTTAACACTATCCCAGATGGTGAGAGGATACTGGGATGCATGGGAGAGGCATCACCAGTAGAAAACAGGAAGTTATTATCCCTCTGTACAGACAGTTGGTGAGACCCCATCTGGAGTACTGCGTGCAGTTCTGGAGACCCAATCTCCATAAAGACATAGACAGGATGGAGGCTGTCAGAGGGAGGCAACTAAAATGGTGCAGTGTCTGCACCGGAAGACATATGAAGAGAGAGGACTTAAGGAGCTGAATATGTATAGCCTCGAGAAATGAGGAGAGGGGACATGATAGAAACTTTCAAGTACCTCAGGGAATCAACAAAGTCAAGAGGGTAGCATCTTTCAAAAAGAGGTGTGCAACAACAAGGGGCACAATTTGAAGATAGAAGGGGTGGCTCAGAGGTAATTTAAGAAATATTTTTCACAGAGAGGGTTGTGGATGCATGGAACAGCCTTCCAGAGGAGGTTGTGGAGTCAAAAACAGTGGTGAAATTCAAGCATGCATGGGACAGTCATAAGGCAATTCTAGGGGGTGGGGGTAGGAAGAAGTAGGCTGCTGGTTAACTAGGATCTGCAGTTTATCCATTAGGTAGGGAAAATGGGCAGACTGGGTGGGCCAAGCAGTCCTTATCTGCCGTCAAAATCTATGTTTCTGTGGCGACAAAACAAGTCATCCTGCTGCACTTTTTGTATCAAATGATCACCTCCTTTAGAGGATGCCATCAGGTGCTCCAAGCCCATAGAATGGAACAAATGATAGCTTCACTAAGTCATACAGAACTTGTCAGAAAAGGGAACCTCTAGATGCCCTAGTGACCATCATCTAGGGGGTGACCTCATGACACCTGTTGCTCTGGTTCCTTATATAGCTGTAATTGATTTTCAGACTCTGCTTGACAGTTGTATCCATGAACTGTACTTGGCACCTAGAATGAATTTCCTGTGTGTGTGCATGTGTGTAGGGTGTATTGTGGGTTTATGTGTGCATTTGCTCTGTATGACTGTATAACTCCTAGGTGGCACTATCCCGAGGGCTACTACCCCTGCCTGCTTGGCTAGGAGCAGGTTAAGGGGCCTGAGTTCTGAAACGGGTGCCTCCACCTGGAGGTCAGGGTTGGTAGTGGTCAAGCTAACCTGGGCACAGCCCTCCGGGACACTGTAACCTCCCTCTTTCCTTACTAGTGGCCGGAACAATACACAATAATCACTTTCACAATACCCCTGATACACCACACAAGTACCCACACTGTTTGCACTTACCACCAGGGCTTTCCTCTGGCTCGACATGGGGACCCCCTGTAAAACAAGGTTATACACAGCGAATAACAGCAGTGCAGTACTCTTGCACAAACTGGAACCACAGTCAGGGTAAATGCAAAAAGTGTTAGATCTGATTTACTTAAGGGACTTGAACAAGGGAGGGACGTAATCAGGTTTATTTGCTTAAAGGCTGTATCAATTAAACAGTTATGCATGCACTTCAGGGTCCATAAACAGTCACACACTCTGGGTACCCAAGTGAAGAAGAGGTGTGCTGGCCAGGATTGTTGCCTGGCGTCGCAGCTTGTTGGGGCCCTGTGATGGAAGAAAACATGCACCACACACACTAATTGTAATCCAGAGCCGGTTTGTGAAAGAAAAACAACAAGACAATCAGATGACACACTTAGATTAAGCTGTTGTTGCAGGGAGCTACCCTGATGATTACTCATGATACCCAAGACTGGACACAGGAGGGATGAAAATTGAGACTGCAGGTGGTTGATCTGGAGTGCCAGGAGAAGCAGGGCACACGCGATTTGCTGAGGCATCGTTCCTGTTCAAGCGTGGAGCAGGGGGCTGATCCCCAGGCAGGTCTCTTGTCGATGGCTTTCTCTGTGCAGTGGGGTAGTCTGTCAGGGCCAGTGTGGCAAGGCCCAGGCCATATGGAGATGAACGCGGATTCAGTCCGGTCGAGCTGGATACAGCTTCCAGCAAGCAGAACACAATTCACACAGTGGGGAATCAAATCACAACCCACTATAAACACACAGCACATTTACAGGTACATGTAAGGGGTTCTACTGTACCAGGCAAACCACTCTCCGGTCACAAATGCAAAGTCTCTGCACACACCAGGAGTTTAGAGGTAGCTGGAAATCCTGACAGGCTGATGCATTAAGCAAATCTTAGGTATTCTTCAGGTTGATCCTGGTCACAACTCAGTGGCTCACTTCATTCTCACAAACTCAGATTCAGTCCGAAATTATTCTCTTCTCCCTCTCAGGGGCAGCAGGCAGGCATGCAGGCCAAATCTCATGCCTTTCGACAGAGACTGTCTCGAGCTGTTGCTTCTTCAGCTCTCAACTTTAGATCTGACTCAACTTCCAGCAAGCCTGGGAATTTCCCCAAGATCCAAAAGATTTGGTTGGCTGATTCATTTGTCAGTCACAACAGGAGCTCCCCCTTCAGGTGCAAAAAGGTGCCAAAAGCCCAAAACTACAATTCCTACAGATTCTGACTCCAGACAGCTCCTGTAGTCCGGCTCCATCTTAGGTGCCAGCAGTACTGATTGGTCCAGTTCGGCAGTCCCAGGCCAAGATAGTAGAGATAACAAAACAGTCCTTGCTGCAAAGAAGGCAGGTTAGACAAACTACGTTATCATTATCACTCTAAATGATTTTCAGCAAATAGAGTTTCATCTTTCAACAGAGCTCCAGGCAGCTCTTAAAGAAACAGTACACAGAGGCTATACAGGCACTCTCTGGCAGTCGCATACTGCTAAAGCACAGGACACCAGCCTGGCTGCGAGCATTTAGGCAAGCTCAAGGAAGACCCCTTGGGAACCTCCATTTGTAGGGGGGTTACAACTGTCTTGTTCATTAACTGTTATTTTCTGCTAAATTCAGTCAAATATACTATATTTAAAAAAAACAAATCTGAGTTGATCCTCGGGAATTGCAGCAAAAAGATCCATCAGGGTTGACGCCCTAAAGGTGCAGTCTGCAGCTCATTTTCTGTCAGGCCCTTCAGCAAAGTCTCCATTAGTTTAAATCGCTTAAAGGGATATTGTCAATCCCCTTAGGCTTCAAAGGGTCTTTAGTTTAAAAACACATGATCTTCATGAAAGAAATCTCTTGCAGCAGGTCACGCCATTAGGAACATTCCAGCCGCAGGTGTCATTTCCAGCAGGAGGATTTTGTCAGCAGTCGACCTGGGAATGCCCTCAAACGATACCACATGTTGTATCTTGGTATGTATAAAAGTGGATGGTGTTAGATGCTCCTCTTCTCTTTTCCTACTGAGACCTGCATGCTACATGTTCTCTGTTTGGAGTATAGCTTCATTCGCCAAAGAAAAGTTCACCATCTTAGATAACACAGCATTTCCAGTTTTGTCACGTTTTTCCCCTCATGTCGTCTTCAGACCCTTTGTTTCGAAAGTGTACCTGTGGCAAGAAGATAGCAACAGAGGACCATCATGAAGTCTGTGTGAGGTGTTTAGGCCCAGCTCATGATTCCCATGCTTGTGTTCCGTGTCATTGCTTTAGTAAAGCCACTAAGCGGCGAAGGCTCCAGCAGCTTTGAGAGCACCTTAAGGAGCAGAAAGTTGCCCTCCTGGAGTGGGAGCACTGCTCTAAGACACCCTGGGAGTTTTCATCATCCTCCAATTCCCACTGTTCTGGTTAGGCATGCTTGTCGATGGAGCAAGCTGACACCAAGGAGAAATATAAACACTCCAGTAGGAGTAAACATTCTCCGCATGTCTCCTCCCCGTTAACGACTTCTCTGCCTACTTGTGCCATCTCTAGAGAACAGGCAGTCCTGAATACTAAAGCTGTTTTGGCGGCTCTTTCAGAGGCAGCAGCCATGTTGTCTTCTACTCCATTGACAACCTCTGGCTCTTCTTCCACCCGTTCGTCAATGCAGTCTCCATCGATGACCTCCCAGGGTGTGACTACACAGCAGCTTCCACCACTGCCACCTCCTTCTCAGGGGTCTCTCTTTTTTATTTTTTTTTATTTTATGGTGCTCAAACCCCCTTGATCTCCAACCGGCCCTCCAGCCCATTGCTGCTGACCCACCCCCACTGAGCTGTGGTTTACCCTCACGGAATGGGCAAGGGGCAGCCAGCTATGCTCCTCAACACATCCACCTTGTTGAGTGGGCCTTAAGGTGGTGGCAGCTCAGAGACCAATCGGGGCTGTGCTTGTTTTTTTAGATGTGTTTTTTCCTTGAATGGGAGGCGTGGCATCCAGTGATGCCACGGTGGAATCCTGCCCAGTGTCCGCATGCCTCCCAGCCGCAACCTTGGCCCCCTGGCAAGTCGTCCATGTGGTTGCCCAGGGGTGCTACAGTGAGAGGTACAGGATCCCTCTTCCTTCCCTGGAAATGGAGAGCATGCAATTGCCACTCAATCTATCTCCCCCGGCTGACCCTCCAGCTTCCTAAGCTCATTCCCGAACCCGGGTCACTGGCGCTGCAAGTGGTGACTCCACCACTGTGCCGATGGGCTGGCCCTACAGGGGTCTCTTTATCATTCTTTGATGAACCCCTCTGGTTCATCAATGGCCCTGAACACTAGGGAAAATCAGGATACTTTGAACTCTTTAACGCTGTCATCGACGTCCTATCTGTCAATGGCCCAGGGCACATTTTTGCATCCCTTGTTGACAGCCAGATTGGTGCCTCATCCTGCTCTAGTGTCTTCTGTCTTACCCATAGAATCAGCTCATAGTAACCCTCTGACCACTTCATCTCCTCAACTTGCTATGGTGGATGTGCAAACATTGGTGAATACTGTTCTTGACCTGACTTAGGGCAATTCTTCCTCTCATACGGGAGTTTGTTCTGCCCCAGTTTCGGTGCCTTCTAGATGGTCTTCTTCTTCTAGAACTGCTAGTGTTTGTCTGGTCCCTCCCCTCCCAGGACCTTAAAATGGAGGATCCTTTCTTACAGGAGTGGGAACAAGAGGACCAATTAGAGGATATGGATCGAGGGAATGTATCCCCCTGTCTCCCTTGCATCCTCAGTGCCTGAGGAGCCTCCTCTAGTTCTTCCCTGTTCCCCTCTGATGATCTGAATTTTTTGGATATTATGCAACACCCCAGAAAATGTCTGGATTCCAGAGGACATGTCAAAATGCCTCCAGACAGACCATCACTGGTCATCCCTTCCTTGCTACATGCTTTTGAAGATACAATCCTGGCTGCCTGGCAGCAGCCTATTGCTATTCTCTCATCACCAAGAAAGGTCAACAGACCTTATCAGGACCCAACGGAGCATCGTTACTTTACTTCTCCACCACTAGCAGATTCTGTGGTCATTAATGCAGCCCATGATAGGTCTATTAGACTGAAACATCTTGGTGTCAAACCTCTGGATAAAGAATCCTGGAAGCTAGATATTATTTTATTTATTTATTTATTAGTTTTCGGGAATACCTTTGAACCAGAGGCTCGTTTACAAAGGTACCAGGTCATGAAACAAAATATAGAACATAAGAAATAATACATTTAACAACTAGTACAGGAAACAATTTTTCTAATTATACAGAATATTTACAGGTCTAGTACATTTGAGATTCAGAAGTTACATTTTCCTGGAGACAAAAAAAAAGAAAAAGGAGATGTGGGAGACAGTTACAACAGTAGGAGGACACAGCGAGGCATGTAAGGGTAGGAATAGTTCCAGGGGACCTAAGCAAGGTTAGGAACCAGAACCTGATGGGAGATGCAGTTGCATCAGACTAGAGCAGGACAGAAAGTGAGAAAGTAGGAGAAAGGGGAACATGGTATTAGGCAGAGAATGGTGAAGTAAAGCGGAGGGGGGAGGAGAGGGAGAATAAGGCAGAGGGTAGTTAGGGTAGGCAAGGAGGAATGGTTACCAAGACTGGGGGGGGAGGAGGGAGCATAGGGGAGGTGGGCAGGGGAGGAGGGGAAATTGGGGAGGCATACCAGCAGGTGGTGGTGTCAAAGGAGAGGGTGGAAGGGAGTGAGACTGGTGGAAAGAGGAATAGTAGAGGGGTTAGTTAAGGGGTGGACAAGAGAGAGCGGGAGGTGGAGAGGCAGCGGAGAATGAAAGGGTGGTGAGCAGGGGGTATATGGGGAGGAAGGTGCTAGGGTCAGGGAATCGCAACCACTAGGAGGGAAGGAGAGAGCCTAGTTCCAACAGTCACATCCACTAGTAGATGCAAGCAGAGTGCGAAGTTTAGCCTTAAACTGACTAAACTAGTTTCCTTTTGTAGGTCTACACTAAGAGAGTTTGTCCAGGAAGGTGCCCGGTAGTCAAAAGATCGCTGGCCTTGCACTGTTTGGCGGAAGGGGACTTTAAAGGAATGGTTATGGGTGTTTCTGGTGCTTCTGGAGGAGTCAGGGAAGCGAAGGAGGATCCTGATACCCAATGGGGAAATTCCCAGGGTAGCTTTTTTTGCCAGCAGACAGACATGGTGCTGTATCCTGCAATCAAGGTTAAGTCTGAGCATAAAGGTCACAAGTGTGGGTCCTCTGGGTAGCTCCCAAGATGAGCCCACAGGCCTTGTTTAGGGAAGTTTTCACCCACTTGAGGGCCGTAGAGGTTGCTGATCCATAAACTACAAGTCCATAGTCAATGACCGATAGAACTGTGCTAGAGACTACCAATTTGAGGGCTTCATAGGTTAAGCAGTGTTTGTTTCTATAGAGAAGCCCTAGCCTTGAGTTTGCTGTCTTAGCAACTAGGTTGATATGTTGTGAGCAAGAAAGAGAGCTGTCCAGAGTTACACCCAAATATTTAAAGCAGTTTACTGTCTCCAGCAGGGAGGCGAGTTTGTTGTAAATTTGTATTTGTGGGGGAGGTCTTGGTTGGTTTACCTGTGAGCTGCTTGATGTTTTCCCAGAGCCTTCTGGGGTTCCCCCATGTATTGGTTAGCTCTGATCTAAAATGGAGGCTTTTTGCTTTCCTAATTGCCCATGTACAATTGTTCCTAGCAGTTTTATAGTTCTGCAGGTCAGAGGGTGTGCCAGAGTACTTGGCTTTTGTCCACAGGTCATCCCTGTGTTTTAATAACTGAAGAAGCTGAGGTGTGATTCAGGTATTATAGGAGGCCCGGATCTTCCGTGTGGTGGTAGGAGCGAAGATATCACAGGTTTTGTTAAAATAGTTAATTAGCCCGGCAAGTGCGGTGTCTACATCATTTGTAGTGTCAAGAAAACTCCAATCGTGCTGTCTCAGGTGTGCTTTGAAGGCCTACAACTTGCCTTTTTTCAGCAACCTGTGAGTGACAGTTCTTAGTGGAAGCTTTGTGTATTTATTAGACCAGCAACAAATAACCGGTGAGTGGTCGCTAATTGCGTCAGGAAGAACTGTTCTATCTGGGCAGTTTGTAATGAGCCAGTCAATGAGAGAATTTGTTCCTGTTCGGTAGTTTGACCACATGGGGGAGCAAATGTGTTGTGACAAGTTTAATGCAGCAAGGGCATCTCTGATTGGACCAGCTTCTGGGGATAGCCAGTTGATGTTAAAGTCCCCCATCATTATGAGCTCTGTCCTACGTTATGAGTAAGAGGATGTTTCCTCTTCCAGGATGACTCTCAGAATCCTGAACTATATGGGTCACCTCCTCAAATATCAAGATGAGATACTGAAGGTGGCTCAGTCTTCTGTACAGTTTCTCCCTGATGCCACCTCTAAGGAGGAGCTTGCCACCAAGTTGAAGACTGCTTCTGGGGTTAGGCACCATCATTTATGAATAGCCTATGATGCCGTTAACTCTACAGCTAGTGCTTCCTCAGATGGAATCTGTTTCAGAAGGCATTCCTGGCTCTGTGACTCTGGGTTTACTCCGGATGTCCAACAATCTATCCTGAATGCCCCTTTTAAGAGTGACAAACTTTTTGCACCTTGAACTCTGGATATTTTGACATCCTTGCAGACCACGGGTCATACATTACAGTCTGCACACTCCCTCTACCATACCCAGTCTGAACCCTACCATAAAGGACATTTTCATAAACCTACCAATAGGCAGTGGTCTGCTTCCAGACAACCCAACAAACAAAAGGCTCAAGTCTCCCTGACAGAGGCTGGCCCAGTGGTGCTGAGGGTTGAGGCACTGGACACCACACCTCGCACCAAGCCGGCAACCCGTGTTTGGGAATGAATATGGGCCGCCGGGGGTCGGCAGGGGAGGAGAAGGCTGGAGTGTCCGACAACAGCTTGCCTTCTCCTGGGGAGGGAAGGATGCAGGGCTCGGCATTCTGATGCCTACCGGTGGCAGATGGGGGGTACTGTACCACTGCTTGGTAGCAAGTGGGGCAGCAGAACACAGCAGACTTCAGCAGGAGCATTCGTTCGGGAGCGAGCACGCCCTCCGTCGGATGTCATTGCACGTCATGCTTGCCCAGGAGAGCTTTAGGCGCCCACCAGAGCAAGCAAAGTCCTGGGTGATGGTAGGGATGGTGCACCCTGGCCACTATGCCCACTACCGGACCTTGCCCACCTGGGTCCCAATCCTTCATGCATCACCTTGCCTGGATGATATTTGATGTCTTGGGTGCCTGTAGGAGTGGTGGCCTCACCCTGGGGGGTAAGTCAGGTGGTCTCTCGCCAGGCAAAGGTAGGTGTCTGCGGAGCTCCAGGAGGGGACCCAAGGTAGGGGGTTTCAGGCTGGGTGGGACACAACGATACGATGCCTGAGAGAGGTCACCACCCCGGTGACAAGAGAGAAAGAGTAGCAAAAAAAAAATTCTTCTTGCCAGGTCCTTGTGCCAACCCTAAGACATCCCATTGCGATGCCTCTGTCCCCCAACAGGGACAGCCTGCCACCTAAGGGTCCTTCTGTGCCAGTGGGATTCAAGGCTCATCCCATGACAATGAGGGGCAAGTTTTCCCTGCACTTACAGGGTTGGCAAACTAGAACTACAGCTGCACGGGTGCTCCAACTGATTCAGTCAGGACACGCCCTGGAACTGACCGATGTGCCACCCAATACGCCCCAGTGGGCCTCATATTAACCCCCCCCCCGATCACAAATCAGTATTAGTAGCGGAGATACAAGCTGTGATAGTAAAAAATGCAGTAGAACCAGTTTCCCTTCCCCAGAAGGGCTGGGGCTTTTACTCCCATTTTTTTCTGGTCCCAAAATGGACAGGAGATCTGAAAACTATTTTGGATCTCAGGAAACTAAATCTCTTTATGGAGTACAAGAAATTCAGAATTTTCATTCTGCAAACAAGCCTGCCCCTTCTAAACAAGGGAAACTGGCTCCGTTCTCTGGATATGAAGGATGCATACCTGCACATAATGATCCACCCTGCCCACAGACGGTATCTCCGTTTCTGTTTTCAGGACCATCATTACCAGTTCAGAGCCCTACCTTTCGGTCTGGAAGCAGTACCCCGGCTTTTCATGAAGTGTCTAGCAGTGGTGGCAGCTGCCCTCAAGGATGCTACCTAGACGATTGACTGCTCAAGGCCTCGTCCAGACAACAGTTGGCAACCACCTTATCCCAAACACTCCAGTTGTTATTTATCTTTGGAAATCACCATCAACATACCAAAATCCAAATTAGATTACACCCAATGTCTTCAGTTCATTGGGGCCGTCCTAGACACCTCCCTGTACTTAACATTTTTACCAAGACATCGGGTGGACAAACTGATTACTCTGGCATCCGAGATCAGCGACAGCAGGTACCTCTCTGCCCGAGACTACCTGATGTTACTAGGACATATGGCTGCAGCCGTCCCAACTGTCTCTCATGCCCGGTTACACATGAGGGTATTACAGTGGACCCTAAGAGTACAATGGGACCAAAGAACAAATAATTTCGAGGCACAAGTCTCTTCCCTGGCCCTGTGCAAATTACAATGGTGGAGGTCCCTGGATAACCTCTTACGCGGTGTCCTGTTTCAGTCTCCCATCCCTCACTGCACCCTGACCACTGATGCCGCTTCCCATGGTTGGGAGCCCATTTGTCAGATCTTCAGACCCAAGGGGTGGAACTCAATGGAAGCACATTTACACATCAACATTTTAGAGGTGAGAGGTGTCCTGTATGCCCAACAGGCATTTGAGGACCTTCTCCCACCAGGTTGTCTCCAGATTCATTTGGATAACTCCACAGTTGTTCATTACCTGAACAAATAAGATGGAAGAACCAGGGGAGACTTACTGGCTATGTATAAAATTATTAATGATACAAGTCTATGGACTGAAGTGGGGATTATGTTGCAGGAAAAATCTGTAGGTCTGAGAGGACATAAAAGACAGGTCAGGTTAGACACAGCCAAAAATAATAACAGGCATTTTTCATTTATAAATAGGGTAGGAAGATTGTGGAATAAATTGCCTAATTATATAATTGATGCCAGTTCTATAATGGTATTTAAAGGACAAGTGGATAGTTGGCTGTTAGAGAATACTTCTAAATGAACCCACTAATGTGGGGAGCAGTACATGTAGGCTAAATAACCTTCTTCCATTCTATAACCAAGTATAAGAACACATTCCAACTCCTTGTGCAGGGAGGCAATGAAAGTGTGGTACTGGGCAATCCAACGCAGAATACACTTAACAGCGGTTCATGCCCCAGGCATCAAAATCTAGGTGACTAAGTGGGCAGACTAGGTGGGTCATATGGTCCTTATCTGCTGACAGATTCTATGTTTTTATGTTTACAAACACCCTAGCAGATGCACTCAGCAGATTCAGGGTTCATAAACATGAATGGGTGATCTTCCAGGAAGTCGTAGATGATATCTTCCTTCAATAGGGTTGACCTGATCTATACCTATTCGCCTGTCTGCACAACTCCAAACTGCCTCATTATTTTTTGCTAGGGCCAGATCATGGAACTGTGTGGCTGGACATGTTATCTTATTCCTGGACAGGCAAGTTTCTTTACGCCTTCCCTCCCTTCCCTCTCGTACAGAGGGTTCTACTCAAACTAACCCAGGATGAGGCCTCCATGATTCTCATTGCACCTCTGTGGCCAAGACAGATCTAGTTCCCATTGTTACAACAACTAGCTGTCCAGGAACCACTTCCACTGTCCATTTTTCCCGCCCTGCTCACTCAGGCAAAGGGGACTCTTCTAAATTCCAATTTTTGCTCCCTGCATCTTCATGCTTGGCTCCTGAGGATGTAGTACTCTCCAGGTTCTATGTCTCCCCTCGTGTGGCAGGGGTTTTACGGGCTGACCATGACCACCTATTCCATTAAATGGAAATGTTTTACAATTTGGGTGGCGAACCATAGCTTAGACCCATACACATGTCCGCCTCAATGCATCCTGGACTATCTGCTCTCTCTGTCAGATAGTGGACTGAAATATTCCTCAGTAAAAGTCTGCATATCAGCCATATTGGCCTTTCACATACCAGTGGGGGACAAACTCTTGCCCCAGCTGCAGGTTGTGAAAACCTTCTTAAAAAGGTATCCTCCACCTTAAGCCCCCTATATGGAACCCCATACCTCCATGGTACTTAAATTTTGTTCTTGAAAAGCTTACTTTGCCTCTTTTTGAACCAACAGCCTCATGTGAACTATGGTACCTCCACTGGAAAACTTTTTTTTGGTTGTGATTATATCAGCAAAATGTGTATCAGAATTACAAGCACTTATTTGTAAAGAACCCTACCTGAATTTCCACAAGGATAGGCTGTTATGTACCAATCCCTAATTTTCTCCCAAAAGTGGTGTCAGAATTTACTTTGACCCAATCCATACACTTACCTGTGCATTTTGCAGAGCCTACTAATCCAGGAGAATCCTTGCTCCATACATTAGATGTACACAGAATTTTGCGTTATCTTCTCCATACCAAGCCACTGTGCAAATCAGCGCAGCTTTTTGTTTTTTTCACCTCAGGTAAAGAGGGCAATTCTGTTTCTAAGTAGTGCCTGTCCACATGGTTGACCAACTGCATTTCTTTTATGAAAAACACACACAAAAACACTCCCAGGTAGTTTGGATATTGCATCCAAGAAATGGACCAATTTTGGTCAGGCGGTCCTACAAGGCCTGTTATCCTAATTTCTTATTTGGCACTCCTCCGCCCCCATTTTTCTCCCAAATGCTGGGGACTCATTCCTAATGATGTGACCTGCTGCAAGAGATTTCCTCGATGAAGATAGTGCAGTTGTGTAAGAACTTACCGTAACAGTAGATCTTTGAGAGAATATCTTGCAACAGGTCATGCTGCCCCTCCATCTGGCCCCCTTGCTTCCCACTCTAAGAGGGAGACTTGCTCCTGCTCTCTGGAAAAAATAACAAGCTACTCCTGCTTCCTTCTCAGTTCCCCTCAGAGGCCTTTTGAATTGTATCATCATGTATGGTCGCTGAAGGGGAAAAGAACCGAGGAGTATCTGGGATCACCCCCTTTATACGTACCAGGATACAAGACATGGTGTCATCTGGGACAGTCCCAGGTTGACTGCTGACAAAATCCTCAGCTGGAAATGACGCCTGCAGCTGGAATATTCCTAATGGTGTGACCTGCTGCAAGATATTCTCTCGAAGATCTACTGTTACGGTAAGTTCTTACAAAACTGTACTTTATGATTGGGTATAGTCTTTAGAGATTACTTATGGAGCTGGTAGTTTGATTATGATTCATCTTTTCTTTTTAAAAGTGAAAAGTAGACTGCCCTCCATACTAGTGTTACCACACAAAAATGTATTTGTTTACAGTCCTTGTCAACTCTCACTTCATCTTTCTTGGACTTGGGAACACCGCCAACACAGTCTAGCCACTAATAATACAGTGGGAGGAGGGGAGACTATTACATGATGCACTGTTTGGGGTGTTCTTAATGAATATTCAAGAAGTACGCAATAAGTGTAGATCAATGATCTGAAACGAAACAAACTTGGGCATAATTACACCATTAGCATGTGTTTCATTTCTGCTAAGAACGGAAGTACAGAAAACAATCAGCAACATCACTGAATTTAAAAAAAAATGTAGGCAATCATAAAATGTGGGTTTTTGACTAGACATAATATAATGCAAAAAAGGTTAAAATGTACCTTTCAGTGCCCTGTTTTTCCTTGGTTGTTCTATTAGTGCCTCTAGCATGTCAGTGTAATTTCCCAGTGCAGATTGCTTGATTGATAAGGATTTGTGCTTTTTTTTTTTTTTGCTAACTTTATTTAGGGGCTCTCATCTTCCCTGGATAACAACTGAGTTGTTATCTTGCCTCCATACCAGAGACTATGCCAGGGGATCCTATTAGGTCACTGGCTCCCTGTCTGCTTCGGCCAACTATTGGCACCTTTGTAATGCCTGAACTAAATCCATCAGACTAGAAAAGGCTGAATATTCTGCATCCACACTCCAGAACAACATTGATCACCCTCCAAGTTATGGAAGGTTATCCATTCCCTTTTCTCCCCTCCCCCCACTAACCTAGTCTGCCTCCCTTCCTTGTTTTCAAGGTTGGTGACACCCTCATCTCAAACCCTTCTTCTGTTGCTTCTTACTATAACTCTTACTTCACTACATGTGCGCGCTTTCTCTCTCTCTCTGTCTCTCTCTCTCTCTGTCCTTCCTTGCCTCACCATTCTTATTTCTCCCACTGTCTTTGCCTTCACCCTTTTTCCTTCTCTTCTGCCACTCCCTCTGCTTCCCTTAAGGTCCTGCTTGCCATTAATCATTGTAAGGGAGGTAGCCCTGATTGTCTTGATCCAAAGCTTCTGCTTCTCTCAGCTCCTGCCATCACTCGGCCTATTACCATACTCCTCATCCTCTCTTTTTCCCATGGCACTGTCCTCGAAGCCTGGAAGCAGGCTGTCATCATCCCTCTCCTTAAAGGTGGTGATCCTTCTTGTCCTGGTAACTTCTGTCCTATCTCTCTCCTTGCCACCCTGGCTAGGTTACAGGAACACCTTGTTCTTTCCCAGTTCTCTCCTTTATTTGACTCCTCTTCCTTCTTCTTCCCTTTCCAGTCTAGTTGTAGGTAATCCCACTCCACTTTCACCTCCCTTCTCCGGTTCACTGACTCCATTCTCACAGGTATGGATCAGGGAGTGATCACCTCTGCCATGTATTTTGGTCTTGCTAAAGCTTTTCACAGGACTTCTGGCACCCAACAGAGGCTTACCAGACTCACCTCCCTCCCTTTATTCCACACCTTTGATGATGCTATGATTGAGAATGTATCCTCCTTTTCGTACCTGGGGGGGGCTTGCTGGACCATCATCTTGATTCCTCAGTGCATGTTGATGCCATGCACCATAGGCTTAACTCCAAGCCTGGTGCACTGTACAGGAACAAAACAAGTGCCCTGCTTCCTGCCTGCAGAGAGTGTTTTAAAGATGATTCTCCCTATTTTGAGTATGGTGACACAGTGTACAATAGAGCTCCCAAATCCTGCCTTGCCAGACAGAACCTCCTTTCAGTTTTTTTGTCATTTTTCTATTGACTGACCCCCTTGTACCCACCACAGCTTGTTGTACTCTAGCCTTTCCCTCCCCTCCCCTCTCTTGATGCCAGGTGCCTTTCTCATTGTGCCTCCTTTATATTGAAATTCTGGTTTGATTCCCTCCTCCTTACAGTCCTGTCCCGTGCATTACTCGTACCTTCTTCACAGCAGTGTTTCCATTCCCTTTCTATTCCATCTAGGAAATCTACTGCTAGGCAAGCTACCTTCTCATATAATTTTCCTAAACTCTGATCCACCCTTCCCCTGTCAATCCACTCAGCCTCCTCTTCATGACTTTACTACTCCAGCCTGCAACTGTCCATGACACTCTACCTGTAGACTTCTTTCCACCCCCCCACTCATATTGCCCATATCATTTAGCTGTCCACCTTCCCTGCTATACCTGTATAAGTAATTTCTCCTGCCTTTCAATGCTCAATTTTTAGTTACTACATGAACCAGTAGTATTGTTTTGCATTACAGTATTAATGATTATGCTCCTTGGATATGCTGTATTGCTGTACAGTATATTACTATTTTTGTAATGCTGTGCGTACTATTTTTTTGTCCTCCTGAACTATCTCCCTTACCCTTCACCCGAGGACACATCTGGGAACAAGCTATCAGCTCAATATGTCTTCCTTGGTGAAGCTTCTGAAATAAACAACTAAATTATGCATATGAACATATGAAGTAGCCAGCAGAAAAAGGCCTTATGGTTTATCGAGTCTGCTCAATTCAGTGCACCTAATCCAGATATTATAGTCAAGGCCCCTAAAATTCTGCGGCGCATGAGATTTTCTTGTAAGGCTTTTCTGTCTACTGCAGAACTTCTCGGTGCATGAAAATTCACTTTCTTGGTGATTTTAATTAATATTTCTATTTTTCCATAGAATCTGGTTCCCTTCCCGTCTTTTTATATCCCAAACCCCCTACATGCTCAGAATGTGATGTTATCATTGCTATAACATCATACATTAGCTAATGAAATGGCTGCATTCTGCAACAGAAATAAACAGTCACTTATCTACCACAGCTCCCACTGCCAGAGACGGTGGCACAGCACATCAGGCATGGTGATATTTGCTCAACCTGCACTACAGCCTAATACAATTTTCAGTCGTCTTACTTTGTTGCACTAGGGCCAACTTAAACAAAACCTTGTCAGTAGCATAGACCTGTAAAGTCCATACCTCACTTTGTACAGACTTATTTATGCCTTTAAGGTATAGAGATGCCATCTGAAATAAATAACTGGTAAAATGAATTTAACTGTCATTTTTAAGAAAAATAAAGTAACTATGCCCAGCAAAGTGGAATATAATAATGTGTAGACCTGTTGAAAGAATAGAATTGTTAAATAATTGCACTGTACGCATTTTTTGCCAGGGTTATTGATTACATATTGTCATTGGTTGATAGAATCACCTAAAAGTTATGGAGAAATGTTGTGTGCAGGGACAGCTGTTGGGCCAGAGGGTAGCATGCTGTGTTTCCGTGCCGGCAACTCAGGTTCAGAGATTAGCTCTGAGAGCTGGCTGGGCATCATAAGGATTGGTGGAACACATCACTGCCTGGAGCCTGGGAAGGTATGGTGCAGTGTTCTGTCACATGGTGGACACATTGTGATGGGCTGGAGAACTCTATCTCACAAGCGGTTCACATGCATGTCATGGCCTGATGGTGTTAGGTAGTGTTTCAGAGGAAGCAGGTTCACATGAAAAATGAGTTTTGCAATAACTCCTCTATTCTGTTCCATTTCCAATGGGACCTGTATGAATGAGGATGCAATTTCATGTAAATTAAAAAAAATATATATATATCTATATATACACACATACAGCATCTCTCTCTCACTACACACACACACACACACACAAACACACACACATTTGTATGTATGTTACAGATTGCATATAAATATATAAGTGATACACAGTGGGAACCTCATGAGTGCTGTAGAAAGTGCATACAAATATATAAGTGATAGTGGAGACCTCATTAGTGGGATAGATAGCATGCATATAGAAATACCTTATTTATCACATACGGTCCCCTCTGCATATGTCATTTATGCAGTAGGCTAGGACCTTAAGGGAGAGACATTTGTTTTGCGTTTTTAGGCATAAAATTATTTCTGTAAGTCTGTTATTTTTTGAAATAGTGTTACTGTGCTTTCCACCATCCTGATTGCTATAACCATTGCCATGAAAATTAAGTCAGGATGACAAGCTGACACTGTGATGTGGTAGTTTGTTAGTGCCGCAGAACTTCCGAAGAAATTACAAGCCACCACTGCAGAAGTTCTGTGGCAAATGGTAGTCTTGCCGCAGAACTCGGTCCCACTGTGCCGTAGAAAAGTAGGGGCCTTGATTACAGTGGACCCTCTGCTGCACTCCCCTTCCCACAACCATCACCTTCCGCTTCTCCCTGTCCCACCCTCGGCTGAACCTCCCTGCCATCTTTTGAATGACAACCCTAGATGGGAGTTCATTCTGCCCCAATACCACACATTCTGTAAAGAAGTGTCTCCTGACTTCCTTCTTGAACATCCTCCCCCCGCTAGCTTAAACTGTGCCCCTTATGGTCTTGTTCTCACTGAGACAGAAAAGTTCCCCGACATCCACCTTTTTTATACATTTCAGGTACTTGAAGGTTTCAGTGGGTCCCCTCTCTCTCTCTCTCCTTCCCTCGAGTGAATACATATTGAGTTCTCTCAACCTGTCCCTGACTCATCTTTGCTACCCTCCTCTGCCTTGTCTCACGTGAGTTGATATCCTTTTTCAGGTAGTAGTTCCAGTATTGCATGCCATGCTCCAGGTATGGACACACCAAGAATCTATACAGCGGCAGTATAACTTCCTCCCATTTGCTTGTGAACCCTCTAGAAATACAGCCTAGCATTCTGTTTGCTTTGGCTACTTCCTTCCTTCATACACTGCATAGATTGTTTAAGGTTGCTGGTGTTGGCCATCCCCAGGTTTGTTTCCTTCCATGATTCAATTACCTTGACCCCCCTCCAGACTGTACACTGCCATCCAGTTCTTCCTTCCTGTGTGCATGACCTTGTACTTCTTTGCATTGAAGTCCAGCTGTCAGATACCTGACCACCTCTCCAGCTTTGCCAGATCCTCTTTTAAGTCCTGCATCTCTTCATCTATGTCCACTCTCCCACAGATCTTGGTGTCATCTTCAAAGAGGCAGCTTTTGCCATTGACTCCATCCCCAGTGTTGTTAATGAACACATTGAGCAGCACTGGACTGAGCACTTGACCCTGTGGGGCACCACTTGTGACTTCCCTCCTTTCTGAGAGCTCTCCCCACCACCACCAGTCTCTGGGTTCTACCAGTTTCCTACCCACATAGTTAATTTGCTCCGTGCCCTATGTCCTCCAACTTCCTGATCAGCCTCTTGTGAGGCACTGTATTGAAGGCCTTGCTGAACTCCAAATATAGAACGTCAACCACCTGACCCATTCCATCACCTCTGTTACCCAGTCAAAGAAATTGATCAGCTTGATTTGACAGGACTTCTCTGACATGAACCCATGTTGTCTCTTGTCCTGTAGCCCATTAGCTTCAAGGAACTCAACTAGTTTCTCCTTCAGCATGGTCTCTGTCAGTTTATCCACAGTGGCGGTCATACTGACCAGAGTGTAGTTATGCAGTTAATTAAGTGCTTATAGCTGAGACAGAATTGGAGCTGCACTAACAAGCATCTGCCATTATTAGTAGCATCACAGGACTTGGTGTTTGTCCCCATTCTTAAGAGAGTCGAAGGTGAGATGTGGCACAAATGGAAAGAATCCAGCATAGATTTACAAAAATAGTAACAGGAACACAGTAAATGGATAATAACAAATGACTGCAGCTCCTTAATCTTTATTCCTAATTCACTAATGGAGCCAGGACCTCATCCGCCCATACCGTACCTTTTCTCCACCCACCCTCCTTCACCTCCTCATCTCACCGGATGATGCCCACTTATGGCTGTTAAGCCCATCTTACCCCCCCTTCCCACCTCTGACGATGCCACTTTTGGCTAACCACCCCACCCCTATCCGTCCTAGTTTGGCACACTACTTATTGAACCCCAATCATTAACCTTGCCGACCTTCTCTTATTAGCCCTTCCTCTCTGCTATCACGCTTTTATGAGGTACATTAATCTCAGTTATATCATACTGCCTCTGTCAATGGTGTATACTAATCTCAATTTCTGTTTATACCTGCCAATGTAAATGTCTCAATGTCATCTTCTGTATACCTCTTGTTATTGTAACTGTTTAATTTTGTTTATGTAACACTGACTTGGAACTTTTGAAAATGAGTCCTTGACTCAAAGGTGTTAATTCCAAACTGAAATAAATAAATAAATAAATTCCTTTGAACATGGAAGAACCAGGGGTGGTATGATACTAATTTATAAATCTTTCTGTAATGGTACACTTGAACCCAATCTGAAGCTAGAAACAAAACCATCTAAAACATCCAATACTGGAAACCACTGTTATAAGTTAAAGGGGCATACACCTTGAACATCAAAGAGGGTGGTTTCTTCACCCAGAGTGATAACACTGTGGAACATGCTACAGCCCGATTACTTACAGCAAAATCGATTTAATGCTTTTAAGAAAAAGTTGGATATATACATGGAGAATAGTGGGATAATGGGTTATTTTCACTGAAAGTGTCTGGTAGACTAGATGGACAATCTGTTCCTTTCTACTAGTTATGTTCATGTGCTCAGGTATTCATCCTGACCAGCTTTTTGTCAGTCACAAAGTCTACAGACCTAGGCAGTCTGCTACAGACCCCCAGCTTCCAAATCATTGATGACAATTTTAAACACAGGTGACTCCACCACTGATACTGAGGAATATTGCTTAGTACACCTTTTAACTCCAAGTCATACAGTACCCATTCACAAGAACTCTCAGCTTCCTGCCCACAAGCCAGTTAGCAATATGCCTCGTGTAGGCCTCAAGTACTGTATACCACACTAGTGTACTTTGCCTAGATAGACTATGTCTGTGGCCTGGACCCTGTCCACTTCCCTGGTCACCCCTCAAGGTAGGTGATCAGGTTGGTTTTGCATCCATTCATAAAGCCACACTGAGAGGGGGGGAAACAACTTTGGCCTCAACCAAGTACGCCATTATTTTGCCCTTGATAATGGTTTCTAGGACTTTGCCAGTACTGCCATCAGGCTGACTGGACTGAAGTTGCTTGGGTCCGATCTTGCTCCCTTCTTGAAGATGGGAACCACTCTGGAGAAATTCTAGTCCTCTAGCACCACACCTGTTTGGACATACTACTGACAAATTACTGCAAGAGGCCCTACTGATTGTTCCGTTAGCTCCACTATGTATCCTGGTTGACCCTTGGGACTTACAGTACCTGACTTAATCTTTGCCAGGCAGTCAACTACCATGACAGATGTGGTGTCTGCAGACTACTTCATGGCTACTCCTGATGCCATGGGCACTCCCCAGGACCACCCTACCTCTTCAAAAAGAAGCCTTTATATTTTATCCAAAATAGACTGAAAAATGGAAATCTGCAGACATGTGTTTTGTCCTTTGGGGACTCCTCTCAGTCAAGTACCAGGTCAGCTCCAAAGGGAAATAGCATCAAGTACATTAATAGGTAGCGTGTAGGATCCTTAAAAAAGGATACAGGGAGAGAACAAACGTCACAGGCCAGCTCGATGCTGCATTGATTGGGTAATCACTTGTAGGGCCGTGAGAATCAACAAATTTGGCCTGACTGGCCAATTTTGAGCCAGGCCAGGCAAAACCTGATTTGGCCCAAAATTAAACAGAGATTTTTGAGGGTTAAAACACCTTCGATTTTAAATAACTTCTCATGTATTATTAAAATATGCTATTGAAGTACATGAAAAGCAGTGAACAGTCCTCATCAATGCCACCACCAGGCCTTGAACATTGTATTTTTCTTTTTTTTTGGCGGGGGGGGGTATATATTCAGTCAACTGTAATCTGCACAAAAGTGTTTTTGTTTTATTTTGTTTTGTTAATATATTGTGACTGGGAAGCAATCCTTCCTAGCCCCCTTCCCTCTAGTGTTGCTCTGATAGTGCTTTTCTGGATCTCACTATCCTCAATTGGATAGTGCTGATATCCAACCTAGGATCCAGCAAATGGATCTGGTGGTCAGATCCATCAGATCCAACCTTGGATACTTGGATCCGGTGGTCAGATCCACTGGATCCCACCCAGATAGTTGGATCCGATGGTTGGATCCATCATATCCCACCTTGGATAGTTGGATCAAATGATCATATCCTTTGGATCCCTGGTCAGGTCCATCTGATCCAGATTGGATCCTCAGATACAGCGGAAATTTACAGTGGATCCCAGGAGGTCGGATCCTTGGTTGAATGTCTATCCTATCCGAGGCTATCCAATATCCGACCAAAAGATAGTATCCGATGGCATCCAATCTTGTAGGATACTATCCAAGCAGCACTACATCCCTCCCCTGCCCCTTCCAACCACTGCTTTTACTGCTGCTGACTGATGTTTCTTCCTCTGTACTCATGTTCAAGAAATACAAAACAAAATTGCTAAGTATGCTGCAGTGCTTAATCCTGTTGTAATCCCACTGCCCTGAAAAGATGCCTAATGTTATTTTAGCTCCTTGCCATGCGACAAGCTATCCCTGCTGCTCAGCTCTCACACACTGCCTGCAACAAGGTCCACTCACCTCTGACCCTGCTGCACTGATGTGAGGGGTTTAGTAAATCCACAGAAGATAAACCTGTCTGCTCCAATCAGAGCAGACCTAACAGCAGCAGGGTCAGAGTGAGCATTCAGACAGCATGCCTGATTGGATTGCCACTCATGCAGTCACATGACCACCCTAACTGTCAGTCTTGATTTGTGTGCAAGAGGAGGAGCCAGAGGATTGAAGACAAAACAGTGGTCAGAGGAGGGAGCCCAGTTGCACATTTTCAATAGAAGTTGAAAATAGACCCGCCTTCATTTGTGTCCTCACACTCACTGCTGCCTGCCGCTGTGCTGTCAGTCTCACTGACTGGCATTCCATTGCTCAACTCGCTGGCTGGCCACTGTGATCGGATTTACCGCTCCTGCCCCTACAATAATACTACTACTGCTGCTGCATGTCCCCCCCCCCCCAACACACACAGCTACTGCCAGGGCTAATTTTGGGTTGGGTGGCTTTGAGGGTTTTGGCAGTGAAACCCAATTCAGAGATTTAATTCCAGTCACTGCCAAACCCGATTGACCCGAATGTTTGCCCTGATCCAATACCCAGTGTTAATCACTCGTCATGAGGTGACCAATGTTCATGCCCAAGTATGTGCCCTCACTGTGGGTGGAGAAGAGACTGAAGAAGAGTCCACTTAAATGTTCCCATTCTGGCAGATGGAGGCCATATGGCTGCACACTGTGTCACTGCTCCCTGATGTCTGCAGGGAATTAGTGCAGGCATGATGCTACATGGCTGGGGGGTGGGGATAGGATGCTGACTTGCCATGCTTCAGCACAGCAGTGTTTGAGGGCCTCATTGCTAGTGTCCGGGGGTGGGAGTAATTGCCTTTGGATGACGGTCTCAGATACTCTCTGGCCCTGTGCTACTCCCTAACCACAATAGAACCTTTTCCAGAGGGGGATACCCACGAGCTTCCCACCAGGGAGGGCAAGCCATAGAGGACTTTTGCTTGAGTTAGATGGTCATCCGGGCTGGAAGGTTGCCAATGGGGACACTAAGGGGGCAAAATAGCAATGAATACAAGGAGACAAGAAGTGTCCAGATTGTTCAGTTCCTAGCTCTCCCCCAACCACACACCTATACTCTAAAGCCCCAAACACAGTACAAAGCATCATGGGTAGCAGTAGGTATATCCTTGTTAGGGGCTGACTGAAAGCAGGTTTAGTGAATTGTCATTGAAACCTCCTTCAATGCCCCCTTCCAGGTGCCAAGGAATCTGTTTCGTATAGATTTATTTTCTTTTACCACATCGGCATGGATTATGAAGAGAGGAGAGGTGTTCCAGGTGGACAAAAATAATGAATTGTCTAGATGACAAAATTACACCCAGACCAAATCCTGCCCAAAAACTGGCTTTTACATTTGATCTGGTATAGACCCAGAGCAACAAACTGGAAGCACATTGTTTGCCAGCCCTAAACAAAGACTTGCATACTGTTGCCCATTGTGCTTTGTTAGGGGTTTAGGGCTTTAAAGTACATATGCTTGTGGTTTGAAGATGGATATAAATATTGAACTTGTAACTTTGGTTTGTCTGTCTGTCTCTCTTTTTAATGATCCCACACTCAGTCATTCTTGCTGATTGCCTCTTGTATTCTACCTCTGACTGTAGTAAATAACTGTATTTCTTTGGGCTGACCTGAAGGTTGTCTGAGATTGCAATTGTACTATACTGAAGAGGCATCTAAAATTTTTGAAACATGTATGTATGTGGTTGGTTTGTAGTTACTCTGGAACTAATATAAAAGTATATTTTAAGTTCAAAGTTTTGTTCTGATGTAGCTTTTTGAGTCAGCCCTGTGCAAGTAATAGCATACTGCTATTCATGACATTTTACACTGGACTGGGCCAGGGGCTTTAGAGGGTATGCATGTTATTGGAAGAGAGACATACAGTATGAACTAACTAAATAAACAAATTACACCTGGCCTGTAAATAAAAAGAAGCCCTCCATTTTCAGTGATGTTAGTCTTGAGTTCACTGCAAAAAAATGTTGTTCTACCTGAAACTAAATTTGCATATCTTAGCTACTTTATAACTGGTGTTAACACTTTTATCTCCTCTAGTACCTGGTGATGGATTATTATGTAGGTGGTGATCTCCTAACCTTGCTTAGCAAATTTGAAGACACACTTCCAGAGGATATGGCACGCTTCTATTTGGCGGAAATGGTGCTGGCTATCCACTCCATCCATCAGCTCAACTATGTGCATAGGTAGGTAACCGGCGTAATAAGCCACAGTGCCAGTCAAAGTTGGGTGTGGATAGCCATGATTTTCAAGATTCCTGATGTGAATGATCCCCTCCAGGAGCGAATCCTCTCCTAAGGTTCTCACCATAGTTTGAAACCATATTGCCATGTATTATGGCTGTCATATTGTCAGCCTCTCAAAAGATGTTCAGTAATTACTCTACCTTTTTTGGTTTTATGGAGAAATGTCAGAACATTTTGCAATAGAGGTTAGTGCAGACCTGAGGAAAGGGCTGTAAGATCAATGTTTTGAACTCTTGGAACAAAATATTCAGTAATAAATAGAATCAGATGCTCAGAAGACTGGTAACTTGAGCAGTTAATAAACAGTTATATACTTTCTTATCCGTGATTCAGATTCTTGTTACAAATTTAACTGCCTTAGCCAGAAAGAATATTTTTTTTTATCTACTCTACATAGATCATTACTTTCAGTTATCTTCTTCCCTAAGCAAGAAATATTTTGTCAAGCAAGCTTTATGGTTTGATAGATGTGTCTGAAGTTTTTGCATTGTGGGGCATGCAGTTTGACCACTTGATTTTGTTCAGCATCAAACTGCAGCCTCAGCCTCTGGATTCTTCTGTCCATGAGCATGTAACATTGTGTGGGAGCAAAAGGCAGTCTGTGGGGTGGGCAGAGCTTGGATGGACATTAGAGTGGATCTCATGCTCCCATGGACACGTGTGGATTATAGCAGTTTGCCTCAGACTGTTGTATCCCCTTTGCACCCATGAATTATGTTTAAACAAATTCAGAAAATGCGGCCACCATGCCTCCCAGCCTTCACTGCTGTACTTGAGGGCTGGGGACAGCTGTTGGGGAGCCATTTGATCAGTACTACTATTCACATGTGGGGAGGTTTCTTTCTGTGAATGCATGGAGATCTCTACATTTGCGGAGAGTGGCCTCTATACATCCTGGACCACCCTACACACCCTTGTATGGGCATATAGGGCTCGGTGGATTGGGCCCTAGGTCATCTCCAAAATGATGCTGACTGATATCACCTCTCACATCCCTTTTTTTCATGTTCACTCATTAAAGTGGATATTCTGTATTCCCTCACTGCTGTATGAGACTCTAAACCAATCATGAGTCGGCAATATCATTCAATTGAATTTGAAATTGCTTGATATGTATACTGAACACACACACCTATATACCAGCAACATCAGACTTATGTTGCATATCAGGTGACTATTGGTTCAGTAAGTCTTGGTTCAAAGCACCGTAGGCAGCAGTATGCAGTTACCATGGAGGTTAACTGACAAGGCTACTACACAAGTAAAATTAGAAACAGCCACAGATACATGTTTCATTTTCCTTATCCTTAGGACTGTCAGTATGATGATGTTTCTGACTTGAGTATAGACCCTGAAGAACAAGGACACATAGTTCAGTGTCAGTGATCACAACAGAAGTAGTTTTTCCATACAGTAAGTCCATAACATACTAGGTAGCTTTATGAAAATGATTCTGGGGATGGGCTTACAAGGCTTCACAGAACTAAAAGTTGACTGAAGCAGCATTCTGCACTTTAAGGGCCAATGTCAAACCTCCACAGATATACTTTGACCTTTATAAACTAAAGTGGTAGTGGTGGGGTTGTGTGGAATGATATGATAGCGTCTTTTATTGAGTTTAGGACCTCTGAATTAGGTCTAGCTTTTTTTAATTATTTTTTAGCATAACAGTATTACAGCAAATTACCAAGATTGCTCACATGCCGAGAGCACGCACAGTGCAGGTGAATGGAACAACCTGCGTGGCGCCACGTGTTTTTTTTTCTTTAAGTTTTGAAAATAAACCTGCAACTTAATGAGAGATCCTAAAGCGATTTTCCATTTTCCAGGAATACTTTTATGTATGGAAATTCAGGTACAGTTCAGCTTAGAAATGCAATACATTTTTTGTATTGCTCTTCCCTCATTGTTTAATAAGATTTGCATGAAAACAGAATCTTGTTTCCTGGTGCTCCTGCTGTAACCACTAATGGAGCACTAATCTTCTATTTATGACATAATCATTTCCACAGCAACACTGTGACTTCATTGAAGGTTACAGCCAGAGGAACAGATGTAGTCTTGGGGACATCAATCATGTTTTCCTGCAAATGTCCTCTGTAATAAACACTGAAGAGAGAGGAGTACAGAACATTAATGACATATAAGCTGTACTGCATCTGATTATATTTTTTCACTGTTTTTAGCTTCTCTGGCTGGCTGGGTAGATAGTACTGCCTTCTGGCCATGTTAGCCATCATGGAGCCAGACCGAGGGAATTTACTCCTTTAGTTTCCCCCAGCCGCTGGTACCACCTCGAAGACCTCTATCCCAGTGGAAGCATGTGTAAGATTGAGGTTGCCATACCGGGGCCCTAGGGGTACATCTCTCCACCCCTCCTGAGGAGGCCAGCCTATGTTCCCTAAGGGTGTACTACACTGGAGTAAAATACATGGTGCCTTCAGCTGCGGTAGTGATATGGGGTACCTGGTGACTGAAACACCAAGTTACTGCCCCCCAGGAAATAATGCATAAAGTGCCCACACAGTCCCTCCCACAATACCAGTGATACTGCAAGCAATGAAAGTCCCCAAACCATTAAATGCAATTTTGAACACACAATTTATCCAATAGGGAGGGTAAGGGGAAGAACAAGGGGCAGCAAGGGAAGTTGGAAGCAAAGGGGTAGCACTATCTGTATACGCTAAATGCAATAACAAGGAAACATTCCCAGGCAAAACAGTTCAAGGCTTTACTCCACAATGCTGCCCACCCCCAGCAGTCCTCAAACCCCAAATGCAGGTGCACCCATCTTAATCCCCCCCCAACCATGGGTGGGAGATCTCTCAGTTGCTGCAGTGGGTATCACACTGGGGATGGTTGTGCTGCTAGCAGGGTGAGGCTTGGTGGCACGCTTTAAACAGTTGCAGAACTTTTACACACACACACACACACACACACACACACTGGCAGAACACAACTTTAACTGGCACGCACTTGAAAAGATGGGCCCCTATTTGTTATCCAATGGGATTTTGTGGCCAACTGGCCTCAGCGGGACTTGTGCCTGGGCTTCTCTCTCAAGCATAGTCCAGCCCAGGACTTTTCTCTTACTCCTTACCAATAACTCCTGTTTTTGTTTCTCCTAGTTGTAGGGTTGAACCCTGGATTTTACTTACAGTTCTGTTGCCTTACACAATACCTCTGGCACAGCAGGATCACTGGATTCGATACTCCTGGCTGGTACACTGCTTCCCCAGGCATGCTGCTGCTTTGCTCTGCTTCTCTTCTGTCTTGGTTCATCTCACTGAGTTTCAGGACCTAGATGCAGGCAGGGGCTTTATTGGACAGGAGACTCCATAGGAGCTGATTTCCCCAGAGGAGAAGAGTCTGTAGTGGGTCTGGGAAACTCAGCTCCAACTGGCCTTTTACAGTGTGGTCCCACTGAAAACTTATTTTATCCTCCCAAATGGTTTACTCTGGGAACCCCACCAGTCTGGTCTGCCAGGCCTGCTGTGTTTGTACAGACAGGGACAAAACGACCCACACCAGGATGCACAGTCACTTCCTTGAGGGTCTCCCTCCTTTTCTCAGCTTCCCAGATAGCTTAAGAACTTTTCTTTTTAT
Organism: Neoceratodus forsteri; assembly: GCA_016271365.2. Classification (NCBI taxonomy): domain Eukaryota; kingdom Metazoa; phylum Chordata; order Ceratodontiformes; family Ceratodontidae; genus Neoceratodus; species Neoceratodus forsteri. Next base: position 359,631,103 of record CM028132.1, on the reverse strand, counting down.
TGCCTCTTTTGGACCCTCCCCTAGATTTTAAAAGTGTGGGACCAAGGAGCATGATGTCATATTTCAAACAAAGACTACTGAAAAACATGGCTTTCTAATTAAAAGCGCCTAAATGGAATTCCTCCTTTAAGATAGTAAATACTCCCATGTTGTTTCATAGTGTCAGTTTTATTACCCTTCGTCTAGCTAGGGAAGTCGGGATAACTCATTAGCATCTCTTGTTTCACATCCTTAATGGTGCATTTGAATGGTGCTTGAACCTTAACTCATTAATGTCCTGGTTTGAGCCTCCACTGTTGAAATGATCCGGTCCAGGGCAAAGAGAAAAAGTCAGGTAAGCGCCACCATTTTTTTATGGGGGGGGGGTTACACAATGTGAATGCACATGAGCTCTGCGGTGTCCCCCGTCCCCTTTGCTCCTGCCTGCTAAACTACTGCTTGTACTCCTACAGGCAGTGGTGACAGGGTGAGGTAACATAGCCTTCCCTCCCTAGAGAAGAAAATGTATCCATCACCACCCCCCAGCTGTCCTAGACTGACTTCCAAACCCAGGTCACCGGCATTGCAAGTGGCTGCTCTACCAGTGCACTCACAGATCAGGTTAATTATTATGTAACCCCTGGGAGGTGAAACTCCTAGAGTTACACCCCTGCTTACTACCCATGAGCTAGGCTGAGGGGTGTGGGTTCTCAAACTTACATTAGGTTTAAACAATTGCACAGTGCCTCCACTCAGAGTATATCTTAATGTGAGCTAGTTGGTACAACTCCCTGAGATGTTATACCACCCACAAACACCATTTTCCACCTCCAGACATGACCCAGTGTTCAGTTCCCCACATTTCAGCATTTTGAATTAAAGACTGTCTCTAATAATATGCTCACACACCATGATTTGCAAAAATAGTAATAAGATTTATTGGGGGGACATAGGAGTTAGGATGGGGAAACAGGAGGAATAGAGGTTATGCAGATCATTATTTACAAAACATACAAAGGCTATTCTGGTGCTGGTGAATCCTCCAGCTGGGTGGCTATCAAATTAACAGAAATGGCAATCACAGTTCAATGACCCAAAATGATACCCAGAGACCTGGGTATCTAAGCTGCTAACTAAATCAGATGTTACACAATCATATTTTCCCACCACTGGTACCAGTTACCAGATGCAGATGAAACCCCGCAATCTCACACTATACCCTGGGTACCCAGATACCAAAGTCCTGGATTGTTGCAGGCCTGGTGGATGTTGTAGCTGGTTGTGTTGGCTGGCTTTGATTTAAGAGGAAAGGGCAAACTTGGAAGACAAATTAATAACAATAGCTGTCGATCCTTATAGAGATGCAGGGGTGGCCCTGCTTTTGGCAAGATAGCAGGGGTTGCCCTACTTGTTGCAGAAGAGCAGGGCTTGCCCTGCATGTTGCAGACTGAACAATTCAGACAAATTAACTATCCGGGTTACCTTGGCTAGATTTTGGATCTGCAATCCTGAATATTCAGCACATATATATTGTAGTCACATCAAGTACATTCATATACCAACACTTCTCTAACACATCTGTATTCTTAGACATAATTCAAATAAGGTGGAAAACTGTCATTTCTAGGTTTTAAGCACAGTCTCAAGTCAACACTCAGGTCTCATGTCCCTTGAAGTGTCAGCACGGCTATGACTGGCAGCTCCACAGGACAATCTTGACCAAAAGTGGGTACAGGTGAATATCAGCACATTTATATGATTCCTCCTGATTGCACACTGTCTGGGCTGTCCCCAACAACAGCTGCAGTCTGCATAACACAGTCCAAAGATCCACCTGTGCTGGGCCAGTCAGGGCAGCAAGCAAGATGTGAATTGAAGAACTATTACATTTGAACAGTCACTTTGTGCAAGGCAGCCCAGATGAATTACTCTTGCTTTCTCTCACTTAAGCAGGTACAGGGCATGTCGGCCCATAGTTTCAGCTGGCTGTATTTTTCTCTCCCTTGCACTGGGGTACAAGGGTACATACTCAGATCCTCCATGGTCAATCCCCACTGTATAAGGCTCCTGAGTCTTCAGTCCTTTCACGACTGAAGTTTTTGTCAGCGCTCTCACCGCAGCTTGATGTCATCTGGTTTCGGTCCGCATCTTTCCCTGACGTGGAAGGGAGGGCTAGCACCTGGAGAACAATCTGACAACTTCCAGACTAGCAGATTCATGAACTTAACTGAAATTACTTTAGCTTAAATTAAAACACCCCCTCCTGGGTGGAGGGGCTTAGCTGGAATGACCAGGCCCAGTTGCATGGCAGGGGCCTGAACCCACAATCCCTGTGGGGGCTCCTGCTCAAATCTCCTTGAATCTGGCAAAAAATGCTGGAAAACACTGTTTCTTATAGGGCTTTTTCAAGGCTCCTGATTGGCTGTAAGATTTGGCTTCAAGACCTCCGATTGGCTGGAGGACCTGTCAATCACAGAAATGAATAATGTATGAACCTCACTCGATGCACTGTTGGTCTGCTGTTTTGGCGCCTATATTTAGATCCCTGAAAGTTCCCGTGAGCACTTGGCATTTACCCATGAGCTTTAATGAATGTTCCACAAGTCCTGGCTTTGTTTTCCTGGCTTTCCGATTAGCTGTGGCTGCTTGACCCACTGTCTTTTTAGCAGATTAGATACAGTCCTGAATAATGTCCTGGTGCAGCCAGAAATGATTGAAATATTTGCCCTAATGCCCCACAGTCCTTTAGCCCTGTTTTTGTACTTGCTGTCACTGCACAAATTAGCTGAATTGGTCAGTAGGGTTTCCTTTCGCTGCTGCCAATATTTAGTGAGCCCTGATTTGCAGCAGCAGACAGGCTGACACTTTTCTGAGTCCCAACATTTGTCTGATACAGCCAGGGTAAAGCATTTATTTAATTTAAACATCCCCCGCACAGTAAATTCCCCAAATAGGCTGCAGTTACAATACAGTATTTTATTTAAAACATTCTTTTCTTTTTCCTGGCCGTAACTGTGAACAGCCGGCCTGAAGGCAGACAGACCCTCGTGAATATTCATTACCAGTCGGAGTTCCTAGCTCATGAATATTAATGAGCCTTGTGGAACTTCTTCAGTTTTCCAGGGAGCGGCCTCTCAGCAGCCTGTCTTTGGTCACTGGGTCCCGTTTAGCTAATGGGGATCCCGGGACCGATGGAACATGCTCCAGATTAATTGCAATCGCGGGCTGAATAAAGGTGCGGTCGCGCCCTCGCAATCCAGCTGCCCGAGGGTAGAACAACAAGTGGGCGATTGCAGCAGCATTTCTTGAGCCCCGCAGGGCTTGACCCCCCTTCTGGGCTGCTTGGATGGGGGCACCAGAGGCAGGAAAAGACCAAGGGGGGACCATAAAAAAATGCAGACAGGATCGGGAGACGCCCGGGAAGAGAGCAGGAGGACACAGCTGCATGGTGGCAGGTAAGCTCCCATTTGGCAGGGGGTTACAATTAAATATGGACATGTTTTCCCGATTATTCAAAAATCACTTGAAACACAGAATTAAATTATTTGAGATGCTATCTCTCCCCTCCCCAGTAGTTTAAAAGGGCCAAACTATAAAGAGATGCAGCTGTCTTTTTAATTCACCACCGGTGAGAGCAGCAACCATTTACCAGTGATCATTCTCCTTGAGTCATATTGTGTATCTGGTATATATCACTACAGCACTGCAGGTCTGACAGCTGGGCACATTTTCTTTTGTTAGAAGTGGAAGCGAAGCTCACCAGACAAAGCTATATTGATGGAGAATTTAGTTCTGAAGTCTTTATCCTGCGCTCCAAATTTGCTTATATCCGGGAAGGAGGGAGAAGGGCAGAGGAATAATCCGATTTTTATATTTTATTTCTAGGGACATCAAACCAGACAACGTCCTGATAGACATGAATGGGCACATTCGATTAGCTGACTTTGGATCCTGCTTGAAGCTTAGAGTTGATGGGACAGTATGTATGATAAATAAATGGTTATTAACTAAAATTAAATACTGTATACAGATTGCTAAAGAATATTCATAAATGATGAGAGGCATATGGAATAGAAAGCAAACTGAGGGTTGTGAGCAAGTAGACAAGTGAGGAGAAAGATTAGAGTGCAGTAATTTTCAGCAAATGCTAAGAAGCTCCAGACATCTTAGGGGAAAACATTGGAAAATCATAAGGCATGTACACAACTGCAGCTTATAATTAATATATTTACTATATTTACGGTAGTTTTCTGTTTTTTTGTAATATATACTTACAGTAACATGGAGGTAGAATCTGTGTCCATCAGCCCATATGATCCCTGGGTGTTTTGCTATGAAGCTACTCCAGACATTCTAACATTCTGCTTTCGACATCATAACCATTTCCACAACAACCTGTCATGATGTCACAAGCAGATGATTGTGATGTATGGTGTAAACAGCCCAGCTGGAGCACACGAAATCTAAAGGACAATGATCCTGTTTTTGTCATAATATTCACTGATGAGAAAACAAGTGGGAAGCTAAATACAGAAAGTATTATGACATATAAGCTAAACATAACTTTTTTTTTTTTTTTTCAAATTTTCCCCTAAGGCTCCAGGGGCTCTTTAAATCACAGGTAGCGTATGACACGCATTGCAGCTACAATCCTCATCACTGGATACAATTTTTATACGGAACCAGATTTTCCTTTATCATTCGTTTCTACCTCCTGTACCTCCCTGCCAGCGACCCCCAGCCCTGTCACCAACCCCATGGAACTAACCCCAACTGCTTACTTACCACGACGGGTGAGTGGGTGTCTTGGTGGGTGGTGCAGAGCCTACAGGGTCACCAGCATCATCCGCTAAGGGAGGTTCTGCCCCCCCCCACCATTTCTCTCTGGAGTCCGAGCCAGTGGCATGCAGTGGCATGCATGCACAATGTTAGTTTCATGTCCAAATGCCTGCCTCCAGCTTTAGGTGGCCTCTGATGTGCCACACAGCCTGCACTAGATGGCAGCCAAGCAGCATTGTGCACTGCCCCCACTTCCCAAAGGAGGAGAGCTGTCTCTGGGTGCTCAGTCCTTCTTCCCCTGGCTGGGTCCTGGTCCATTACCAAACTCAGTTCACCAGTGTGATGTAAGGTACCTTAATCCACCACACAACTGGGCCAGTGGTACAAGCAATATTTTAAAATCTATATGCATTTATATATGTTCAAGTTACTGTGGAGTTCTACAAATTGGTCACTCACTTATATAATATCCCAATAGTTGTTTTATTTACAAGTCACCAAACTAAATGCAAGCCCAAACATTTTTTGACTCTATTAGTCATTTTTGGGGGGAGGGGGGCACTCCCATTTTATCATAATTTTCAAAACTAATTCAGAAACATGGAGCTGCAAACTCATCCAGAGAAGTGCCTGCTCAGGGGGACAGACACTTTGTAAACTGAGGATTCACCATCCATAGGAGACGAAGAATCACGGTGGCACCTCCCCCATAGACGTCAGCAACGGAGCTTTTGCTCTTTGTGCAGATTTGTAGTGCCATAAAAATACTCCAGTGTCCACAAACCTGTAGCTCCACATAGTAAATAAACTTTCACACTTCCAATGGGAGTCCCATGGCCTGCTGAAACTGGCACCGCAGCCTGTCAACACAAAAGCATCTTTGTCAAACAGTCAGTCGGCTGCCAGTGTTCAGTTCTTTTATAAATCACATATTTAAAGTAGTACTACAAAGTTAATAGACTGAACTTATATCTTGATATAGTGCTGCAGATTTTAAGTGCCATACATAATTAAGGCAACAGTTTTGAAACATCATGATTTTAAACTGCCTTCTGTTGAATATATGTAACCTTAACCAGACATAGATTATCCAGTTACATTTGGATTACCAGTTTGCATAGTTTCTACTAAAGTTCTTTTTTTTTTTTACCTAATATAACAAACCAGTGATTTTCCAGATAGTAATTGTAGCATATATTGAATCATTATATTGCATAATCAATCCGTATGTCAAAACTATTTTGACTCACTGCTTTATACCTAGGTCACCCTTTATAACCTTTGAGCCATATTAAACATATTTTTAGTGTTATGTTTTAACATTTTCTGGCAATTGAAAGTACAACATTCTCATCCCTAGCCTATTCACCTACTCTAGTTGTAATCATGTTTCTTCAAACCCCAGGAATCCCTCAATATGCTTAACATACGCAGCTGGCCATCCAGGTCTTGCTGCACCAGAAAGTGTGGAATTTATGCAAATGACAGAAAATATATATATTTTTTCCAATTGTTTAACCAGGAGTGGCACACTAAGCTGAAAGCTTGTTTACAGGCATGACCTGGGAGCACATGAAAGTCAAGTGACTTGCTCAGGGTCACATACTGTAGTATGTAAGTGGGGGCTGTGAGATTCAAACCCCGGTCTCCAGATTTGCAGCTCAGAGCCTTAAACCACTGTGCTATACTGCCTCCCAGAATATGGAACACTGTTCAAACGTCTCCCTCTAGATGATGCTACATTCTGCTGCTTAACATTAGATCTTTTTCTCCGTCCAAGCTAGTAAGTCGTCCCGAAGAGCTCTCCTCACTGGTCTCCAGTTTTGTTGTTTTTTTTAATTCTGTTTTGCAGTGTATTTTCTTTTTTATTAATCTGGTTTCTCTATTCTGTGAGTAAAAAGCTTTTTACTGGCTACGTTTATTGTTTCTCTGGTTCCTTGTGCTCCCAGGAACTAGAGCTCAACTCTCTTTTTGGTCTCCTGGCTGGCAGTTTAGTTACGGCATTCATTGTAGCTCAGTTTTAAAGAAAAAACTAATTTTCCCCCTCTCAGCATTTTTTATTTTTATTTAGTGGTGCCAAGTTTTATGTGCCCATTGCTAGATTTTGTTAGTCCCCAAGGAACAAGCCATACGGTTTTGTCCTGCTTGTGAGAGTGATTTAATGTAAAAATAAACAGGTGGAAAGCAGAGCACTGCTTTCTTATCATGGTCCTTTGTTTCCTGAGGATCAGACTGCATAATTTTCTTTCTGATAGTGGGTGTGAGTAAATTTGTAAATAAACAGGTAAAAAACAGAGCGCTGCTTTCTTTTTTTGAGATTTTTTGTTCTTTTGATGAATCGGGCTGGGATCTTTGTTCCTGTTGTTATCTTTAGGAACCCATATTTTTTTCTCTGGGGGCTGTATTTGGTTAGACAGACAGACCCATAAGAGAGACAGGACTGATGGGATTCAATTTGGTGAAGTACAGGTTTGTGGTGAAGGGCATATTACCACAAGCTGTGTACTGGGCACCTGTTCTGTTTCACAAAATCTCTGATACATATTGTACTCACGTTTTTGGAAAAAAAAATATATATATAGATACAAAAACATGTCACTGCCCCCCTGCTGAATAAGGCAAAAGGAGATGCCAATGATTTTGAACCTTCTGAGTAGGCACAGGATGCGGCCTCTGGGGGGAAAAAAGATACAGGCAGAAACTTGTCACTGTACCAACTGCTGAAAGAGGCAAAAGGAGATGCCAGTGGTTTTGTACCATCTGAGTGGGCACTAGAGGTGGCCCCTGTAAAAAAAAAAAAAAAAAAAAAAATAAAAAAAAAAAAAACAAAAAGAAAACCACTATGTTTCTGTGAGGCAACTAGCAAGCTGCTGCAGACCCCCTTCCACAATGGGGGTCAACAAATGTTTTAAATAAGTACTAGCTAGATTGGAGTAATGTGGACTACCCCTGTTGTCATCCAGACAATGAAGGGGTGGTGTAGGCAGACCCTGTGGCAAAACAAAGGTTCCCCTCTACTCAGAGAAAGATTCCAGAAAGCCGGTCAACACGGGGAATAAGGTACATACCTCTGCTTCCCTTTCACTGAGGCAACTGGCATACATGGTCTGCGCTGCCCAGTACCAGAAAGCCTTGAGAAACTCTATTCTAGCTCTGAGTGAGAAGGCTCAGGATCTGGAATAAGTCTTGGCAGACATTGCCAAAACATCTCTAGATGCTACCAAGTACCAGTTCCAGATGACAGTGGATACCAGTGACACCACACCCTGAGTCATGGCATAAGCTTTTCTTGGGGAAGGCTTGCTTGTCTAAGGACCACCAGTCCGTCCTAGGATACCCAGACAACAGTAACACTGGGAAGGAAAAATTCACCACTTCCTACAGGCCTCCGGGAAGGGGAGGCTGAGATGAGGGATGTCCCCCCAAGACGTTCATTCCCTTGCCCATGCCCTATAATTACTGTCTCATTAGAGGTCACTTTATGGACAAGGGAGGAAGAGCTTCCAAATGGGATGAGCCAGCTCCAGCTCCCAAGGCTGAGCCTGAACATAAACCCTGATGAATATGTCCAGGTCATCCACTCATTACTTGTAGGAAGGAGGGCTGGTTCACTTTGTCCAGTATTGGAAACTTATCACCATGGACAAGTGGGTGTGGGAAGTAGTGAATCAGCATCTCATACTTCAGTTTCAAAAACTTCAAACCTTCCACCCCAACAGAATAGATGCTGTGGGGAATTGGAGGTCAAAACATTGCTGCATGCAAAGACAGAGGGATGAATTCCCTTTTCCCAGTGGGTAAGGGGCCTCTGTTCAAGGTACTGCATCACTCTCAAGAAGAATGAGGAATGGCAACCCACTGTGGATCTCAGGTTTCTGAATGAACACTTATTAAAAAAAAATCAGAAAGATCATCTTTTCTACAGTAATACCGTCTCTGCAGCAGGGAGATTGGACAGGATCCCTGGACCTGAAAGGCACATATTTCCACATCTTAGTCAGGCCCATTCATGGGTAATACCTAAGATTCCCGTTATCAACTGGTCATTTCCCGTTCGCAGCTCTTCCCTTCAATCTCTCACTTGCTCCCAGAGTGTGCACAAAGTGCTTGGCCATGGTATTAACATATATCAGAATACAAGGAGGGTGTTTTTTTTCCCCCTGCCTGGATGATCAACTGTTCACAGGAAAGTCACACCAGCAGGCAAAGGGTTCCTTGCTGCTAACTCTGAGCACCTGGGAGACAATGGGATTCCTCATAGATACTCAAAAGCCTTAATGGAACCAGTACAGATTCTGGAATTCATATGAGTAGTGCAAGTTGCCATCCAGTGCAGGACATTCCTATCTGAAAAAGAATGGGAAGCCTTCTAGCTCTGGCAAACTCCTCCGACCTGGATTAGCCTAGTCCAGCATGGCATTTCCTTTAGTTAATAAGTCATAGGGCCTCCACCTCAGCTGTGTTGCCAGGAGTCATATTCCAGATGGCAGATGGGGAACATCCAGTACCACTTAAGGGCCAGTTGGTCCCAAAAGTGTCATCCTTTTTCGAGGCTGGTACCTGTGGTTACAAGCTCTGGATTGGTGATAAGGAAAGGGATGACCTCAGGGAGGGAATGCCCTTCCGGCAGCAGTTTCCCACGGTCTACCTGACAACAGATGCCTCCTTCCTAGGCTGGGTAGTTCACCTGAGCGACCAAACAGCAGAACATGGCCCTCTCGGGATTCCAGGAAGTGTATAAATATCCTGGAACTAAGAGATGTTTTCTTGACATTCCATCATTTGCTTCCCAGATAAATGGCCAGTCATTCCAAATCGGGATGGACGATTCTACCGCCATGTGTTACTTCATCAAGCAGGGAGGCACAAGATCCTCAAAGCTGTCCACAGAAGCTATGAAGATCCAGAACCCAGCTTACTCCATGGAAGTACTGCTGTCAGCTGTCCTCCTGCCAGGAGAAGACATGCCCTGGTGGATTCTCTCAGCAGGATCAGCCAGGGAGTTTCTTGAATGGCCTCTGAGCTTTCAGCAGTGGGTTCAGTCCTCATGCCCACCCTGACCCTGGACTGGTTGAGGGAGGTCCTGTATGCCTTCCCTCCATTCCCTTTATTATTTCAAGTTCTCCTGAGATTAAGGAGCCAGTCTGCAACTGTGATATCAGTTGCCGCTGTCTGGACCCCACAGCCTTAGAAATCCCTGCTCCAGGCCCTATCCATCAAACAGCCCATTCTTCCCCTCAGACACACAATCTACTTCCATGTCTCAGGGTAGAGTCACCTTTCTGAATCTCAAGTCACTACACGTCAAGGCTTTTTTCTTTTGGAGTCAGAGTACTCTGGTTTTCAATTTTTCAGAAGAGGTCCTCAAAGCCCTCAGGGTTTCCAGGAAGACTGCTGCCAGAAAAGCATATGCTTCCAAATGGAAAAGGTTTTCTCTGTGGTGTGCTCCTATGCAGCTCTGTCCTTTATAGGCTTTGAGCCTCTGGCCCTTAACCCTTAAAGTACACTGGACAGCTACTTCTGCCTCTTATTCAACAGGTGTTGTAAAACCGGTGACTTCTCACCTCATTTACAGGAATTTCTTTTTAAGGGCCTACTGCATTTGTATCCCCTTGTAAGGGACCCAGTCCCCCCTCCAGAATTTGAACCTGTGTGTAGCCAAGCTGATGAACCCCTTTGATCCCATGGCTATTGTGGATCTAGGTAAATTAGCTGGAAGTTGGTCTTCTCGGTGACCATAACCTTTACCAGAAGGATGTGTGAACTCCAGGTCCTCTGCACTGACCCTACCAACATTATCTTCTACAGAGACAAGGTGTCCTTTGGATTAACAGGGAATTCCTTCCCAAGGTGGTGTCCAAATTCCATTTGAACCAGTCAGTCACTCCACCAGTCTTCTTTACAATGAAGTCCAGTTTTGGTGAACAGGGGCTCCACAGTCTGGAAGTTAACATGACACTCAGTTATTATCTGGACCGCACTATAGGCCTCAGATCTTTCCACACAAAGCTGTTTCTCACATATGGTGAAGTGGGCAAGGGCAGACCAGCCTCTAAGAGGACCATCGCTCGCTAGATAGTCTCCTGCATCCAATTCTGCTACAATAAAGCTGGCAAGCAGCCACCATAAGACCTTAGGGCACACTCCACTCATGGTGCTGTTAACTTTATGGCAGGTACAAGGAAGTTACCTTGCTAGAAATTTGTGATGCAGTGACCAGGAAAACTGTGCAAACCTTTGCATAGCTGCACACATCTTTGCAGAGCATCATTGCTTGGATGTGCAGATTTTACACTGCTGTCTTGCAGATTTTTTTCCCTGAATAGGTTCTGTACCCAGCCTTCCAAGGTACTGCTTTGTAGTCTACATATGTCAAGCATATTGAGAGATTCCTGAGGTTTGAAGAAATAATTACTTGTCATAGTAATATGTTTCTTCCAAGGGATCCCTCAGCATGCTTGAATCTCCCACCGTTCTTCCCCTTCCAGAACCTAGAAAAGGTTCTACAAAGATCAACACTGTTCATTCACAATCATTGTTTGGGTTATAGTCTTCCTCAATCTAATCCATCATAATTTGGCCTTGGGAGGCCAACTTTTTACTATTTTTAGTAAGATTTTTCTCCTTTTAATTTAGATGTATTTTTTCAGGTAGTTTAGGTATTTTCACGGCTATCAAACTATAAGCTCCAAAAAGATCTAGCCTTAGGCAGCAGAATGCAGCACCATCTAGAGGAAGATGTTTGAACAACATTCCATATTCTGTCATTTGCATAAATTCCACATTCTCCGGGGCAGCAAGACCTAACCAGGCAGCTGCATATGTCAAGCATATTGAGGGATCCCTTGGTAAAAAAACAAAATTACTATGGCAAGTAATTTTTTCTTATGTGACCATCACCAAAGTCATGTGACCTCCTCACAGGCCAGGTTCCTGCACCAATATTTTAATATTCAACATGCTTATGAGCTGTGATCCCACTGTTTCATCTCAGTCTATGAAAATCTCTCTTTAGATTCTTAGCTTCTTGTTTTATAAGTGCAGCCCACATAACACTCACAGTTGATCACTGAGGTGTTGAATGGGGATGGCCACACTTCTTCTAATCGTCTGACAATTCAGAATGTGGCATGTTTAACCCTGGAATATTCACACAGTTTTAAACATATTTATTATAAATTCCTAAGTATAGCAATGGTGCAGCTGGTGAGTAGCCAATGCCAAGTAACAGTATAGAGCAGTATTCTCTTCATGTATGGCCGAGTTAGTAATTTGGTGCCAGAAATACAATTTATTGGCATGCTGCTTAATAAAATATTGTGAGAAACAAGAATTTGCACGTGGTTGGGAATGAGAAAGGGAGATATGGGTTTGTGCGGGTTCTAGTCCCATGTCAGGAACTAGAACTAATACTAATACTGACCGTGTAGTATGGCCCTATGGGTGCTACACTGTTGAGGTAGTGTCCCTCAAATGAGATATTAAGCTGAGTTCTCTTCTGCCCACCACTGGTGGCTGTGCAGTTGGAAGTTAAAAATCCCATGGCACTTGTCGTAAGTGTAGGGGAATTTTCTTCAGTGCCATAACCAACACCCCCCCCCCCCCAGTCAATAAAGTCTGTTCATGTAACCAACCTTAGAACACACCTGAAAAAAAAGCTGTCACAGATCAGTGAGCCTTTGCTGGTCAGAAATAACAGACTGATAAACACACATATTATGAGGGTCATAACTGGGCCCTGATGTAAATCAGGAAATAGATGAAATAGGTGTTGGCTACAATCTTGCTAAATAGTCGAAACATATATGTGTAAAACAAAATTTCCTTGTGAGTTGAATGCTGGAAAATCAAGAAAGTTTTCCTGATTTTTTCTTAATTCAAATTCAATGTAAAAAAAAAAATTGATCAGTTTAGCATTTTTCTCTCTTTAAGGTAGAGTCTTCTGTAGCTGTTGGAACGCCAGACTACATCTCCCCTGAAATACTACAAGCGATGGAGGATGGAAAAGGGAAGTATGGCACCGAGTGTGACTGGTGGTCTTTGGGGGTCTGCATGTATGAACTACTGTTCGGAGAAACACCCTTCTATGCCGAATCCCTCGTGGAAACATATGGGAAAATCATGAACCACAAAGTGAGTCTAACCTACTTCTTTAAAATTATGTGTGTGTCACTTTGGCATTTAATCTTTTGTTGGTTATCAATGGAAATGAACATCATTCAAAGTACCTTTTGCAATGGCCAATGAATGCTGCATACACATATTAAGAACAACATCAAAACTCGAATGTGTGGTAGCTACATTTGCACTGAGCGCACAGTAGACCAGTCATCGAGTATCTTTCCCTGATGGTATGCAATCCCTTTAATACATAACATATAGATTCAAAATATAAAAAATATGTATCAACCCACACTGCCAAATGATTAACTGCTGGGTATTAGATCAATATATAAATCCCCAGTAGAGTAAAAGGATCAAAAGTTCCTTATCAGGTGCTGCCCAGTGGTAGTACCTTGCCCTCTGATACAGGCAACCTGGCTTGGGAGTGAGATGGGATTGTTCATAGTTAAGTGGCTGTGGTCAGGGTTGCTGCAATTAGCATCACTTCCCCAACTTGGGAGGGTGGTGCCATGCCTCAGTGACCAAGCAGCAATGTCTGTGGTGGGCCACAGAAGGTTTTTTTTATTTATTTTAGTTTTTGTTGACCGGGTAAGTGCACTAGATAAATCCTGCCTATTTTCAGGCATGATCCGGGGGAGGGGGATACAGATGAATGCCAACTGACCTTGAACCAGATTAAGCTGTTGGTGGTATTTTTAGTGAATGAGGGAAATTTGGCCAGGACACCGGGAAAATTCCCCTACTCTTTTCGATAAGTGCCATGGGATCTTTAACATCCACCTGAACTACCACCAATCCAGGCAGATGGGACCTCGGTTTAACGTCTCATCTGAAAGACGGCACCTCAGAAATGCAGCACCCCTCTCATGCTGCACTACAGTGTCAGTACTGGGATATTAACCCAAGTGCCAGATGTGGGAACTGAACCCACAGCCCTCTGATCTCCTGGCCTCAGAGGCGACTGTGCTACCTACTGAGCCACTGACACTCTTAGTCTTCCATACCTTGTCTTCCTTTCAGTGGGGAAGTTGTATGTTACGTATGGCTATGCTGCACATGACAGGCATGGCACCATAGGAAAGGTGGGAGGAGCAAGGACCAAGAACGAAGTCCGAGAGTAAAATGCTGGCTGTCAGAGTAATGGCCTGTATTCTTGGGCTCTGCCCCATGAAACTGAAGTAGCTGATGATATTGAAGCTGGGCTGTTGCCAGGCCTGATGGGTAGGTGAAAAATGTCTCCATATAAAGGAGCAGAAAAACTGCTTCATAAAAAAACAAGTGCCTTACTATAATACAAGACTTAGTGTTGGGCTACGACTTATAGATCGTAGCAAATGCCACAGATTCTTTAAGCAAACTAAATTGTAGCAAGCTAACGCAATACTAACACTTGCCATCCTTGCAGCTCTTTGTTGTGTCTGTACAAAGGGGCAATCCTCTAAATACTTGTGGCTATCATTCCAGTATCTGCTGCATAAGTAGACTGCCCTCTGCTGTTGCCATGAAGGGTCTAGTAAAGTAAGAAATATTCATTTGTGAATCACTGTGGAACTAGCCCTTTTATATCCTATTGTTCAGCACAATAAGTTAAGCACTTTTGTACCCTGCTGCACTAAAGGAACCCCCAGCAAAAACAAGATATTACATTTCCTGGGACCAAGTCACCACATTTGTAATGCAAATTTAAAATAAATAACATGAGGAACGTACTCATTTGATACAGTGGTGAAAGGCAATTAAGTACATTTACCCTCCATTAGTTACCAGGTCTTGGTCAATTATTTTAGTGAGCATTCTGTAGTGGTGGTGGTGAGGAGTCCTTATATAGCAGGTGATTTTTTAATGGCCCCCTTCTTAAATACATGTTGCTTCCTAATGCTAAAGACATTTCTGTATTTGCTTCAGGACCACCTACAGTTCCCCTCCGATATAACTGATGTGTCAGATGCTGCCAAGGACTTGATCAGCAGTTTGATTTGTAATAAAGAGGACAGACTTGGTCAGAATGGCATTGAAGATTTTAAGAAGCACCCTTTTTTTGTTGGGATAGACTGGGATAACCTCAGAAACACTGTGCCACCTCACATCCCTGAAGTCACCAGCCCAGCTGACACCTCCAACTTTGACGTGGATGATGAATCTCTAAGAAACTGCGTAAGTAGCTGGTAACACGAACCTTAAAAAACAAATCCAAGGCTGCCCCATTATATGAAATGGGAATGCTTTGTTCAGTGCTAGAATGTAATGTTACATTGACTTTACATTCCTAGTAGTTGTCAGTTTAAATCCCATTAAAGCACAGAGAGATGGCTTTTAAACTAAGCTTATTGGTACACTAAAAACTTGTTTTGTTGGTGTTACTTTTTTAATTTTGGCAGCACCTGTAACACAAGTGATTTACATGTAATTGGAATGTATGCCTCGAAACAAAAGGGCAACAGTAAAAAAAAAACAGATTAGTGTGGAGGGCAACTGAATAACTGAAGTAATTAGGTAACAGAAGTAGCGTTAAGGACAAGTAAAATGCAAAAAACCAATGAAAACAGACAAAACTACTAACACAGACTTGGATAGAGCAAACATAAAATCAGAGGAGCAAAATGAGCGATGGAAGGATAGACAGAACTGGAGGCCCAAGTCAAATCCCCATATTCTGCAGATATGTAGAAAAGAGCATGTGGGTCCACAAACAGACCAGTGAAAACGTTTACATAATTACAGAGGGTGAACGAATGGCGGAATGCCTGAATGAGTATTTTACATCGGTATTAACTGAAGAAAGAGGGTGTGATATCGAACAGGGGAATGTTACTCTAGGGGAAGGAGAAAGACAAGCTACGG
Source organism: Neoceratodus forsteri (assembly GCA_016271365.2). Taxonomy (NCBI): domain Eukaryota; kingdom Metazoa; phylum Chordata; order Ceratodontiformes; family Ceratodontidae; genus Neoceratodus; species Neoceratodus forsteri. The sequence continues at coordinate 359,615,380 of CM028132.1, read as the reverse complement.
GACATATCATATATGGAGCACCTGAAGGAGCTAAGAAAAGGCTATAGATGCTAAATGTAAACAAGGCGATTAGGTCTGATACAATGCACCTATAAATCTTGAAGGCGCTGGCAAAGAAACTAACCATACCACTAGCAGTTCTATCCAATGAATCCGTCCAAACTGCATAAGTCACTGATGAGTGGAGAGTGGCCAAGGTAGTGCCAGTATTTACAAAAGGTCCCTGGGCAGAACCAGGGCACCATAGGCCAGTCAGCTTTATGTCACTAGAAGGGGACTGCTAGAGATGATCATTAGAATGAGAATTGTTAAACACTTACAAGAAAACAACTTGAACACTACAGATTCAGTAAGTGCAAATCATGGAAAACACAGCTCACTGCTTTTTTGAAAATGTTACCAAGGAACTAGATGTGGGAAACCCTGTGGATGTTGAATTCCTGGATTTTAGTACTGTACAATACAAGAAGCTAGTTTATAAACTAGAAAACCTAGGCATAACTGGGGAAGTGATGAATGGGTTCAAAACCGGTTGGAAGATATTAAACAAGGGATCATAAGTAATCAGTAAAAATAGACAATAGCAGTTCTTTTTGACGATGAAGCCTTTTGCTTTGGAAGTTGACACAGGTGGACTGTCACCCTATCCTTGCCATCTTTGTCTAGCACTCATCTCCCCCACTCAGACTAACCCCAAGTTCCCCATGGATTCCCCCATGGCAGGCCCAGGAATGGAAGGGCTGTCCTTCCCCAACCTGATCACTCACAACCAGTATTGGGCTGGTGGTTCAGGTGATGGTGCATGACAGAAGTAGGTGGGCAGGACTTCAGGAAGCCTGCTTTGACCATTTTCTGCTTTCTCCTCTTGGGTCCACTGCTTTAGCGGCATGTAAGTGTGTGTGCGAAGAGGTGCACACACACTATGGAACCGCAGTCCCTCCCTTCAGTGTTGTTGAAGATTCCAGCACTGTCTCCAGCCCTCCACCTAGTGGCAGCCAAAGGCCAAGTCGGCATGCCTCCCTCACCATGGGAGTGGAGAGCTGTCTGATGAATGCTCAGTCTTCTCTCCCTCCCAGCTGACCCCCTGCAACCCAAACTGGTTCCCAAACTCGGATCACTGGCATTGCGAGAGGTAAGGTACGCAGTGACTCAGCCCTCTGTGCACTTGGCTGGCTCAATAGAAGTCCTTTGTTAGAAGAATAGGGACCAGTTGGGAGAGTGACTGAGGTTAGCACTTAAGCAGTAATGCCAAAAGAGCTGGATAATTCCTAGGGATTAACGACCAGCTGGGGGGGGGGGTGTCGATGTACTGAGGCTCAGTCAAGGGCCATTAATACCAGCAAGGGCATTAAGCCCATTGACATGCCTGGTTGTAAGGGCATTGTTTGATTATAAGTCAGATCACATTAGTAAGGGAAACAAACAGTATTTAAAAAAAAAATATGTTTACAAGTGTGCGTGCTGCTTTGAGCTTTGAAAGACATTTCTAAGGGATTAACATTTGGCCCAGTAGCCAATCAGAGGGCTTGTTGGTCTCATGAATAATTTGACTTAACTCTGATTGGCCGGCACACATTCTAAAGGGGTACTTTAACTTACAGATAGAGCCTGCTATAAAATGAGTGCCAGTTTGGGGTGCCCCATTACCTAGGGTATCATTGGGCACCCCTAATTTTCAGGCTGACGAGATGCCATTTTTTTCATTTGCTACCAAGCTCCACCTGATCCCCTAGCAACATTCACACTTTAAATGTAAAAAAGTCTGCACAGTTCTACCCCAGGTCATCTGCAGATTTTCTTTACCGGTTGTTTCCACATTTATAAAACAAATTTATTTGATCCTTATCATGCCTTTTTTTCCCTATAGACAGTGCAACCCCTGACCACAAACACAGCATGCCATCAGCAGCTCCCACAGTATCGGCTCCCGAATCAAAAGCAGTTGCCATGAGCAGGACAGCACACAAAAAAAACAAGGACACACTGCTGATTTTGTCATAGTTCTCCAGTTCCCCTCAGTGAAGAAGACAAACCTTATCTTTTTAAATTACTAGCACTAGCTGCTTGGAGACAACACCTCAAGTCTGTCACTCACCCGGTTCCACTCCCACTCTGGCCTTAGTGCTTTTACCATGCGCACGCCTACAGCTCTGCTTGCCACCTGATCCTCACCCGAACCTTGATGTTCATAACACCGAGCCGACTGAAATCACGATCACTTTGTATCATTTTCACATTTCTTACAGCAGACACAGCAATCCCGTATTTCTGTAAAATATGCTGACTTCCGCCATGCTACCACACCAAGTCTCAAAGCCCATTGATCTCTCGCGCCCCCTTCCTCCACATAACCAACTGCTGCCAAGCCTGCAGTTTGTAAAATAAACAAGAATAAAGCTAAAATGAAGCTGCTGAAAGTGTCTGTTCTGCTCTTGTTGGTAGTCGGGGGTTTGGAATCAGTAGCACTGTATTGTGCTGCCCAGTGGCCTGAATGAGATTCAGTGGGGTGGGGGGAACAGACCGATGCCACTATACCAACGAAAAAAAAAGCATCACAGCATGTATCTCTTTGTGTGAGTTTGGGGGAAACATTCAACTTTCTCCAAAGAAGCCAGACTCAGGATTTGGACTGGTTGTGTGTGTGTGTGTGTGTGTGTGTGTGTGTGTGTGTGTTGGGGGGGGGTAACCATGACAACAAACTAAAAAAAAAAGACACATCATTCTAATATAGGTGGAGGAACTATTTTATTACAAAACACATTTTAAACTTATTTTGTAATAACTTTTTTTTATTAAACAATTTTTTTTCACAGTGCCCATTTTCTAAGCGCAATAATACCCTTCAGTGTGGACAATATGGGCAATACCGGACCTTCCAGGGGCTATAAGGACGCCTCTGGGCAGTCTGATATTGCCCAATACTGCCCACCCTGTTGGGTATCATTGCTTGCATAAAGAACCAATGCAGAGGCCCTTCTTGCTGTTCTAAATCTCCTGATGGCATTTTTAAGCAATAATGAATATCGGGTTAACATTGTATTGTTAATCACCCCTGAAGCGAATGTGGAACTAGGGGAAACAGAGTGCCACATACTCTTAGGTGATTAATTGGACATTAATGTAACTCCATGGAGTTTATTATTGCCATTATTATAATTGGGTTATGAGTAGTAGTTTGAATAATTTTTTTAATATTTTTCCTTTATATTTGTGTGAAATTAACATAAAATAGCCCCTCCGCCATGGTAAATTGCATAGGATTTGGTTTGTTTGCTGTGATCATTGTCACTGTCTCAGCATTTTTTTCTGACATATAAAAGGTTTTACAAATGTGAGGAATTGTCTAAAGGCTCATGCACAGAATGTTGATTTGAAAGCAAATCCATTTCTGACAAGAGGGCAACACATATTATTATTTCAATATACATACATGCATTGTGTTACTTCTGCACCTAATGGGTCTAATTAGATAAGTACAATAAAAAGTTACAACATAATTATCTGATTAATTTATTCTGAAATTGCTTGTTCCTGCCACATTCCAGAATTGTATGTAGCCACCAAAAAAAACAGAAAAGGCAGCACCAGGATGCAGTGGTGGTGCTAACTAATGGAATTTACATGAGAAAAGGCAAAATGAGCCCTCATTAGGTATGAATCTCCAGAAAGTTTTACTTATAAAAACATTTTTATTGTTGAAAATGTGCAAATATTTATAACTTCAGTAGTGGTAAAACCACTTACAACACCATAAGGACCCTTTACACCTTATGGTGCTGTAAGTGGTTTTACCACTACTGACAGCTATGAGAATTTTGCACATTTTTTAACAAAGAAAATATTTTTATAAGTAAAACTTTTTTTCCTGGAGTTCATGCCTGTGGTGGGTGCTTATTTTTTGCCTTTTTATATGTAGCCACTACATTTCAAAATTGTGCATTCTGACAATGTACATTCCAGCCACATTCTAAAATATTGCATCCCTACCACATTCTGAAGTTGTCACCAGCACATTCGGAATCTGTGCATCATTATAAAACTCTGCATCACCGCCACCTTCTGAGACTCTGCACCACCACCACCACATTCCAAGATTGTGTGCCACCACCACATTCTGAAACTGTGTGCCACCGCCACATTCCAAAGCTGGGCACCACTGCCACCTTCCGAGACTGTGCACCACCACCACATTCCAAGACTGTGCGCCACTGCCGCATTCCAAGACTGGGCATCAGCACTACATTCTGAGACTGGGTGCCACCGCCACATTCCAAGACTGGGTGCCACCACCAAATTCCCAGACTGGGCACCACTGCCACATTCTCAGACTGTGTGCCACCACCACATTCTGAGACTATGCCCCACTGCGACATTCTGAGATTGTGCACCACCACCACATTCAGAAATTATGTGCCACCACCACATTCTGAGACTGTGCACAACCACCATATTCCAAGACTGTGTGCGACCACCACATTCTGAGATTGTATGCCAGTGCTGCATTACAAAATTGTGGAAGACCGCCACATTCCGTCCGAGACTGTGTGCCACTGCCGCATTCCGAGACTGTGCACCACTGCCGCATTCCGAGACTGTGCGCCACTGTTACATTCCAAGATTGTGCACCACTGCCACATTCCGAGATCATGTGCCACCACCACATTCAGAATGTGTGCACCATCGTCACATTCCAAGACTATGCACCACTGCTACATTCCGAGACTGTGCTCTACCACCACATTCAGAGATTGTGTGCCAGTGCCACATTCTGAAACTGTGCAATACTACCACATTCCAAGGCTGTGGGCCCCCGCCACATTACAAGACTGTGCGCCACCACCACATTCTGAATCTGTGCACCACTACCATATTCTGAGACTGTGCATCACTACCACATTCTGAGACTGTGCACCACTGCCACATTCTGAGACTGTGCACCAGTACCACATTCCGAGCTGTGCACCACCACCACATTCAGAGACTGTGTGCCACCACAACATTCTGAGATTGTGCACCAACACATTCAGAAATTGTGCACCACCACCACATTCTGAGACTGTACTGTACCACCAGCACATTCCGAGACTGTGTGCAACCACCACATTCTGAGATTGTGCACCAGTGCCACATTACAAAATTGTGCAGCACCACCACATTCTGAGACTGTGCGCCACTGCCACATTCCGAGACTGTGTGCCACTGCCACATTCTGAGATTGTGTGCCATTGCCACATTACAAGATTGTGCACCACTGCCACATTACAATATTGTGCACCACTGCCACATTCTGAGATTGTGTGCCACCACCACATTCAGAATTTGTGCGACATCGCCACATTCCGAGACTGTGTGCATCTACCACATTCAGAGATTGTGTGCCAGTGCCACATTCTGAAATTGTGCATTACTGCCACATTCCAAGACTGTACGCCACTGCTACATTCCAAGATTGTGCGCCACCACCACATTCCGAGACTGTGCACAATCACCACATTCTGAGATCGTGCACCAGTGCTACATTCCGAAATTGTGCACCACCACCACATTCCAAGAATGTGTGCCACCTCCACATTCCGAGATTGTGTGCCACCACCACATTCCAAAATTGTGCATCACCACCACATTCCAAAATTGTGTGCCACCGGCACATTCTGAGATTGTGCGCCACGTCACATTCTGAGGTTGTGTGCCATCAACCACATTCTGAGATTGTTTGCCACCTCTACATTCTGAGATTGTGTGCCACTGCCACATTCCAAGATTGTGTGCCACCGCTACATTCCGAAATTGTGCATCACTGCCATATTCCAAAATTGTGTGCCTCAGCCACATTCTGAGACTGTGCACAATCACCACATTCTGAGATCGTGCACCAATGCCACATTCCGGAATTGTGCACCACCAGCACATTCCAAGAATGTGTGCCACCTCCACATTCCGAGATTGTGTGCCACCACCACATTCCAAAATTGTGCATCACCACCACATTCCGAGATTGTGTGCCACCGCCACATTCTGAGATTGTTTGCCACCGCTACATTCTGAGATTGAGTGCCACGCCACATTCCAAGATTGTGTGAGACCGCTACATTCCGAAATTGTGCATCACTGCCATATTCCAAAATTGTGCGCCTCAGCCACATTCTGAAACTGTGCATCACTTCAGCATTCTGAAATTCTGCACCACTGTCACATTCTGAAATAGAAATTGTGCATCCCTGCTACTGTCTGAGACTGTGTCACTACTGCATTCCACAATTGCAGAATTCATTGAAACTGGCTTTTTTTTGAACAGGCTGTGCATTTTGGGTTAGAAAATTACTTGTAATTTTTAAACAAAGTAACTTAGAGATCTCATTTTGGCACAATGCTAATTGTGGAGATACTGATACAAATTCTGAATTTAATGATGCCATAAATTTTGGCTGGACTCCCTCTTTAAGGGCCCCTAAATTCTCTGTTTTAAGTGCCATCAAACTTGGTGTATATTCCCTCAAGGCTTATCTAAATTAAGTCCGTGAAAACCAGAAATGACTACGCCCTGTGATTAGGTCCAGCAGGTGTATTTATCTAACATTAATGTAAGGCTCCTGGAACTTTGTCGACCAATCAGATTATTTTTTTCATTGGTGTCCTTATAATAGTAAATTGCAGAAGCACTAAAAAAGTTTAACTATTGAACAGCTGAGCAGGTCCCAACATTCTATTTACACTAACAGTCCATTACCAGTGGGATATGGACTACCAGTGAACCAATAAGGAATCAGGATTCTGCAGTCAACATTCTGAATGAGATTTATAATAAACAGTGACCAATACCAATATGAAAACAAGTAGTTAGTTGGGTCCAAAAGGAGTCCTAGTATCTACATTGTTCTGTGTATTTGTTAGGGACCTTTTCTAAGGGACCGGGAGGTGGGTACCAGCAGTTGGATTTCCAAGTTTGCCAATGACACCAGGGTGGAGAGGATAGTTACAGCACAACAGGAGAAAAGGTCAAAAGGATCTCGACAGACATGGGAATTTATCCACAAAAATTACAGATGTACTTCAGTTTTGAAAAGTACAAGGTGCTACACTTACGGAAGAGGACATGAGGGTAAGGTACAGTGGCGCTAGCTGGGATGCAATGCAGTAATGCTGCAGTGTACTGCAGGGAACAACATAATTCAATGGCAATGGAGCCCTTTTGTCATGCAGTATTTTGTGACATGTTGCATACTGCAAGTTCCTGCGTTGCATCATGACTGCTCTACTGTACCATGTAAATAGCATAGAAACTACTAAAATCAAGCTGCAAAAAGACCTGTGAGGATAGTTCCTCAACAATTTTAAATGGGTACATCAGTTTGGTGCAGCAGCTGGCAAGGCAAACAAAATCATACATGCAACCATGGGAACTTCACAAGCAGGTTGAGAGAGATTATAGTGCCCCTTCACAGATCCTTGGCTGCCCTGTCATAAGCTCATTGTGCAATTCTGAACCACTGAAAGAAAGATATTAATACAGTATAATAGAGAAAGTAGAGAGGAGAGCATAATTGCAGTTTTGGAAAACATACAGTAGTCTGGGACTACTGGCTGGCAGAACTGGAGCTAATTTCCACAGGAAAAAAGAATCATAGGGGAAATGTTCATGATCTGTAAATATCTGACTGGTTCACAGTAAATACTGTCAGACCAAATGTAGCTTTTCAGGAAGCACACTGTAAGTATGAGAGAAAAAGGGGACATGATGGCCATTGAAAGGAGGAAGATTACAGGCAAATGTCAGACTAATTCATGGAAGAGGTGGTTGAAACTTGGAACAGACTTCCAGAGCAAGCGGTATCAGCTGATACTGCAGTGACATTCAGGAACAAACTCAACATAAAGGGTTGTATATGAGCAATCATACAAAACAAGGATATTTTTCAGTCAAGATGTTTCCGTGATAACTGGAGAACTTGAGAGGTAGCTTGAGAGGTCTCGTTACCATGGAAACCTCAAGATTGAAAAAATATCCTTGATTATGTATGGTTGCTCATACACAGTCTTTTAGAGTATGGGCAACCATAGATGTACTCCATTAGCCAAAAGCTGGACTCCTGGTATAAAAAAAAAGCCTTACTTGGCTGCAGTGTAGCAGCTCATTCCAGCACTACTCACTTTCTCACTGCTGTGGCTGCTACATTGCGCATGCATGAAGACGTTCAGCATTGTTATGCTGCTCTACTGATGTATTTAGTGCAGCATAATAACACTGTGACATGTTCAGGACAACACAACAATGCTGTTACAGGCATGGATTTCCATGCTGAACATAGAGGATTGTGTATGATCGCTCATACACAACAAGGGTATTTTTCACTTGAGAGGTTTTCATGGTAACTGGAGACCTTGAGAGTGCAGCTCGAGAGGTCTCATTACCATGGAAACCTCGAGAGTTGAAAAAGACCCTTGATGTGTATGAGCGATCATACACAGTCTTTTATAGTGTATGGTTGCTCATACATAGACTGCACTTACATTTTCCCCACATTTGGGTGCAGTTTTTTCATCTTCTGGCATGTTTCACCGCTGCAGCTGTTCCGATCGCGTCGCCGGTCGCCTGATCGCACATGCACACCCAGCTTCCACACATGCGCACCCACCTGCTAGGTGTTATGCTGCACTAGCTACATAGCTAGCGCAGCACAACAGCTACGATGACGTAGCTAGTGCAGCATAACAACGCTGTTGGGAGCATGGATTTCCATGCTCAACAGCATTCTACCATACAGTAAAGCATTCTATTATGCACTGTAAGTCCTTTGGGGGGGAAAGAGGTGCCACGGTATTCCATTTGAGCTGGGGAGATGGGAGAACTCAGTGGACCAGTGGACTTCTTTCCCATTTAAAATTGTATGTATTAGGGCTGTACAAATATCTTTTCCCAAATATTGAGTATTCAGTAGATAAATATACTGTTATTGGGCTTTTTGCATTTAAAAATCATATGCCTACTCTTATACCAGCCAGTCTTCACATTCCTTCTCATCCTAGACCATAAGAGAAAAGCTCAACATTCTTCCCACTCTTGTAGCATCTGACTCACTGCTTCCCCCCATTCCAGCCCCAGCAATCTTTTGAATAGATGGTTTGTAAGTAAATAAGTTAACTTTTCCTGCCACCCTTGCTTGTAGAATATCCATTCCCACCCATGTCCCCCAGCCCAACCCAGTAAAAAACTGAAATCCACTTCCTGTCTTTACCCTCTAAGCACCTGTTGCACTTTCCTCCCCCAACACCCAAATACACAGTCATTTTTAGGTCTCATGCAGGGTGACTGGCATAACCGCACCCCCTCCTTCCTCTGTCAGCTGGCATGTAAGGATTTCATCAGCGTAATATGAGTTATTTTCGGGAGAGCTCTCCCATAGATGGCAGAATAGTACTGGCAGTTTGAGAGCCTTGCCGGCATCATCTGCTTGGGCACACCATTTCCTACTTGCACTGTACCGCTCCCCCAGAAGACCCAAATTACTACCAACCTATTCGGCCCCAAAATACTCACCACTATGACTGGCACTGCATTTCTTGGGCTATCAGGGGTCGGGTCAGTGCAGTAGTGGAGACTAATTCACCCCATCTAAGGGACAAATACTCCTCCTGCTGACCATATGCATTCTTCTGGAGTCAGGTTGCAAACAGGACATCAGCATGGCAAGCAGCTTTTCAGTTACTGTTCTACTGGTTAATTTCTGGCAGCCTTTTTCTTGACACAAAGGGATGGGAAAGGGGAAATTGTTTAACCAGGAAAGGCACACTAAGCCAAAACTTGATTCCAGGTGTGACCTGGGAGCACAAGGGAGTTAAGTGACTTGCTCAGGGTCACACAGTGTGCAAGTGGGGGCTGATGGATTTCAAACTCAGGTCTCCGGGTTTGCAGCTCAGTGCCCTTAACCACTACACTATACTGCCCCCTTAACCACTACACTATACTGCCTCTAGGCAGGGTATCTGTTTAGTCCTGGGATGTGGGTGAATACAGCTGCCACAGGGATGCTAAGGATGGGTGATTGAACTGAGGGAAGAAAGTAACTGTATGTGAATTACTTGTTTAGATGCTATTAATACAAAACAATATTCCATGGCTAACTTTCAGCCCTTATTTTTTCTCTATTTTATTTATGTAATTTTGTTTCACACCTAGTTATCCTTATGGGAGGCAGCATCTGTTTTGTTCAGTTTCTATGGGACTGTAGTGTACATTAATTTTTTTATTGAAATGTTTCACCAGGAAGGTATACTGAGCAACAGATTGCTCATCTCCCTGTGCGACCTGGGGGGGAAAGGAGTACAATAGGTATGAGACATTTTACATTCAGGTTACAATGATCAACCTAGCATACAATTAATTAAGGCAATTGTTACAAACAATGTTGCATACATATGTAATTTTTGAGAACAGTTAATAAGTGAACAAGAGATATTGTGAAATAAGGGCTGAAGGGGAGAGAGAGAGAGGATGAGATGACAGATAGTGTAGAGTCGTGTCCTGGAGAGACCCCTTCAGGATGCGGGGAACCCTGCAAGGGGACAGGGGACTGCAGTAGGGATTAGAGAGGGACAGAGATAGGGAGTAAGTGTGATTAACACTTGGAGAGGAAATAAGGTCTGACCCAAAATGAGAACCCTTCAGGATGCGATGAAACCTGCAAGGCGGCAGGGAACTTCAGGCGATTGTAAACCCTCCTGCAGTTAGGTGTTGTAATTATAGAGGGATAGTGAGAGGGAGAGAATGAGAAATAACACCTGGGAGGTGATGAGGCCTGATCCAAAGGAACATCCAGGATATTGAGGACCCTGCAAGGGGATCTGGAAGGCCAAGGTTAGGTAGATGGGGGAAGAAAAGGAGGCAAGCCTAGGTACTATAGGACCCCTTCAGGATGCTGAGAACCCCGCAAAGATAGTGCGAAGGCTAGGGGAAAAAGGGGAGAGAGTAGGGGGAGAGAGAATGGTATGAGAACTAGCACCTAGGAGGGGCTAGGGTCAATAGAGACAGTAGAGTCAATAGAGGCATTGGGTAAATTCCGAAGGGGGATGACCTGTAAGGAGCAAGGTGAAGGAAATTAAGGCGGGTCATAACAGGAACAGTTAGGTGCAAGATAGTTGGAGAGGGCAGTGTTGATGAAATAGAGGGAGGAGGAGAGTTGGATTCGGGGAGGTAGAGAGTTACATATTTTAGGGAAACAGGGTTACTTATTACAGCAAGTGTACCCAAAGTAGCAACTAAAGATATGTGGTCAAATGACACCAACAAAAGAAATATTAACATAGGACATGCTAGACAAAAGAAGGCCAGTAGTCATTTTGTGTTCATCTCCTGCCATCTAGGCTGCTGCAGCATTTATTATAATGTAAAATAAATAAAGAATGAACCCTTCCTTCACCTTTGGATTAAATGGTTTACACAGTAGCAGTATTCTCCAGAACTGAGTCAACTTGGGTTTGAAAGATTCTACACTCCCTACTTGCAGTGCACTCCTTGGGAGCTTGTGCCATAGGCTTACTGCTCTCTGGGCAAAAATATGGTCCCACACATTAAAACCTAATGCTATCCACAGGGTATATTCCCTGTAGTTCTACCCTGTAGAGACTTGTTAGTTGAAGGGTGGTTTGATTTGAATGAAAAGGACCTGTAAAATATCATAAAAAGCACTTAAAATTATCCAGTTGATTTTAACGGAGCATGCCCCCATCCAAAACTCTGAAATTAAAAGAGTTTACAAGATGGAGTATTTACTTCCTAAAGAGTTGAGCTTTAGTGAGTGGCTTAGGGAGAGTTTTTTTTAAGGGAGCACACTTGTTGCTCTTTAAATCTCTCTCTCTGTAAACTGGTTTTCTCTTCCCTCAAATCTACCACTTTTGTTTTCTGTGTGTCATACAGTATGTAAGCAATAACCCACAGCAGGGTATGAATTTCTAGAAAATGAATTCATGCTCTGGGTAAATTGGAAGGCACAAAGTGGCTGAGTGACTTTTAACACACTCAGGAAGTGCATAAATTCTCAAGAAACCCATGCCCTGAGGTGGGTTATTGTGCTTATAAAATGGAAAAAGTATATTTTTAAATGGGGAACAGTTTTATTTTCCTTTAGTTAGGTTGTTACTAAGTAGAATATGTGAGTTTGGTAACTGGGACTTGTATTTATTTTAAATAATCTTATGTCCTTTTGTGGGTTTTTGTGTTTAAAAAGTGGAAAAGTTTTTAGTTTAATGGAAAACGGTTTTATTTTCATTTAATTTAGGTTGTTGCTAGGCAGATTAGGTAGGGTTTATTATGAACTCTTGGTATACCAGAGATTTATTTTATATATATATATATATATATATATATATATATATATGAAATGGATAAAAGGAGTGTTCCAAATCCAAACTTGATTGTATAAAACACATCACATGACCGTGCATATATCAGAGCGTGACCACACACCTGCACTTTTTACACCCCTCCAAAACAATTTTGACATTTTATAAGATAGATAAACCACTCTGAGGTGTGCGGTCATGCTCTGATATATGCACGCCTTGTGGTTGATGCACTCGGCCTGCAGCCTTGTGCGTACAATGCACACCAAGGCGTGCGTATATCAGAGCATGACTGCACACCTCAGAGTGGTTTATTTATTACATCATCTCTTTATTGGATTTTGTTAACTGGGTAGACTCTCTAAGATATGCATTTGTTTTTCAGGAATAACCCAGATTAAGTACATACAGTACAGAAATTAGACATGGTAACAAGTTTCAGAGCATAACAATAAATATCTTATGAAATAAAGGACAACAAAAGCAACAATGGTCTTAACAGATTCATACTCTCATAACAGAAAACCAGAGTACAATGTGCAAGTTCTGTTTGCATAGTACAACTCAGTGGACAGAGGTCATAGACAGTATATGATGATTTACAGCAGTGTAATGTGATAATAACAGGAATCAGTGGAGACAGGTAAAGCTATTTGTAGGAGGAGGTCAAAAGTAAGTGACATGCTTTCCTGGATGGGAGGAGAGAGCTCGTTCCAGAGCCAGAGGGCTCTGTATGAGAAGGAAAATTGGCCTATTGTAGTTAGGGCCATAGGGACCTCCAGTAGAGTAAGAGAGGAGGTGACTGCATTGGAGCTTATGGACCAGGGCATCTCCAAGACTAGGGAAATAGCCATTTAGCATCTTGTAGGCAAGGTAAAGGGTAGGACTGTTGAGTCTCTCTTCCGGGAGCACCAGCGGATGGAAGCAAGGACATTGCAAAGATGTTCTGCATTGCTGGCACACAGAGCAAACTTGCCAATTCTGTGGTACAATAACTTGAGCTTATTGAGTTCAGTGCCCATCAGGAGGGAGAGAATGGGGGCCCCATACAGATGTGTGGGGATCAAGATGCTGCCAGTTATGGAAAGTTGGGCTCCGTAGTGAGATAGGCCCTAAGCCTATAAAGTACACCCAGCTTCTGTGTTAGGAGCTTAGTTATTAATTTGGTGTGTGATCTGAAGGAAGGTTCCTGGACTAGCCAAACATGAAGGTACCTTATAGCATCCATGATCTCTAACTGAATACCCATAGAGGTAGTGAGCTGCAGGAGCTCCCTTCGGTCAGAGCCAAATTTCCTGGATCCAAATAGCATGGCCTTTGTTTTTTTATGCATTAATGACAAGATGGTTAGAGATGAACCATGTTTCAAGTTCCCTAAAGTCCTTGTTAAGTCCAGAACTGATGGCATTGGTGTCTGGGCTGGTTCTATAAAGCACTGCATCATCTGCGTAAAGACGCACTTTGGCTTGACTGCAGTTGAAAGGAGTTCATTGATGAATAGCAAAAAAAAGAATGGGTCCAAGGACTGAGCCCTGTGGTACCCTATTTGAAGTCTCACATTGGGCTGAGAGACAGGCTCCCCACTTGACTGACTGCTTTTGGCCCATGAGGTAGCTTTTGAACCAATAGCAGGAGAGGAGGTCAAGGCCCAGGTTTATTAGTTTGGTCAGGAAGAGTTTGTGATACATCAGGTCAAAGGCCTTGATTAAATCAATGAATACCACTCCTACAGATTTCCATCATCTGTGGCTGATAGGACATCTGTGGCAAGGTACACCTGTGCCCTGGCGCTTGCGTAAGCCATGTTGGACATCTGTGAGAAGAGTATTTGATTCAATACGGGCTAAAATCTGATTATATGCTAGTCTTTCTTGAACTTTTTCCAGGGTGCTGGGTATGGAAATAGGATGGTAATGTTCTATAGGTTCCTTGGCTCCTTCTTTGTGGACATGAACCACATATCCTACCTTCCACTTCTGGGGTACAACACCTCAGAGCAGGGACAGATTATATAGCTTGGCCAAGGGGTATGCCAGAACAGGGATAACAGTTTTTAATAGACAAGGTTTGAGTTTGTTGTGGCCTGCAGACTTGTCCATTGTAATTTTTAAGTAGTTAATTCAGGACCTCCTTTTTTGTAATCGGCCAGAAGTGCAAGTCTGGGTGACCTATAGGGGTAGGGGAGCCACAGGTGGGAACAGAAGGGCCCTTATAAGCATCTACTGTAGATCTGTGCAAAAGTTATTGAATGCCTCAGTATCCACTTGAGGTCACTGAGAGTGTCTGCATTATAATGAATTTCATAGTTAGGCACTCCAACCCACCCTTTTAGGAGACTGTTTACTTGAATCCAGAAGCATTTTGGATTTTGTAGGTTGTCAGACTGTAGGTCCTTCAGGTACTTAATCTTGGCCTTTTGTAAACTGGACATGGAGTACTTGGCAGTTCTAGAGGCTGCACCTTCAAAAGGACATTAACAGGCTGGAGACGGTTCAGAGAAGGGTGATTAAGATGGTTCAGGGCTTGCACCACAAAACGTATGAGGAGAGATTAAGGGACCTCAATATGTACTCGCTGGAGGAGAAGAGGAGGGAGAGAGGAGACATGATAGAAACATTCAAGTACCTCAAGGGCATAAACAAGGTTCATGGGGAGAGACATCTTCCAATACAGGAGGAGTACAAGAATGAGGGGGCATGACATGAAATTGGAAAGTGGCAGGTTAAGAGGGAATGTAAGGAAGTTTTTTTTCATGGAGAGGGTGGTAGACACATGGAATGGTCTGCCACAGGAGGTGGTGGGAACGAGTACTGTGGTTGGATTTAAACATGCATGGGACAGGCATAGGGGAACCATAGAGGTAAAGCAGAGGGAGGGTCAGAAGCCGTAATCAAGTACAGGGCATATGGGCAGACTGGATAGTTCCAGCAGTTCTTCTCTGCCGGTAAGTTCTATATTTCTGTGGATATACAGGAGTTTCAGAGCTGCTTGTAATTAATAAATGATCAGGTGATATGTTTAGACCAATGAAGTTGCTAGGATTCTGAAGTCCATTGCGAGCCCTGACTTCAGGTCATCAATCAAAATATTAAACAGTAGGAGTGAAAATACCAACCCTTGGGAAACCACACTGTTGACTTCCTTCCAGTCTGATACTGTCTCATGCAGCACTACCTGCTGGGCCCCATTTCTTAACTTGCTATCCATCCCCTGTGCTATTTTTCCTTTACTTCTAAAAATATTTTTTAACTTCAGAATAGTCTTCTCATGAGGAACTGTGCTGAGCACTTTATGGAACTCTGAAGAAGTAAATTTAATCAACTGCCTTTCCTCCATCCAGTTCCTTTGTTACTTGCTCAAACAAGACCAACAAGTTAGATTGGCAAGATCTCCCTTAGTGAACCTGTTTTGATTCTCCTTTTATAGCTTGAATTTGTCCTGATGCTCCAGAATCTGATTCTCGATAAGAATCCCCTATATCTGCCATGTAATCAGAGTCAGTCTCAATACATTTGTATTGAAGTGAGCGGTACAGCGCTGCACCATTACAGTTAACGGAGCCCCCCAGTGTCCACCATACTTCTGGGTCTTGGACTTTTAGAAAATAAAATAAACTCAGTTGCGGCATGAGAAAAACGCCACTTTTACTGGATAAAGCTGAGCCTTTCGGGGATGGGAGCCCCTAATTTGTACTGTTTTCCTTTAACACTCTTTTGTTCTCTGATATAACTAAATAATTTTATTATTTTGTAGTATCTTGTGCTATGCCATGGTTAGATTCCTTTTTTATGGCAGTCCGATGCCCATTTTGTGTTTATTGCATGCTTATGTCTATCCTTATTTTCCATGGTGTATTTCTCTCTCTCTACCTTAAATGCCTTCCTTTTGTTTCTCTCTTAAATTCTGTGGTGACCTTGTCTGTTGTGACAGTGCTCTTCTTTGTTTTTATCGCTTCACTCCTTATGGGTGAGTAGTATTTCAGTACATTTTTTTATTACCCCTTGAAGAGTTCCCATTTCCTCCACTCCCTTCTTTATATTCATTTTATTGAGGTTCTTCTTTCTAACCAATCTCAGTTTATCAGTCTACCCCCTTGGAGTTTCTATTTTTGTTTCAAAATACTACCCCAGTTCTTATTATTTTGAATTATAACACACTGTGGTTGTTGATCCTAAGAGGCTCACCCATCCCTTCAGAAGAAACATGCATGCCTACATCATTCAGAACTTGGTCCATTAGATTTAACCCTCTAGTGCCGTCTTTCACGTATCCAATAAATAACAGTCCCCTGTTACATATATGAACATACAAAATGCCAGCAGAAATAGGCCTCACGGTCTACTACGAGTCTCTTGTGATTATGCAGCTAGCCCCTCAACTTGAGCTGCCCCACCCTCCCCTCCCTCTGGAATTTAGAATTCCTGTCCTCCTACCTTCCCTTTAAGACCAAAAATACCATGTCCAATGGAAATCCACTGCATAGAAACAGTCTTATAGTGTGGAGCCGGTTGTGGTCGTGTGTAAGTTCAAAACAAATATAGGATGCAACCACTCTAGTAACAAAACATGACATCCATATAGAAGATATTTCATAAGTATTTTATTTCTTCCTTGAACCCAATCCCGTTTCGTCACCTAATGGCTTCTTTTGGGGAGCTGTTAAAAATATATAAACATCTATAAATACACCCATAATAAAGTAATGAAATTCTTTTAGTCATTTTTCCATAGCAAAAAGAGGTATACATAAAATTCATGGGACTGAACGTAATAGTCGGACACAGCATATCTGATGTACATAATGTTATGAAATTTAGACATATATAAAACAATTCTGGTGTCATATGCCCAACATAAATAAATAAGTGCTCATAAGGCTACCTGCTTTTTACTGCTTGAGATATGTCTCGATGCTGCCACACTAGTCTTCCAAAATATCTAAAGTGCACAAAAATAAAACTCTTACAACACACTGTTACTATAGCTACAAAGATATCTGATACAAAATCTAATAAAGGATCTAACATCAGCTACCTGTGTATATGACCTTCATAGAACTGTGTCGATTTAAGCATGCAGATTTTTCAATCACTTAAGGGAAAGAAAACATTTTTCTTTAATAGAAGAAACCTCTCATAAGTAAAAAGAACCTGAGTTTAACCAGCATCAAATCATATTATACAAATCAAAGGATTCCTCCTATAAACAAAACTTGCAGATGTGTCAAACTGATTGTAAACCACACCAAAAGTAATATATATAGCATGCTTATAGAACACAAGCCTATCTTGGTGAGCTCCTGGCTCTAAGAAGAAACTAAAAGTAAAAAGTAAAAATCCAGCTGTCAGCATGGCACCTAAGTAAGCAACACTCAATTGTTTCACTGAATAAGAACAAGTAAATCATCGAATTAGACAAGTCAAGTATTTTTCATGTATACCAGGCTTTCAAATATATCTAGTTAACTATAAACCACACCGAGAAAAATATATATGTGGCATACTTGTGAGGCACAAACATGTTCTAATGAGCTCACGGCTCTGAAACATGGAAAGAAAATACTCAGCCGTCGGAGCGCGGCATAAATGCAAAGAATTTAATTGTTTCACTGAATAAAGCCAAACAGAGTCTATCAGGTGCATAGTGTCTCCAGCTTTGTGTTCTCATTATACTGTGGCAGCAAGAGGCCATCTCAAGCGAAGACCTCTTACACCCGCGTGGAAAAGCACCGGCTTACGCCAGTGGATGTGAAGCTACGTTATCACTAAGCAGCAAATGCTGCCCAGTGACCGTATTTCCACATGGGTAAAGGGCAGCGCACCAAAAACAAAAACTAAATATACCCTAATTCTAATAGTAGGATGGAAGTAAAAACCATCCTGTGCTCACTATTGGCAGAAAAGGGAAATTCTTCCACTATTTGTACAAGTTATGAAGATGTATAAATTGAAATATTACATCCAGTGGACAAGCATAAGGCTTAAAATACAAACAGATGTAATCATCAGAAATATAAGTAACTTTAGGGACATGGGGGGGAAGGGGGGGAAACAAGGGGGCAAAGAACTAATAATACTGTCAAATAGCATAACCACCTATCACCAGCAGGACTGCCAGCTAATCTCTTCATTAAGGCCCCAAGGGGTGTGATATGTACCAAGTTCAAAAAGCCACCAAGTTTCTCTGCAATCCAAATGTTTCTGTAAGCTACCACCTCGTGCAGGAGATGATGCATATTCCAGTCCCCAAAACTGGAGCTGTATCACCGTGTGACCCCTATCCATAAAGTGTCTAGCTACTGACAAATTCTCGTCCTTTAGTCTAATAAGGATTTTGTGTTCTAGTATTCTCTTCTTAAGCTCCCTAGCAGTCTGTCCAACTTATAAATGGTCTCAGGGGCATTGCAGCACATATATGACCCCCTTAGTGTTGCAATCAATATGGTCCTTGATCTTGTATTCTTTACTGGTGTAAGGATGTCTAAACGATTATTTTTCTGACCTGTTGCCACATGCCACATATCTGTTGCAAGAGAACATGCCCTCTTTCAAGGGTCC
Organism: Neoceratodus forsteri; assembly: GCA_016271365.2. Taxonomy (NCBI): domain Eukaryota; kingdom Metazoa; phylum Chordata; order Ceratodontiformes; family Ceratodontidae; genus Neoceratodus; species Neoceratodus forsteri. The sequence goes on along the minus strand of CM028132.1, from coordinate 359,596,487 downwards.
TAATAACAATTGTCCTGTACTTTTAGGAGTGTCAAAATCATGTACTTCTTTTATTAGGGATAAACTGTTAAAATCAATACATGATTTTGACACCAGTAAAGAATACAAGATCAAGGACCATATTGATTGCAACACTAAGGGGGTCATATATGTGTTGCAATGCCCCTGTGACCATTTATATGTTGGGCAGATTGCTAGGGAGCTTAAGAAAAGAATTCTAGAACACAAAAGAGATTAGCTGGCAGTCCTGCTGGTGATGGGTGGTTATGCTATTTGACAGTATTATTACTTCTCTGGCCCCTTGTTCCCCCCTTCCCCCCATCTCCCTAAAGTTACTTATATTTCTGATGATTACATCTGTTTGTATTTTAAGCCTTATGCTTGTCCACTGGATGTAATATTTCAATTTATACATCTTCATAACTTGTACAAATAGTGGAAGAATTTCCCTTTTTCTGTCGATAGTGTGTGGTCTGGTCCTGGAGGATGAGGCCAAAGAGCATGTGAGAGGACCCAGCACCAGATCCTGATAGTGCTGCACCGCATCCTTGCGATGGTGCGGTCCATCCAACGCACCACCACAGCCCTGAGGGGCGAGCTGCTGTGGCGAGACCCGGGAAGGCGTACCAGGCATTAGCCTGCCACTGTTCATGGTCCAGACCACACACCTAGGGGAATGGACAAAACAGGCAATCAGTGGAAGGCCCCATGGAACCTCCGCCCACCCACAGTGTGCAAAGGACAGCTGCGGCACACACCCCTGGAGGGACTGAAATGGCCCCTTGCATGGTGGGCAATGCCAGCCATCAGCACAGCACCACGGTAGCGCATGGAGGCGGACGATGTACTGCAGTGACCACATGCCCACAATGCGAGGGCCACATGACACACAGCAGCAGTGCCGCAGCACAACTGGTGGATGCCATGTGCACGCCCACCCCACCAACAGCCAGTACACGGTGTCTATGGGATGACACACAGTGGCACCCACAATGGACTGTATGGCACACACAGCTGTCCAGATGCATGCCAGTGTCTGCCACGGCCATGCCCCACTCCCACCACTGGTACACAGTGACACTGAGATGGAAGATGACAATGCTTATGTACTCCATGCTGAGCAGCAGGTTCTGCCTGTTGCACAGTGGCTGGTGCTGCCCTGGCCGCCTCCGCCGCAGCCCTGGCCCTCCTATGATCCTCTGGCCCTGTGGAGGGAATGGAGAGAGGTGGACATCAGTACAAGGTCACACATATAACCCCACTGCCCAGCCCATAGATGTCTGTGTGTGACCCTACTGGTTCCAGTGCCCACACTCCAGTGAGACCGCCACCTGATGCACGGCCCCCCTAAGGTGGACACTGCATCCCGCCGCAGGCCATAATGCACAGTCATGCAACACCACAGTATGGCACCAGTGCAGAATTGTAACATGTGCACACCTACCCGGCTGTGGCACAGCACCCCACTGGTCGCGTGCCTGCAGAATACTCAGGTGGTCCAGTGCCCTGCGCCGCATGTTCCCAAAGCAGTGCCGGCACTGCTCTGCTGTGCGCTGCACCCCAGTCCTCAGCTCCAGTGCCCTGGTCACATCCTGCCACACATCACCCCTACCCTGCTGGAGTGGCACCTGTCCATAGAGCTGGCCTTCATTTGGCTGCACCACAGCCACAAGGTTAACCAGCTCCACCTCCGTCCAGTTAACTGCACGCCTGCAACGTCCTTGCACCATGACTAGCAGTGACACAGCACACGTGACAGTCACATGAATGGGATGCATTATAGGGCGTGGTAGACTGTGATTGCAGAGCATGTGGATGTGCGGTCATTGCGCAGTCAGGGGCTATAGCACAGCCATGGGCATGCGCACAGTGAAGTGGCCTGGTGGGGGCAAGGGGTCACGACAGTGGCCGGGGGTCAGAGGCTGTAACCCCATGCCATGCGTGATGGGGGCATTATACGTATGTGTGATGGCATGCCAGCACCGCAAGCGCCATGCTACGGCACAGCGCATGGAGCGCGTGATGTGTCATAGCACCGTGGACAGTGTTGCGCACATGCGCACTGCAGCCCGGCAAACCATGCATGTGCACCGCATGCAAATGAGCTCAGGAGCAGATGCATGGTGCAGTGGGGCTCGTTAGCATCTCATTACAATTGTGCATGGGCTCATTTGCATGCCTTGCGCCTTGAAAGCACCAGGGAGCAACACAGGCCACAGACTGGTATTGCAACCTGACGGGTTTGTCACTGACAACATGGAGCAGATCTGACTGTGGCAAACAATGCATCAGAGAGCTGCAATGCTATGTGCTGACACTAACCCATCTTCCTTGGCTGTTCACAGGTGGATGTATGTCGGGGTAGAAGGAGAGGAGAGCCAGGGCATGCAGGCCCAATTTTATTGCTGCTGAGAGCGTTGCTCTGTTTGAGGCCTATGTGGATCGGCAGGGTCTACTCAGTGGTGCCACGGACACGCCACAGGCCTGTGCAGCGGTTGGGTAGAGGTGGCCCAGTATGTCAACACCCACGGGCGCCACCATCGCACTCCACAGGAGTGCAAGAAGATGGTTGTGACAGACAGGAGGCACATAAAGGACAGGGTTGCAGCCATCCAGGTGGCCCGCAGGGCAACTGGTGATGGGCCGGTGACCGTGCCACCGCTGACCGCCACGGAGGAGCTGGTGACATGCACCATCAGCCGCACGGCAGTGGAGGGCATGCCCAGTGGTGGTTTCCAGATGGGTGGCATTCCCTCACTGCATGGTGAGTATGTACAGCCAGCAGGTGTGCCTGTTGTGTGTGCAACATGCAGCTGTGCCCAAGGCCATGCCCACTGCCACAGGTATGTGTGGCTGCCGACTTGCTGTGCTGCATGGTGGCGGTGTGACCAGTGGTATGGGGGGGCTTGGGTAGGGGGCTGGGGAGATGGGTGGTGTTGGGCGCATGTGGGGGGTGCATGGGGTATGCTGCACCACTAATGCACTGTTCTTGCAGCACCAGCACACCTATGTGCAGAGGGCCAAGCAGAGGATGCCACGGACACGGATGCCCAACCCTCAACCTCAGTGGGCATCCTGAGCTGGGACAGGCCACATCTTGGCATTGTTGGGCACGCGGCCTCACTGGACATGGGGTCGGATGACCCCCTGGCTTGGCTCCTGCACAATGACAGCCTGGGGTGCTGTGTGTGGAGACCAAGCTAGGGCTGTTGTCTGACACTGATGATGATGACATGACACTGATACTTGAGAGCATAGGGGAGGTGGTGCCCGACATGCCCCTACTTGCTACACGGGCAGGGCCCAGCACTGTGCCCCAGCCGCACAGCTGCCCCCCATCCCTGCCGGTGCAGCCGTGGGTGGCAGCACAGCTGTGAGCAGTGTGGGTGGTGGTGGTGGTGCTGCGGTCATGGCAGGGGTGCTGCTCAGCAGACAGGCGGGCAGTAGCAGCAGAATGCGGGTGACATAGGGCTGTTTGCCACAGTGCCCACTGTCGGCGTGCCAGATAACACTATGCCCCCGTATGGCCTGCTGTGGAGCCTCCACCTGAGCGGGAGGCTGTGCAGCAGTGTGCCATGCCCCTCCAGCCCCCCGATGGACCAGGAGGGGCAGTCCGCTGAGGGGCTGCGGGAGCATGCCAGTTACTATGGGCCTCTGTGGAGAACCAGGCATTGCTTGCTTGTGAGGTGCATGCACTACAGGCAGGGGTGCGACAGTTGGCCAGGCAGCAGGACAGGGGCAAGGATAGGCTCACCCAAATGCAGGAGGCCATGACTGTGACATTGGACCACATGACCAGTGCCATTGAGGTGTCAGTGGACCACATGGCTGGTACCATTGCTGCTGGGTTTGCGTCTGTGGCAGCCACTGGGCTCAGCCATGTGCAGATGACTCCCTGCAGTGCGATGTCCACTCCACGGTCCCGGTGTATGGTGACACCAGCACGGCAGATGCTGGGGTCAGAGATCAGCATCCCTGACCACCCCGGGGCAGGCCTGTTTGGCTGCCTTGCCACCCCTGCGTGGACTGGGTCGCGGTCCCACACATCAACCCCTGGGGGGTCATCTGACTCGCCCCTGTGGCTGATGCACAGCTGGAGGCTGCCGATCGGCCCTGGCATGGCCACCCTCGTGGTTGTGACAGTCACGGGACTGCATGGTTGGAGTGATGTGTCCACAGCCATAACCTGACATCTGCTGCCATTGCCACATGCACATGGGGTGGCAGCATACATGTGGTGGCACGCATGTGTGTTGCGCTGCCTGCCCCTGTGTGTGTGTGTGTGTGTGTGTGTGTGTGTACCATGCTGCTTGGACATGTGACCTGGATGTGACGAGTGCTGCCCAGCACCAGTTTCACCCATGCACCGGTGTCATGCTTCTGATGCATGCCATATCCCTCGCCCTGTGTGCATGTGACTGTGTGTGTGTGTGTGTGTGCGCGCGCGTGCGCCTGTGCACATGCCAATGCTGTGGGTGTGTCTCAGTGTGCATGCCCATGTGTCAGTGTCTTCGCCATGTCTGTCGTCCTCCCCCGGCCATGCATGCATACCGCTGTGCACATCCTGTCCCCTGTGGTGTGTGCATGCCCTTGTGGGTCATGCCTATGTGACTGTGTACTCACCTTCGTTGTCCATAATGCTCCCTTGCCAACGTGTCCCGGTGTCGGCGTGCCTCCTGCACCAGTCTTGGGTTCTTCCTTCCGGGTGGTGCCTGCCCACCACCCTTCAGACCTTCTCCACCATTGTCCTCACTGCTGTCGCCCTCATTGGCCTCGACAGTTATTCCATGGTCAATGGCCATGTTGTGCAGGATGTAGCAGGCCAGGAATATGACACAGGCTTTCAATGGGCTGTATTGTAGGGCATCGCCTGATCTGTCTAGGCAACAGAATCACATCTTTAACATGCCAATAACACGCTCAGTGATGTTGCGCGTGCTGGCGTGTGCCTCGTTGTCTCTCTCCTCTGCGGGGCACGATGGTCACTGGTAGGGGGTGAGCAGCCATGGCCTCAGCGAGTATGCACTGTTACCTGTGTGGGGGGAGACATAGTTAGCCTTGCACTGTGCTGACATCTGCCCCCCTCACCCACCACACACAACTGCGCCTGCCCTGTCCTCCCTTGCCCACCTCTATGGCCATGCCTCTCGGCTGCCCCGGCACACATCCTACTCATCGACAAGGTGTTCCATAGGGATGTCTTCCCGCTTGAACCATTGGCACAGCGCAGAGCTGTGCCATATGAAGGCATCGTGTGCACTCCAGGGGTGTGTGGCACAGACATTGATGATGTGCCCCATGGCATCACACACCACCTGGCAGTTGATGGATGTGTATCCCTTGCAGTCCTAGTATACCGCACCCTCTGGGCCAGCTGGTGTGCGGATGTCAATGTGGGTGCAGACTATTACCCCTATCATGCCTGGCATGCATGCCACCCAGTGGAACTCCTGCATGTCTGTTGTACACTCTGCCTGTGTGCTGGGGAAATGGATGTACTCCGAAGCATCTGGCAGCAGAGTGTTGAGGAACTGGGAGTGGAGACGGGATGTGGCCAACTGGGTGATACCTGTGGTATCACCCGTTGGTCTCTGGAAGGTTTCCGTGGTGAGCAGGCACATCACGGCTGTCACCTTCATCTCCACTGTCATGGCATGACTCCATCTAGTAGGTGCCTGCATCTCGTCACTGCACAGCTCACAGAGCTGACTCAGAACTGCCCTGTTCAGGCGGTACTGGACCACTATCTCTGTGTCACTGAAGTTCTCGTATGTGATCCTGGCATAGTACCACCTGTGTTGGGCATACCGCCGACAGGCCCTTTGTCGGCCACACTGTTGTTCCTCCTGCCTCCTCACTTCCCTCATTACAGCATCCATCAGGAATGGGTCACTATCCATTTCCCAGTCACTGGGTCTCCCTTGGGGCCACACTCACTCTGTCTGTCTGTCAGTCTGTGTCACTCTCTCTCTCGCACCCAAGCACTCTCCCCGTGCTCAGTGTTGTGCATCTGCTGTCTGTGTGTTTGTTCCTATATTTATTGGCTCAAGTCTGCCAGGCGCATCCTGGGATGTGCTGCTGACTTGCACACTGCTCTCCAGTTGAATGTGCCATTATGCCACTTATTCATTGACACGCCCCCTGCACTTGCGTTGCATGCATTATCATTGTGCATGGCTGCAATGGCTTTTGCACTGCGCCAGTGCTCCCTTTGAATGTTGTTCGATGGTGCATCTTCACACTTGGGCAGTTGCATTTCTACTGCACCTTGCACAAGTGCTCTGAATATACGACCCTCAGAAAGCTGTCTCCTGGAAAGGATTTAGGAGTCATCACATAGCACTAGATGGCAGTGCTGAAAAAGGGAGAATGAAAGCGTTAACAAAATGTAAAAACAGTTTAACTACTTAATTGGATATAAATACTATACGTACACAGCATTGTGGTTGCCCAGTAATGTTAGTAACAAAAAAATCACGACTTTAGCAGAGGGAAAAGCAGGATGCAAAGATGATATCTGAGATTCAAAGACCATAGGCAGCATAATGGAAAGTTTTGCGCAGTGCAGCTTGTGTTTGAGCAGTACAGACACCACTGTCACTGGCTTTACACCCATAGCCATAATGGAAGGCATACTCTTGCACAGAGCAGTTTGCACTCTTGTGCAAAGGCAGTAGTTTGCACAGGCAAACAAGGGGTGGAGTTATGCATACCATGCACAAACACATAATGGAAACAGGTTTGGATACGCAAAGTGCCGTTTAGCACGGGTAATGCAAGGAGTGCGGAAACACCTTTTATCAGTTCACTAAATGCAGAAGCAGGAAGGGACACAGAAAAGCTGAAAAAAGATGGCAATGGCCTTCCAACTAACAGTATTGTATGGAGTATATGTTCATCATACTCCTTACACTTGTAAACCCATCATAACCCTGCAGCAGCACAGGAGTTGGCAGAGTTTGGGAGGGGATTTGAACCAAACCCCTCTTGCTTTAGAGTTGGCCCCATTAAGACCTCCGTATTCTGCATGCTGTAAATGCTGACTGTCCCTCAGAGGGAGGGTGAGCATTCGAGGGGAATGTTAACAGACAACACCTCAGCCCAATAAAAGGGAGGGTAAATAAAGGAAAACAAAGAAGTTTCATTTGGGGTTTGGAAAAGCCAGAGACTGAACTACAGGGGCCAGTTTGTAAAGCGGAATGCTAGTTCTTTGAGTTAGTGTTTTTTGCTGAAGGTTAAGCAGTTTTCATTTAATTTAAACTGTTTTGTGTGTTTGTTTTTTATTTTTAACCAGGAGGTGGACTGGGCACAGCCCTTTTTTAGCCGCACCTGACACAAAACACTTATGACTTAATAAACAGAAACAAGTTACAACAATACGTCATTTACAATGACATTGATTTTCCGCAGTAAATAAGACCAGCAACCTTTTTTTTTTTTAAAACAAGTAGCATTTTTAGACTCATAAATGTAACCCCTCAACCCTGCCTTTTTACTAAAACGACGGGTGGCATGCTGTTGGCGTTGGCAGCAATACCTGGTGGGGACCTGGGTTCGGGGAGGATGAGGTTACCTGGCACAAGCGGGCCTAGGTTTGGCTACTCTACACAGGGGCACCCAAGTAAATCCAACTACAGAAAGCAATAACTGTAATGTCCAGAACCAGGATTGGGATTTTTCAGTATGACTTTATTCAAAACTAGCTGAACATGACAAAGCATTGATGGTCCCCCAAGGGGCTACGTTCACTGTATATGCAGATAGAGACTACAAGGTGGTCCACTTGAAGAATGAACCCATTTTTACTACTGTCTGGCTCTGGACCCACCAGGCACTCAGCCCGAACTTGCATGCGCTTTGGATACATAGCCCGACTGGCCCGGCTCCCCTGCCGGCCATTTGACTGACGGTCCATTTGAAGAATGAACCCAGACTTTACTTGGAGAGACTCCCATCAAACAAGGAGTATATTTTCCCATCCTGTGGCTCCCCACACCACTTAGAGTCTGTGACTCCTAGAGAGATTTTCCAAGTTGCGACCCACGTCTGGGTACCCACCTCATCACTGGCCAGGCGCATGAGGCAAGTAGCAAATCACAGAAGAAATCCATAGAGGTGGACCTGGTCACTAAAGATGGGGGGGGGGTGTTCCCACCTCCGTCTCCCACAGCCCATACCTGGCCATTTCTCTGGACAAACAGAAACTTAAACTTTGAAAATGTAAATTAAACGGTGGATGACCTGAAGCACCTCCTCTACAACATTACTTGAAATCCATTAAAACTTTAGATTTTTGACTGCTCCATTTGTTTGTCCTAGCAAAATAATCCTCCCAAATAGCAGTCTACATCTTAGCTTTCTTTATATTTCCAAACTAATTAAACAATTTGTTTGCCCCTTCAAATAGAGCAAAACACTCACCCTTTCATTGCAGGTGCCCCACAGGTGAAGTACCACTTCTTTCACTGTTATACACGAACAGAAACTGTAAACAGGCAGCTTTCTTGTGTAGTGGAAAATTAGGGTGTTGCCCCTTGAATCCACAGAGGGACTTTTCTCTTCCACCCCCTGGAGGAAGGGGGGCACTGAGACCTGGACAGCGGTCTCCACCACTTTAAACTGGACTCTAACTTTCTCCCAAGGAGGTAAACAGAAAAACACTTCCTTCTACTTGTAAACAAAACAGTAGACTTCCTTCTTGCTTTAAGACAAACAGAAGACTGACCTTGAAAACTCCCAAAGTTCTAACTCACTCCCTGTGCTGCAGATTCCAATGTGGCTTATGCAGCTGCAACAGTTCTATGGTGATGTCATCTCTCAGTCTCAGCTGTGACTGAGAACAGAGTGAGACAGTGTGAAACTCATTTAACTGGAGTTTCACAAGCTGCCTTCCCTGCCTACTACTAGGTCTTACTGAGATTCTAGTAACCCCAGGTAACAAAGGGGTTACATAAAGCACTCCTGAGAATTCATTTAAAAAAGTAGGACTGTACCAAGAGAATACTCTCTTATACATTTCAGTTTTACATGGGGGTATTTGATAAGGAGCTGATTTGCTATGTCGATTGTTGATTTTTAGGCCTCAGATTAATGACACCTGCCAGGACTGATGGTTCCAAATTGACTGCGATACCAAATGAAAATAACAGTACTAAATTTAATCCTGATCACTGGGGGGAGAAGGTTCAGCTCCTTATATAATACAAAATAGCCCTGTTTACGCTACCGGGTTGCTCCAGAATCTCGATCGCTTCTTTCTGGTGCGCTGCCAGCTGAGCCCGTAATCAACAGTTTACACAGCCATCCATGCAGCACTGCAGTGTGCATCATGATGAGGCTGTTCCTTGAGGGGAGAGAGTTGTTTGTAGATTTTGGCTCAGACAAGTTGTGGGAAAATTGGCCTCTGCCGCAGATTGAACACATAAGAGGGTTTACACCACACAGTAACACGCTCGATTCACTGGACATTCCCTATATGGCATCAGATCAAAATGTGGGATCCGAGGTAACCTACGGTGCACCAGTGAGTGTCTACATGGTATGATTTGCAGCGCATCAGCTGCTGTGCATGGGTTGATGTGCTGCAAATCGAGTGGTGTAAACGGGGCTAATAATGCATTTGGGTTTGAGCTCTAAGCACAAACCTACATATGTTATTAAAAATGACCTTATATTTATCACCAAATACCTTATCATGGTCAATAAATAATATGTTCCATAGTCAAGTGTTGGGAGCAACAATTGTTTTGCGATTAATAGTCGTGCTTCTTTCATAAGTGAGTTTAGGTTTCTATAAAGGAAATCCAATTTTTTATTTATTTTCTTCCCCACACTATTGATATGAGGAACAAAATTCAAACAAGGGCCAAGTAGAATCCCTAAGTACCTGAAACTAGGAACAAGTGGCAAGGGTGTTTCATTTATACCTCTTCTAAACAATCAACAGCCTTTCTCAGTCTTTATGCATTATCGAATGCCATTACTTTGGTTTTCCCTTCATTAAGGATTAATTGATTTTTTTCTAGCCATTGTGTCAGAATATCATATTTGCTTTGTAGGATAGGTTGCAAATTATTTACTCCTATTGCTGATTATCAAATTACAGTATCATCCACGTACATTAAACTATTTTCCCCCTGAGAAAGGACAGGACAAGTCGTTTACAAAAATCGAAAAAAGCAACGGGCCCAGCACTGATCCCTGGGAAATGCCTGTGGTGACCTTTAAGGGTGTCCGATGTGTTCTGTCTGTGAGTGTTCCCGAGAAGCTGTCTGGTTCGCTACCCTGTCACACATATGTCATGCAGTTTAGCTTTTCTTTGGCATACTGACATTTTATTACATTCTGCTGTACATTCTACTTTGACAGCACCTACTCTGTGTGGATAACACCTTTTCTATGTGGGTTAGATGTGGGGATGGAGCATATGTATGGGAGACAGTGAAGGAATGTTGAGAGGTGCTGTGTGCTGTGTCAGTTGTTGGACCAGTGCTACTGTCAGTCACTTGCAGTGGTAAGAAACCCTTGGCCAGCACTGGTTTGGAGTAGCACATGTTTGCTGCTCATATTAAAATGAGGTTATAATGACATGCAAATGTCCTGTTTTCCCCATCCATGGGAAAAGTGGCCATTTGCATATCATGGTTCCTTTATGGGGCTGTGTAACTCAAGAGCAAACAACTTCTTTGCTCCAGTGACTGAGGGGCCTGCCTCTGGCTTTCTAGCAGCTATACCTCCTTCCTAGGCTAGCAGGGGACCTTGGATGCACTTCATTGCCCTGTACTGCAGTGATTGTATAATGGAATAGACTTTGCATGTGCAAACATGGCTCTGCACCTCTTCCACAATACCACTTTGCTCATGTCAGGCAGCTTTGATCCTGGTAGGGTACTTTGCCCTGCACTTTGCTCTAGCTTTGGAAAGGCTGCCCCTTGTTTTCTTGCAGAGGAACTTACCAAGAAAGAATGAGGGGAATGTAAAAAATAGTAAATTAAGGAAAAATGTGCTGAACTGCATCTGAATATTATATTTTAAACCATTTGCATGAATACTTAAAAATGATCAGTTTGCTTTGAAGTCACCCAAGATGAGGATCTGAAAGTGTGAATCATTCGGAAGGTTTATAATAGAGGTAAGCAGTAGATCTAGATATCAGTTTTAGGCTTGGGAGATCTATACATGCCTAAGAGGGGTGTGGATAAAGACAAAGACGGATACAGCTGAATTAGAGTCTAGGATGAGTTATTGAGTGAACTATACAGCACTCATCCCTTTTTATGTTTGCCTTGTGTGCAGCGAACATTTTGTTGTGAGAGTGGGTTTTGAGAGGTGTGACATTGTTGGTCCGAAGCAGAGCAATCTGCAAGGGGTGCATCAGTGCCACACCAGTCACCAGTCAGGCCAATCATGACACACTATTGGCTTGCTGAGCAGAAATGTCATGTATTTCAAAGGAGAGAGCCAACCCATTCATAGGTTGGCTCTTTCCTTTGATCTACGCCACCCAGCAAGCAGAGCTGATCTGTCATGATCAGCCTGCTGAGGAATTTTAAACATCCAGGAAGGGTCCCATACTCTTGCAGACACCAGTGTAACAAAGAAAACAGTCAATCGATGTCTGTTACTGGTGGCCCCATAACTGTCCCTCCCACCCAACCCTCCTTCTCAGCACCCACCATCTCCCCCACCAACACTGGGGGTGCCCAATCCCCCAGTGTCCCACCTAAAAGTCCCTCATAGCTTTTTTTAAATATACCCTGCAAAAGAGAAAACCATCCATCGATGTCTGTTGCAGCTGACGCTGTCACTACGACACCCCAAGGCCAACCCATGTTAACCCTTGCTATACCACAGTAACTGTTACCCCCCCCCCAAGCCCAACCCATGCCTTGCTGTGCCATGGACAGATAAATCTGGTCAAAATTCCTATATGTTCCAGTTGTGCCAGCAGTCTAATTCTGGCATGGGGTGCCCAATCCCCTCTGTTGGCTGCTACCCTTACCCTGCCTGTTTTACTTATGCAATACCGAGCCGCCCCGGTGTTGCCAATCATAACATTAACACTGGGTGCCCAATCCCCCAGTGTCTTCACCTGAAATAAAAGAAAACCCTCCCTCATAGTTTACTTTTTTAAATACACGCTGAGAAAAAAAAAGAAAACTGTCCATCGATGTCTGTTGCTGCCCCGCTGTAACTGCCTCCCCCCATCCCATCCCATATTAGTCTTCCTGCATGGGGGTGCCCAATCTCCTGTGCCAGCTTCTACCCCCCACCTTGTCCAATATAACACTGACACTGGGGGTGCCCAATCCCCCAGTGTTGCAACCTGAAATAAAGAAAACCTTCCCTTGTATTTTTTTTAATTTTATTTAAATAAACCCTGTAAAAAAGAAAACCATCCATAGATGTCTGTTGTGGCTGTTACTGTTCCCTCACCCAGTCCTACCAGTCAGCACCCCTCTCCCCCTCCCTTACTTACCCACCAGGGGTCCAATGCCATTATCGTCTCTGAACCTCAGACACTGACATCTTCACTCTTTAACGCTGGGCCATGATGGTACAACAGCAATGCCAGTGGTGAACATTTAGAATTGACACATGGTTGTTTGAGTTGTCCAAAATGCAGGATTTGCAACTTTTTCTGAGGCAGGTTTCATTGATAGCAATGATATTAGTTTGATAAAAGTGCCCAGGTTAACGGTTAGTTTAATTTAGGGAGTAAGGTGTACACATGACGTGAGTTATTATTTAACCTTTCATATGGCTGTAACAGTCAGGGTTGTTGATACATTGGCCTGAGAATGAGAGATACATGTGGAGAGTGGGTTAGTGTAGTATTATATCAAAACACACACACACACCAAAAGTGGATGGAATGTCTAAACAGCTTTTTGGTCTCTGGTAGCCCCTTTTTCGCTAAGTAGTTAAGGGAAATTAAAATGAAACCGAGGAGAGGGTAGAGGGGTGCCCTGTTGTCAAAGCCCGTGAAGAGAATCTAGGCACGTCACCAAGGAGCCAAGTCCAGGAAGGACCCACTGTGTCAGCCAGGCCCCAGTATGACCAGTGTGACAGAGACTGCCCCTCTGTTACAGAGGCTGCAGTTTCTGGATGGGATCTAGGGTGAAGTCTGGGGTTGGTAGTTGTCTGTGGTTCCATGAGTTTAAATGCGAGGATAGTAGCAGCAGGATAGCATGAACAGTGAGCATAGGTAATCCACGTTATCACAAATGAAGGACTGCTAGAAGAAACCGATCCTTTGGGGCATGTCACTAGGTTTATTTTTAGTGCAGGAATACATTGGTGGGGCTACTTCAATTAGAAATTAATAGTTGTATTGTAACAATATGGTCTTCCATACCTGTCCTTTATCTGTCTATTAAGGATAAGCGGATTAAGTGCTGGGTGTTTATGAATGATGAAGGATTACTATTTCAATCATGATTACATAATTTTCTGATGCATTCTGGTGAAGTGCTGAGTAATCATGAATTTTATTTTTAGACTTTTTAGACCAACTGCATTAATTTTTGGTCTAGGTGCTACACTGTACACTGTTTCAGCCTGCTGAGCTATGGAGTTAGCTTTTAGGGCTCTGATTTTGGCTTTAATTTGATTGGTTTTCAATATATGTTTTATGGCTCCTTATCAGCAGTGTTGCACCTTCAGCCTAGGCTTACAGGCCTGTCCTGTCCCATCCCATCTCTGGCACTTAGCTCACCTCCACATTGCCACAGGCACAGCTTCTGCCCTATGTGGTTCCGGAGGGATCTTCTCTCAGCATCCCCCATTGGTTCTCTAGTGCCAGGAGGTGAGCGGACAGTCAGGAGGGCAGGGTCTGAAAGCACCATGCATCATCCTGTTCCTGTTTGGGGGTTTTCTGTTCTGTTATACTCCATCCTCAGGACACTAGCGACGAGAGTGCAAAGTGTGCATATGCATGCAGTTGTGGGCTGCGTAAAGCACCAGATGGCATCTTCCCACCCAAAGGCGCTCTGACTGTACTGCCACCTGTGGGAACCCAGGTGACAGTACTGGCAGCAGAGCTCACAGGCCTCCCTCCCTGGATGAGGAGAGCATCCTCTGGGATGCGCGATCCTGCCCCCTTCTGGTCAGGCCCAGATTTCTCAGACTTGTTTCAGAACCTGGATTACAAGCATCGTAAGCAGCAACCCTGCAGCTGTGCTGATAGGCTGATTTGGCTTTCTATGGAAACTCTCTGCAGTATTGCAGGTGGTAGATTCAAACCTGCATTACGTGCAACTTCATAGATCGAGGGAGCACTCAGGACCAATTGAAGAGCACTTTTCTTCTGTGTGTGGGACATTCTTATTCTGTGATGAGTGTTTCATGCAGAATTGCCCTGGATATGGCATGTTCGGGGCAGATTTTGTTTTTATTTTTTTTTTGTTTGAAAAGTGTTTTTATTGAGGAAGGCATAACATCAATACACATATAAAGTACAAATCACCAACGAGCAGAATCGGTCCTCTTTTTACTACAATTAAAGAGAAAAGAAAAGATAATAGAAGATTTTTTTAATTTGTAGTGCATTATTGCTTGATCATGATCAATAATATATTAACGCCTCTGCTAAGACTCCTCTTAAGAGCAGTCTCACTTACATTCTTAGGGTATCAGAAACGCTCACCTTCGGTTTGTGATCCTCATACCCTAACATTGCACATGAGACTACTCTTACAACCATAAGAGTGGTCTGTGCAGTGGCATTAACATACCAGAGATGAACACATCAGTGAATTGTACACACATCTGTCCACCCACATAGTACGCAATTATACCGACAGCCTGGTTTGCATTAATAATGACCTCTCTCTCTCTTCTTTTAAAAATCTAGGAGACACTACCTCCGACCTCTCATAGTGCTTTCTCAGGTCATCAACTTCCGTTTGTAGGGTTTACATATACCTCATACTGGTAAGTACCTCTTATCCAGGGAATGCACATTCAAAGGAATGGTTGAACTCCTTACTATCTGAAAATGAAACACACATATACACATGGGAGTGCACTGCATATGTGAATGCTTGTCTCTGTCTCTGTGTGTGTGTGTGTGTGTGTGTGTGCATGTGTAGGGGATTATTCTTCTATCTAATTTCCTTTGTACATTTACAAAAACAGTAAATACTGTGTGCAAGTGTGATTGTCTTGGTACTTTTGTTTGGATGGTTTGAGAAGCTGACCGTGATATATATCTTCTAAGCTGGAGCTGAAGTCACTTGCTTTCATTTCCCAGTTCAGTGTTTTTCAAATATTGTAGGCCTTACACAAAGTTGCTACATTGGTTTGTACCTTCCTGCAGATCTTTATTAAAAAATTGTTTACTTATGCTAAGCCTTTTTCGAATTTGGTATATCTGGCTAGAATGACACTTTAATATGACCTGTTTATTTAAGGAGCAGCTGCTTGGTAAAGGTATTATAGATCAAGGAGTGCTCCCGACCAAACAGAGCACTCCTTTCCTTTGCACATGAGACACTCTTATTCTGTAAAGAGTATCTCACAAACAGCTGCCCTGGAAACAAGCTTGTTCAGTGTAGGTTTTATAAAATGTTAATATATAATTCATCAAGCTCGATCAGTAATCTATTAATACTGTGCTGAGCCCACTCTTATGGTTGTAAGAGTGGTCTCACTTGCATACTTCGGATATGAGACCTGCTTACCTTCAGTTTGTGGTACTCGTACCCTAAGAATGCGCATGATACCACTCTTACAACCCTACGAGTGGGCTGCATGGTGGTATTAACTTACATATACAGTATTAAAAAGAATGGTATCTTTATGTGCCTAAGTAATGTAACTTTTACATGTGTATTTTTCACCATTCCCATACTTTCTGTTTTGCTAATTTCTGGTAAAAAAGAATAAAACGGAATCCTTGAAATGTCATGACAGAAAATACTTCCTGGCAAGGTACTGTGGGCAGTATATTTCAATGGGAAACTGCAAATATGTTTGTAACTTTGTAGATAAATAAAGCTTACTGTCATTAAAAATATAGATTTTACAGAAATATGCGATTTTTAACAAACCTCGAGCTATGATTGTGGATTGAAAGATCTTAACTTGTACACCCTTGAGACAAGGGGGGGCCATCAGTCAGTGTCAGTGACTCCGAAGGTAGCACGCTCGCCTCTGAGGCCAGAAGATCAGAAAGCTGTGGGTTCCATCCCCACACCAGGCACCTAGGTTAATATCCCAGTACTGACACTGCAGTGCAGCATGAGGTGAGTGCTGCACTCCTGAGGTGCCATCTTTTGGATGAGACATTAAACCGAGGTCCCATCTGCCTGTTCTGGTGGTAGTTCAGGTGGATGTTAAAGATCCCATGGCACTTCTCAAAAATATTAAGGGAATTTCTCCAGTGTCCTGGCCAAATTTCCCCTCATTCACTCAAAATACTACCAACAGCTTAATCTGATTCAAGGTGAGCTGGCATTCATCTGTATCCCTCTACCCCGGGTCGTGCCTGAAAATAGGCAAGAATTTTGTCTAGTGCACTTACCCAGCCAACAAAAACTAAATAAGTAAAATTCATTGACGCATACATTACAGATATCCCCATAGGATTAACACTGTGAATTGCAATGAACTCTTCACCTGAAGTAGACGTGGGGAACCCACTGGCTGGGGGAAGGTTCAGGAGGGAGTTTCACAAGTGGTGTTTCACAGAAAGAGTGGTGGACAAATGCCGCAGACAGCTGTGGGAGGTGGACAGCACTGTAACAGTGAATGGATTCCAGCATGGGTGGGACAGGAACAGGGGGACTGGTAAGGACAGGAGGAAGTGGAAAGGGATAAGTGAAGAAGATGATGGTCATATGGTCGTCACAAGAGTGTTGGGTAGGGTTGGTCGCATTGGATGGGCATTTGGGCCTTTCTGCCATCACGTTCTGTGTTTCTGTTTAGCAGATTGTTTTTTTCTGAACCAGATTTTACTGGGGCAGAAGAAAATAAGAGGAGAGTTGTTTTTTATTGTTTGCAAAATCACACAGATGGCCAACACAATTACTTACCTAAAAGGTGCAATGGGTTATTGAAAGAAGTGTCTGTTTCTTTTGAGAAAGATAGACATAAATCAACAGTTTTTCATGAAAATTCTTGGGCTTCTTAGTTGGGATTTGCTGATATCACAGTTACAGAATGCCATCAAATTTATAATCCACAGAGCAATCACTGCAAAAGTAGAAAGCCTTTTACTAACACATTAAAACATAATTAGTAAAGTAGTAATCTGCCCATTTCATAGAAGTGAGTGCCTGCTTTTAATAGTTATTTAAACACATTACAATATACAGTCTCCACATCAGCCATAGCTGTATTTCTTGTCGCAGTAACATAGTATTAGGTGGTAGTGGTGAAAAGTACTTAAGAGTCATCTTGTCTGCCCCTCCTGTCATATTGCAGTGTGTATACCCCAGTTTGAGAACTGATGCACATCCAAACTGAACTATTTACTTGTTTTTGATACCTGGTAAGATACACCAGGTATACACATGCCTATTGTCAGGCACAACCTGGGAGTTACAGACTAACAGCAGGAACAAGGAATACAGCAGCACAGTGACAAAGAATTTAGAGCAACGTCATCCTAGGGTTACAATTAATAGGTAGTGATACAATAAAAATAGTGTGGCCAGCTAAAATCACTGCTTGCTAAAAAGGGGAAATTGCTGGAATATTACCCCTTCTCATACTGTGTAACCTTAAATGCCATTCTTGCCCAGGAATTTGTCTTGTCTTACTGTGAAAGTCTGAACAATGCTAGCTTCCACCACCTCACTGGGTATGCTATTCCCCGTACTACCTACCCCCTATGTGAAGTACAAATTTTCAGTGTGTTAAATTTTATATTTGACACTAAGGAGGTGCTGTCTTTCGTTAGGCTAATATTACTATTGTTGTTATAATTATCATCATCACAGAAAGACTGAATGATCTGTGGAATAAACTTCAGTTCTTCCATCCTAAAGGTGGTAGGAAACAATATTTTACACCTCTAGATGCCCTCCTGTTGTCCTTTTAGTGTTTATATGATATTCTAATAAGTTTTGTAAAGCGCCCAGAGCCTCTGGGATTGGACGCTTGAGAAATCAAAATTTACTTACATATGTACTATGTGCTGTCCAATTTTTAATACCCTACCCGACCCTTTCTCACCCACCCATCACCGCCTACTCCACCCCAGCTCTGCCTGCCCCCCAATTCCAGCACTGAATTTGAATGGTTATGGAATTATTGCATTGTGACACCCTCCCCCCATTATGTTCCAGGGTGCTGCTGAACGTAAACACAATGCATGGACATTTGATCAATCATTTGTGACATGACAGAATCTATGGCGACAGCTCCCTTAAGACCCAAGACTAACTTTACCAAGCATTAAGAGTTCTAAGATGACTGCCTCATGTTTCCCCTTCTTTTAGTTTCCCTTTGGTCTCATAACTGAAATTCTGGGCTTAGCATTTGTAAGTTTGGACAAATCACAACATTATGGCACCAGTCCTTGGTTTAGGCATGGTTAGTAGTGCACTGACATAAACATTTATTTTGTAACTATAAGGTAGTGGAACTGCCTCCACCAATCAGAGCACAGCATTACTGTACCTCTTATCAACCATACAGTTGCTGCCTCATGCTGTTCTGGACAGCTGATTCTCATCTTGGTGACTCCTGCTTCACAAACTTTTTCTGTCAGAGACCACGGTGAATCAGCTGTCAGAGTGTTCTACATACAAAGAAAAATGTGTTTTAAAATGTAAAACTTCCAGATGAACTCCCAAACGCAGCACTAAAAAGTACCTGGAATTCCATGTTCTTTCTCCACACGTAAAACCGCAGCTCGAAATAAAGCAAAGGTTTAATTCAGGGTACCTCCCCACCAACATAGAACAGATGCCCCATTTCAGATTCAAAACAAAACACATACCTTAAAAATAATTGTTTTCATGAAGTCAGCGCCTCCAACACTAAAAAGACATCCTGTCCCCCAAAAATATTTCAAAGTCGGAAAAAAAAGTGTTCCCCAAACTCTGCACCTGCAGCAAAACTACCCGACTGCACTGCGTGTCAACAGCGCCTCCAGCATGACTACCCAACTCTACATGAAAAAGACATACTGTCCGTCACCCCCCAAAAAATTTCAAATCCTGAAAAAAAAAAAAAAACCTTTTTCCCTGAACTCAGCATGCAGCAAAATTATCTGACTGCATGGTGTGTCAACGGCCACCATCACAAAACAGAGGCCCATGGAATGTACCAGAGGGATAACAAACTGTGGGGAACAACAGAAAAATAAGCAGAAATACAAACATAATTCACAACAAAATTGATAGCGTTTTGTAGTGGAGGCAGTTCCACTACCTTATAATATATAAATACATAGACTTAGGGGTATGTCTTACAGGATAAGAAGTTTATCTCATGCTGTTTTGGGCTGACAGAACCGCTCTGCTTCGCTTCACGGTCCTGTTGCCCAAAACAACATGAGATAACTTTCTTATCCTGTAAGAGACACCCCTAAGTCTACGTATTAATATATAGTATTATGTGTTTACTTTGTGCATGCATATTGAGTTAGTGGGCCAATAATATATCCTTTTTAAGTTGGCCCTTAGAGTACAGTATGCACTCTAAAGCTGACTTAAAATGATAACCAGCCGTGCTTGAACCAAAACTGTGAAAGTCTGATGAAACTAGAAAAGGATGCACTAGTCTCACCACCACATGTTGGTAAAATAGAACACTATTACACTTTATAACACTAAAAGTATGTCACTTATTGCACTTAAAGTTTCACTGAAAGTTCAGAACTGCAGCAGCAGCAGGTAAATATAAGCAGTATCCCTCCCCCCCTTCCCAAGTAAACAAGACTTGACATTGTTTAGCAATGAAGGCAGTGCTTAATCAACTTTATCACCCTTAATACCTACTACCTACAGCTGCTGTACTGGTAAGCGAGACTCTTTTTTTATTTTGAGAGTTCAGTTAACAAAGCAAGACCAAGAGACTCCCACTGCCACTGCCAGAAAGTCACACTCACTCCCTTGCTGCTGTTCCCTCCTCAGTCTCCAAGAGGACTCCTCTCCTGTTCCTGTCTCAGGTATTTTTTCTCATAGTCTGACTGTCTCCTGCTGAGTCACTGACTCAACTGGCAGGTAACCATTGTTGGATCCTAGTGACCTACTCACTCAGTGGTGTTACTGTCTGTGCTAGCAAAATGGCGCGTTCCTGCTGTCACGCACTGGAAGGATGCTTGATATCAAGCCAGTCATTTGGGGAATTACAGATGGTTTGGTGGAAGTGCCTCCATGTCTGTCTGAATGCCATTGGCCAGAATTCACACACACAGACACAGGACCAGCAGAAGAGTTCCTAGAGCACAGCGTTGGAAGGGGGAGGGCAGGCAGAAGGTGGGCTGAGCTGATTCAAAAAGAGGGGATGTGACTACACACAGCCAAGGCAATCTTCATGTCCCAGTACCACCCATCTCGATACCTCAGGGAAGGAGGATTATGTGGGCAGGACCCCAAAAAAAGATTTTTTAAACAGATGTTTTTTTTCTTTTTTTGTAAGTGAACAGCACTGGCTTTCACAAGCCAGTAAAACCCATTCAGTGAAATAACTACTGGCTCAAGCAAGCTTTTGAGAGCCAGCTGCAGCACATCACTGAACATAACCATGGAGAGGGGGAAGGGCACTGGAGAAAAACAAATACAAGGGGTTCTAAGGTGGCAGGAAAGTCTGCACCTGAACAGTTGCAAGGTAGAAGTATTCCTTAGCTGGAGAGGGAGCTTGTTCCGGGTGCCTGGTTTTGAAAATGAGAGGCCTTTCTACCAAAGTCACGTAGTACAAAACAAAGATAAACAAGCATTTGTCAATGCCAAATGTTGTCTTACTGGCATTGACATTGGTAGTGCAGGAGTTAGAGAGATGCATAATAGGAATGGCAGTGAAGTATGAAACTGATGCCAACCCCACCCCACCCTGCAGAGACAGACAGGCATTGAGGTGTGCCTTTGGGTCATCGGCCATAACGCTCATGCCATTTCACCTCACCCTACCCTGCAGACTCCAACAAGTGTTGCATTGTGCCTTGGAGTTTTCGGGCCTTATGCTCACCCCATTCCATAAGGAAATACATTGAGATGGGTGCAATATAGGAGAATGGAGTGAACTTTTGGGCCGAAGAGTACAAAGTTCACCTTGATGCCTGTCACTGGCTGGAGGATGGGAGTGGGGGTGAAATGGCATGAGCATTACAGTCAACAATCCAAAGTCACACCCCTGACGCCAGTCATTCTTTACAGGTTGGGACGTTATGGTTAGAAACCCTAATGCCCCAGGTATTTGTTGGTATTTGCGCTCCACATTTTCAACATGGGCTTTTTGTGACCCCACCTCATGAAAGCATTTGGAACTTCCGCTCATGAACAGTGGCACTGTGATTTTCTTAATCTGTCCTGAACATTGATTTCCCACATCGACTGCGACATTGTGTGCCAGATGTGCGAAAACACATTTCGGGTAGGAAGTGAAAAATGGCAGCTGTACTGTTCATAAGGAAGTGTGAAAAAATGGAAATGTTGAAAATCTGGAGTGAAAATATTAAAAATTCTCGAAGTTATGAACATGCGTGGAAACTGCACAATGCATGTTCATAACACAGTCATTTTTTTGGAATTTTAATACCAAATTTGCAATGTACACTTTTTGGGAGTCCACCTCATGAACAGTGATACTGTTGTGTCATTAATCAGTCCCAAAAGGTGATTCCGCTCAGTGACAGTGAAATCACCTTTCGGGACAGAATAATGAAATGTCAGTGACTAAGTTCATGAGGTGGGGTCCCAAGTACCCCATGTTGAAAATTTGGAGCCATAAGTTGCAAAAATGGCCAAGATAGCCACCTAAGTTGAAACCCCCCATTGATGCCATCATACAGCTTACCGTGATTTTCTTCAGTTCGCGGTCATCTTTGAAGAGTTCAGACATGTCCCATTCCACCGAAGATCAACGTGCCGGGCTCCATAGGTAAGTATGAGTTGAGGGTGTGTGTGGGGAGGTGGTGTGCACAGACTGTGGGTGCGGGTTGCGGGAAGGGGAAGCTCCGACTCAGTGACAGATCGTTTTTCTTATTTTCAGGAATGGACATTGCAGGAAGGTTTTCTTTATTTACATGTGAAATGAAACAGCTGTTTGGCACACTGGGGTGGGCTCCCAGTGTGCCCATGACTTTAGGGGGTTATGTTGGCCACATTGGGTGGGCTCCCAGTGTGGCACACAGTCAGGTGGGGTGGTGGGGTAGGGGCAGGAACATGCTGGCGCGGTCGGCTTCAGAACACACGCAGGCACGCTGGGGTGGGCTCCCAATGTGCCACACAATCTTGAGGGGGGTTATAAACATGCCAACAGGGAGATTGGGCACCCCATAGTCGGCTTGCTGGGGATTGTGAAAGGCGGGCAGCGACAGCCGCCACCATGTTTATTGAAATGTTTCAGCAGGCAAGGCATGCCCTGCAATAACGGGGTGCTCCCTCATTGCAGCGGCAAAATTTTTCAAGTTGGCGGCACACTTCTCAAGGGCTGTCATGGACAGCATGCTCATTCATTGGTGCCACAGAGACCAGCCCAAAGAAGCAGTGGCGCCATTGGCTGCAACACGGCAGCACCTCCACAACCTGCTACTCCAGCAAGCTGTCACAAAATGTTGCTTGCGCTGCATGCGTAAGACAACATAAAAAGGCACATAACATTCCTTAGCAGTAGCTTCATCCTTGCAGAGTTGATATCAAACATGGCTGTAGAGGTCCTTCTACTGCTGAAACTTGAATTATCTTTCATGGTCCTCAGGTATTCAAGCCACATGTTACTGAGTGATCAGTTTTGATTAGCTTTTTGTTTTGTTCTGTAATGAATTCAGATCCAAGTTTTATCTCACTTTTAAACTAATCCTACAGATTTTTAAAAGTATACGGATAAGTGATGTTTTGCAGGTTTATTGATTGACTAATGAATTTTGAGTCATATTGGGGTGTGTCCAGGTGACAGTTCTGGGCTGCCTTGCTAACCAAATCCAACTTCATCCCCAGCCCTTTCTCAGACAGAGGCTGTTTACAGAATCTTGCTTCTGGTCTCCATGGCTCTGTACAATATCCCAATAAAGAAGACTCAACTGGAGATATGGAGATGAAGGTCAAACGTCTGGAGCAGGAGAAGAATGAACTTAACAGGAAACTGCAAGGTGAGGCTTTTCAGACAGATCCCACAGGGTTAGTGAAACTATGCTTTGAAGGGGAAAGTTGTCTATCATGGACCTCACTGAAGAGCTTTATTGTCTTGGTTAACTTTGTTGTGTAAAGAGACAAGTATACTGTAGCAGTGTAAGCCACCAGCTATTGCTGTCCAGGTTCTGTTGATAATCAGGTCATTTTCAGTAGCTTAAGTAAGCAGTAACCTATGGCAGGGTGTGGGTTTATAGGCATTTAATGCACGACTGGGGTGTGTTGTAAGGCACGGGGCCACATGCAGAGTGTCCTCACAGCACCCCAGGCATGCATTAAATGCCTATAAACCCACACCGTGGAGTGGGTTATTGCACTTATAACATGGGTTATTTAAAAAATCAAAAAACAGGGACAGAAAGGTTTTTTCCCTCGTGTAAAAACTGGAAAAAAGGGACTGGCTCCTTCCACCTGTCAAAATAGTGCCTGACAAGAAAAGCACACTGCAGCCCTGCAATGTGACACTTACACTACTGATTTGATGTGTCACATTTATTGGGCCCGATTCACAGAAGAGTTGAACCGGCGCAAGCCCCAGATGCACTGAACTTGGGGTGCATGGAGCTTGCGGTAGTCCCTAGCCGAAAGTCGGGATCCACAGCCAGTGTGCCCCGGCCTGTTGTTAGACCAGCTTTTTGCTGGTCTACCACCACCGTCCCAAATATGGGGCTTGTGCCACATGTTGGGCGCAAGCCACCGTAAATGGGGTACCTTGTCACAAAGGCCACAACCTTTGTGGATAGAATTGCACGATGCATCGCAGTGGTTGGTGCAGCACCGGGGTTGATGCAGGCTTGACCAAGCCTTGCATCCACCTTTGTAAATCAGGCCCACTGTGTCACACACTGCTACTGTCACCTCCACATCTGCATGAC
Source organism: Neoceratodus forsteri (assembly GCA_016271365.2). Lineage (NCBI taxonomy): Eukaryota > Metazoa > Chordata > Ceratodontiformes > Ceratodontidae > Neoceratodus > Neoceratodus forsteri. Next base: position 359,572,309 of record CM028132.1, on the reverse strand, counting down.
TCCACCCCCCCCCCAAAGAAATGGAAACTTTGTTGAAAGCCTCTCTCCTTCTGTCTCACTCTCCCTGCATTGCGCTCTAGGAATTCTGTTGTGCATGTCGCGCTGCCACTCACTGCATGTCTCTTGCTCTGGCTCCCTCTCCCTTTCCCATTCCCCAGTCACTGTCTGTCTCTCTCTCACTAACCAAAACTAAAGCTGCTTCCTGCTGTTACACACACTGACACTGGGAGACAGAGAGAGACAGGGAGGGGAACTGACAGGAAAACTGGGAGGTCCACAATGCTCTGTCTCTCTCTCTATCCCCCTCCCATCATTCACTCTCTGTCTTCTGTTTGTCAAAGCAGCAGCCTGAAGCAGCACATTTATACACTGTCGCCAACCTACCACTGAGTGAACGCTGACCTTCTTTCCCTACCTCCACCTACTGAGACATTTTCCGAGCGGCACCCCTGCAGCACCCTGACACACTCTGTTCTGTGAGCGCCACCTCTGGAGCACCCTGACACAAGACAGCACAACACTGTTATGAAGATGGCACAGTAGGGACACGTGTTGAGGACAGGACACCACTCTCTGCCTCTCCCATTGCTCACGGGGGGGGTGCCGTGACTGTTGAGGCAAGTGCCTGCACTGTGGTGTCTGTGTGTGTCTGTCACACTGTGTCTGTCTCTCTCTCTCCCTCCCGTCGACAGTCATCAACACACCACATGATCGGGAAGACACACTTGTCTATGAACGATGGCCAAGGAGACAGACAAACACCACTGGACACAAGAAAGACACACACACTGCTGGCAGTGCTGTCTTGCTCCACGGCACCTGCTCCAGCAGCCACTTCATTTCTACCACCGCCCACCCCCATCACACAGTGGCAACAACCTGTCACGGTCATACACATTAGAAGTATGACATGAACAGGCACGGTACTACCAGACTTTACTGTCTGGCACTAAATGACAAGAGTTGCTGTGTGCAGCGCCGATCACCCTCTCTCTCTCTGTGACCAGGACACCATGGCAGCTAATTGGCACACTGTTCTCAGGTGTCTCAGCTGGTGAATGGGGGGTTGGGGGTATGTTTGTTTTTGCCAAGAAACAGTTGTACATGAGTCCCGATGCCACTTCACTAAACCCACTCTCCTGCTGTCTCTCTCTCCTGTTCCGCCACTCACTACCAACATCGTCAGGTCCACATATGACATTGGTGGGTAGGAACCTTCAACTGCATGTTGCCTGTGCATTGTCACACAGCGAAACCAGGAAAGACGGTGATAAGCAGCTGCTACTATTGGTAACTGTGTCCAGGATTGCATGGTGTCACTGTGGTGCTGCAGAGTTGCTCGTCACGGGGGGAGTGGATGAGAAATCGCCCTCCGCTTCTGTCTGCACTCTCCCATGGGACCAAGGACATACTCTCCCAACTGTAGAGAAGATGGTGGACACTGCTTCTCTGAGCCCCACTCAGCGCATGTAAAAAGGCAAGGTTTTCGAACTTCAGTGGGCTTTGCACACAGTGCTGGGGGCCTGATGGAACTTGTGCAGACTTCCTCATACCTGGGTCAACTCTCGGTGGTGGGGGGGAGGGTGGAAAGGAATGTGGGTTGTGCACATCAACATCAGAAATACAGAGGAGAGTGCAGCAATTGTTTGATCTCTCCCACTGTCTCTTGCATTATGACACATGATGCACTGCTCGGTGCTACTGGTCCATTACCAAGACATAGCGAGCTATGGAAAATGAAGGTCTGCCTCACTCTTTCTGTCTGTGTTTCTTTGCTTGCTGATTGCTACAGCACTGAGAGCATGGTGGACTGCCTTGGCAGTAAAGGCATATTTTTCTGCTTTGTCTCAGAGGTCCACTGGGTGGGTGGGAGGGTAGGGAGAGACTGCAGCACTTTTCATTTCTTGCTCTACTTATAACATGGGTACAGAGCAGGCAGCACTACTATTGGTACACACATTTCACTACTCAGTGGTGACTATCCTGCAACACTGTGCTACCACTCCCTCTCGCTTACACACTTATCAATATGGCTGACTTTCAGAGTCCAATGCCCCAGACAATAACACGTGCTGTACTGCCCCAGACAATACTGCTCCAGGGAGCATCACACTAGCTGTGCATGTATAGGCATTTAATGCACGGTCACCTGATGCTCCTGTACCAGTAGTATCAGTGCCTGCTCTGCACCCATGTTATAATTAAAGCTGGCATGTGAGTTGAATTGTTACTTCAAGCAGTGTGTCTCTCTTCAAACCTTGTGATGCCTTGAGGTAGGTGGTTATATCTTGTTTCAATTTCTTTATGACTGAGGCAGGCATATACCTTCCTTCTGCTACAGTACTTAGAATTCCAGTCATTTGTATGCTTGTCTGACCTATATCTACGTAAAACTCTTAGCACGTGCCAAGCATTTCCACTCCATCTATGGAAAGGATTCTGGCCTGCTGCATGGGCTTTCCTCACTAGGATTTACTGGGATTCCAGTTTGTACTACTATGATGAAGAGATGAAAAAAGACAATGAAGCACATTACCCAAGGTTGTAAAGTTACATTGCAGTTAGCAAAACATGAGCATGCAAGACCTATAGAATCTGAAACCCTAACCACTATACTGTGGTCTAATTTACAAGGGTCATAAAGCTCTTTCTGAGGTAAAAATGTCATGTTTATGTACTCTGCTGTCTGTTCCACAGAGGCTCTGCAGAAATCGTCCTTCACTCCCATCACCCCTGGAGGTACTGGAAAAGATTCTGAAATTAAAAGTCTAAAAGAGGAGATGGAGATATTAAGGAAAAAGTTAGCAGGTACTTTAAAATATTTCTGTCTTCCTCATTGACAGTACCCAGTATTTTAAGTGCTTAATGTATTTGTCACAAAAGCCAGCCCTGATTAAAGGTGCAGTCCTTAACACTATTGTCCCTTGTCAAGTTGGTGTGAAGCTGTCACGACAATGGTGTGACGTCTGAGTTTGATTTTTCTTCTCGCCATATAAAGAACCATGGCTCATCACAGAGAAGACAGGCTCCAACCTGACATCCCCAGGGCTTTGTGTAATAGCTCATCCTGAAGTATTTGAACACAGCATTGAGGCATTTAGGCCCATAGGTGCAGTGCCTTGGTGTATCAGAGCACTGAACTTCCATGCTGGTTGATGCCGATTGTCTAAGCAACAAATCATGCATAATGTCTCACCACCTAGAGCATGCAGGCTGGGTTTCCCATGAAATCTGTGCTTGTGGATGGATGGATGCCTGCCTGCAGATGCTAACCGTGTATGCTTCAGTGTTAAAAGGTAGAAACTGATGTCACTGAAACTGAAAGTCTTGTTTATTCACAAGATACTGTAGGGTGATACCATGCATACTATCTCCTAAAATCTTATTCCCAACAATGAAGGTTAATTATATAATAGGAAGAAAATTATCTGGGCTCTGATTGGTCACTGTCCTTCTTAATCAGTGACATTATCTGAGCATAACATCACTGTATGAAAGTCTGGCACACACGATTACACAGAACCTTTTGTTTATTTGTCAAACTCTGTCCGTGCTCTGAGTCACACACCTGCTGTCCACTAGTATGCTGCCAGCAGCTGTAGTGTCCCTCTCTGGCTTTAAGCAGACCGCCATACCTCTCAACCTCTTGTCTCATCAATCAGACAAGGCTTAAACAAATCAGGGACACATCATAAAAACTAGTACTATTCACTCAGAAAGCTTGTAGAATAAAGGGATTTGTGTTAAGATGCATTTTCTGAAAAAGAACATGTCTGTAACTTTAATGTTTGACATTATTTTCTGCTTCTAATCCTCACTGTTCTGTTACAAAACGCAAATTTTATGAGGGACAGAGGAAAATTTTGAGGCAAAATCAGGGACGTCCCTGAAAATCAGGGAGAGTTAAGAGGTATGCGGACCGCAGTTGAGTGCTGTAAGCAGAAGAGAGCTACTAACACCCTCCTCCCCCATTTTCCAGTTCCCAGCCAAATTTTCAAACCAGCAACTCCATGCAGCTTTACAGAATAACTAGAAACCCTTTAGCAATCACTCAGGTTTTAAAATACTGAACCACAGTCAAACTGTCGGCTTCATTTTCAGCATGCATTTAGCGAGCACAGCCAGCACATGACTGCCTCTCCTCAACATTGCAGTATTTTCCCAGCAGAAAGCAAAAACGTAACTATTTCAAATCCTGTTGTCCTCCCCACAGCCCCCCCCAACCGTAGCCCAGCAGAACAGAACCTTACATACCTCAGTAAACTGGCTCCACATAAATGTAACAAAACTGAAAGCCACTCTTTGCTCAACAGCCCACGCAACATCCTGACACTCAAAGCACTCAGCAGACCACGCAAACATCCCATATAGAGTGATGCAGTTTAACTTTCCACAGTCTGGAAAAAACTTTACCAGAGGTGGCAGGTGGAGGGTTCACCATGCACTGGGATGCACAAAAGATGAACAGTTAAATAGACAACAGAGGGAGGTATAAATAATGGCAGGGGGAAGTGGGATACACAGACACCACCACCTACTGGCCAGCAGCAGTAACAAGGTACTTTTTTTTATGTATGTAGACCTACTCATGGAATAGTTCAGTTCAGTTTTATTGATCAGTAATTTGTTGGTCATGACATATACATCATGCACATCCTATAAAAACACAATAATCAGCAAATATATATAACACATGCACAAGCAATATGTTTCACAAGTTCACATACAATATATGATAAAAGAGTTTTATACATTTCCCCATATTATCATTATATGAAGACAGCATAAATAAGCATAGTATAATAGTCTGAGGTCACTTATATTGCAGTCAACTCCATGAACAGATTTTTATTGAAGTTATAACATACAATATTGCACATTTCCCATGTCGGCTTAATCCCCCCCCCCACGACTGTAAGCGGCTTGCAGGTTTTTACGTCCCATGTGCATCACTGTACACTTTTTGACATTGAATTTCAGCTGCCAAGTTTCCGACTACACTTCCAGAATTTTCAGGTCCTCCCTCATGACCTCCACCCCCCCAACGGAGTGTCCACCCTATTGCAGATCTTTATATCATCTGCAAATAGGGACACCCTCCCTCCCAGGCTATCCACTACATCGCTGATGTAGATATTAAAAAGGAGGGGTCCCAGTACCAACCCCTGTGGCACCCCACTCATCACCCCCCCTTGAATGTACCCCATTTACCACCACCCTCTGGCTTATGTCCTTCAACCAGTTTTCCACACCCCTAGTTATTTTCTGCCCCATCCCTAAGCTTTCCAGCTTATTTATCAGCCTTCTGTGAGGGATGATGTCGAAGGCCTTACCGAAGTCCAGATAGGCCATATCCACTGCCCCTCCCTGATCAACCACCTTTGTCACCAAATCAAAGAGCTGTATTAGGTTTGTCTAATATGATCTTCCATTTGTGAAGCCATGCTGCCTATCATCTTGTGGTCCGCTGTCCACCTGGTAGTTTACCAGCCTTTCCTTTATCAATACTTCCATCACCTTACCCACCACTGAGGTGAGGCTGACCGGGCAGTAATTGCCAGCCTCCTCCTTGTTGCTCCCCCTTGTGCAGTGGCACCAAATTAGCCTTCTTTCAGTTGCCTGGCACACACCCAGTATCCAGACACAAGTTTAACAGCCTCATCAGAGGTATAGCCAGCTCCACCCTCAGTTCCTGGAGTACCCTTGGGTGCAGGCTATCTGGCCCCATTGCCTTGTCCACCTTTATCCTGCCTAGTTTCTCTCTTACCCTGTCTTCACTGAACAGGCTAGGATCCACTCTTTTGTCTTACCTACCCCTCCCTCTCAACTCGGGTCCCCTTCCCTTCCCCTCTTCCTTGAAGACCTAGCAGAAGTAACTATTAAGCACCTCGGCTTTCTCAAAGTCCTCCTCCAGTTGTATTCTCCCCTTCAATCATACTATCCCGTTCCTTACCTTCCTCCTTCCCCCTACATAGCTAAAAAAAAAGTTTTATCCCCCCTTTTGGCCTGCCTCGCAATTTCCTCCTCCGTATCAGCATTAGCCCTTCTTATCTTCTGCCCTGCCACCCTCATCTTCTCCCTGTAAGCCTCCCTGGCCTCCTTCCTCTGGGTCTTCTTATATGTTTTGAATGTTCTTTTCCTTTCCATAATTGCCCCTGTCACCTCTCAAGTAAACCAGAGTGGCCTCCTTCTCTTTTTGTTCTTTCTTACCTTCTTAATGCAAAGTTTAGTGACTTTCAGTAAACCCCCCCCCCCAATAGATTCCCATAATTCCTCTATGTCTCCTGTATTCTCCTTCCCACCATTTCTTTCCTTAAATATCTTCCTTATTCTGGTGAAGTCTGTTTGCCTGAAATCTAGAAACCTTGTGCTGGCTGGTCCGATTTAAATCCCTTCCTGTCTCCACCCCGGATCTCACTGTCCTATAATCACTTGTACTTAGGCTGTCTCCCACCACCACCTCCTCCACACTTTCCTTGTTTGTGAGGACCACGTCCAGTATGTTATGGCCCCTAGTAGGCTCCCTAACCAGCTGTTGCACGAAAGCACCTTGAAGCGACTGTAGGATACCTCTGCTACTGGCTGATACTGCTGCCAGGATCTCCCAGTCCACATCGGGAAGGTTTAGGTCCCCCACTGGCAGAATCTCCCCCTTGAGAGCCATCCATTCAGCCACCTGCATCAGCTGCCTATCCTCTTCCTCTCCCTGTGTAGGAGGTCTGTATATCACCTCTAGCCTTACTGATGCTCCAGTCCGTTTATCCAGTGTGACCCACACTGGTGTCTGGTGGCTTATATAAGAAATGGTTTCTTCAATACACATATGGGGGACCTGCTTTCATCATACCATACGCTTTTATCCAGTACTTGGCCAGTCTTTCTCTGTACTACATTGTACTGGAAGTTGTCCCAGTTCCATTCTAACTAGTGTAGATGGGGCACCTTGAGGCAGACCCAATAATTTTTTATAATATATACTTGTTAATGTGTCCATTTTTTCTTTGTTACCCAGGCCCCATATTTCAGCACCATATAATAACTGGCTTTTTATTTTAGCATTTATCACAACCTTTTTTGAGTTTCCTCCACATTTGTATGAGAAGCTTTCTAGCAATGGGAGAAACCTTTTTTTTTGTTTGATCATTTTTTAATGTTTATTCCGATTTAAATTGAGTAAATATAATCCCTAGATAACAAAAATTATTTACTCTTTCTATTGGATGGTCGTTACATTTCAATTTATAACTGCCAATCCTATTCCTTCTGTTATTTTCACATACCGTGTTTAACTGATGCCTAACATGGTTTCCGCAACGGTCATAGTACTACCACTGCCCTACATAAACTCACATCTGACACCTTACTGGTGATGGACTCTGGCAGGCTCACTGGGGCCATCTTTATTGATATGACCAAGGCTTTTGACCTTGTTGACCACTCCCTCCTCTTTGCTACCCTAAATTCTTTAGGGTTCGCGCAAAATGTTGTTTACTGGTTCGAGAGCTATCTGTCTGATAGGTCTCAATACATGAAATTCAATTCCACCCTCTCTGATAATGCCACTATCAACATTGGTGTACCTCATGGGTCCATTCTAGGTCCTCTGCTTTTTACCATTTTAATCAACAGTATTACTACGAACCTACTCAATACCTATTCCCTTCTATACGCGGATGACATTGTCCTGTACTGAAGCGCAACTAACATCGTGGACATTAATACTGAACTCTCCAGTGATTACCAGCTTTTGCAACAGTGGCTTGTAAACCACAAACTAGTCCTAAACTCAGCTAAGACACAAGCTATGTTATTTGGTACCAGTCCCAAGCTCAAACACTCCCAAACACACTTTAATGTCTCCTCCATGGATGGCACATCTGTCGGGGTGGCAAACTCATTCAAGTATCTTGGGATCACTCTTGACCCATCCCTGAGTTTCGACCTACACATTCTTACTACCTGTAAGCAGGTCAACTCTAAACTTGGGATTGCCTATCGAACTAGCTATGCGCTCACTCCCTCAGCCAGACTCACTATAGCCCGTGGGCTATTACTTCCCTCTCTCACCTATGGGGTTGCTACGTTTGTCTCCGCCACCAACTCAAGTCTTCGAAAATCAGATGTCACCTACAATAGCATCTGTCACTTTGCATCCAGCTTCCCCCCAGCTCAAACATCATTGTCTCCTCTACTCTGATCTAGGATGGCTTCCACCACTTGAACTAAGGTCCCATGCACTTGGGTCCATTACTGACAAAATCATCAGGTCCCGTATCCCTAATTCACTGGCCTGTCTCCTTCCCTACCAGAAAACCAGTTATGCACTGCGCTCTGTGGCAAACATCCCTGTCCTCATCCCGAGACATCGCACAAACAAAGGTGTCGTGCCTTTGCCTGTCATGCACCTCACTACTGGAACTCACGGCCTATAACCTTGCGACAATCTGAATCCCACAACTCCTTTGAGAAAGAACTCCGACATCATCTCCTTTCCTCCTACATATGCTCCTGCTTCAAACCACCCTAACCCTTACTCTCCAACCCTACCCTCTGACTGTGTTCTTTCTAGGAACCTTGGGCCTACCCCTTCTGTGAAATTCCTACTCTCCACCTTTCATTTACTCATCACTTTCATTTTATTACCCCACTTCCTTCTCTCCCCTCTTGGTTTATGCCTTCTCCACCTTTCTCCCAATGCTCCTTCTTTATCAGTCTTTGACTGGAGGCTATTGCTCTCTCAGCACCTCTTTCCCGTAATTACTTGTACAGTTCCTGGTCGCATCATTTTTTGTATAGTCTTGTGTAAATATTAATTACTGTACTTTGATCTCACTCCCTCATATTTCCCATTGTGACCTGAGTGTATTTTGCCTTAAGTTAACTTAAAAGCTTAAAAAGCATAACATTCCTGCACTTTGAGCTATGTACCATGATGTCCTTATTGTAGTTTGTCTCTGTACTCTCCCGGGTCATGCCTGAAAATAGTCTTTCTGGCTAGCACACCTACCTGGTAAACAAAAACTAAATAAATAAAAAAATAATTTATTTCTAAACACAGTTCTGTACACTGCTTTTGGAATTTAACCAAACTTGTACGTATTCCTAGAAAACATGTAGACAATAGTATTACATCGTTTGCATAAGCCACGTATGGGCAGCATCTGGAGCCCACCCCTGGCATGTGGAGATCTGCATCGTATAATTTTGTCAGTACTTTATTAAAGAAAAGGTTAAACAAAATAGGTGACAGGACGCTCATAGTATAAAATGCTAAAAATACTTTTTAAAACACTATTTTTTTATGTTTTTATTTTTTTTTAATAAAAGAACCATTATATGATAGCAATAATGCACTTCAGGGTGTGTGTCGTGCTGGAATAGCGTCACTTCTGGTCTGTTGGATGCACTTTGCCTGCAGCCTCATGCCCAAGCACCCCAGGTTTGCTTAATTCATATACTGTATATGTGTATGTGTGTAGGGTGTGTGTCACTCAGCAGGTGGGGGGCATATTCAGATTGTGTTCATTCTGGTTTACACCTCTCTAACCTGAGGCCATTACCTGTTCATAATGTTATGGAATGTTGTCCCCTGAGAGCTGGGTTAAATTTTACAATGCTGCAGGAGTATATATACTGTATATACATATGTCCAGACTCTATACAGTATACATTCGGACATCTTCAGCACTCAAATTAAGGTCCCACAAACTCATTTCACAGGTATCTTAAACCACATAATCCTAGATCTCTTAAAAATGTATCCATGGCTGGCACCTTCATCTCTAACCCCAGACTGAGATTTCTGGAACATGTACTGGTGGTGAACCAACCATTATTATCTTCCTATGAAAGCAAGGAAAATTAGGGGTTACAAGAAGGGAGAATGAAATGTTTGCAGTGCAGTCAAGGGCATAAGATTTGCGATGAAGCGAACTTAAACTTCTGGGGAAGTCAGTGTGAAGTCAGGAACTTCATGCTCCACAAAGCTTTGTGAAGTTCTCCGCTTACTCGAACTTTGCATGGAGAAGGTAAAGAAAACGTTTTGTAGTCACAGCTGATTGAATACACCGGGTGGCAGTGAACTTTTCTGCAGCTGGAGGAGGTGGGATTGTGGAGATGGGTGGTTTGCACAGCACAAGGTGGTTTTCAGTAGGGGACATGATTCACAAAGCTGTAGGGGCGGGGAGCAGGGTACTAGAAAACTCAGGGTTGGGGGGCACAGAATTGTTCTTTAAAAAAAAATTAAGTAATTCTGCCATTGTGGATGCAAATCACTATCCACTCTGGCAGTTCTGCTGGATACAGCTGAGTTACTGGGTATTTATAAGCTAAACTACTCCCACCACATGCAATGGCATCCTCTAGCTATGCCCCATCAGCATCAGATATTCTTTCTCTCCTGGAAGGGATGTCTCCTCCTTTGCAGCTCTGTGTGTGTTACTGGATTCTAGTTTTCAAGCTCTAAATTATTTGGTAAACTTTGACTTTTTTATAAATTTTCAGCTCATTGACCACATCTCATTTTCTGGTTCATGCTCCATCAATGACTTTGGGGATGGAAAGACCAAAACCTAGTTTTAAGTGCTACATGCACGTGGCCAGAAAATGTCTGCCACTGATTTGCATGACATGTGTCTGTACTGCCTTGGAGAACATTACAGTGTAAAGCAGTGTCCTGGGTGCCAAGCTATGCATCCAAAATCGTTGGAGGAAAGGAAGGCTTGCTTTATCCTCTGCAGGTCTAAGGACTACAGACTATCCTTGGTGACTGTAGGGTCAGCAGCCCAACTTGCAACTTCAGAAGAGGAAGTTGCAGCGGCCAGGGTGGGCTCATCCTCAGTCTTGGTGGTGGTACTGGCTGGGCCTTCTGGAGATGAATTCTATGAAATGTATTTGACCCTCCAGACCTTTGTCTAGACAGAGCCTGCCCTATGAGCACAAGAAGCACTGTCGACATCACTCATGAGACTATTAATGATTTCATTCTGTCTGCTCTTTTGGTTCCCCCAGCTGGTCGACCATGGTCAAACTTCCACCAGTCGAGGAGCAGGTCAAAACTTCCATGGTGGCCCTGTCAGTGCCTATGACCTTGACTCTGGTTGAGCAGACAGTTGAGATTTTCCTCAAGCCAGTCTACCAGTTGTCAGAGATGATTGCTGAGATTCACCAGTCTTGCAGACTGCAATTCTTCTGGTCTTCAATCAGGAGGAACTGGCTCAATCAGAGGTCCCAGCTGAGCCAACCCTGGCTATGGCTACCCCCATGGTCATTCCTTTGGCAATCACTCTGAGAACCATCATGGTCTCCTTTGTGAAGAAGGTGGTCTACTCAGCTCTGCTGGTGGACACCCTCCGTCAGCCCAAGGGTCAATGGTCGAGGTTGAAGCATGGCTCACCTGCCCTATCTTGCTTGATCCATCAGTACCAGTCCAACACATCGACCTCAGATGAGAATCGACATCAACACTGTTTTCATTGACAGTACAAAAACCTTCTTTGGTAACAGTGGTCCATTGCTAGTCAGGGTAGAGCTTTGGTTCTAGGACCCTCTAACCATGACCCACCTATTGGGCTTCACATATTGTAGCATCTGCCTCTCCTCCACTGGTTGTAGAGCACCTTCCCTTGCAGCCGCAGGTGGTGGTGGGGGTACCTACTATGAGGTCCCACCTAGCCATCAGTCTGTCCAGTCTTCTGTTTGTTGAGGTAATTCAGAGCTCTAGGTACACCACTGAGAAATGAACTAGAGCAGTCTTCAAGGAACAGTCAGACTTGGAAGGTGGGTCATCCATGGCCTCGAATAAAACTCTCCAGTTCGATCTCAACTCTTCTGACAGCCAGTCTTCACAGTCAGACTTGAGCTATTTTGAGCTTTTGTTCCAGCTAATGTCAGAATCCATGGAAGTCCCATTGGCTATGGTCCAGAAACAGTCTGAATTCCTGGTCACTGACATCTTTGACAAGGACAGTTACTCCAGAGTGTCCCTCCATATGGCTGAGGCCATTATGGGGCCAACCTTGGACCTTTGACAGGATCCTTTCTTGCCCAGAACCCCCTACTCATGTGTTCTGCAAGTATGCAGTCCCCATTGAAGGCGTTTGGAGTTTCTCAGACCACCCCTCCACAGAGGGCCTGATGTGCCATTTTGGCCTTTTGGAAATTGAAGGGCCATGTGGATGAGGATAAGCCACCTGACAAAGAGTCATAGAAATTGGACCATGCAGCCAAGAAGGTCTACACAACTTCCTCTTTTTGGTCTCCAGCAAGCCAGTGATGCCTTGAGGATTGCTTTCTTTGGCCATTCCTTGTTCAGCCTCATTGGGGAAACTCTTCCACTTGCTCCCAAAGCAAGTTGTTGATAAGGCTCTCCAAGTCCAAGGTTGCATGCAGGCTAAGCACCAGCTCTAGACAACCTTGGACCTGGGTGATTCCTGTGCATGCTGAGTAGTTGCAGCCGTGTCCATGTGCCTTAGGGCCTGACTGAAGTTGTCAACCTTCATTGGTCAGCACAAGCTGACCAATGTGCCTTTCTTGAGCACTGACCTGCTCAACTTGGGAGTGGAGTGGCATCTCACCCGTATTGAGAAATCCAACACCAGCCTCAATTCTGTGGCTTTGTCCCAGAAGAACCCTATGCTGGCCAAGGCCAAGAAAAAGTCCTTTTGCCACAAGGGTTCCAGCCACAGCAGGCTCAGCAGCTACCCAAGTAAAGGCAATTTTAGCATTAGCTTCTTAAGTAAAAGTTCAGTGGTTAGGGCAAGAAAAAAGGGTGGGTGAGTGTGCATCTGGTTCCCAGCAAGCCGGAGCCCCTCTAAAGCTGCTATGTTACTGGTTGCTGGGTGCCATTCACCATTCTGTCCAGTCCCTGTTCCACCTTCTGGATAGGGGTTGGGTCATTCACTTCTTGACACAGTTGTCCACAAAAGCTGTGGACAGGTGGGTTATAGAAGTGATGGGCAAAAATGTGCCCAGGGACTTTGAGGCTCTCCCATTGTACTGGCCTTGGGGGACTGCTAGGAGACTGCCAGAGTGTGGATAGTGAACTGTATCCATGATGGCAGAAATATAGGTTACTCACCTGTAACCATAGTTGAACTAGTGGTACTGTACACAGCTCACATCCACACAAGCTACCCGACCTCCCCTGGTAAGTGACGCACAGATTCCTGTTTCCACCATGCAAACTCTGATGTCAATTGGACAGAGCCAGAGGATGCCACCACACATGGTGGGTGGAGCTTATATAAAAGATGTCCAGTGACTCAGCCGGATCCAGCAGAACTGCCAATGTGGATGTGAACTGTACATCACTGGTACAGTTACAGGTGAGCAACCTATATTTTTCTTGACATTGAAGCCCTACACATACTGTAGTTCTACACTGGTGAAGTGTCATTTCACCTGGCTGAAACCTATACTAAGGGCCACTTCACTAGCACTTTGTGTAGTTTCACCAAGCAAAGAACTTCACACAGTGCTTCACGAAGTCAGGAAACTTCACAAAGTTCAGGTCAAGTAAAGTTTTCCCGACTTCACACATCTTTAATTATAACTACTGATCAGATATAAGGAGTTTTACAGAATTTGATGACATCTCCTCATTATAAATTTAAATTATCTTCAAAAGCATTGTGGTTATCCAGTCATTGGGAGCATTTTATTGCATTTGTTATAGAATTTCAAGTATTTAACATATTTTGGTATCTGTCTAATTGGCTAATTGTAAGTGACATGGCTTACCATTTTTTTAACCTGGCTTAGAGTCATTAGCCTAGGTTGCACAAAGTGTGGGAGGCAGATGCATTTCTGATCTTGGATGCCTCCTGGCTCAGAGATGGTGACTGATTCCAGTTATTACATGACTTCTCCTTATAGACCGGGGAGAGAGTTCTGTCAGCAGGAATGCATGACTCAAGACAGAGGGGAAGTTCTGCCACCTATGTGATGCAGGTCGTGGACCTATTATGAAGTGATCTCATAGATCTAGTCCTGTGTCAGATGGAATGTGGCCGGGGGCCTTGTCCCAACTACTTCTGACTGTTTCAAAAGGTCTCTTATCTTGGCCATGCCCCAGTTGGGTAAGGGCGGCATATGCTAGGGGAAATAAATGGATGGAAATAATAGTACTACTGATGAAACCACCATGCTGTCTCTGTCTGATTATAGAGCCCAGATGTTCTGGAACCCCCTTTGTGAAAGTTCTAGCTGGCTGTACTCCAGGCCATTCAGATCCACAGAAGGTTACTCCAGGATAGTAAAAAAGGTATAATAAGCAGTGTCTACCTGGGACCTGTGGCAGGCATTCCTGATGGCATGGTTTCAAGTGTCTGTGGTTGATGCGTAGAACAGTATTGAAAGAAATGGCGCACACAGAGTTGGTTATCAAAAAGCTTAAGAATTCATTAAGTAACAAGTGTGCCTTTCAAGAGGCATGAACACCTCTTGGAAGGCACATATGCTATTTAATAAATTATTTGCCTCTTGGAAGATGTACTAACTATTTAATAAATTCTTAAGCCTTTCTGATAACCAGCTCCATTTGTGTGCACCGTTTCTTTCAGTTCTAGTCTACAACCTTTTGATCAGCAACACCTTAAGATGACAAAGTGTTCACTGTCTCTTGTAACAAACCATTATGTCTAGAACAGTCTGACCCACTAGGCAAGGAGGAACATGAGAATGTACAATAAAAGAATATTTTGGCAACAGGCAGTGGATCCAGTACACCAGATTCAGGATACTCACTTGTCTCCCACTGCTAAGCTGTTGTATTTTAGAGGCCTGAGGAACTGTTCAGACTTCAGTATATTGGTTAACATAATAGCACACAGGTATCGTTGGTACTCACTGTTACCAATAAGGTGCTTGAGACTAAATCCCCAGACAAATTATGATTCAAGAATGGACAATAAATCCTCCTTCAGTGACAAATTACAAGAGATGACCTTGGCACAAAACTTTCACTTTGGTTTTTGTATTGGACAGTTTTCTTTCTGCAGTGGAAATGTCTGCTGTAGAGGACACATTTCATTTTTCTCTTGCTTTTGTATGTATGTTGGGTAATGGTTTGTGTAGTTTAGTCTTTGTTGTAGCACGATATAATGTTCTTGTGTTGAATACAGAATGGTTTCTGTTTCTTGTATCAAATGGTGATACATTATTATTGGATACTTTTACTTGATGTGCACTGGACAAAAAGGTGTGGTTCTCTTGTACTGGAAAAACACAAGTATCTTCAAAAGCCATAGTCTCCCACAATATTTCAAATATAATAACAGTAACAATGTTGTAAACTTACTTTTAACCACATTTCTTAACCTTACATAACTTAGGAGATTGCAAACAAGGGATAGGCAGTCCTTTGTGACTGGGAATCAGGCCCAGTAGCTTTCTTAAAGTTTAAAATGTCAGAAGAATATATGGCATGTTAAGAAAAATCAATTTACACAGACATAATAAATTGAATAAAAACAGCATGCAAGAACAGCTCTAATGGTATGGTAACATGTAGTGACATTAAAAAATAAAACATTCTCCACAGTGGCTTATGGGACCCCTTGCCTACCAAATAACTTCTTCCTGAAATGTAATACATAGTTAGAAACATCACCTAATTGGCTCTAAAAGAAACAAACTGTAGGGGCTAAGGGGCTCATCATTTAGGATCTGGGAGATAAGGGGACACAAAGGTGGCTTGGACAGGGCCCAAAACAAAAATAATGGGTTGCAGTGATGTGATACAGGGCCTTAACTCTGCTAAATGCCTAGTCTGATCCACCCATGTGATTTGTGTCTGAAAATCTATGTAATATGGCTAAGTCTAATAGTGCTCACATTGAGCAAAGATTGAAATCATATAGGAGACAAGGGACCCTAAATTTAAAAATCAAAATGAAACTGAAGATGTTTGCATTTGTTTGCATTCACTGCACTGTCTTTTGGGACCCCCAAAACAATCAAAAACATATATTTTCACAAGTACAGTATCATTCATTGTTAGCAGTGCCGTTGCCAGGATTTTTCCGGGGGTTCCTTTTTTTTGGTGTCTGTACGTTTTTCCAAAATGCCGGGTGTCTGAGGTCTGCCAAGCCACCAGACACCCAGGGATTCTAGATGCTCTGTGATACATTTTCTGGCTTATTTTGAAGCTAAATAACTCATATGTATATGTTAGTTCTCCTCCACCCCCTTGCTCCACAATTATGATGTCTGGCTGCATGGTGAATACATACTTGTATTATATAAAGAGTCTGCAGCTGCCACCTGCTGCCTTGACATGCCATGAATGTCTGCATTTTGCAAACCTCACATACAGAATAGAAGTATGTATTCACCATGCCAGGCAGATAGTAGGGGTCTGGGTGCTGCTAGGCCCTCACCTGAATTTTTATAAGGTATGTTCTTTCTTTTGTAGAAAGTAACTTTAAAAAAAAAAAAAAGTCGGGGTCTGGGGGCCGCTAGGCCTTCAGATGCCCAGGGGTTCTAGATGCTCTGTGGTGCATTTTCTGGCTTATTCTTAAGCTAAATAACTTGTACCTGAACTCTCCCCAATCCCTTTGCTCTAAATTGATACGTTTGACTGCAGGGTGAACACACATTTTTCATTCTGTACATGAGGTTAGGAAAATGCTTATATTGCAGTATCAGTGATACATACAGTATACTGGCCACAGCTTTCACCTGCTGGCTTGACATAGGCCAGACGAATGTCAGCATTTTGCTAACCTCGTATAAATAACTGAAATATGAATTCACCCTGCAGCCAGCAAGATATTAGGGGTCTGATGGCTGCTTGGCCCATAGAAGCTCTTGGTTAGTGTATGCTAAGTGGTTCATTTTGTGATTAATTTTATAGCTCAATGAGTTATCTGCAACTGTCCTCCACTCCTGACTGTCAAGACAATTACTATGTGTGTGACTCACATTGTGTACCAATATAGTAATTACCTGATAATAGCAAAAGTCCGTGTACTGTGCCTCCTGACAGTTTTTAGCTGGCTTTGGCTGGGTATTGTGCAGTACTAAATTGTTGCTGTGCCAGCTTGCTTTAAGGGCATTGGCCTTGTGGCTGCTGTGCTCCCAGAAGCCATGGATTATGGATGTTCTGTTTTGTGGGTTATGTACATAACTCACATCTCCCTTACTTTTTATACCCAGTGTCCGGGTCAATGTCCCACATAAATAAATGTCTGAAATGTACCCTGAATATGTGTCTTGGAGGACATAGCACTGGGATTTTACTGCGACTTGTCCAGATATTACACATATTAAACCCTTTATCCCTAGTTCGCAAGCTGGTGCACGTTCTGAAAATAATTAGCACACTGCTGTCTTCTATAATCAACAGTGACCTACTGTGCTAGCTAGACTGCAAAGAGCTGGACTGGAATCTATGGAGAAAACTCAGTTGCTTACAGATGCCACCCATTACTTTGTTCTTTGGTAATAAGTGATCCAAATACCCAAACATAGCTGATAATTATATAATCTGCAATCTCACTCTGCAGCAATCTCTATTCCACTGAACTCCTTATTCTTCATTGTCAATGACAACAATTAAATAGGAGACATAAGTTTCTTCATTATCCTTACTTTTATACACTGTTGGTCTAACATATGATAGAAAAAAATTCCACACAGATAAACATAATGAAAAATGAACCAATTTGAATATGTGTCTTGGTAGAATGGAGGCGCCGAGCACTGGGATTTGATGGCGACTTGCTCAGTATAACACAGTATTTGGTTCTGGATCATGATGTAACCCTTTCTCCCCATTTCACAAGCTGGTGCACTTTCCAAAATTCAACAGAACCACACTGCCTTGTTGCATGTTTAACCAACATTGACAGTGAGCCACCGTACTAGCTAGGAAGCAAGAGCTGGACACAATCAAGGGTTGACCTATAGATAACAAAGAACCTGTACACTGGGCAATTACTTCTGCATCCCAACCAGGGGCAAAAAGGTACACCTGAAGATCCCAGGTAGGGCCAAGTAGTACATCCAGGAGTACACCTATTATTTTTGTAACTAAGAAGTCATGAATAAATAACATTGTAAAATATTAACTGCACACAATAATACTGACCAGAAAATAGCTGACATTTTTCTGTACAGGGTGACTGAGTTTTTCTGATTCAAAAAAAGCCACATGTTCTTAATTTGTTTTAAACATTTCCCAAGACCATGCTGCTGAACAGCCCTTGCAGACTGGTGGTCAGACTGACCAAAATAAATCTGTAGTCACACAGCGGGGATGATGTCTGTAACTCAACATTTTAGGAGGCGGAGTTCTGTCAGAAATGTTCTTTTACATGAGGAGTAGTTTCTTTTGACTGAGCCCCACACTCGTATCCCTGTCTGACCTCTCTCTCTGTCCCAGCCATTCAAAACCGACTGCTCTGCCTGCGTGCCTTAAATTATCTGACTGCTGGTGACTAAAGAAATCAGTAATAAGTCCATCTCAGCAGCGGCACTCTTGTTTTTCTTTTGCTGGCAGCAGCGACTGAATGACCAGCAGCTTCCATTGCCTCACATTGTCCTCCACACTCCATTTTAGCAGGCAGTTGAGATGGCTGTGAAAATCGGTGAGCTGCAGTCGAGTGGTGCATCATGGGCATGCTTACATGCCTCTCGCTGTACTGATTGGAAAGTTCTGTCTCTGGGAGTAGCAGCAGTGGGTAGCAGCGGTGCGAAAGATTAAGGCAGCTCCGCACCATGCGAGGGTCCAACCGTCAGGAGGCTGCTGATTGGCAGATTTGGGGAAGGGGTTGCAACTGGCTCACATTTCAAGCCTTACTGTCAACCCACAGTTATGATTTACAGGGCCATGGGCCCATTTCAGTCTCTTGGAAAGACTTGAGCATGCTCATAAACAAACAGGCATGTCATATTTTTAAAGGGACAATGCCTACTGAACTAAATTAATAAAAACCAAAAACAAAGGTTCAAAACAGGGAGGGGGGTTGTCCGAACCAAATGAACCCCAGCTGGCAATGTGCCTGGTTAGAAGGGGAAACTAATAAACTCCAAAACAATGCAGGAGTTTAGGGGACCTATCTTTAGACTCTGGGACATAAGGGGATCCACAGGGTACTAGGAGATGACCCAGAACAGGAAATGAGTCTCATTGTCAAAATATGGAGTCTTGGTATGTCAAACATTAGGTCCAACCCACCAATGTGATGCATTCTTAAAATGCTATCTAATTAATCAACTTCAGGTGGATGTCACTTGGAACAGGATTGGCATCAAATAGTGACCAGTGGCCCTAAATCTAAAAATAAAGTCAGAGTTGAAAAACTTCAGCATTCGTCACATTGGCTTATAGAACCTCATCCCCCTTGCCAGCTAAATAACATTGTTTTCATAAATGTAATGCATTTTTAAAAATGACAACTAATTAGCTTTAAATAATGTATGGGGTCCTTCATTTAGGGTCTGGTAGATAAGGAGGCCAAAAGCAGACTTGGATATGTCACAGAATGGAAATAATGGCATACAGTGGTGAGATATAGGGCCTGAATGGTGCAAAATGCCAGGTCCGATCCAGCACTGTGATACATGGCTGAAAGCTGTCTACCGGCATTGGGGCTGTTTTCAGTGGAAGTCACTTTATTTATTTATTTATTCAGTTTTGGTAACCGGGTAGGCCCACTGAGCCCCGAAGGTCCCTTTTTCAGGGGCGACCCGAAATTAGTTACAGAAGGGTACAAGTACAATAATGGAGCAAGGACACAGTACATCATAAGGATACAAGTACAATAATGGAGCAAGGACACAGTACATCATAGGGATACAAGTACAATAATGGAGCAAGGACACAGTACATCATAGGGATACAAGTACAATAATGGAGCAAGGACACAGTACATCTTAACAATAGGGAGAGTTCAAGTACATGAATAAACAGTGCTGAAATTGTGCCAAAGTTAGTTATAGGTGATGACAATTACAGTAAAGTCAAGGGTAGCAGTGCTACGCTCAGGAGAAGACAAATTACCTAAGAGTAAATGGTAACAGTGCAGGTAAAAAGGTAATGACCATGGACCACGGAACCAGCACCAACAGGTAGCCATCTCAGCTGCTTCTTCATGGAGCTCTAGCCCCGCCTGCGCTACGTGCAGGCTCCCCACCGCCCCCACCACCACCCTTGGTGAGCTCCTCCTTATATAGCACTGACCTCGTGAGCTCGTAAACTGATCAGCCCACTTTCCCATTAGCTCCTTATAGTTTTCAGCCACTAGTGGCCACTGCAGAGCAGTTTCAACCTACTACTGAAAAACAAAATGCAGTTTCTCACTGTAACCATTACTTTGATTTGCCTAACCTTATCCTCCCTCCCTTCCACCCTCATCCCATCCGATTCTACCAGACCCCCTGACACCACTCACCATAGCTACTAAACCACCACTCCACTCCTCCTTGGCACCAGTGGACCACAACCAGTACCGTTGGTACAACTGGTCCCTGGGTGCCTCTATCCTCCCTCCCTCCTTCCATGCTAAGAATCCTGCCCTTTATATCCCAGTCTACCCAGCCCATAAGACAAACTCACTAACTCCTTACCATCCCACCCGATGGGGCTCATCAGTAAAGGCCATGTGTGTATTAAGGCACACCCTGGCTCTCCTTCTCCTCATAGCCGGGGACGTTGAATGGAACCCTGGACCCCAGTCCCCCCTTGCTGGCCAACCATCCACACCAACTACACACCTCCCTAAGGGCTTCAAAACTGTATACCTAAACATATGCAGCCTCCTAAATAAAATAGCTGCCCTACAGACAACTGTCCTAGCCCTTCGCCCTGATATTGTAATCATCACAGAATCTTGGCTAAAGCCCCATAACTGGGACAAAGAATTCTCTATTCCTGGTTTCTTTCTAATCCACCAAGACAGGCAGGGCATAAAGAAGGGTGGTGGCACTGCCATGTACATCTCCTCAAATCTCCAGTTTTCCATAATCTCTCCAACTGTACCCATACAATCTATAGATTCTCTGCTAATCAAAATCACCCAGCCCCACTCTATCCCAGTATACATAGCTGGGTCATACTGTCCACCGGACACACCTCTGAGTAGCATCCTTGACCACCTTGGTAACCTACGGTCCCTCACGGAAGGCGGCGAACTCCATGTCCTTGGAGATTTCAATCAGAACTGGCTAGGCAGTGCTGCCTCTAAATCACAATGTCAAATCAACGGGCTAAATTTGCACCAGCAAATAGAGGAACCCACCCGCCTGAATCTCAAGTCCAATAAACACACACTACTGGATTGGGCACTTACTAACCACCCTCATATGATATTTAAAGCTGGTCTACTACCGGGACTCCCTTCGTGACCACCATATATATGATTTTTATAGTGTGAAAAATCTTCCGTCCAATGGCCCCCCCGCACGCTTTACAGCAGAGTCTATAAATCACTTGATCTGCCAGCTCTACTAAACAACCTTAACTCCATTGACTGGTGTTTCATCCCCAGGGCCACCTCCATGGACGAGGCCCTTAAATATTTTTCCACTAACTTCCTCGCCATCTGGGACCTACACGCCCTGCTCAGGAGATGCAGAGTAAGAGGATCCCACTTACCATGAGTAACAACAAACATTATGGAAAAACTACGAGCTAGAGACCGGGCCTGGGAAATCCTTCAAGGTCACAGATGGTCAAACGGCTCTGCAACAATACAGGTCACTGAGAAATGCCTGTACAAGACTCATACATCAGGCCAAATCAAATTACTTTAAAACTGCGTTCAACAATAACTTTGCTCGCCCTACACAATTCTGGAAGTCTATTAAATCCCTTCTCTCCCTGCCGGCCCAACCCCCCATGCCCGCTCTCAATCTAGAAGGTAAAATCATCATGGATCCTTGCTTGGTTGCCTCAGAGTTCAATTCATACTTCTCCACCACTACTACTTCTCTTCTCTCCTCACATCCCCCCCCCCGCCCTTCATGCCCCCTAACACAACCTCCCCTGCCTCCTTCTCGCTCCGTCCAGTTGCTGCTGGCCAGGTGCTAAAAATACTGCAATCACTAAACCCATCCAAAGGCAAATGTCCGTCAGGCCTTGATTCCAAAATGCTCCTACTCTCTGCACCAGCCATAGCCCACCCTCTAACCATGCTCTATAACCTGTCCTTTAAACTTGGGGCAGTCCCCAATACATGGAAACAAGCCACAGTCATCCCCCTACCCAAAGGTGGGGACCTCTCCTCCCCATCCAACTATCGGCCCATATCTCTACTCCACATCCTAGCCAAAATTCAAGAGCACCTTGTATTATCTCAGCTCCACCACTACCTAGATTCCATAGCATTTTTCACCCCCTTCAAAGTTGGCTTCAGGAAAAATCACTCCACCACCACCTCCCTCTTTCGCCTCACTAACTCCATCCTTACAGGTATGAACAAAGGGAAATTACAGCAGCCATATTTATCGACCTGGCAAAAGCCTTCGACATGGTCTCACATCCCCTGTTGTTGGCTAAACCTGCCCAAACTGGTCTGTCTGGGAACGCAAACAACTGGTTCCAGTCATACCTGTCAGGTAGGTCCCAATCAGTCCGTATTAGCTCGGCACAATCCACCTCACTTCCTGTCACCAGTGGTGTCCCCCAAGGGTCTGTACTTAGCCCCCTGCTGTTCTCTGTCTTTCTCAATGACCTGCCTGCTGCCTGCCCACAAACGGCTATCCATATGTACGCAGACGATACAGTGCTGTTCGCCTCTGGCCCATCCGCAACCGCTGTGTATGCTTGTCTCCAGGATGACTTCGACTCCATCCAACGTTGGTTCCTCAATAACCAACTATTCTTAAACTCAAAAAAAAAAACAGTCTCCCTCACTTTTGGCTCTAGGGCCAAACTAACCTGGATTACTGCTCCACCCACATTTTACACCCTTGACAGACCTCCACTCGAGGCCTGCACCACATATCGTTATCTCGGTGTCTGGTTAGATCAGCACCTTGACTTCTCAGCGCATATAGACGCTCTACACAAAAAATTGCATCCCATGCTGGGAGCCCTCTACCGAAACAAGAATTGCATTCCACTACCAACCAGAGCAGCAATTGCCCAAAAAATGATCCTCCCAATTATGGACTATGGCGATGTTGTATACGGTGCCGCCCCCCAAACTTCCTTAGCCAGGCTCGACCCCCTTTGCAACTCCTTCTGCCTGTTCTCCTTGGACCGTCCTACCACTACCCATCACTGTGATCTCTACCAGGCCCTGGACCTCCCCTCACTTCAAAACCGACGATTACTCCATGTTGCTAGAACCGCTGCAAAGTTCTGGTCACAGACGCTCCTTTCCTATCTGTCATCATCCCTAACCGCCCTCTCCCCACCTGCCTACGCTCTCAGAAACATAGACTCTAGGCTCCTGCACATTCCACAGAGATCCACCAGATCTGGACAGATAGCTTTCAGCTTCAGGTTGCCCAAATTATGGAACTCCCTGACAGCTGATATCAGACACGCCGCATGTACTCATGAACTGAATACCCTTCTTAAAACGCACTTCGCTACAAATTGCTCCTGCTTTCCCCCTCGCTGAATCCCCATTTCCATTCCTACCTGTTCAGCTGCTAGCACCAGTCTGGGTACCATTCTGGCTCTGCACCTAAGGTTATTAAATACTAATTGAAATTGAACCTACGCTATTTTTTGTATTTAAGAAATGCCTCTCCCAGTTGTCTGTAACAACCACCCTATGTATGTTTATTTCATCTGTACTACCGTACCACTGTCTGTGTAATTCACATAAGTTGTATGATTTTGTCTACTCCTGTACATCTGTATCTTTTGTAAACCCTCTACCCCCAGGTCACATCTGGAATCGAGCGGTACTCCGCTCAGTATGCCTTCCTGGTAAATCTCTTAAATAAATAAATGATGACTAAAGAAATAAGCTCTTAGGGGCCCCTAGGGCCCAAACTGGATTTGGCAAATGTGTTAACACTCACTGTATAATTTTCATCAGTTTCATGGCCTCCTAATTTTCTTATTTTGTGGGTAATGAGTGCTGCTAATTAAAAGTACAATCTTTAGTGACCGAAATGATATATGAAATTTGTGTTTAAACTCATGGTAAAGCGGTGTGGTGGATGCTGAAATGTGGAACAGTGTCAAAAATTGTGAAGTAGATATTCTTGAATGTTTTCTTTTGTACTTTTTTTTCAGTGTTGGTTCTGTATCAGACAATGTAACCAATATCTAGCACGTTTTACCAACATACAATTTACAGCCACAATCACACTGCAAACATTTTCTTTCCCCCCTCCCAAGCACCCCCAATCTGCTTTGCTCTTTGCCTGCGAAAACTTCAGAAGTTAAAATAAGATGCAGTGCCAGCACATATGAATGAATTTTCCTTGTACCCATTCAGCACTGTAGTAAATTCTCAGTATTTGCATACAAAGGATACCCGTGGCTGAGCAAGTTATATAATTTATCTCACAAATAAGCAAAACTAAGCACTGCATACAGTGTGTGTGTGTGTGTGTGTGTGTGTGTGTGTGTGTTAGATGAAAACAATTATTTATACTTATTTGCTTGTATGTGTCTGTCAGAAAACCAGCTGGAAGAAGGAGATGAGGTGAAGATAAGGAAGGAGGAAGAGTCAAATCAGCTTAAATCACAGGAGAGAGAGTTAAGACTATTGAAGCAGGAGAAAGAAAACATACAAAAGGTAAAGAATGGGATTATAGATGGTGGCAGATCTGTTGCGCTTACAGTTCTTCAGCAAGCTCCTCATCCGAGTCTCTGAAGGGCTAGACAAGGTATACCATAGCAGCACTGTATGTAGGAGTTGCAAATCCACTTAGGAGTTAAAACAAACAAAATCCTTAACATGCCAATTTTCTGTCTATTTCATTGTCTTCTGACCGTAGAACTGTTTGAGGTTACTCAAGGAAAATGAAGATTTGATAAAACACGAGTAGACCACTTTGGAAACACATGCCCACATTTATACTATATCTATTTATTTTTCAAGTATATTAACCAAAAATCAGAAAATGTTGAAAAAGTAAACTTTGTGCATTTTTTTTTGTTTTAAAACAGTTTATTAGATGCTTACATCAATGTATTGTGATGAGTACATTGATGTAATGCCTACATTAATATATTGGTTTTACATTGCTGCATTGTACTGGTGTATTGCTGTACTAAGTACATTGATGTAATGCATACATCTATGTATTGTATCAGTATATGAACAGACTGAGTATATTTATGTAATGTATAAATTGGTGTATTGTTTTGTATTGGATTGATACATTGATGTACCATGTATACTGATGTAATATATGGATAAGCCTTAATAATACCATCTTGGCCCATCAGAAAATTTTCTTTTAATACATGACTGCCAATGCCATAATTCTGTCATTCAGCACTGATAATACATGGTTTCAGACTGATAATACATGGAATATACAAGAAAATTTCCCAAAGGGCCAAGATGGTATTATTAAGGCTTATCCATATATTACAAAAAATAATAAATAGATAAGTGTGTTACAAGGCTGTAATCCCATCTCGAGGTTTGGGGGACTTTGGGAACCTCTTGAACTTCACTTTTGAGGTTCTAAGTTCCCAAAGCCTCTCACTGGGATTACTGCCTTGTAATACACACTTATCTATTATTCTATTTGTAATGCATACACCAGTGTGCTGTATTTGTATACTGATGTACTGAGGTACATTGATGTTTCTTTCCAACTCTCTTCCTTGTCTGTTATTTGTCCGCCTGTCTCTCCCCAACCCTGGTGTCTATTAAATTGAGTTTAATCCCACCCCTTCATTACATTTTACCTTCCAATGGTCCACTCCTTTTAGCAACTCTCCAATCCTTGTGCTGCCTTTCTAGATCATCTAGCCTGCCTCTGATGGAACTGTTTTTCTTCACAGTCCCCATATTTTCCCCTAACCATTCTTTTTGATCACATTTCACTCTCCCATTGTCCCTTTATTTTCTCCTAATCATTCACAATCCCTGTATTTTTCTCCTAACCTATCTCTTAAAATCTCACATCCCCCCTTAAGTAACCTATTCTACACTTAACTCTCAGTTATTTCTTATCTCTCACCCCTGCTGTTTCTAGCTCTCTTCCTCCATCTTAAGCCTCACACTCCTTCTTTTAGAACTGCGCACTCCTTGGACTGTATATTTTTCTCCTGCCCAGCCACCTCTGCCCACTATTAACTGCTTGCTTCTGTCAGCTTGTCCCTCCACTTGCTACATTTCTGGTGGATACCTCTTCCAGCCCATACCTTAAAGGGGCTTCCTAAGCCTGGATTCATTTGTCCAGAGCCTGCCAATCTTGATGCTCTGTGGCATTACCACATAACAAACTGTAGTATGGCTCGCTTCCTGCTAATTCACATCCTTCTTTCCCCTCTCTTAATACTGAATTCCGTGTACCTTACCAACCTGGTCCATTCCTGGACTGGGGTATCTTCAGAGGTTAACTTATGCAGCCTCTTACCACTTTAGCTCGCCTGTCTTCTTAATTACCCCAATTTATGTATGCATGTACCCTAGCATCTCTCCATGTATACCAACCCCAATGAGTCACTCTGAACCCTATCAAACCATTTTGACCCCCGGCTCACCCACACCCTTTAACTATTCCCATCTATATTGCAGTGCTCAGCTTAGTGTCTTCTTGCCTCCTCTTCTAGCCATTCATATTCCTCTCCAGGATCCCTTCCCCTAAATGTGGTAGCCACTCGCTACTCAAGGTCCTGTATATGGGGCTTAAGAAGCTTCTTCTACTCTTGCTATTCTACTCAGGAAATATTGAATTAAATCCTGGACTGCCTCTGCCTATTCTTGCTCCCTCAGATCTACCTCAGCTTTATCCATATCAATGCCTGCAGCCTGCTAAAGAAATTGGATTTAATAAAAGCCTGGGTATCCCACACCACCCTAGGTGTACTGGTAGTCTCAGAATCCTGGCTAAAAGCCTCTACTCCCAATCAGGCTACCAATATCCCATCCTACAATGTTTATAGAACAGATGGGTTATCTAGGGGTGGGGGGGGTCGCAATTTATGTACAAGACAAGTATGCAGTCTCTGTCCTCTACTCCACCACCTTGCCCAAGGATTCGAAAGTTTTATCCTAATAGTTTCTCTATTAGCCAGTGAGTCTATCTACATTTCTGGCTGTTATAGAGCCCCCTCTGGAAGTCTAGGGATTATTCCCTACTTTCAAAGGATCCTAGGTACCATTGACTTTGAATTTATTTGCATGGGGGACTTCAATCTGGATTGGAACTGTCGTTGCTTGGAACTCTTAAAAACTTTCTGTGATGTACATGAACTTACACAACTGATCTGTGATGCCACCCATCCTAATACTAAAAACCCTGGACATACCACTTTCCTTGCCCTAATCCTTACCAACAGGCCCCACAAAATTGCCTACACTGGGGTATTCCATAAGGACATTAGTGACCACAGCATCATTGCCTGCATGAGGCACTCCTCAAAATCTACTAGACCACCTAAGTTCATCTATAAAATGAATTTCCGCAAATTTGATATCCCTGAGATTCTGTTGGATCTGAACACTATCAGATGGCAAGATTTTTACATGGCCCCAACAGTCTCTGAGGCATATACCCACTTCCTCAACCTGGTAATGGAGGTCATTAATAAACATGCCCCAATGACAAAACTCAGGGCTAGAAAAAATGCCTGTCCTTGGTTCTCCAATTTGTTAAAATCCATCTTGCAACATAGAGATCACCTATGGAAAAAGGCCTGGAAGTCAAAATCTGACACTGATTGGGCTGCCTTCAGAGCAGCAAGAAACCAGTGCACCAGACTTATTTGTGCAGAAAAGGCTAAGTATTACCAGACTGCTTTGGAGACTTCCAGAAATAATGCCATTAAATTCTGGAATACTGTTAGGGAAATGGAAGGGCACAATACGCCGTCATCCCTCCCAACTAAATTAGTTTCAGGAAATAATACCTACACAAATAGCGATGATATTCTGGACCAGTTAAATAATCATTTTGCCTTGGCTGACCTAGCTTTTGACTCCTCGGCTGTCAGTAGTCTAGCAGCACAGCCTCTTGCTGGCACCCATTCTGTACCTTCCCCCATAACCCATCGTTGCTCCTAACAGTTTAGCTTCAGCTCTATCTCGCTCAAACAAGTTGAGAATCTCTTGCTTGCCCTAGATCCTAAAAAAAATGCAGGGGCAGATCTGCTCGAACCCCTACTTTTTTAAAGATAGGACACTACACCCTTACCCTGCCTATCACTCATTTGTTCAATTTGTCACTTTCCCAAGGTGCTATCCCTCCCATTTGGAAAACTGCACACATCATCCCCTTGTTTAAATCTGTTGACCATTGTGATCTCAATAATTACCGATCTATTTTGCTGCTGCCCATTCTATCTAAGCTCCTTGAAAACTGGTCAATGTCCAACTTAAAAACTATCTTGAAGCAGGAAATTTACTGAACCCCCTGCAGTCTGGGTTTTGCCCGAAACATGTATGGTATCTGCACTAGCAAAAGTTACAGATGATTGGTTAACCTCTCTTGACACTAAGCACCATATTTGCACCCTTTTTTTAGACTTATGCAAGGCATTCTACACCATCGATCACCAACTTCTATTGGACATGTTATACAACTTTGGACTAGATGACACCTCGCTAAATTGGTTCTCCTGTTATCTTACTGACAGGCAGCAACAGGTTAAAGCCAGTGGTGTCCTCTCCCCTTTAAAACCTGTCCTAAAAAGAGTTCCGCAGGGCTCCATCTTGGGTCCATTATTATTTGATGTTTACGTTAACAATATTAACAGCAATGTCAGCACAGCAAACGTTCACTTATTTGTGGACGATAATGTGTTGTATGTTGCCAGGCCTACTCTCCAACTCACTTGCCTTGAATTACAACATGACTTCGACCTACTTCAACAAAACTTAATAAGGCTAAAACTACTCCTGGATGATAAAAAGACAAAAATTATGTACCTGTCCCTAAATAACAAAGATGTTCCTACCAACTCTTTGAACACAAATATTCAGATCAAGACTATCCTGGGAGAAGTACTTGAACTGTCGAGAAATGTAAATATCTTCGCTTCTGGCTAGAATAGATCATAAATTATCCTTCATAATGCACATAGAAGAAACTGCCAAAAAACTTTGCCAAAGGCTTGGTCTTCTTTATTGAATAAAACACCTGCTTACCCAAGACACCAAATTAAGGTTGGTCCAAACAATCTTTCTCCCATTAATCAACTCTATAGACTTTCTCTACTGCCATAGTCCCAAGTCCTTGCTGCCGTCTACACACACTCTGTCATACAACCTTAAGATTCATTACAATGCCCCTTTCAACACCAATCATTGCTCCCTTTATCTGCAGGTTGGTTGGCCATCCCTTAATGGCAGGAGGTGCCGCAACACATCCCTCTGGGTTTACAGAGCTATAACCCTGAAACTCCCTCCCTATATCTGCTCCATGTTTAAACATACCCCCAGTGCGTACACTATCAGGAAGTCCTCATATATAACATTTGATACTCCACGGATCAGAACTCAGTTTGGTTCTTCATCCCCAAGTTATGCCCTGCTGACCCCATGGAACACCATACAAAAAACTCTTAAACTTAACCTTAATGTTGGCCTGTGTATATTTAAAACATTGGTTGGCCATCTGTTGAAGGACAACTGTAGGTAGGTAACATTTTTATTCATACAAAATGAATATGGATAGCTCCACTGAGCCAAGGCTCATTTACAGTGAGGTCCAATATTCAGCTGTCCAGTGTAACTACTATGCTTGAATTTGCCTACTAAAATCATGTACATTCTCTATGACTTCTGGCACTTAATCCTCCCTCTTCCCCCACCTAATTCTCCCTCATCTCCCTTCTGGCCTGGTTTGCTTCCTCCCCCTTAAACCCTTTTCATCATGCACTAGTATTAAGCAATGACTCTATGACTTCCAGCTCTTAATTCTCCCTTCTTCCTTCACCCCATCCCTGTCCTAATTCTCGCCCGACTCCCTTCTGGCCTGGTTTGCTCCCTCCCCCTTTAAACCCTTTCATTCTGCACTAGTATTACGCAGTTGTGCAGCTTTCATCCCCCTTGTTGGTCCGCTCCCTTTGTCGCTTCTTAATCTTCTTCATCCTCCACCCACTCCCTTCCCTCATACCTGCTCTCCTCGTCCTGTTATATTTTTGTACCCTGTATGTCTTTTCTGCCTTTGACCCACTTCTATTGCTAGAATTCTTCCTGACCTTGTATTTTATGTCCTCTTCTATCATTCCTACTTCTCTTTGGTACAATTTTTTTTTCACCAGTATAGGCATTTGTTTTAGAGTTAGAATCTTTCTGCTATGCTGTATTGTACCTAGTTAATTTCCTTATGTCTTCTTTTCTTGTATGTGATATCTTAGCTGTATCCACATTGTATCACTAAGGTTGTACTGTATTTTATATCTCCCTGCAGAACCTCCTTGCAAATGAGTTGTTTCAGTGGTGTTATCCTGGTTAAACAAACTTTGAATTTGAAGTGAATTTATGTAATACATACATCAATGGATTGCAGTGGTAAAACATTGTAATGTAGTATACTTATGTAGCAGGAGTATAAAGTTAAGAATCCAGTGTGTCAACTAGAAACTGGTGGGGGAAGTTTTAAGAGAGATGTGAGGAAGTTCTAATTTATGGAAAGGGTGGTGGAGCCATGGAACAGTCTGTCAGTGCAGGTGGTGAGTGCCAAGACCATAAATGACTTCAAACATGGCTGTAACAGAGTGAAGAGCTTACTGGTTGCTCAGGTCAGTTACAGTAGTTAGGGGAGCAGGAGGGTGAAGCAGTTAGGGTAAAACTCCATATGGGTAATAGGTCCTGGGGCAGATAGGGAACTCCGGGTAGACTATTGATGGATCTTTGGTCTTTGTCTGCTGTCATTGTCTATGTATACATTGATGAACTGTATTGTACAGTTCATCAATGTATATAGTTGAACTGCATTGTACATTTATGTCCTGAGGCATATTGATGTAATGTGTTCATCAATGTATCGTACTGGCCAATCAGTTTACTGAGTACACTGATGTAATGTATACATCGATGTTTTGCTTTGCTATATCAGTGTACATTGATGCAATATATATGTGCTGAGGTTCTTTGCCTTTTAGATTACTTTCCTATTTTGGGCTCACCATGACCTAAATCAGTAAGACCCAGATATGGCTGGTTCATCCTTCCATGGACTGTTATATATGAAGCACACTGATGAGTCTTGCATAGGATGAGACACGTGTCTCTATCTTCTGTTTCAGTTTTTGCAAAGTGTGTGAGAGGCTGTTTGGCACCATGCACTCTTGCTTAAAGCAGAACCAGTCTAAATTATTTCATGTTACATAGAAACATAGAAACATAGAATTTGACAGCAGATAAGGACCGCTTGGCCCACCTAGTCTGCCCATTTTCCTACCTAACAGATAAGCTGCAGATCCTAGTTAATCAACGGCTTACTTCCTCTTACCCACCCCTAGGACTGCCTTATGCCTGTCCCATGCATTCTTGAAGTCCGACACTGTTCTTGACTCCACGACCTCCTCAGGGAGGCTGTTCCATGCATCCACAACCCTCTCAGTGAAAATACTTCCTCACATTACCCTGGCCGTCCCCTCTATCTTCAAATTGTGCCCCTTGTTCTTGCACATCTCTTTTTCTGGAAGATGCTACCCTCTTGGACTTTGTTAATTCCCTTGAGGTACTTGAAAGTTTCTATCATGTCCCTCTCCCTTCTTTCCTCAAGAGTATACATATTAAGCTCCTTTAGTCTTTCTTCAGATGTCTTCTGGTGCAGACCCTGCACCATTTTGTTGCCCTCCTCTGGACAGCCTCCACTCTGTCTATGTCTTTACGGAGATGGGGTCTCCAGAACTGCACACAGTACTCCAGATGGGGTCTCACCAACTGTCTGTACAGAGGGATAACAACTTCCTGTTTTCTACTATTGATGCCTCTTCCTAT
Organism: Neoceratodus forsteri; assembly: GCA_016271365.2. Lineage (NCBI taxonomy): Eukaryota > Metazoa > Chordata > Ceratodontiformes > Ceratodontidae > Neoceratodus > Neoceratodus forsteri. The sequence continues at coordinate 359,540,264 of CM028132.1, read as the reverse complement.
GCATCCCAGTATCCCCCAGCCTTCCTTACTGCCTTCTCACATTGCTTGCCCACCTTTAGGTCATCTGACATAATTACCCCCAGGTCCCTTTCTATTTTTACTGTTGTCAGTATCTCACCCCCCATTGTGTACACTTCCACTGGGTTTTTGTTTCCCATGTGCATTATCTTGCACTTCTTTGCATTAAATCTGAGCTGCCATACATTTGACCATTCCTCCAACCTTGCCAAGTCCCTTCTCATCCTTTCCACTCCATCCTGTGTATCAACCCTGTTGCAGATCTTTGTGTCATCTGCAAAAAGACATACTTTTCCTTCCAGTTCCTCTGCTATGTCACTTATAAAGACATTAAAAATGACCGGTCCCAGTACTGAACCCATGTACCCCACTAGTAACCCTCCTTTCTTCACTGTGTACTCCATTTACTACTACCCTTTGTGTCCTGTTGTCTAGCCAATTTTTATCAGGCTACCACCTTGGGACCCATTCCAAGGCTGGCTATCTTGTGTATTAATGTTTTGTGGGGACTATCAATGCCTTGCTAAAATCTAGGTAGGCCGCGTCCACAGCCCTCCCTGATCTACTACTTGGTCACCCAGTCAAGAAATTCTATTAGATTCGCCTGACATGACCTTCCCATCGTGAATCCATGTTGCCTCGGGTCCTGTGCCCCAATGGCCTCTAGGTACTCAACAATTCTTTCCTTCAGAAGTGATTCCATCATTTCCCTACCACTGAGGTCAAACTAACTGGTCTGTAGTTTCCTGCCTCTGTTCTGCTCCCACTTTGTGAGAGGAGTGCATCTGCCCTCCTCCAGTCCTTGGGTATCACCCCATCCTCCCATGATTTGTTAAAGAGAGGCCTGCTATGACACTAGTTCTACCCTTTAGTTCTTTTAGAATTCTGGGGTGAATCCCATCAGGCCCCATTGCTTTGTCCACCTTCAATTTTATTAGTTCTTTCAGAACCCTTTCTTCTGTAAATGGATTGGTATTGACCCTGTCTTCAGAGTATTTCTCTTGTTTGGTTTAGGTAACTCTCCTCCTCTTCCTTTGTGAATACTGAGCAGAAATATTCGTTCAGTAACCCTGCTTTTCACTGTCACCTCTACCCAGATTCTCTCCCTTTATTAAGCTTCAGTATCCCTCCTTTGGTCTTTCTTCGCTCCCTAATGTACCTATAAAAGGTCTTATCCCCCTTCTTAACAGAATTGGCTATCCTTTCTTTGGTTTGGGCCTTTGCTATTCTGACTAACCTTCCCAGCCTCTTTCTGCTTTAACTGATAAAGTTCTCTGTCCTGCTCCTTCTGTGTTTCCTTATATTTCCTGAATGCTGCCCTTTTCTCCTTAACCTTCCCTGCCACCTCTTTTGTGAACCATAGCGTTTTTTCCTTCGTTGTGTTTTATTGATTTTTTTTACGCAGAGGCTTGTTGCCTCTGTGATGGCTGTTTTGATCACTCCCCATTGTTCCTCCACCCCTCCTTCTTGCCTGTTTGCTAGTGTTTTTCTGAGGCACTCTCTCATTTTCCCAAAGTCAGCCCTCCTAAAGTCTAGTACTCTTGCTTTTGTATGGCTTGATTGTATGGCTGTGTTTATCGTGAACCACACTGTTTGGTGGTCACTTGTTCCCAGATGGCTACCCACTTCTAAATCTGAGATTCTTTCTCCATCCCCATTTGAAAGTACCAGGTCTAAGATTGCTCCCTCCCGAGTCGGTTCCAATACTAGCTGTCTGAGACATGCCCCCTGTAGGGCATCGAGAATGACCCTGCTCTTGGATGTGCCTGCAACAAAGGTGCTCCAGTTAACATCTGGCATATTCAGGTCCCCCAGCAACAGTATCTCCCCTTTTTCTGCCATTCTAAGAAAGACTTCTATCATTTCCTTGTCTATTCCCTCCCCCTGAGATGGGGGTCTGTATACAACCCCCATGCGGATTGTGGTTCCATATATTGATTGCATATACTTCCCACAATGCTTTGCATTATGGGGATATATGTAATTTTATATTTCTTTGAAACCTAGCTTTATCACCATTGCCCTTTCTGCATAACCCTTGCCTCAGTGCTTTTGTGCTGAGGTTCTTCATCTTTCTAATATATGCATTGATGTATTGGATTGGTACATTTATGTACTTAAGCATACTGATAATAATGTATACATCAATGTGCTGTACTGTGTACACTGATGTAATGTATATATCAGTGTATTGTATTGTACAGTATTGTATTGGTACATTGACATTATACAGTAGTACCTCAGTTTTATGACCCCTTGTTTTATGAATCTCTGTATTACCTGCAGTGTCAGTGGCTCAGTAGGCAGCACACTCGCCTCTGAGGCTGGGAGATCAGAGAGCTGTGGGTTTAGTTCCCACATCTGGCACTTGGGTTAATATCCCAATACTGACACTGTAGTGCAGCATGAGGTGGGTGCTGCACTTCTGAGGTGCCGTCTTTCGGAAGAGATGTTAAACCAAGGGCCCATCTGCCTGGATTGGTGGTAGTTCAGGTGGATGCTAAAGATCCCATGGCACTTATCGAAAAAGAGTAGGGGGATTTCCCCGGTGACCTGGCGAAATTTCTCCCATTCACTAAAAATACCACCAACAGCTTAATCTGGTTCAGTTTCAGTTGCTTACCATCTGTATCCCCGGTCACCCCTAAAAAAGGGACTTCTAGGCCCAGTGGGCTTACCAGGTCAACAAAATTCAATAAATAAATCTGAATTGATACATTAATCTACTTGGTATTAATTAGGTGATATTGTATTTCAGTGGAACCCCCATTTTTACAAACTCTAAATTATCTAAATGATTTTTATGTTCTCCATTGTGTTAATAAAATGAAGATTGCACTGTGGATACATCGGAGTATTGTAGTGGTACATTGATGTACTGAGCACATTGATGTAATGTATACATCAATGCATCATATTGTATTGTCACATTAATATACAAAGTATCTTGATGTAATATATACATCAGTGTATTGCATTGTCACATTGCTATACTGAGTAAGTTTATGTAATATATACATCAATGTATGGTATTGTCATATTGATGTACTGAGGTACATTGATGTAATGCATACATCACATGTATTGTCAGATGGATGTACTGAGGTACTTTGATGTAATGTATACATCACATGTATTGTCAGATTGATGTACTGAGGTACATTGATGTAATGTATACATCAGTGTATTTTATTGGTACACCAATGTAGTATTTTATGTATGCATCAATGTTTTGGTACATTGACATACTGAGGTTCATAGATGTAATGTATATATCAATGTGCTGTATTGGTACATCGACGTATTAAGTTACATTGATGTAATATATTATTTATTTAAAAAGTAAGGCATACTGAGCTATAATAGCTTGTTTCCAGATGTGTCCTGGGGGGAGGGGGAAATGGGTTAGTACAAATGCTGAATACAAATAAAGAAACAATTCCAAGTATACAATAACAAGCAACATTGAACAATGCATTAAAATAACATGATCATATATAAACAGGAGGAGTTTCATGTTCAAGGCTGACTGCTGTTAAATACATTTTTTTGATATTTGAGCAGACACAATACAGAGATGGTAGAATCGTGGAGAATAGGGCGTGGGAGGCAATATAGAAGGAAGGGGAGGAGGGGGAGTTTGAAGGAAAAAGGAGAAGCCAAGTCATTTGACCCTCTGAGGTGGAAACCTGACAGGGGAAAGTCACGTCAGGGTGATCACTCAGTCCGTGTATTGATATTGGCCTGTGAGGGTAGAGATAGGGGAGAAGGAATAGACAGACAGTTGTCCCTTAGGGTTGAAAACCCCACAAGAGTATAGGGTAGGGAATAATTAGGGAGAGCAAGCATTGTCGGACGAGTAGAGATACAGCAGGGAAATGAAATAGGGGGTAAGGGATGGGTAGACATTTGTCCCTCTGGGCTCAAGACCCTACAAGAACATGAGGAAGGGAATAATTAGAGAGAGCAAGCATTGTCGGAAGAGTAAGGATACAGCAGGGGATGAAATAGGGGATAAGGGATGGGTAGACATTTGTCCCTCTGGGCTCAAGACCCCACAAGAGCATGAGGAAGGGAATAATTAGGGAGAGCAATGGGAGGAGGGGTGCCCCACAGGAGCATGGAAGGGGATACAGATCAGTGTGGCTATGGGGAGGAGGGAGCATCAGATGTAGGGTGTGGAAGGTTAAGTGGTATGGCTGGTTGGGGGACAGGAAAGGACATTTGGATGAGAGTAGATACAGGAGGGGTGTTGGGTTGCAAATTAAGGTGGGGGGGATTCAGAAGGGAGGGAAGGGGAGCGATAGAGGAGTAAGGCTAGGCAGACATTTGTCGCTCTGGGGTGAAAACCCTACAAAAGCATGGAGTATGGTAGGTTAGGGAGGAGTGGAGTGGACGTGCATTTTGTGAGGGGTTGGGGAGTAGTAAGGAGGGGTTGAGGGACAGGGAAGGGTAATAGACGTAACAAGAGGGGGTCAGGTGCAGTTGCATGAGGGGGAGATAAAGCTATGTAGAAGGGAGGATAGTGGACGTAGGGATGGGGCAGACCAGATGGCTAAAGGAAGGTAATTCCAGAGTTTAGGGAATCAGTAAGAGGAAGCAGACTGGCCTGAAACAGAAGACCTAGCAGGGAGAGCCAGGGTCCAGCAGTCGTAGTTACAGAGGCAATAGGTAGGAGGAGGGGGTGGAGAGGATAGAGGAGAGGTACAAGTGGAGGGAGCCTAGCCAGTACTTCCTGACAAAGGAGGAGCAATGAGCAAGGCTTTTGGCATCAATAGAGGGGAGAGCGAGAGAGGGAGATGTAGAGGTCACAGTGGTGAGTGCAGGGCTGCCAAGCACCTGTCTATCCATACATTCGGTTAATGTAAAATTTGTTTATCGTGGAATGCAGGAATTCAAACTTCTGCAGAATTCTAGTGGCTGCACATTCACGTCCCACCTCTCAAACACACACTAGAAGGTCTGAATAAAGCCAGGGATTTAATTTTATCTGTGGTAGAATAAGCAGCAGTAGTTTCCCTGGTAGACAGGTAAGGATAGAAGGGAGATTTTTCTTGGTCAGAAAATAAAACTGTGAGCAGTACTTCTTATTTTTAATGTGTATGTATGTATAAGGAGGACAATGTAAAAGAAAACAATATTTAATATGTAATCTTTAGCTTTTTGTTCTTTTTATTTTGAGAGAGTGCTATTTTTATGGCTGAGAAGATTATTTTAGTGAGAAAAGATGGCAGCCATGTTTGCAATGGTAATGTGCTATGTCTTGATTGCCAGCACTTTTTTACCTGTGTATTAGACAGAGCTAATAAATCAGGATGCAGGATCTTCCCTTCCCACTTTATAAACTGTAAAAAATTAAACACAGGTGCTTGTGAAGAACCTGGTGGAAATATACCTTGTGAAGCTTGGGGCAGTGGAAGCCACTTGGCCCACAGCTTCACTTGATGAAATTACCACTTTGTTGTTTACATGCTGCTATGCATAATACTCTATATAATACTGGCAGCTGCAGCGGTAGATACCAGCAGTATTCCATCACAGAAATCTAGAATCTGATAGCAAGAGACTGATGGTCCATCATGTCTACCCATACTTGATACTACCTTAACTCCTGGCCTCGTGCTGCAGTGGGTTATTCACACCCTCCCTTGCTTCTGTTTCCTCCCCCTTTCTGAGTCCCTCAGGTGGGATTATAAGTGCACTGGCCCACCTGTTTTAACCCATAAACAAGCTTTGCCTCCATAGCCTCCACTAGTAAGTGGTCCACCACCCTTTCTATGGAAAGGGCACCACAATCTGCACAGGGGTTGTGTACAGACCCCCATGTCAGGGGGAAGGAATGGACAAGGATATGATAAGGCATTCTTAGAATGGCAGAGAAAGGCGAGATACTGTTGATGGGAGACCTGAATATGCCACATGTTAACTGGAGCACATTTGCTGCAGCCACATCCAAGAGCAGGGCCATTCTTGATGTCCTACAGGTGGCAGGCCTCAGACAGCTAGTTTCGGAACCCACTCATGAGGGAGCAATCTTAGACCTCGTACTCTCAAACGGGGACAGTGAGAGGATCTCAGATCTAGAAGTGGGTTGCCATCTGGGAACAAGTGACCATCAAACAGCGTGGTTCACGTTAAACTCAGCTACAGAGTCAAGCCATACAAAAGTGAGGGTACTGGACTTCAGGAGGGCTGTATTTGGCAAGATGGGAGAGTGCCTCAGAAAAGCACTAGCAAACAGGCTAGAAGGAGGTGTGGAGCAACAATGGGGAATCATCAAAACTGCCATCACAGAGGCAAGAAGCCTTTGTGTGAAGCAAATAAACAAATCAAAACAAAAAAAAAAGCCACTGTGGTTCTCAAAAGAGGTGGCTGTGAAAGTCAGGAAGAAAAATACAGCATTCCGGAAGTATAAGGAAACACAGAAAGAGCAGGACAGAGAGCTGTACCAGTTAAGGCAGAAGGAAGCAGGGAGGGAAGTCAGAATAGCAAAGGCCCAAACTGAGGAAAAGATATCCAACTCAGTTAAGAAGGGGATAAAACCTTTTATAGGTACATCAGTGAGCATAGAAAGACAAAGGGAGGGATAGTGAGGCTGAATAGAATGAACGGTGGGTGGGCAGAGGGGGATAGTGAAAAAGCAGGGATACTGAACGAATATTTCTGGTTAGTATTCACAAAAGAGGAGGGGGAAGTGCCTAATCCAATTAACAGAAGCACTCTTAATAAGGGGGTCGATCCCAGTCCTTTCACAAAAGAAAGGGTTCTGCAAGAACTCCTAAAACTGAAGGTGGACAAAGCAATGGGGCCTAATGGAATTCACCCCAGAATTCTAAAAGAATTAAGGGGAACTAGTGAAACCACTGGCAACTCTTTTTAATAAATCATGGGAGGATGGTGTGGTACCCGAGGACTGGAAGAAGGTGGATGTGATTCCTCTTCACTAAAGTGGGACCAAGACAGAGGCAGGAAACTACAGACCTGTCAGTCTGACCTCTGTGGTAGGGAAAGTGATGGAGTCACTTCTGAAGGAAAGAATAGTTGAGTACCTAGAGGCCAGTGGGGCATAGGACCCAAGGCAGCATGGATTCACAGCGGGTAGGTCATGTCAGATGAATCTAATAGATTTCTTTGACTGCGTGACCAAAGTAGTAGACTAGGGAGGGGCTGTGGACATGGCCTACCTAGACTTTAGCAAGGCATTTGACACAGTCCCACACAAAAGATTAATGGTCAATTAACCAGCCTGGGAGTGGGTCCCAGGTGGTAGCCTGGGTAAAACATTGGCTGGACAACAGGACACGAAGGTAATTGTAAATGGAGTCCACTCTGAAGAAAGAGGGATTACTAGTGGATTACACGTAGGGTGGTATTGGGTCCAGTCATTTTTAATGTCTTCATAAGTGACATTGCAGAGGGACTGGAAGGAAAAGTATGCCTCTTTGCAGATGACACAAAGATCTGCAACAAGGTTGATACACAAGGAGGCGTGGAAAGGATGAGAAGGGACTTGGCAAGGTTGGAGGAATGGTCAGAAGTATAGCAGCTAGGATTCATTGCAAAGAAGTGCAAAATAATGCACCGGGGAAACAAGAACCCAGGGGAAGAATACACAATGGGGGAGGTAGTAACAACAACAAAAAAGGAAAGGGACCTGGGGGTAATCATATCAGAAGACCTTAAGGTTGGCAAGCAATGTGAGAAGGCAGTAGGGAGGGCTGAGCGTATACTGGGATGCATAGGGAGAGGCATCAGCAGCAGAAAACAGGAAGTTGTTATCCCCTCTGTACAGACAGTTGGTGAGACCCCATCTGGAGTACTGTGTCCAGTTTTGGAGACCCCATCTCTGCAAGGACATAGACAGGATAGAGGCAGTCCAGAGGAGGGCAACTAAAATGGTGCAGGGTCTGCAAGAGAAGCCATATGAGGAGAGACTAAAGGAGCTTAATATGTATACCCTTGAGGAAAGAAGGGGGGGGACATGATAGAAACCTTTAAGTACCTCAGTGGAATCAACAAAGTCCAAGAGGTAGCATCTTTCAGAAAAGAGGCGTGCAAGAACAAGGGGACACAATTTAAAGATAGAGGGGAGGTTTAGGGCAATGTGAGGAAGTATTATTTCACAGAGTGGGTAGTGGATGCATGGAACAGCCTTCCTGAGGAGGTTATGGGGTCTAAAACTGTGTGAGAATTCAAGAATGCATGGGACAGACATAAGGCAATTCTTGTGGGGGTAGGAAGAAATAGGCTGTTGGTTAACTAGGATCTGCGGCCTATCCTGTAGGTAGGGGGAAATGGGCAGACTAGATAGGCCAAGTGGTCCTTATCTGCCATCAAAGTCTATATTTCTATGTTTCTATGAAGTAAAACGTTCTCACGTCATTCTTGAATCTACCTTCCAGTAATATCCAATCATGCCCCTCATGACTGCATCTGTATTTCTAACAAATAGGCCTTGCAATTGACCATGTTTATATCCCTGAGGAACTTATAAGTCTCTATCATGTGCCCCCTTCCAGTCTGGTCTCCAGTGAGTACATGTTCAGGGCCTTCACATGTTTCTCGTAGGATATGCCCTGCTGGCCCGCAATCATTTTTGTAATGTTTTGTTGCACTGACTCTAACCTTTCAGTGTCATTTCTCAGGTAAGGATTCCAAAACTAGGAACAATTCTCCTGGTGAGGCCTCACTAGCAATCTTTTTTTCATTTATTTTTATTCAAAGGTTAAACCCCATTGAACAAAGGTTCATTTACAGAGGGGACCATGTGTTTATACAGTACACGATGTACACAATACAGTAATACTGCACTCAAAAATATACATCGCAATACACAATCAGGCCAAGTGCAATAACAACATAAAAGGTAGTTCATCAAGTGTCAACAGTATGCAGTACAGTTAGGAAAAGCAATTATAACTACCAAGAGATGTTATAAACCATATTTTCAGTGCCAAGATTGATGGGCACTTATCAACCATACTTTGGAACAGGGCTGGAAGAGAGTTTCAAATCTGGGAAACAGAGTGGCTGAAAAAATGTTTAGACTGAGTGATTGGCTCCTAGGTATATAAGTTCATGGAGATGGCTGTTGCATAAAGAAGCTTTAACACTCTAGAGCTTAATTCGTTAGTCAAATAATATGAAGCCTGACCCAGTACACATTTTTTGATAATATCTTTGTGGAGTTTCCTTCTGTTTGCTAATGAGGTCCACTCCAACTTCTTATAGAGGACACAATGCAGGGTTTCACATGGGCAAGCAAGAATTAAATGTACTAGACAACTATACAATATGTCTAGTTTATAAAGACATTCAGTGGGATGTTCATACATTAGGGCTGCATAATCAGAAATAGGAAAAATCTGAGCCTGTATGATTTTTTGAAGGGTGTTAGTGTTTAGGCTTTCTTTAACTCTATAGGGGAGTCCAACCCTTCTACCAATTTTCCCTACTAAATGATCAATGTGTTTGTTTCCTGTACCCTGCGAGTCTAATAAGATCCTAAGGTACTTATATGAGTCCACTGACTCCAGGAGAATATAAACATAGAATTTGACGGCAGATAAGGACCGCTTGGCCCACCCAGTCTGCCCATTTCCCTGCCTACTGGATAAGCTGCAGATCCTAGTTAATCAGCAGCCTACTTCTTCCTACCCCTACCCCCTAGAATTGCCTTATGACTGTCCCATGCATGCTTGAATTCCACCACTGTTTTTGACTCCACAACCTCCTCCAGAAGGCCGTTCCATGCATCCACAACCCTCTCTGTGAAAAAATACTTCCTTAAATTACCTCTGAGCTGCCCCCATCTTCAAATTGTGACCCCTTGTTCTTGCACACCTCTCTTTTTTGAAAGATGCTACCCTCTTGGAATTTGTTGATTCCCTTGAGGTACTTGAAAGTTTCTATCATGTCCCCCCTCTCCCTCCTTTCCTCGAGGCTATACATATTAAGCTCCTTAAGTCTCTCTTCATATGTCTTCCGGTGCAGACCCTGCACCATTTTAGTTGCCCTCTTCTGGACAGCTTCCATCCTGTAAGCTCCCTAAGTCTCTCTTCATATGTCTTCCGGTGCAGACCCTGCACCATTTTAGTTGCCTTCTTCTGGACAGCTTCCATCCTGTCTATGTCTTTGCGAAGACTGGGTCTCCAGAACTGCATGCAGTACTCCAGATGGGGTCTGACCAGCTGTCTGTACAGAGGGATAATAACTTCCTGTTTTCTACTGGTGATGCCTCTCCCTATGCATCCCAGTATCCCCCCAGCCCTCCTTGCTGCCCTCTCACATTGCTTGCCCACCTTTGGGTCATCTGATATGACTACCCCAGGTCCCTTTCTATTTTTGTTGTTGTTAGTATCTCACCCCCCATTGTGTACTCTTCCCTGGGTTTTGTTTCCCAGGTGCATTACCTGCACTTCTTAGCATTGAATCTAAGCTGCCATACATTTGACCATTCCTCTAACCTTGCCAAGTCCCTTTTCTTCCTTTCCACCCCACCTTGTGCATCAACTCTGTTGCAGATCTTTGTGTCATCTGCAAAGAGACATACTTTTCCTTACAGTCCCTCTGCAATGTTGCTTATAAAGACATTGAAGAGGACCGGTCCTAATACTGAACCCTGTGGTACCCCACTAGTAACCCCCCTTTCTTCAGAGTGGACTCCATTTACTATTACTCTCTCTGTCCTATTCTCCAGAAAATTTTTGACCCAGGCTGTCATCTTGGGACCCACTCCCAGGCTAGCTAACTTGTATATTAATCTTTTGTGTGGGACTGTGTCAAATGCCGTATATCCTTATAAAGAATGCCTTATAAAGAATATCATTATTAGCAATAATGTGAATAGTTGATACTTCCTTCAGTTTTGTGGAATGACCAAATACCATGAGTTTGGTTTTAGTTAAATTCAAACTCAACTGGGAATTAAAAATATTATTGTAATTCATCAAAACTCTTTTGTAATTTTATCTGTACATCCATAGCTGAACTACTAATAATGTAGACAACAGTGTCATACACATAGAAATGATACAGCAGTGTCAGTGGCTCAGCAGGTAGCACACTCGCCTCTGAGGTTGGGAGATCAGAAGGCTGTGGGTTCTCTCCCCACACCAGGCACTTGGGTTAAATCTCAATACTGACACTGTAGTGCAGTATGAGGGGGGTGCTGCACTCCTGAGGTGCCATCTTTCAGATGAGACATTAAACTGAGGTCCCATCTGCCTGTTCTGGTGGTAGTTCAGGTGGATGTTAAAGACCCCATGACACTTCTCGAAAAGAGCAGGGGAATTTCCCCAGTGCCCTGGTCAGATTTCCCCCCATTAACTAAAAAAAACAACAGCTTAATCTGGTTCAAGGTCATTTGGCATTCATCTGTATCCCCCTTCCCCAGGTTGTGCCTGAAAATATGCAGAATGTGTCTAGTGCACTTATCCGGTCAACAAAAACTAAATAATAATAATAATACTTAGCACTGGTGACACTGTTGTTCCTGCAGGTAGATTAAAAACAAAATAGGGCTAAGGACCGGCCCTAGGGGAAGGCTTCTTCACAGCAGTTAGCTACTTTCTGAAAGACAATAAGCTACAAACCATTTGAGGCATCAACACCCAAACCCAATCTGGCTAGATGAGACAGCAACATTTGGTGATCTACTGTCTCGAAGGCCTTGGAGAGGTCAATAAAGTTGGCTCCTGCGATCTACCTAGAGTCCATAGCTATGTTGACATCATGCAAGACCTTGGACATTGCAGTCAAGAAGCTGTGCTGCTTACAAAATCCAGATTGGTATTCGTCAGGTAAACTTGAGTCTTCCAGAAAGCAAACAAGCTACTCAGTGCCCAGTCGCTCCTACAGTTTAGAAGCAACTGAACAGAAAGCAGTTGGGTGATAATTTTTCCTGGATCCCCCCCCCCTTAAAAATAGGGATGACTCGTGAAAGCTTCCAATCATTTGGCAAGATTGACTCACAAAGTGACCAGTTGAAATGGAATGTTAAGGATTCAGCAATTGGGAGAGCATATATTTTAAGTAATTGCAGAGTTGGTCCATCAGATCCACCATTTTTACAAGATTTTACATTTTTTGTTGTTTTTTTTATTCGCATAACGGGTAAGCACACTGGAAAACTGAATTCCTATTACAGGTGCGACCCACATAGAAACATACATACAAATAAACAGGTAGAAATATACAAAACATAATATATCAGACTAAAAATGTCTTCATTACAAAGAAGATGGGTACTCATGTCAAACAATTACAATTAAACTGTGACACAAAAGCATCCTTAATTCATTTGCAAATACTTTAACAGAAGGCAACTGTCATATCACAATGCATTTCATTCCAAAAGGATGGAGCAATATAGGCAAAGGCCCTCTGTCTACAGTTAGATCTAATAAAAGGTATTTTAAAAACCAAACCATCTGTCATATGCTAGAAAAATAACCCTCATCATAAGGCTTCAACAAATGACAAAGCTTTTGTGGAACTCCAGAACTAATAATTCTGTGTGTAAATTTGGCCATACAAAAATGGAAGTTCAGCGGAACAGGAAGCCAGCCTATCTCTTTCAAAATATCACAGTGATGGGACAATTTGGGATAGTTTAGAGCAAATTTAGCAATCAATTGTAATAAGGTAGATTTTTTAGAAATTATTGTTGCAGAAGCAGTATCAGTTCTAATGGCAGCATAATTTACAATAGGAGCAAAGCACTGCGTAGAAATAGCTAACCTAGATTCCCTAATAAGAAGCGAACAGTTTCTGTATAACAGGACCATTTTACAATGAATTCTGGAAGTTACCCTCAAAAAATGAGGTTCATAACTCAAATTAGGATCTAGTAAGACTTCAAGGTACTGAAATGTATCCACTTGCTCAAACAATGATCTGTCAAGGGATTTTACCTGCAGGCATTGACCCACAGACCTTAGTCATGCCCTAGTTCCAAAGGTCGTCACTTTTGTCTTTACTTTGTTTAAGACCATTCTGCTAGAAATAAGGGATAGTTGTAAATTACACAGTTCCCTTGTTAAGGAATCACTTAAATCACTAACAGAAGGGCCCTGCATGTATATTACAGCATCATCTGCATATAGAGTAAGAAAATCATTATTGATTGCTTTCACCTGCTGATCAAAGAATAATGAAAACATTTAGAAGGGCCTTGATCACCTCACCTATTTCTGTTTTAACAGACTTAAGGTTGCCTCCATCCCTTCACAACCAGGGATTCCTGAATCCTGAAGATTGATGTTATTCTGTCCAAGAAAGTTTCCAGTCTCATCGAAGACTTAATTAAAAATATCAGACAGAGCTTTATCCTGCACCGTACAGCCATGACTAATTTGGATTTTAATACTAGTGGTGATTTTTCTGCCCTATCAAGTTTTTAATAGTTGACTAAAACTTGGTGGGCTCCCCAACTGCTTCATTCGTCTTGTCATTGAAAAAAAGTTTGGCCTTCCTAACCTCCAATACTTATTGGTTGTGGAGCTTCCTATAGGTAACCCATTCCTTATGCATTTTAGATTTGCTAGCAATTTTCAAGGCCTTATTTTTGTCCCTTTTAATTTTGACAACAATGTTAACTACCAAGGAGCTGAATAATTGTCAGCTTTTTTTTTTTATTTAAAGGGGAGATGTTTATCCAGTTCTTTTAAAAGTCTGACAGTTTAGCCTAGAGGTTAGAGTAACAAGTTGTGAATGAGCTTGTTACATCCAGCAGACCTGGGTTTGATTCCCACAGTCTCAACTTGCATACTGTGTGATTCTGAGCAAGTCACTTAACCTCCCCAGTGCTCATGGGTCACCCCCTAAAAACAGGCACTTATGCTTAGTGGGCCTTACCCGGGTACCAAAGAATACAAAAAAAAAAAAATAATTTATAAAGTAGATCCACCCCATTTAAAGCTTGAGAATCAGTTTGAGTCAATCGCAGTTGATACTTTCCAAATCAAAAACAAATTTGAAATAAAAGATTGAAAGGAATAGAACTTAATCAATTGGGGGGAAGGTAGAATTTCTTTCTTTACCATGAATTCAAAAAAAGTCAAATTATGGTCACTAAATAACTCTGGTAAAACTCCCGAGTTTAACAAATGATGTGAGGAATTTGCAAAAATCAAATCTAATAAAGGTGAGTTACCAAGTTGAATAATACTGCAATGAGTTACAGTATTTCTTCTATTAATTTGTTCTAAACCTAATTGCAAAGCACATGGTCTTACATATTTAGATTTATCTGTATGGGACAGTATTACTTCCTCCCATCCTACTGTCAGAACCCCTCCCTGTATACCCCAGCATCCTAGATGCCTTGTTATAGGCCCTGTTGCACAGGCTGGTTTGCCTGAGTGAGTCACTGATGAGGACTCCCAGATCTCTATCCTGTGAAGTGGTCAGCTTAACCCCTCCAATCTAGTAGGCAGTGTATGGAAACTTATTCCCCAAGTGTATCACCTCACACTTCTTGGCACTGAATCTCAACAGCCAGACCTTTGACCTCTTCTCATCAGGGGAGTGAGGGCATCAGGCAGGGGATGGGAGTGGGGAGGAAAACCCAGTATACAGGTGTATATCTTCCTCAGAGGAATAATGAGCCCAGGGTGGAGGAATGGCAAGTGGTAAGGGGAAGGGGTGGGAAATTCTAAAGGGGTGCCTTTATTGAATAGATTTGCTCCACTCTCTGGAAGGAGGGAGGGGGCAGCAGGAGGTGAGGTAGGAGATCAGGTTGAGCCAGGGCTGAGAGTAGGAGTACAGGGGAGAGGAGAGGGAACTAATCAGGGTGTGCAGGGAAGAGGAGGCAGGCAAAACTGAGTGGAGGATGGGAGGAGGGAGAGAAAAGGAAGGGGGAGGGGAAGGAAAACTGATAACAGATACAAATAGTTAGAAGGAGAGGGGAAGATTGGGAGATGGAAAAACAGTTAAGGCAATAAATTGTGCATGTGGAGATACAGTAAGTTCACCAGGGTGCAGAGGGAGTAGTTATGTGGGGAAGCAGCTAGTAACCAAGGTTAGAAAGGCAGGACAGGGAACACAGGTGCAGGGGATGGAAAGGTGGCAATTATAGAGGACTCCATAATTAGGGGTATTCACTGAGGAAGGAAAGGGGACCCAAATACAAGCAGGGGGGGTGGTTTGTATGCCAGGGATGACAGCAGGGAAGGTGGGCCCAAGAATAAGGGAAATAGTAAGGGAGGTTGGAGGAAAACCTAATTTAGTTATACATTTGGGAACCAACAACCTAGCTGGGGAGGAGGCTGAGGTAGTGCAAAGTAGGTTCATGGAGTTAGGGAAGATCTGTAGGGAGGAAAGAAGTTCACTGACCTTCCCAGAGGTCATACCAGTACAAAGGGCCAGCACAGCCAGGGAAAAAAAAGAATAGAGAATTTTAATGACTGGCTGGGGAAATGGTGCAGGGAAGAGATATTTATCTATATTGGGAACTGGGAGGAGATCTGGTCATACAAAGCACTCTTTTCACCAGACAGGCTATAACTCAGTAGGGAGGGTTTGAGGGTACTTGGGGACAAACTGGGGGCATACATAACCACTACACTTAATTTAAACTACTGGGGGGGTTCAAGGGCTTGCAGGCCCACAGACTCTGAGAGGAGGAGGTCAGTCCCCCACAGTGGTGGAAGAGCTCTGGAGGGAGGAGGTGGAAGGGGTGAGAACACAGCAAAGGGTGGAGGGGTGAGGAACACATAACATGGGTACGTGGTGGGGTCCACACAGAGGGGATAATTGTGAATAGAAGAATAGAGGGAACAGAAGGAAGGTCAGATTCTAGGTGGAGGGTGATGTCTTTGAATGCACGGAGTCTTGAAAACAAGATGGACAACCTGCAGGCACTATTAACAGACAGGAGAGTGGACATAGCTGCAGTAACCAAGACTTGGGCAACATCACACCATGACTGAAACCTTGTGATTCCTTGATAAAAAATATACTGGAGGGACAGGGTAGTCAGAAAAGGGGGAAGGGTGTCAGTTTATATCAAGGAGGGAATAATTTGCACGAGGGAGGAGTCGGAGGAAGGGGAGGTGGAGGCATTATGGATTCGGTTAAGGTCCAATAGAGGGAGAAAGGTGAGTCTGGGGGTGCTTTACAGACCACCCAGTCAGGATAAGGAGAGGGACAGGGAACTGAGCTTACAAATATTGGAAGCTGGAGGGAAAGGAGAGGTGGTAATTGTGGGGGACTTCAACCTGCCCAAGCTGGACTGGAGCATACCATCCACAACATATGCTAGGAGTCAGGTGATCCTAGAAAGGACTGCATAGTGCCTTTCTGAATTAGGGCATCACTAAATCAACAAGAGCTGAGGCAATTCTTGATCTGGTGCTCACAAATGGGGAGCATGTACAGGAAATAATGGTCAGGGAGCCACTGGGTGGAAGTGATCATTGCACAGTGTATTTGCAGTTGGATGTGGGCAAGGAAAGTATCCCAACTAAGATTAAAATCTTGGATTTCAGAAGGGCAGACTTAAGGAAAATGGGCAAAGTGTTAAGGAGCCATCTGGTCGGCATCAGAGCAGATATGGGGGTGGACCAAAGGTGATCCATCATTAAGGAAGGAATACTGGTTGCCACAAATGAGTGCATTAGGCTCAGGGGGATGAACACAAGGGTCAAAGTGCCCAGCTGGTTCAGTCCCAAGGTTGCCCAGGCAATAAGGGAAAAGAGGTTGGCCTATAGAAAATTCAGGAAGACCAAGAGAGAAAGGTGGATAGGGAAAATTACCTAAGGTTGGCTAGTGAGGCAAGTAAGGAAGTTCAGCGAGCAAAGGCACAGAAGGAGCTGCAGATAGCTGTAGGAATTAAGAAAGGAGAGAAGATGTTCTTTCACTATATAAGTGAGAAAAGGGACAAGAAGGAAGGAACTGTTAGGCTTATGAAAGGAGTGGAGTGGGTGGAGGATAATGGGAGAAAAGCAGAGATACTAAATTAATACTTCTGTTCCATCTTCACCAGGGAGAAGGATGGACCAGTGCCTTCAGGACAGAAAAGGGGAGTGGGGAGGGAGGGGAACACAGATGTAGTGATAGAGGAGGCTAGAGTGAGGGAAGAGCTGCTGGCATTGAAGGTGGACAAATCACCAGGCCCAGACAGAGTACATCCAAGGGTACTAAAGGAACTGGCAGGGCCATTGGCAGACCTATTTAATAGTTCACTAGAGTCAGGTGTGGTACCGCAGGACTAGAGAATAGCACATGTAATGCCCCTCCACCGTGGTCCCAAGGATGACCCAGGAAATTACAGACCAGTCAGTCTGACCACCATTGTTTGCAAGCTTGTGCAGACCATACTAAAGAAAAGGTTGGCGAAATAGCTAGAGGAGCATGGTCTCCAGGATGCGAGGCAGCATAGGTTCATGGGTGGGAGATCGTGTCAAACAAATATGATTGACATCTTTGACTGTGTCACTAAGACAGTAGACAGGGGCCAAGCGGTAGACACCCTCTATCTTGATTTCAGCAAGGCCTTTGACTCTGTGCCCCACAAAAGGTTGATCAGGAAGTTGTTGAATCTTGGGGTTGGGGAAAAGATGGCCAGATGGGTGTAAAACTGGCTGAGGGACAGAACCCAGAGGGTGGTTGTGGGGGGAGAGTTATCTGGCACCAGAGAGGTGACCAGTGGGGTCCCGCAGGACTCGGTGCTGGAGCCGGTGGTGTTCAGTGTCTTCATCATTGTCATTGGGGATGGCATTAAGGGCAAAATATGCCTATTCACAAATGACACCAAGCTCTGTGGGAGAATGGACACAGCTGAAGGGATATAGGACCTACAGGAAGATCTGGAAAAGCTAGGGAGGTGGTCCAGGATCTGGCAGCTTGGCTTCAATGCCAAGAAATGCAAAGTAATGCAGATTGGAGCCAAGAATCCCAGGACAGAGTACTGCCTGAGTGGAGTCTGAGTATAGAAACATAGAAGTTGATGGCAGATAAGGACCGCAGGACCATCCAGTCTGCTCATTTATTTTTCTACACTTATGAATGTGCCATCGGCCTTAGCTCTGTCAATGGCCTATCTATTCATACTCATCTGTATTGTTCCCTTATACCTATCCCATGCCTGGTTGAAGCCCTGCACTGTATTCATATCCACCACTTCCTGAGGCAGGCTGTTCCATGCATCCACCACCCTTTCTGTGAAAAAGAACTTCCTCACATTACCCCTTAATCTGCCTCCCTCTAATCTCATGCTGTGTCCTCTTGTCCTGCTATTTTTGTTTTGTTGAAACATGTTAAACTCTTTCACCTTGTTAATGCCCTTAAGGTGTTTGAATGTTTTGATCATATCACCTCTCTCCCTCCTTTGCTCTAGGGTATACATATTGAGCTCCGTTAATCCGTCCTCATATATTTTCGGATGCAGTCCCTGCACTATTTTGGTTGACCATCTCTGGACTGCCTCAATTTGGTTAATGTCCTTGTGAAGGTGTGGCCTCCAGTACTGCATGCAGTACTCCAGGTGGGGTCTAACCAGTGTCTCGTAAAGAGGGATTATTACCTCCCTTTTCCAACCTGTGATACCCCTACTAATACATCCCAACATCCCTGTAGCCTTACCTACTGCTTTAGTAGTCTGCTTGGATGATTTCAGGTCACTGGTGATGATGACGCCCAAGTCTCTTTCTTCCCTTGTGATTCTCAGCAACTCCCCTCCCAGCCTATAGGTGGCTTCAGCGTTTCTCTTCCCTATGTGCATGATCTTGCACTTCTTTGCATTAAACCCCAGTTGCCACTCTTCCGACCATTTTGCTAGTTTATCCAGATCTCTTCTCATTCTGCCCACCCCATCTGGATTATGTACTCTGTTGCAGATCTTGGTGTAATCTACAAACAGACAAACCTTACCCTCCAGTCCATCTGCAATGTCACTGATAAAGATATTGAAGAGGACTGGCTCCAGGACCATTCCCTGAGGTACCTCACTTGTGACTTGCATCTCTTCTGACTATATACCATTTACCACCACTCTCTGTTTTCTGCCCATCAACCAGTTTGCCAACCAGTTGACCAACATCTGACCCACCCCGAGCCTACCCAGTTTATTAATCAATCTTCTATGTGAAACAGTATCGAAAGCTTTGCTGAAGTCAGGGTAGGTGACAACAGCTGTTCTCCCTTGGTCCACCACTCTGGTTACCCAGTCAAAGAAATCTATGAGATTAGTTTAACAAGACCTTCCTTTTGTAAACCCATGCTGTCTTGGATCCTGTGCACCTATGGATTCCAGGTGTTGCACTATCCTTTCCTTAAGGAGTGCCTCCATAATCTTGCACACTACTGAGGTAAGACTGACTGGTCTGTAGTTCCCTGCCTCCTCCCTGCTACCACTTTTGTGAAGCGGGATCACATGAGCCCTTCTCCAGTCTTCTGGGAGCTCTCCTGAGCTCAGAGACTCACTAAACAGTTCTGATAATGGCTCTGCTAGTTCCACCCTTAGCTCCTTTAGTACCCTGTGATGTATGTCATCAGGTCCCATTGCCTTGTCCACCTGAGCTTATCGTGCTCTTGTAGGACCCTTTCTTTTGTGAAGGGACTAGTGCAACCCTCCCTTCCCCCATGTCCATAGTGCTGAGCTGTGGGCACTGCCATACCTTCTCTTCAGTAAATACTGAGCAGAAATATATGTTTAGGATTGATGCTTTTACATGGTCCTTCTCCTCACATGCCACCTTGTTCCCTTTGATCTTAGCAATACCCCCCTCTGGACTTTCTTCTTTCACTAATGTATCTATAGAATGTCTTTTCACCTTCTTTTACTGTTTGTGCTAGTGTTTCCTCGGTTTGGGCCTTTGCCTGCCTTACTGCCTTCCCTGCTTCCCTTAGGTAAGTTTGGTATGCCTCCCCATCTTCATCCTGCTGCGTTCCCTTATATTTCCTGAAGGCCAGCCTTTTGGCTCTGACATTTTCTGCCACTGTTTTTGAGAACCAAAGTGGTTTCCTTCTTCCTTTGCAGTTCCTTTTTGCACTAACACAATATGATGTTGCTTCAAGTATTGCATCTTTAATGCTTGTCCATTTTGCCTATACCCCCTCACCTGTATTTCTTTTTGCCAGGGCTAGCTTAACTCTGTTGGCCATCTTATCAAAGTCAACTCCTCTGAAGACCCATATTTTTGCCTTGGAATGGGATGATTTAGTTCTAGTGGCCAAATTGGACCATACCATGTGATGGTCACTGGCCCCCAGGTGACATTCTACCTGGAGATCTGTGATCCTTTCCCTGTTAGTCAGTACTAGATCTAGGATAGCCTTGTCTCTTGTGGGTTGTTGTACCAGTTGTTTGAGGCCCTCCCCCCTACAGGGAATCCACCATGTGACTAGTTCTGCAGATGTCCCTGCTGATATTGATCAATCTGTATCTGGCATGTTGAAGTCTCCCATTATCAGAACCTCCCCTTTAGCTGTCATGCTTTGTATGTCTTCTAACAGTAATGTGTCTGTGTCCTCCCCCTGGTCTGGAGGCCTGTATACAACCACAGTTCGTATGGCTGTCCCATTTCCTCTTTCCACGGTGACCCACAGTTCTTCTGGTTCCTTATGTGTATTCTGAATTTCTGTAGATTTGATATTTTCATTGTCATAAAGGCCTCCACCCCCTTTTGCACCTTGGTCTCTTCTGAGCAGTATATAGCTAGGTACTGAAGTCTTCCTAGTGTGGTTACTGGTAAACCATGTATTGCTAATGGCTACTATGTCCAGTTTAGCCTCTGTCATTATTGCCTGCAGGTCTGGGATCTTGTTTCCCAGACTACGAGCATTTGTGTACATGATTTTCCATTGGCCAGATTTCAGTGTGTTAGTTGTTGAGTGAGGGCTGGCATTTCCCCAATGCATCGTATGGGGAGCTGGACCTTTTTCCTTACCTGGTGATGCAAATGAACTACAAACATGCTGAACTCCTGGTTGACCACTAGCTGAGGGGGGAGGGGTGTTCTTCCCATTCAACGTATGGGGTGCTGCACCCCTGTCTGCATTTGCTAGTTTAAATATTCTGCAAAGATGTCAAATTTCTGCCCCTGTGCACTGACTCCCTCCTTAGTCAGATGCAGTCCATCAAATTTAAAGAACTTTCGCTCCCAAAACTATTGCCAGTTCCCTACAAATTTGTGTCCTTTTTCCTGGCACCAGCCCTTGAGCCACATGTTTAGTTCCCCTATGGCCCCTTCTCTGACCTTCTGTCCATCTGCCCACCTCTCTCAGACTGGCAGGATCTCAGAGAAGGAGATGCTGGATGAAATGGATGATAGTTTCTGCACCAGAGGGGGAGAAGGACCTGGAAGTGATGATCACTAGTGACCTGAAGCACTCCACACAGTGCAAGAAAGCAGCTGCAAAGTCAAACAAGATGCTGGGATACATATCTAGGGGGATCAGTAGTAGGAGAGAGGAGGTTATACTGCCCTTGTACAGGTCACTGGTAAGGCCACATCTAGAGTATGAAGTTCAGTACAGGTGTCCACACCTCAGAAAGGACATTAACCTACTGGAGAAGGTCCAGAGGAGGGCTACAAAGATGATAGTGGGTCAGCAGTGTAAGGCATATGAGAAGAGGTTGAGAGCACCGAATACGTACTTTCTGGAAGACGGTGGGTGGGGGCATGATTGGGACCTTCAAGTACTTGAAAGGGATAAATAAGGTTGATAAGGAGAGTCTCTTTAAGCTGAGTGGCAACCGTAACATGAGGGGGCACTGTCTCAAACTGAAGGGTTGGAGGTTTAGGAGGGAGGTCAGAAGCACTTCTTCACAGAGAGAGTGGTGGACACTTGGAATGCACTGCCAGAAGAAGTCATCTCATTGAAGACAGTGGGCAGCTTTAAGAGAGGCTGGGATATGCATAGAGGGAATGTAAGGATCATGGGTAGGGAGGATGGGAGGAGTGGGGAGGGAGGGCAGGGACATGAGCTCAAGCTGTGGACCCTGCAATACGAGCAGACTTGTTAGACCAAATGACCTTCTTCTGCTGGCTTCTTCATATGTTTGTATGTTCTCAATCCTTTCTAGATACCTCAGAAGCTCCCTTACCGCTTCCTCACTGTCCAGCTTGCTGCCGAGCATTTTTTTCATCAGCAGAGAGACTCATCTTACCCTGGATACCTTCCTCTGTATCTTAGGACAGGTCTCAAGACTGATCCCTGTGGCACACCACTTGTGACCCCCCTGTACCCAGACTTGACCCTGTTGAATACTACCTTCTGCTGCCATTTTCCCACCCACTTGACTAATCCCATCTCTGCTCCTAAGTGCTCCAGCTTTTTGGGCAGACTCAAATGCAGCAGGGAATCAAAGGCTTTGCTGAAATCACAGTGGAGCATATCCACTACTCTAATGACCCAGTCAAATGACACAATTGGGGGGGGGGGGTTCTGGTGGTGCAGGCCGGCTGAGACATTTTAATGCACCTTGCCTGTCCCATGCCAGTGACTTGAGTTTTGGAACAAGCTTGGGATGCTGCAAGTCAGTTATGGGTGGGGGGAGGTGGGAGAGGATTGAGTGACTGTCTGGCAGCTGTCCTCTTCCAGATTGGGGTGGTGAAGTTGTCTCAGCTCTTGGCTGCCACCAGGTGGAGGCTTGGTGGTAACACCGACTCACGAGTGACTGATGAACAGTCAGCTGGATGCAATAGGGCTGAGGGTTCCACAATGCATCATAACTGTCATTCACATGCATCCTCTGTGTTTGCCATTGCCTTGATAAGGGAGCAAACTTAGCAAGAAAATGGTGGGGGACAGGGCTTCACTAAGCCCTGCTCGAGGTGCCACAGCCCACCCTGTTGCTGTGTTGGAGGACATCTAGATGATGGTTTCCAGGGAGGGGGAGGACAGCCCACCCTTCCTTGGCCCCACTGCAGGGGGGGGGTCCACAGGGGACATAACCCCAGACAAAGAATGAAAACAGGCCAGTTGATGGCACCTGGGGATAGGGCTCAACAGCCATCCAGTCAGCCCAAGGAACATAAAAATCTTTATAAAAAAATAAATAACACCAGAATCGGCTTTGTCTGATATGCCCTTGCTGACACAAACCTGTACGGTTTGCTGTCCTGCAGCCCATTATTTTCTGATTAGGCCACTAGTCTTTCTTTCACAATGATCTCCATGAATTTTCCCACCATAGTTGCCTGAGTCTACCTTGTCCCCAGCCTCCCATGGAGCTGGACTATGTCTGCTATTCTGCAGTTCCCTGGCACTATCCCTGACTCCAGTGAGTAGTTAGATAGCTGTAACACGGGCCCTACCAGCTAGGAAGCAAGTTCTCTAGTACCTTGGGTGCATGCCATCTGGTCCCAGGGTGTTGTCCATCTTATGGGCCCGCTAACCATTTCCCTACTCGTTTAGTTATGATCATCACCATTTCCCATTTATTGCGCTCCCTGTGTGACTGCCTTGATCCTTCTTTGCTTTCCGTCAAGAAGAACCACAACCAGTTTTTCTTTTTTTTTTTCACCTGAGGTAAAATAGGTGATTTTTAAGTTTCTTAAAAACTTCTACACCATCCTTAGGCCTTTTACTGTGGAAGCAAGTAGATTGACACACGTTTGAAATAGATATGTGAATCTAATTCGAACATACTTTATTTCATAAATGAGATATGTAGGTTCTGACTATGATCGAGATCTTCTGTTATTGATATTGTTGTAGACTACAGTTTTTTTTTATGGGAATTATTATTCCATGATAATAAGTCTTTACAGTGTGTTATTCTGTGATTGACTACAGTGTTACATTTCTTAATTGAAGGGTGAAACAAAGTATGAATTGTTACTTTTGTTGTTTTCTTTCCTTTATAATTACTGTGTTCCCAGTGGCCTCACCTTCTGTATTTATTAAATTGATGTTCTAAAGATTTTACCATTTAACCCACTTATTACTCTTCAACCAGATATGCTGTTCATGCATTAAGATTTGCTATATGTTTTTACTTTGTAGCTGTCTTCATTAGACAAATCCTAAATAAAAAAAAAAAAGTGCAGAATGCATAAAAACCTTGTGTAGACAACATAAAAGAGGGCATTGTAAACTTTTTTTTTTATCATATATGTGTATAGAATATAATTCCAGCCAAGGGGTAATGCCCTGAAAATGACTGTTCTCTGATGTGTTTATTTGCTACACAGGAGTTAACTGAAGCACGGGAACAGCTAAAGTCCCAGAGTAAGGACCTTAAGGAGGCCCTGGTCAAGCAAAAGCAGGCAGCCAAAGAGGTGGCAGAAACTGAAGAGAAATATATGGACATAAGATCTCAGAAACAGAAGCTTTCCCGGCAGCTACGAGATAAAGAGGAGGAGATGGTGGTTCTGATGCAGAAAGTAGAGTCTCTTAGACAAGACTGCCGTAAAGCAGAGCGGGATAAGAAAGAGGTAGGGACCCATTATTGTAGAACTGATGTTTTTATAGAATGGTTTGCATTTTCTGTTTTATCCCTGCCTCTTGTCTTTTACAGAACTCATAACTTGTTTATCTTGAGACACTCACTGATGGTGAAAGCATTTGGCATTCTTCTGGCCTTTTCTGCAGTGAAGCCCTGTCAGAGTTTGCCATTTTTCCATGTGGCAGTATTAGCTTACTGGTATTGTACAGTATGAGGTCACTTGGAACTAGAACTGTGCAAATCATGAAAAATGATTTGCAGAGAAACAAATTGTAAACATTGATTTTGAAGCTTAGTATACCTCCCCTGACAGTAGATCTTTATCTAGAAAGAAGGCTGATGGTGGTGGAAAGACTCATAAAGAAGGCTAGCGGTGGGAAAAAGACCCAGTGAGCTAGATCCATATTAAGTGATCATGCTCACATTGGTGGCACACAACAGGTACCAACTAGCTATATGATCCATTATTTTTATTGTATTACCACTCCAACTTGTTTTTAGATTCCACTCCAACTTTGCCACTTCATCAGTGTTCATTCAGACTAAATTTTAGTCTCGAGGAACAAATAGATGCTCCATAACAGGGAATTACACCATTGGGGAAAAAAAAATATCCTCTAGCCCAGGTACTAAGGTAAATTGTATTATGTGCACTCACATTTAAGGCACAGAGGCTAGACGCTCTTTTTATCCTTTTCATGCCTTGTTCTTTAATTATTTCTCAAAACACACTAATCTCACAGTGCAAAACAGTACTCCGCTTTGATGCATAATTCTTGTTCGCTATAGTCTTAACACAGACAACTTTGGCAACAGCTTACAATGTCTTCATGGCTCAATCGCCTAGAATCCACTTTTGAATTCTTCAGCATTATCCTTGTAAGATTTACATGCTGCCTTTACTCTGGTATTAATTTTGGCACCATTCAGTTGTGACGGAGCATGGCTGCCATTGACAAAAAGGGGGGGGCGTGATTGTGCGTAAGCACATGTCACTCATAAGTTGACGTTTCGGCATCTTTATGTAAATCCTTTCTCAGAGTGAGCCATATCTGGAACACGGTACCTTAAGTATGTTCGGTTGCTATGTCAGCCATAAATATTGGCTCCACAAACTCCAGCATGAAGTGGTATAACAGTTACATGCTCCCAATGTGCATTACAACAATTAAAAACCATTAATTCATGGCAAAAGTGGCATTTCCAATATTCAGACTGAGAAATAAACGCATTAAAAACCTCGTCAACACCATGCTTATACTCTTTTACATCTGTATAATTAAATAACAGTTAATGAAAAAATGTATACAATAACCTTTTCAATATGACTAATGTTTACATTTTTTTTGACAAAGTCATAATCTATGTTTTGGAGTGATAGTCAATAAATACACTTTTATGTGAACACAAGAATTGATTTTTTTACCCTCGTGTGTCAAACTGCATCTGTCGAATACATACATTTCAAGGATTATACATTCATTATGTCTCCATAGAAAATGTTTTAAACTCCATCAATAGACAAAATATGTAATCACTGTTTTGAAGCCAATGTTATGAAACTAATTTTATACACTGGGGAACTAATTATGTATGGTTCCCTGATATATCATTGGCTCATTTGAAGACACAACCTCCAAGCTTATTAATAGTGCTTGTCACCAATTATTAAATCAATTGTAATGGTTTTTGCCTGTATTATTTATATACTGAATTTCCGTACTGCAAATATAATCTTATACGCAACTCTACATTGCAGCATGCGTCCTGATCTAGTTAAGTTATGTCTTGACAATGTCCGAGATCCCTGGGGTTCATCATTACTGATATATTCTCTTACTGTGTACACACTAAAATAGAAGAACCAAAAACCAGCTGCTAATAAATATTATTCACTGACATAATGGTGGTCTGCAAAAAAAAGAGCTAGTAGGAGCATACTAAAGAGGATAAGATAAGCACATTTTCAAAAAATGAAAGTGTCTAGGGCAGTCTTACCTACTCAGTACCATACATATAATCATCTATGTCCTAATAACATTTTTACACCCTGAATATGCTGTGGCACTGGGCAATCTCCTGTGTCTCAACAACTGTGAAATGCAGTTTTACGGGTGTACAATCCATGGCTGTACCGTGCTACTCCACTTGGTATACACTGTCACAGATAAACAAGAAAATATCTGCGCACAACCAGGTTTTAAATTCAAAGCTTCAGTTCAAATTTGCTCCAGACCTTGGCTAAGGGTGATGCTCTAATACACACATTTCTCCACATGAGCACAGCTAAACATGTTTTTTTATTGCACTCAGATTAATACTTTTCAAACAGTGGTCTACACATCAGACTGAAAGCTTGCCAAGGAGTGTGTTCTAATAACCACATATTCTTCTTGGGCTAAGGGAGATTTATTTCCAATTGTTTTTAGATTCCTGTTCCTTCACTCTCAAAAAGAAAAAGTAGATTATGGTTGAAAAATGGTAGCTAAAGCAGTTTTTTATTTATTTATTTAGCTTTTGTTTACCGGGTAAGTACACTAGACAAGTATTATGCCTATTTTCAGGAACGACCCGGGAGAGTACAACATATTGGTACAGAGACAAAAAGCAAGTACATCATGACAGCATAACAACATATAAGAGTTCAGAGAGTAGTAAGTCATAATACAACTTATGATCATTATGTTACACATTAAGACAAGTCAATAATCACATAATAAGCTTATAGGTTAAGGCTCAACCCGGGTATGCAAGAGAAGACAGTTGAACCCTAGTCAGGTACCTGGCAAGTGATAGAGTGGGTTGAACAGCAGTATATCCCAGGCAGCGCCAGCTTGGGTCAGGTTTTCCAGTGACGTTGCCCTAGGAAGGCTTGGGGCAGTCACATGCTGAGGCTTGCTTCAAGAAGCCCAACAGGGATTTGTGAAAGCACTGATGGGAGGGGGCCGAGTGAACGTACTCTGGGAGGGAGTTCCAAAGTTTGGACGCACACACAACAAAGTCCCTGTCTCCCATGAGAGTTCTGGTGGCAGGAACTTTGAGCGTCCCTAAGGCCTGGGACCTAAGGGAGTAGGGAGAAATGTCAGCTGAAGGTAGAAGCTGGGCTGGCCCCGGGGGGGTGCCAGTTCTAATTACCTTGCCCGTGAGGCAACCTACCCCAAAGTCCAGGTATCTGGCTGGAGAGAGCCAACAGAGTTTATTGTAAAGCTCACAATGATGGGTGAGGCGGGGAGCAGCCAAGGCAAAATGACAGATGTTATTGTATGTCGTGTGCCACCGAGTAAGGCAAGTCTTAACGGAGCGAGCAAATAGGTGCAGACCATAGCTAAGGGAGGGAAGGAGTACACCTCTCGCAAGGGCAAGCCTGGCCGCAGGTGTGAGGTTGTAGTTGGCCCTGTAGGCCAGGCCCAGTTTACAATTCGCTGCCCTGCAGACGTTAATGATGTGACTCCCCATGTCAAGTTGAGGGTCTAATGTGACCCCTAAATACTTGACCGAGTTCACTACTGGGAGGGAGGAGCCATCTGGGCTGATAATACTCAGCTGGGATGTTAAGGCCTTGATTTTGGCTACTGAACCGAATAGCATGGCCTGGGTTTTTTCAGGTTCAGGACCAGCTTGTGAATAGTAACCCAGGTCAGGACCTTGTTAAAGTCCTCAGACATGCACTGGTTAAGAGTAGCGGTGTCTCAGGAGTGGGTCATTATAACCAGGTCATCTGCGTATAGAGTGGCACTGCAATTGGTTGTCACCTTTGGTAGTTGATTAATAAAGAGGGAGAGTACCGAGCCCTGGGGGACACCTGATTTCACCAGTAGGGATTTGGACAGGACTTTATTGAAGCAGGTCCACTGCATTCTACCATGTAGGTAGCCCATAATCCATTTCATAGCAGTAAGGGAAAGGCCAAGTGACCACAACTGTGAACAAAGCAGCACGTGGTCGACAAGGTCAAAGGCTTTGGATAGGTCAATAAATATGGCTCCAGAGAGTTTTCCCTGGTCCATGGCTGTTCTGATGCTTGATGTGACAGAGATCAGGGCTGTGGAGGTGCTGGGCCGGGGATAGCAGCTCATGACGCTGGATATATTCCGAGAGCTGCTCAGCCACTACCTTTTCGAGGAGCTTGCTAAGGGCTCAAAGAATAGCAATCGGACGATAGTTATCCGGTATTTTAGGATTGCCCTGCTTTAGGACAGGGACAATCCTTGCCTCCTTCCAGATATCTGGAATGGACCCCCATGCAAAGGATAGGTTAAAGATGTGGGCTACTGGGGAGGCAATGTGGGAAGCACCAAGCTTGAGAAGCTTAGGCTCCAGATTATCTAGGCCAGGGATGGAGTACTGGGAGAGGCCAGCTAGACGCCTCTGCATGTCCAAGGTTGTCACAGCCCTGAGGTAAAACATTTGCCGAGGGGGGTGATCCTCCCGCCGAGTGGGGTGGGGGACATACCCGTGCCAGATGGGAAGAGTGCGGTGAAGGCCGAGAGGTCAGAGAAATACGAATTTAGGGAGTTGGCAATGGTGTGGGGATTGTTACAGGAGACACCATTTATGATCATGTCAGATACCTCTGGATGGGAGGAACCGCTGACAAGGGTTTTTATGTTTTTCCAAAACCTCCTGGGGTCAATGGCGGAGTTGAGTAGGGTAAACTTGCAGAAATCACTTTTTGCAATCCTGATGGCCTTTTTGCACTCGTTTCTGAGGTGTCTGTATTGTAGGAAAGTAGTGGGATCATGGGAACTTTTGAAGTAGGCTGAACACTTGTCTCTAGCCCGCATTTGGGCTAGGAGATTCCCGTGCAACCAGAGGGTAGCAGACCCTCTCACCCTATGGGTGACCTTTGGGGCATGCTTGTCTTGTAGGGCCCCAAAAGTGGTAAGAAAGTGGGAGGCTGCCACTGAGGGGTCAGTAGCTCCTAGCACCTCGGACCAGTCAGTGAGCCTTAGGTCCTCCAGGAACTTTCCAGGGTCAAACCTGGAGAAGTTTCTGACATGCATGATTTTGTGTGGAATTCTGGGGGAGGGAATTTTCCACACACAGAAGACCAGCGAGTGGTCGGAAATGGCATCTGATAGTGTTCCCGCTTTAAAACTACAAGGTTCTGAAAGTTCAGATAAGATTCCAATAATTGTTATACCTTTTCATCTTATCAGACTCTTTCATAACCCTAGAACTTTTTGTGGTTCTCTAGTACCTACACTGTAGTCAGATTAGTTGTTACGTAGTAACATAGTAATTTATCTTCTGCCAGTGGAATTCTGGTAAAATGTTGATTTTGGTTCCTTAAAATTTCATGAAATTTCCGTACACATTTTGCAAAATTTCACCAAAATTGTGATGTTGGTTATTTCCATCTGATTTTAAAAGTATGTGTCCTAATTGCACCACATGTGGCATGGTGACTTTGCCAATGTCTATACAGAAGTGTACTAAGTTTCATAGCTCTGTCTTCAATGAGTTATAAGTTTCCAAACTTTCAGAAATGTTAGAATTACAGTTCACAGCTACATAAACTACAAGTGTTTGTCCAAATTGCACCATGTTTGGCACATTGACTTTACCAAGGTCCATACAGATGTGTACTAAGTTTCATATCTCGTGTTGTAATGGTGACTGAGTTATAAGCCTCTAAACATTCACAAATTTAAAAATTACACTTTGCAATTATGTAAACTGCAGAATGTTAAGCCCCTGTAAATTTAAAACAAGAGAACAGAATATTACAACAGAATATTACAAGTGTTGTTAGGTTTATCAACCCTAAATATTAAGCTTTAAGGCAACCTCCATGGCCCATCATCACAGGCAGCTGACGATCCGGGTTCTGATGCGAGCCCAGAAAGTCATGTTGGGAGGCAGGCCATGGTTAAAACTTACAATTTACATAACCATTACTTCTATATTTCACAGTTGCTATGACTCTTCCAAGAAAGTGTGCACCTAAGTTTCCAATGATCTAACTCCAAAGGTGGCTAGGATATAAGCATACACATATTTCAGAAATGTTCACATGAATATTAAATGATCAGACTTTGAGCCCCTATAACCTCTCCACCCCCCATCCAAATGTTATGAAACTTATTATGTTTTCAGGGCCCGTACCATGCAATATAAAGGCTAAATTTAAGACTTCTAGCTGTAAAACTGACCAAGTTATGGCCAATTAAAGAATTTCAGAAAATTCCAAATAATTTCGCAAAATGCCCCGAATTTGGAATTTGCTAATTTTGCTCAGCTCTACCCTAGGCCCATCAAGTACACCCCTTCCCTCTAGCTACATAAACAGGGACCAACAAGTATGCTGTTCAAACAAGTACTAATTCATAAGGATTCTCCACCCATCCTAGTACCCAGAGTACCCTTGAATTTTCCTAAGCAGATATTTTTCCAGGCTTATCTTCACGGTCTGTATTGCCTTCATGTCCACCGTCTCCATAAGTAGGCTGTTTAATTGATTTATCACTGTCTGGGAGAAGTAATACCACCTAATGTTACTACAGAGTTAACTGTTTTTGAGCTTCAGGGGAGTGTCGCTGCACCCTGCTGGAACATGCCAAATCAGACATCTCTGTCTGTTCGACCCTGCCAGTACTCTTCAGTATGCATAAAAAGGAAATTGTATTTCCCTTTGGCCTCCTTTTTTCTGTTGTGAATTTGTGAAGAGCCTCCAATCTCTCCTCATAGAGTTTATCCTCTGTACCCCTGATCTGTTTTTGCCCTATGTTGCACCCTCTAGACTACATAAATGTACTTTTTGTATTGGGGAGCCCAGAACTACACACAGTACAGTACTCCAGACTGAGCATGGCCAGTACCTTGTAAAGTGGCAGGATTACTTCCCCTATTTTGCTGGTCACACCCCTTTTGTTGCACCCCAGCATTCTGCTGGACCTCTTGACAGCAACTGTGCACTGCTTGTCGTGCTTTTTTTTTGCCCTTTGTCTATCATGACCCCTATGTTCATTTCATCCTCGAATGCAGAAAGAAGAGCCCCACACAGTGTGTAGGTCCTTCCTCTGTTTTCCCTTGCCAAGTGCAGCACCATATGTTTGACTAAATTGAATCAAAGACTCCAGGAGTCTGACCAGTTGCCTAGCTTGTTTAGGTCCTCCTGATGTTTGTCTACATCCTTAGAGGCCCATCACTCTGGCAAGGTCAGTGTCATCGATGAACCAAAGAAGTCTGCAGAAGACTCTAGCTTCTAGATAGTTGATAAAGGTGTTGAGAAGCAGTGGCTCCAGCACCTGTCCTTGAGGAACTGTGCTGAGTAGCCCTCTCCACTCAGAGTAGTGCTCAGCAACCACAGTCATTTTCATCCTGCTGACAAGCCAGTTAACAGTTCACCTTTTCTATGAGTCATGTATACTGCACTGATGTACTTTGGACAGATGTTCATCATGCACCATAGTGTCCAAAGGCATTGCTGAAGGGCTAATAGATGATGTATATGGCCTTGCTCTTGTCCACCTTCCTGGTCTCCTCCTCAAACAGTGTGATGAGGTTGGTTCAGCACAATCCTCTCCTCATAAAGCCATGCTGAGAGCGGGTTAGAATACTGGCCTCAATCATGTGATCCACTGTTCTGTCCTCGGTAATGGATTCCGGGACCAGAAATATTAGACTTGACTGACTTGTAGATGGCTAGGTCTGACTGTGCCCCCTTCTTGAAGATGGGGACTACACTGGCAGCTTTCCAGTACTCGGGCATGACACCTATACAAACAGACTCTTGAGTGAGTACCGCAAGTGGCTCGCCAGTTCCTTTAGCTCCACTGTGATCCAGAGAAAATTGACAGATCAGTATGTCCATGTCCAGATCTCTTCCTGACCACCAACCATACTGTAGCTGCAGGCACAAATGCTCTCATTTTTACCATATCCCCATTAGTTTTCATGCAGCTTACTCAGCATCTAATTTTGCTAAATTGATGAAGTTACTGTACTAATTTTTCCTCTACGAAATACAGTCATTTCCTGCAGTCAGTTCTGTCTTTCTAATTGCAAAACTGCTTGAAATCCACACCTTGTACATAATCGGCCCACACTGTAAGTATATAGTGCTTAAGCTTTTGCAGCACATGGTCTGTTGGACTTTTTGGAGTGAGCTACAGTATATCAAATGCAATGATTAGTAAAGTGTCTGTGACCTGAAGCTGTATTAATCCAGGTTTGGGATGAGCCAAAGATGGCTGTCTGTCTGCCATATTTGCTCCCCCCCCCCATTTATATTCTTACTGTGAATACTCCAAAATGGCTAAAGGCATTTCTTTAAAATTTTAGTGAATGGTTATGCCTTGTACAGATGTGTATTTTTTCATTTTGTGGACTTTCTTATTATAGATGGTTGACTGGCAGGGTATAAAGGAATATTATGAAGGCCAGATTAAAAGGAGAACAGATCTGGGTTTTGAATTCTTCATTTGCTATAAGAATCCTGATTTTGAAAGAAGGATGAGTAGTATGAATATAGAATTCAGAATAATGCAATTGAAATTTGATTTTTTATTGTTTTTACCAGCGTGAGTCATGCAGATTGCTATAGAAGAGGAAATAAAAATTGGACTGGGTTCAGGGCTCAAGTTAGTATGTTATGCAGGGTTTTAAATAATTGATTTGCAGTTTTTTTCCTTGGGACGATACTAACTGTACAGAAAGTATTTATATAGATTTTTTAAAAGTGCTGTGTTTGTTAAACACATTGAGGCAAGAACTATGCATTTTCACAAAGATTTAGCACTTTTATGAGCAAAACGCTAATCAATATTTAGAGTTAAATAAATCCCTGTTATGCATACCAGTTTCAAAATACATATAAGCAAGTGTTTTAGTTTAAAACACTGTTTTTAATTCACTTTGGCAATCCAGCAAGGAGAAAAGGGGTTTATTTTGTGAACAGTGGTCATAGAATAGTACTGTTATTGATGGAATTGAGTCATGCCCGAATATAGGCAATACTCTTATCTAGTGTACCTACCCAGTAAACAAAAAACAAATAAATAAATAAACAATACTTCAGCTTATATTTCTTATTCTAGTTCCCTTGTTAATGATTAAGGCTTCATACCCTTTGAGCTGCATCTGCCTTTTTGCTGTGGATACTGTATGGCAGTGATGTTAAAGACACAAGATTATAAATTTACATTAAGAAAATAAGCAGGAGCAGATGAAGCCTCACTATCCTGTTCTCATGCAGATATCTGTAGTTTATGGACTAGATTTCCATCCCAAGTAGTATCAGCGGAACAGTCCATATTTCAAATTAATGCTAGGGAGGCACCTAGAGGAAAAAGCAATACATGATTATCCCACTGAGCGGGTGGGGAAAAGAACTTAGATGAAAAAAGGGTCTTCTTTTTTAATTTTGATGTGTTTATTCTTTACTGGGAAAGGAAGGCTTGAAAACACTTCCTGTTTTCAGCCTCATCCCAGGATGGAGCGGTGATACAGATGCAAACTGATGGGTACTAAACCAGGTTAAGCTATCGTTGGTGTTTAGTGACGGGGAAATTTGGCAAGTACAGTGGGGAAGTTCCCTTACTCTTTTCATGTAGTACCATTGATCTTTAATGTTCCACTGAACAACTTCCACAGCATGCAGTCGGGACCTCGGTTTAATGTCTTATCAAAAAGACATGCCATTGGACAGAACAGTGTCCACTAGATGCTGTGCTAGGGCATTTGTAAAGTTATGTTTAACCAAGGGGAGAGTGCCCCCTGCAGAGCTACCAACACCACTTCCTGCAGAACCTGATGTTCGTATGAGGTCTCCCGTCAGCCCAACCCTGCTTAGCTGCTGCAGTCTGATAGGATCTGGATCAAAGGTGGTAAGGCTACTGGCTTTTCTTTTTCTTTCTTTTCTCCCTATTTTTATATGTTTGTAATCAAACATGAATTAGAGCAGTATGAGAGAACTGATGTTTGGTTGTGTGCAAGCTTCTACATATCTGGCAAGGAATATTTCACCCCTGAGTTTGCTTTGGAGTGAAATACCAATACATACCTCATACTTTCTGGAGCTACACATATAGCAAGTGTATATCAATTTACATTATAATGTGTAGAGGACTGGCGCACTCTTAAATGCAGAAGCAGTGACACTTTTGCCCACTCATTACAGTAAACAACTTGTATAGCTAGCCTACACTGCAAACTAAAATTCTGTTACAGGTCAAAGGTTCTCTAGTAATTCTCTGGGTGAAATCCATTACTGTCAAATTCTAGGGCTATAAGGCTGGCTAATGATTGTGTACTCTGGCCAGTCAAGTTTCTAATCATGATTATGTGGTTTTTCAGACAACCATTTCCCAGAAAAGTGAACATGCACAAGCAAATCACAAACACCTGCAAAAAATAATACATGGAAACAGACAATGACAGCAGAAAAAGCCAGTGGTCAATCTAGTCTTCCCCAGGTACCCTATTTAACCCTGGGACCTATTGGCATCCAGGGTCTTAGCCCTCCCCATCAATCCCCTATCCTCTTACCAGTTTCTGTCATCCTGAGCAACCACTTTACCCTTCACTCTCTCCCAGCCATATGTGAAACCATTAATGGTTTTAGCACCCACCACCTTGGCTGGTAAACTGTTCCATAGTTTCACCACCCTTTCTGTAAAATAATGCTTCCTGATGTCCCTCCTGAACCTCCTTTCTGTCAGTTTTCACCTATGCCCTCATGATCTTGAACTGTTACTCGTGCTAAATAATTCCCCACAGTCCACATTGTCTGTTCTTTTCAGAAACTTGAAAGTCACTGTATCCTCCCCCTCCCTTTTAGTCTCCTGTGAGTACATGTTCGGTGCCTTGAGGTGTTCCTCGTAAGAGCTGTCCTGTTGGCCCTGAATTCTTTGTCACCCTTTCCTGCACCATTTCCAGCCTGTCCTTATCTTTCCTGAGGTGAGGACTCCAGAAATGGACACAGTACTCCAGGTAAGGCTTCACCAAAGATCTAAAAAGGGGTAGAATTGCCTCTTTCCTTCTCCTGTCAAACCCCTTCCAGTACATCCCAGCATCCTGTTTGCCTTATTATAGATCTTGTTGTATTGGCTTGATTGTTTGAGGGTGTCAATGATGACACCTAGGCCCCATTCTTCAGTTATATTGCTGATTCTTACCCCACCCCTCCTGCACTCTGTCCTGGCTTTCTTGTTCCCTAGATACATCTCCCTGCATTTTCTGGCATTGAATTTCAACTGCCAAATCTTAGACTACATTTCTTGTATTTGCAGGTCACTCTGCATATCCTGATTTACTCATTGCTGTCCACCCTCCCACAGAGCTTAGTGTCATCTGTGAAGAGACACACTCTGCCCTGGATTCCCACTCCAATGTTGCTGATGAACATATTGAAGAGGACAGGGCCCAGGACAGGTCCCTGTCATACCCCGCTTATGACCACTTTCTCTACTGATCTGACCACTTTTACCACAACTCTTTGCTGCCTCCCCATCTTACTGTGTCCCCAGCTGTGCCAGATCCTCTATCTTCTTCAGCAAGCATCTGTTAAGTACTGAATTAAAAGCCTTGCTGAAGTCGAAGTAGAGTAAATCCATGGCATAGCCCCTATCCAATGCCCTTGTCACTCAGTCAAAGATGACTATCAACTTAGTTTGACAAGACCTTCCTGCCACAAACCCTAACTGGTTACTATCCTGGAGGTCATTGCTGTCCAAGTAGTCCATGAGGCCATCTTTGACCAGTGACTCCCATCAGTTTCCCCTACATCTGAGGTAAGACTGACTGGTCTATAATTCCCTGCCTGTTACTTATCCCCTCATTATGTAGCAGAACTATGTCTGTTACCCTCCAGTCCTTCTGTACTACCCCCATATGTAATGAGCTGTTGAATAGCCCTACCAGGGAGTTCAGCCTGTTCCACTGTCAGTCCCCTGAGCACCCTTGGATGCATCTCCTCCAGTCCCAGGGGCTTATCTATCTTTAGGGCAGCTAGCCCTTTCCGGGCCCTTTCACATGTAAATACTGGCTGCCTCATCTCTGGAACCCCCTTTTTAGCCACATTGATTCCACTCTCTGGCAAGGCCCTGCTGACCTCCCTAGTAAAGACAGAGCAAAAGTAATAGTTTAGGATGGCAGCCTTTTGCCCGTCCTCCTCTATCATCCTACCACCCTTTGATAGCATAACAATTCCCCCTCCTTTCTTCCCATTTTTCTGTAATTTTTCAGAAATGTTTTTCTCTGCCCTTGACCACCTCTGCAGTACGTAGCTCCATGTCTACTTCTGCCTCCCTAACCACCCTCTTTGCCTCCTTATTTCCTAGTAATTTTCTCCCCATTCTTCCTGTTCTTGCTTTTCTTTTATCTGTTAAATGCCTTTTTCTTGGCCCTCATTGTATCCCTGATTTTTGCCAAGAACCATAATGGTCTCTTGTGCTGGGGCCTTTTGGTTACCATTTTCATGCATAACTCAGATACCTTGAGAATGATCCTTTTTATTGTCCCCATCTCTATTCCACTCCTCCTATGCTGTCTACCTTGACCAATTGGATATGGACCAACTCCCTCAATCTATTGAGTCCACTCTCATGAAATCTAGGACCTCAACCCTTGATTGGTGTTTTCCACTCCCAGGGCCCAGTTCGAACTAAATGGATTTGTGATCACTGTCCCTGAGTGACTCCCCAACTCTCACAGTTCCTACCACCTCTGAGTTGGTGAGCACCACATTGAGAATGGCCTTCTGCCTGTGGGTTCCTTAACAAGCTGTAGCAGTAGACAGCCCTGTAATGTGTCCAGCAAGGCTTGACTTCTGGTGCTTCTAGTCATTGGAACATCCGAATCGATGTCTGGCAGGTTCGGATCTTCCACTACCTCTGCTTCCCCCTTAGCCACTTCCTTTTCTTGTTCTTTCCCCAAGCTCTCTGTTCCTCTCTAACCCTTCGCCTGCTGTTCTATAGAGCTCCCCCAAGCGTAGTTTCTTGCCCACGTCTGCTATGAATTGCACCTAAATGACTCCATCTCTCCCTTATTACCCCTGATGCACCCATCTTCCACAACCTCAATGCCATCCTTGA
Source organism: Neoceratodus forsteri (assembly GCA_016271365.2). Lineage (NCBI taxonomy): Eukaryota > Metazoa > Chordata > Ceratodontiformes > Ceratodontidae > Neoceratodus > Neoceratodus forsteri. Next base: position 359,502,812 of record CM028132.1, on the reverse strand, counting down.
CATAAAATGCTGTGCCACCCCATTTCCACTAGGCCTCCTGAACCTTGAATACCCAGGGATTGTCGGGTCCCTGTCATTATTTTCTGAAGCCCAGGTTTCTGGGATGGCCACAAGGTCCATCTCAGCATCTGCCATCATTGTCTGAAGCTCGCTTAGTTTGGTACTCAGGCTTCTGGTGTAAAAGCAGACCAGACCCTCTTCCCTCTAACACTTAAACCTGTCTACCTGGTTTCCTCCTGTTTTTCTTCCCTGGTCCTCATAGCTTCTTGTTTTTCATGGTGGTTTTACACTTTTTGTCCCCAATCCACTGTCCCTTCCCCAACCCAGTTTGGACATTTTTTCTGTCCACTGTGTCACTACAAGTCCACAGATATGGGGGAGTACTAGCTAGGTTTCCCTTTCTCATGTCTACTACTGTGGTTCTCCTAGTCCCAGTCTCCCCCATAGTCAGTTTAACTGTCTGATATTGATGTCAAACTTCTGCCCCAGTGCACTGGCCAGCCCCCTCTCATGTCAGGTGGAGTCAGTCACACTTAAAGAGCCTCCTGTCCAAGAAGTCCCCAAAAAAAACTGTTGGGTTGCTTAATATTTTTTCTCTTACTGGATATTGTCTAACCATTGTCCATTACAGCCCCATAGTGAGTTTTTGTAGCTATAAACTGGTAAGAAATCCTGCAATCCTTTGGCAATTTCTTAGTAATCTCCAGCTCTTGTTCAGCTTTCTGCACACCACTCTCTTACAGTAATAGAGAAGTTTGCAGAGGTAATGCTGACTGGTTCTCAAATCTCTTAAGTTAGAGACTAGTCTTGGGAAAACTTTGAGTGGTACTTTTTTTATTTATTTTTTAATTTTTTATTTAGTTGTTTAACCAGGTATAGAACACTAAGCTGAAAGTTTTTTTACAGGAGTGACCTGGGAGCACAAGGAGGTTAAGTGACTTGCTCAGGGTCACACAGTATGCAAGTGGAAGCTGTGGGATTCAAACCCAGGTCTGGTCTGCTGGATGTCACTAGATTTGCAGCTCAGAGCCTTAGACTACTGCGCTATACTGCCTCCAAACTTGAGACAGGAATCTAGTTAACTCTGGGAAGTTATTGTGGTACACCCTTCCTCCCACTATCCATCTCTTACCTCCCATAAACTTTCTGAAACCGCATCATCTAGCACACTTCTCAGAGTCTACAGCTGCAGCTAGCCATCTTCCTCTTTTCTGAAGTATTACAGCAACCTCTGTCATCGTTCCCCCTCTTCCTTATCCATTTTGCCATTTAGCCTATTGTATAGCTTAAAATTCAGTGTACTCTTTAATTTTGTATTTTTATGTCCCCAAAGGTTTTGTTACCTGTATCTTGTCTATTGTAGGGTGCACACTCCCATACTTTTCACCCTTGGTATTTCTTTAACTTATATATGTTGTATACTTTTTACATTGCTTTTGTATTTCTGGAGTTTATTACTTATACCTTGCATTGTATTGTTTGAGTACTGTACGTGCACTTGTTGTCATTATATTAGATATTGCTGTTTCACTCCCTCTTGTCACCCTTCCATTGATTCACATCTGAAAATGAGCTCTGGCTCAGTGTGCCTCTCCCCGTCACCAAATTCTAAATAAATGCGTTTAGCTTTTTGACTTACTGCAAAAGCTAGGCTTGTTAAAGGGTTCCCAGGAAGTGGACTAACTTAAGTTCTTCATGTTTTTGTATGGTACAGTCCCCTTTTGTTAATTACTATGTTTACATATAGTGAGACTCAATTACTTTGCAGTCAGGTCACTTCATTCACATTGTATGCCTTTGGGGTTTATATGATGTTGAATCGATGAGAATGAACTGAATTGGTTACAAGGTGATTGATTGATTCTCATCGAATGTGAACACACAGCAACTGAGGATTTTGAATCTGATTACAATCCTTTTGCTGCAGTTTCAACAGAAGATATAGCAGAATCAATTCATGATCAGGTTTACATGCACAAACTAACTGGATTTAAAACAATCAATTCACTTGAACCACTGCCCTTGAACCAGATTCAAATAAACAGGAACCAAACTCTAAATAGTTTTACATGAGCTTCCTGTTGAGGATTACTGCATCAATTCCACCAAAACTGGAGTTAATCCTGTTCTACTGTGCACATGTAAACGAGGCAAATTACATATTTTGTTTTATTTGGTAGCTGGAAGCACAGATTGAAGAGTTGTCAGCTGAAGCATCAAAGCAACGTAAATTAAGAGAGCGGAGTGATCAAAATGCTAAGCAGCTGGCTGAGGAACTGGAAGAACTTAAGGTAATTATATAGCAACTTTTGAGAAAGGAGACAAAATAATTGATTGATCTAGTTTGAGCAGTTAAGGGACAAAGGGATGTAAATGCAGTGGAATATCATATGTCAAAGAAAAAGATGCTGGTGCATCGAAGGGTTTTCCTAATGTAATCCTGTGTCCCTTGGAGGCTGTCTCTCTAGTGTGTAGAGAGGACAAGCCTGAGTTCTTGGCTTTGATCTGGACTACCAGATGGACCTGGGGTGCACGGTACCAGGAAATCGCTCATTGAATCAGTGACAGGCCAGCCAGACTGACTCTGCAAGTTAATTGTTTAGTTCATTAACAGGTATATAGGCACCTACTTTGGCATTTGTGACAACAATCAAGATTTCAGACATGCACAGATTCCTGCCCTCAGGCCTGAGAGGAGGCAACCTGCCAGTCTGAAACACGTTATGAGTGGACTCTTTGGGTACATAATACTATGGAAGCAGACAATGACTTTCGTCTCATAGAGACAGAGAGACTTGGCTCACCTGTAGTATACATCTTCTCTGCTGATGTATCACTACCTATAAGCATAATACATATAATTAAGGTGAGGTTGCAGAATACCTAACCTAACTAGAGATAAAAAATAAAACTTTGTTGCTACATAATTATCTACCCTGTTATGTACCGACTCACTCCCAGTTCTCCTTCCCTTCTTTGCATGTTCCTTTTGTATTTATAATTCTTATTTGATATTACTCATACTCAAGATAGACTTTGGAAAGTGTCGTTATGGATATTACTGGACTCACTGCTCAGTAACACCTTTTGAGTAAGTGAACTGTTATATAACCTGATCAGCTGAAACTTGCATACCCAATTTTCTGTAGTAGAATTATAACTCCAAAGAGGGGTCATTTCACCCATCCAGCCAGGAATGAGCTGTGTATACTGTCTAAGAAAAAAATCTACATACAAAAAAAAACAAATGAAACACACTTTGACTCTGTTAGCCTGTAGGCATGGCATAGCTACCTTGACAATGTTACTGGAGTGCCTTGGCTTCGATGGCAGCATCAGAAGCTCCGTGACTCTTCTCACAGCTGTCCTAGCCTATGGGCCTTACAGGACCTCCTGCTCAGCTCTGGTGTCCAAAGTCCAGAGGCTTACATGGGATCTTCTAAGCAGTGTGTTTGTTAGTTCATGGCCCCAGTCCAGCTTTCATACTGGTTGGAGACCTGCTAGGTCTAAAGGGAATTTCACTTCAGTGATTGAGCCCCCAAACTAACCATTATGTGCCCAGGTAGTGGCACCCCCTGCCCTGGCTGAACTGCAGGGATGTACCACACCACCTTAAACTTTGCTCTTTTTTGAATTGCTGTTTACCTTTTAGTACCTAACCCCCTTCAGCCTATTCCTCCAGGCCCCTCCCCACCTTCTCGGTGACTTCCCTCCTCCATCCCATGGATTGTGAACCCCATGGCTGGGACAGCAGAGGTGAGGAAGGCATCCTCTTGAGAACAAATCCAGTGGAGACCCCTGCCAGTGTAGCAGGGCCCGAGGTTGCTGGGCTTTGTCCTGCAGGACACTGGCATTTTTTCCTCTGTTTTTCTTTCCACCATGGAGAGGCAGTGTAATGAGTTTTGAATGCGCATGCAATGGGCATACACAGACATGGGTCACTTGAGCCTTCTCCCTTTCCAATGCTGTGTAACCCCCTCCTACAAATGGGGGTTCCCAAAAAGTCTTCCTTGAGCTTGCCTAAATGCTCACTGCCAGGCTGGTGTTCTGCGTTTTAGCAGTTTAAAAGTGACTACCAGAGCCTGTATATCCTCTGTGTACTGTCTCTTTAAGAGCTGCCTGATTGCAGGATAAGTAATCTGAGAGGTAGCTCTGTTGAAAGATGTAACTATTTGCTGAAAATCATTTAGAGTGATAATGATAATGTAGTTTGTCTAACTTGCCTTCTTTATAGCAAGTACTGTTTTGTTTGTCTCCACTATCTTGGTCCTGGACTGCAAATTGGACCAATCAGTTCTGGTGGGACCTAAAATGTAGCCGGACTACAGGAATTGTCTGAAGTCAAAATCTATAGGAATTGTAGTTTTGAACTTTTTGTGCCTTTTTTGCAACTGTAGGGGGAGGTCTTGCTTTGACTGACAGCCAAATCAGTCAACCAAATCTTTTGGATCTTGGGTAAGTCCCTGGCTGCTGGCAGTTTTCAGTTAGATCTAAGCTGGAAACTGAAGAATAAGGAGCCGAAGTGATTCTGAGCAGCAATCCTGAGTGAATTCGCATGGGAGAACTGTGAAAAGGCGGAGTTCTTGGCCCGTATGTCTGTCTGTTGCTCCTTGAGAGGGAGAGAAGAGAATTATTTTGGACTATATCCAAGTTTGTGTGACTAAAGTAAGCTACTGAAGTGAGCCAGGTTCAACCTGAAGAAGACCAAAGATTTTTGCTGAATGCGATTGGCCTGTCAGGAGTTCCAGCTACCCCTAAGCTCCCGGTGTGTGCAGAGACTTTGCGATCGTGACCGGGGAGCACTTTGCCTGGTACAGTAGAATTCCCATACGTGTAAATGTGCTATGAGCTGCTAGTGGGTTGTGAGTTAGTTCCCCACTGTGTGAACTATGTTCTGCTTGCTGGAAGCTGTATCTAGCCCAAAATGGACTGCATCTGAATTTGTCTCCATGTGGACTGGGCCTTGCCAGACTGGCCCAGCCAGACTACCAACTGCACAGAGAAGCCATCGATGAGAGACCTGCCTGGGGATCAGCCTCCTGCCCCACACTTGAACAGGAATAACGCCTCTGCGACTCGAGTGGGCCCTGCTTCTCCTGGCATTCCAGATCAACCACCTGCAGTCTCGATTTTCATCTAGCCTGTGTCCAGTCTTGGGTATTGTGAGTAAATACTAGGGTAGCTCCCTGCAACAACAGCTTAATCTGAGTGTGTCATCTGATTGTCTTGTTGTTTCATTTCCTTTGCAAACTGAGCCCTCTGGCTCCGGATATCAAATATTGTGTACTGTGCACGTTGTGTTTTCTATCACAGGGCCCCAACCAGCTGCAACCCCGAGCTACAGTCCTGGCTAGCCCATCTCTTCTCCACCTGGGTACCCAGAGGTATGACTGTGTGGGGGGACTCAAAGCGCATGCATAACTGCTTGATTGACATAACCTTTAAGCTAATTAACCTGATTTTGCCCCTTCCTTGTTCAAGTCCCCTGAATAAATCAGATCTCACTGTTTCTGCTTCTAATCTGACTGTGGTTCCAGTTTGTGCTCGAAGTACTGTACTGTTGCTATTTGCTATACATAACCTTGTTTTACAGGGGGGTCCCCAGGGTCAAGCCAGAGGAACCAGCCCTGATGGTAAGTGCAAACAGTGTGGGTACTTGTGTGGTGTACCGGGGTATTGTGAAAGTGATTGTTGTACAGTGTTCAGGCTACTAGAGGGAGGTTACAGTGTCCGAGAGGGCTGTGCCCAGGTTAGCTTGACCACTACCAACCCTGACCTCCGGGTGAAGGCAGCTGTTTCAGAAATCAGGCCCATTAACCTGCTACTAGCTAAGCAGGCAGGGGTAGTAGCCCTTGGGATAGCGCCACCTAGGGGTTACAGCTGCATTGTGCTTGTCCCCCTAGGGTTACTCAAAAATAAATCGTCCCTGGACAGACCAGCCACATACAACTGTATATGTTCAAGCAGTTTCTTCAGTGTATTCTTGTTACCAGTAACACTCCCCCAACTGAGCCCAATGTTTCACCCTTACGTGGGCTTCTTCTCGGAAGAGTGTCTAATAATATGAATATTATACACCAATAAAATTCTCCTCATTCCATTTATAAATTTATGCACTCCTTCAGTTCATCACTAATTCAATATTCTAGTAATCTGTTTCACATTCTCAAATAACAACCTCAGGTCTATTTCAATTGAAAACACCTCTGTGCAGTACCACAAAAATACTATCAAAATCATATATATAGTTACATTATGTTAGTATCATTGTGTGTTCACTCACATTCACAAAGAATGTTACTTTCAAATACTTTCTTTATAACATTATTTCAGTTCTGAGTAAAGACGTTGAAAGAGATGGCATAAAGACAATTAATGAAAGATACATTTAATTGTTTTTTCTTTGTTATGTTTTTAAACTCTTTTCTGAAATCTGCAGGAATGTTTAAAGGGCGGACCTCTATACCAGCATGCTCTCTTGTGAACATTCCATTATTGTGATTTAAGGTTTCCAGAAAATACAGTTTTGAATTTTCTGTTGCCTTTTTGGAGTTCATAATTTGCCACCATATCCACAGAAGTTATATCAGAAGTTTTAATGATGACTTTCTGCTGCACTCTGTGCTTTTTATGGACTCGCAGTCCTTTCTATGACAGCAGATTACGACCGTGTCACAAACAGAAAGTGAGTGATCAATTTTACTAACATAGTAAAACGCCAGCAGAATAGGCCTAGTGGTCTTTTGAGTCTGCTCGATTTTCAGCACCCGCATTCAGGGCCGACTTTGGAGTCCTCCCCTTCCCTCCCCCTTGGGTTATACTGCCCCCAGTTGCAGGTGTGCCACCTGCAATGGACCTGGTCAGATTGACCCTTCCCCTGTACCTGTCCCATCCCCTCTTAAACCCAGCCACGGTCTCCTCCTCTACTAGCTTCCTGGGCAGCACATTCCATGGCACCACCACCCTTTCAGTGAAATAACACCTCCTCCTCTCCCCTCTGAACCTGCCCCCTTCCAGCTTACACCCATTTCATCTCGTTGTCCCCTCCTCCTTCCTTTGAAGCACCCTGACTGGGCCCCCCTTATTGATCCCTTTTATGTACTTAAAGACCACTATCATGTCCCCCCGTCCCTCCTTTCCTCCAGGGTGTACATGTCAAGCTCCCTAAGCCTCCCCTCATAGGTCCTCTCCCTCAGGCCCCAGATCATTTTGTTTGCCCTCCTTTGGACCCTCTCTAGGAATGTAACATCCCTTTTTAAATGTGGTCTCCAAAACTACACACAATACTCGAGGTGTGGGCTAACCAAGCAGTTGTACAGGGGTAGGATCACTTCAGCCTTTCTGGAGGTAATTCCCCTGGCGATGCATCCCAGCATCCTATTTGCCCTTGCCACTGCCCTCCTACAGGTCCCTGAGTTGTTCATTTGAACATCTACCACTACCCCCAGGTCCCTCTCACCCTCCGTGACTTGAATTTCGTTTCCTCCCAGGGTATACCCCTGGCCTGGATTTCTGACTCCCAGGTGCAGAGCCTTGCACTTCCCTGCCTTGAATTTTAGTTTCCATTTTCCCGACCACCTTTCCAGAGCCTCCAGATCCTCTTGTAAGGCCACCCTCCCCCCCCCTCCTCATCCACCACTGCACCCAGCTTTGAGTCATCTGCAAAGAGATTCATTTCACTCCTGATCCCCTTTCTTATGTCTGAGACATAGGTGTTGAAAAGGAGTGGCCCCAGCACTGACCACTGGGGTACCCCACTAGTAACCCACCTTGGGGATGAGGCTAGCCCCCCCAACCACCACCCTCTGAGTATGCTCAGAGAGCCAATTTCCTATCCATCTTAACAACTGTCTCCCTACCCCCATTTCCTTCAGTTTAGCCAGCAGGCCATTGTGGGGTACTGAATCAAATGCCTTGCTGAAGTCCAGAAAGAGGACGTCCACCGGCCTACCCCAGTTCAGTACCCTCATCACCCAGTCATAGAACTCCACAAAGTTCATCTGAGACGATCTTCCCGGGACAAAGCCATGCTGCCTATCGTCCAAATACCCATTTGACTTATGTTTTAGAAGCACACAGCCTATTTAGTATTAGTTTATGAGGAATATTATAAATACATGTAATGGGACAAAAACCTAGAAAATATTACAGAACACAACTCTTCCATTGTGGGCAAACTTCTGGAGACCATTATCAAAGAAGAGAAGGTGGACAGGGGCCACAGGACATAAGACAGCATGGGTTCATGAGAAGTAGGTTGTGATGGACTAGTCTGATTGACTTCTTCAGTTGCATAATGGAAGCATTGAATGGGGGGGGGGTGTCAGGTGGTTGGTGTACTATACCTGAATTTCAACAAGGTCCTTGATTTTGCACCACATGGGAGACTAATCAAGATGGTGGAGGATCTGGGAATGGGGAAAACCTGACTGGGTGCGTAGGTATTTGGCTACTAGGGAGGACTCAGAAGGTGGTCACAAATGGAAAATTCTCTGCAGTCAGGGTGGTCATGAGTGGGGTCCCTCAGGGGTCAAACCTGGGACCCCTATTCTTTAATATGTAAATCAGTGATGTAGGGGCAGGGAGTAAGGTGGATGGTATGCCTCTTTGTGGACAATATGAAACTATGGAAATGAATTCTATGGAAGGGATTGCCAATATGCAAAAGGACGTGGAAAGCTTACAAAAATGGTCAACTCCAAGTAGTGCAAGCAATGCACATAGGGGAAAAACAGTCCTAAAATGGGTTTCTGGAGTAGTGGGGTCCACGTTCCAATGCGGTAAGGCTTTTTGGAAAGCAAGTAGCAAGTTACACTGTTTAGGTAGGGGCATTACTAGAAAGGGAATTCATACTTCCGTTGTACAAGTCCCATGTGAGACTACACATGGAGTACTGTTTTCAGTTCTGGGGCCCACATTTGAGGAAGACTGGGACAAGTTGGGGCAGTCTAAAGGAGGATGATGAAAATGATAGTGTTAAAAGGGAAAATAAAGAGGGAAAGTTGCAAAGCCTGAACATGAATTCACTGTAGAAACATTGAATTTGTCGGCAGATAAGGGCCGATTAGCCCACCCATTCTGCCCTTTTTTCCCCATCTACTGTATCACCGTAGACCCTACCTGATCTCCGTCTTTTTCTCCGTCCTCCATTCCTTGCCACTAAGATTCCCTTATGTCATCCCCTGCATTCTTGAACTCCACCACTGTTTTTGCCCACACCACCTTGGCTAGTAGGATGTTCCAGGAATCTACCACTCTTTCTGTGAAGAAGTATTTCCTCACATCTCTCCTGAATCTACCCTCTCCAACTTTGTAGCATATCCCCTTGTTTTTGTGCACCTTTTTCTCTAAAAAATACTTTCCTTCTGTACCTTATTTGCCCCCATGAGGTATTTAAAGGCCTCTACCGTTGGCTCCCTGGTGCCAAGCAATAGGGGATCGCTCATCATGCTGGCAACCCTGGTTCATGCTCCAGCTTGGACAGCAGGAGTGGAGACTAGCAGGGAGAGTAAGGGAGGGTTCGGAGCATCTGTTGGACACTCTCCTTCCTGGGGGGTGGGGAGGCGTGAGCCTGCATCACTGTTGAGTGGCTAATGGTGGCCTGTTGCAGTGACACACTTTGCAGTGTGGGTGACCACATGCCGCATTGCTGGGATGCCGCATGTATACGGCCGCATTGTGGATGGGAGAAAAAATTAAAAATGGCTGCTCTGTTGACAGGATGAGGGTCGCTGGGTCCTCTCGATCCACAAAGCCCTGGCAGAATGCATTTTGTGTGCTGCTCCCATTGCCCCATGCAGCGGGTCAAGATTGAACCTCAGTCTCCCCTCTCTTGGGGCCCAGGGAGAGGGCCCCCTGGAAAAGGGATACATCAGGTGAGGGGTGACGATACGGCAGGTAGGGGGCAATATTGGTCGCCCAAAGAAGTGGATGGCCAAGTGGCATGGGATTGGAGCATAAATAAATAAAGCAAAAAAAAAAAAGAAAGAAAAGGTCTCTACCATATGCTTCCTCACTCTAATCTCTTCCGGATGTACATATTGATTTCCTTTAACCTCTCCTCATGGGCTTATGATACAGATCTCATATCATTTTAGTCACCCTCCACTTGACCACCTCCACTCTGTCTATGTCCTTCTGGAGATGTGGCATCCAGAACTGTACACAGTATTCTAAGTGAGGTCTTAACAGCAATCTATACAGAGGCATCATCACCTCCCTCCTTCTGCTGGTGATAGCTCTCCTTAGCAACCCAGCATCCCACTAGCCTTCCAATTACATTGTCACACTTCCTGGCCACTTTAAGTCATCAGAAATTAGTACCCCCAAGTCTCTCTCCTTCTTGGTGGTCATAAGACTGCCCCCTGTACCCTGACCATGGGTTACTGTGGCCCAAGTGCATTATTTTGCACTTTTTCACACTGGTATACTACAGGCTAGAAGGGAAAGGGGCAACATGAGAGAAACTTTCAGGTTCATACATGGGACCAACTGGGTAGACTCCTCTAAGCTGTTCAGAGAAATTAGAGCTTGTATACCAGGGGAGCACAATTACAAGTTGATGGGGGGGGCACTTTCAGGTGGCCGTGAGAAGGTACTTCTTCACAGAATAAGTGGTGGATGAATTAACTGTTTGCCTAGCAGTGTGGCAATGCTAAATCTTATCTTTGTTCAAGTCTGGATGGGACAGATTCAGGGGGAAGGCAGTATCGTCCAAACTTGACACCCTCTACCACCGAGCACTTATATTTATTATAGGAGAGTCGTATTCCACCCATCACACCACACTATATGCCAAAGTCGGATGGAGTTCACTTAGTTTTAGACGTCAGAGAAACACAGTTCTCTGGACGTATAGAACCACCATAAACAAGCTCCCCCAGTGTATCTCAGACTGTCTGGCAGTATGCATTGCTGGAAGCTACCCGCTGAGAAGTTGGTCCTGTATTTCACTCATTATTTCTAAGGTTAAAACACGTTATGGTAGTTCAGCAATAAGTCACGCCCTCCCTGTCGTATGGAACAACATACAAAAAACCCTAAAACCTGCAAGCCCTGTGAAGCTGTCCACCTTCCAAACCCTGTTTGCAAGTTCATTCAAGGAGGCCTGTAATTGTTTCTGCTGATGGCCCCCTTAGCTGTGCCTCGACCTAGGTTTTCCCTTTTCTTCCATTCTTCTTCTTCTTCTTCTCCTTGTGCTTTCCTGCTAGGTTACTCCTGCTCTCTTCACCACACCGCAAACCATTTTCCTGCTGCTAGTGCTGCCACTGCTGCTTATCCACTTTGCTGTATAATCTCCCTCCTTCTCGGACTCTATTGTATATGTTGTATACAGGTTTTTCTTTTTTATTGTTTATAGTGCACATTGGTTATGGTTGGATGTCAACTGAGTACTATATAGTCAGATTCCTACTTACGTACTGATTTGTATCACATGTATTATGTATGAAGGCCTGTAATTGTCTCCACTGATGGCCGTGTGTGTGTGTGTGTGTGTGTGTGTGTGTGTGTGTATGTATATATATATATATATATATATATATATATATATATATATATATATGTGTGTGTGTGTGTATATATATGTTAATGTTCTGGTAAACCTTGCTCAGGTCCACCTTGAAAATGAGTGCTTCTCAATGGTGTTTTGCCTGGTTAAATAAAGAGTGATTGACTGGAAGGTGGTGGCGACAGGAATGGAAGGACATAGCGGAGGAACACGGTTCCGTGATAGAGGTATCATCAGGATGCTCCATCTAGTTTGGGCATGCCACACCTATTAGCTAGGGTTTCCAGACAGTCTGGATGGACTGCTGGTCTTTTTCTGCCTGTAAATTTCATTGTTTCTAACTGTTGAAAATATAATGGTTTAAAACTTTTATTTTGGTAAAAATATGTTCCTTCAGTAAGAGTCATCAGAAAGTCTTCTTTCAGGAAAGATTAGTAATTTGAGGTCAGAGGGGACTCTAGGTCCATCAGGTCTACCCCTCCCCCCAGCTTCATAAGCAGAGAATAATAAAGATGCTAATGTCCAGGCTTATCTCGCTGGCCTGTACTGTCTTCATAGTCATCATCTCCACTGGTAGCTGTTCCATAGGTACACTACCCTATTGCACAAGAAGGGCCTCCTGATATTACTCCTGTATTTACCACATCTAAGCTTGTAGCACTGTGTCCTGCTGGGCACACCAGCTAAAATATCTGTTTGCTTGATCTTGCCTTGTCTTGTTGATGCCCTTGAGTATGCAGAAGACTAAGGCCCTGTCCACACTATGCCTCTGTAATGTTACAGAGGGCGCAAACCGTTACCGCAACGGTTTGCCTTTACACCTGTAATAAATATAGAATATGTTTTCAGATCGTTGTTGAAACCACCTGTGAGGTGGTTCTTTAAATAACGGTTATGACAACGGTTCAGCCCCTGTAATGTTACCGGCCATGGTGTGGATGGGTGAGCGTGTCACTCCTGCAGTCCCCCGGTGCAGCACGAACTGCATTGTGGGATCGGGTGCCGCCATAACGGTCGCCCGGCTCCCGCAGTGTGGACCGGCAGTACCGGTCCCATAACAGACACCGCCGTGATGTGGACACACTGCACCGCTCCCTAGTCGTAACGGTTTGCATCTGTTACCGGGCCTGAGTGGTGTAGTGTGGATGGGGCCTTAGATCCTGACCCTTTTCAGCCTCATATTCTGCAGGGTGTACATGTTTAAATCAACACAATGAGTGTGCCATTTTTCTTATGTTTTGCTGAACATATTAAGGGCTTCAAGCCTCTCCTCAGCTTTTGTCCCTTGTACTTCTAGTTATTTTGGTGGCCATACAATGCACCCTCTTGACTGCTTCATGTTTTTTTTGTATTGAATAACCTAGTACTGCAAACATTACTGCAGACATGGTTGACTTTGTCTTTCAAACATGACAAGATTACTTACTCTGCTCTAATGGTTCTCCACTCCTCCCCCCCCCTTTCCGAGCTGTGCTGGGCTCCTTGACAGCTGCCATGCAGTGCTCGTCATGCTTTTTCCCCCTTATCTTTTATATAACCCCTGGATTCTTGTTCTTCTCCACTGCAGCAAGAAGAGTCCCATATTGTGTGTGAGTCCTTCCTCTGTCTTCCTCCCCCCAAGCATAGCACCTTACATTTGACTACACTGAATTTGTAATTCCATGAGTCTGACAAACTGGCCAGCTTGTTCAGGTCCCTTCTGAGGTTTGCCCCATCCTCAGAAGAATCCACCACCCTAGCCCCAACCTAGCCAGCTCTGTGTCATCAGTAAATGTGAGCAGCAAAATGGAGACACCATATGCCAGGTTATCGATTAACATTTGAACAGTAGTGGCTCCAGCACTAATCTCTAAGGACACTGCTAACTACCTCCTCCACTCATATTAGTGCCTATTGAGCACAACCCTTTGCTTTCTGCATCATGCCAGTTAGCAATCCACCTTGTGTATGCCTCACGTATATTGTACTGGTGTACTCCGACCAGTAGCTTGGCATGTGCCACAGTGTCAAATAACTTGCTGAAGTTCAGATAAATTATGTGTATGACCCTATCCTTGTCTACCTTCTTGGTCACCCCCCAGAAGGTGATCAGGCTGATGTGGAATGATTCCTCCCTCATAAAGTCATGGTGAGAGGGGGACAAGAATCTAAACACAGAATGTGTTGGCAGGAAAGTTCTGGTCGGCCCATCTACTGTGCCCTATTTTCCTTGTGTAACTCTACACACCAGACTTTATTTGGTCACAGCTGTCCCTCTCTCCTCCCTTACCTCTATTTTATTATACCCATGTGCCTATCCCATGCATGCTTGAAACTTCCCACTGTCTTCACCCCCACCACATCCTCTGGTAGGCTGTTCCAGGTGCCTACCACCCTTTTTGTGAAAAAGCATTTTCTCATATCCCTCTTAAACATGCCTTTAACAAACCATTTTCTCATATCCCTCTTAAACATACCTTTAACAAAGTGCACAGTCATTCTGTCTTTGATAATGGCTTCCAGGACCTAGACCAGAACTGATAACAAGCTGATCACCTTGCACTGTTTTAAAAGCTAGGAATCACACTGAACACCTTTCAGTCATCTGGTATCACATCTGGCCAGACAGATTCCTAAAAGTTTATAGCAAGTGGCCCTGTCAATTGTTGCTTTAGCTCCACTTTGATCCTGGGGTTTGTCCTGTCTGCCCCTTGGAACTTACCTGTCTTTATCTTCATGAGGTAATCTACCAACAGGGTGGCTATGGTGTTTATAGGCTGTATTGTGGCTACCCCCTAATGCCAAGGACTGTTTTTACTCCCTCCCCCAGGTTTTCAAAGCATTCATTCAGTAAATCAGTCCCTAGCTCTCTCACATGTTCCTTCCATCTTCTCCTGTTTCCATGGCCTTCTTCAACTTTCTTCATCCATTTTTGTGCTGGAAGAAAACTTCAGTGTTTTCCACAGTTCCTACTTCTGGTCTAGCTTCCAGCTCCTCCTTGAATTTCAAATTCTAGTCTTGCAATTTCTCTCTGCCCTGGAGGCCGCTTGACTCTTTCCAGCATTTATAGACCTTTTTGTTTAAGATGAATTGCCTTAGGTCCCTGTTTGGCCAGGGTGGCCACTTCTTGACTGCCTTTCCTTTATTGTTTAAAGGGATGCAGACCTCTGCTGCTGCACTGATCATTTTCTTTAATGAATCCCACATAACGCTGTACAGTACTAGATTCATGCAGCTGCTCCAGTCCCTTACTCACTAGGTCCCTCATCTTGCCAAAGTCTGCTTTTCTGAAGTTCCAGATGGCTGAGGTCTGGCTAGTCTTCCTTGTTGCAAGGGAGAAGGGTACTGAGTTGTGGTCACTGCCTTTTACTGGTTCCTTGACATTCACATTGGAGATGACCACATCTCCACTGCTGAGAACAAGGTCAGAGGTGGCCTCAAACCTACTTCCCTGTTGGATGCTGTTCTAGGAAGCAGTCCTTGTAGGTCCACAGGAGCTCTGTCTCTGCTTTACAATTAGTCCTCACAGCATGCCAGTCTGTGCCCAGGAGACTGAAGAAGTTGGGCTACCATCATTGGTACTTTGATCACTCTGATGTAATTTTGGTTGTCTTTTGCTATTATGAAGACAGACCACTAACCTTAGTTAATACTTTCATATTACAGATGAAACAGTTGGTCTATTCTCCTGGTGTCAGCAGCTCAGAGCACCTAAAGGAGGTATCAAAGGTGAAAGCTGAGTTGGAGGAGAAGAGGTTTTTCTATGAAGAGGAGCTGACCAGACGGGAATCTGGCCATGCCATGGAAATCAAGAACCTGAGGCAGGAACTGCAGGAGAATGACAGCCAGCAGCAGGCACTGCAAGCTGAAATCACTGCACTAAAAGAAAAACTAGAAAAGACTAAGAATGACAGGTAAATGCTAGCACTTCATGGCATCAAGTGGGTCAGTTGTGTCAGTTCAGCTTACCTGATGGTCTTTGTTTTAAACATTTAGGAATTAAAGTAGCATGCTACAAAGGTGAGGAATTCATGACCATGGAAACTAAAGTCCTCTCTTCATACAGTGCTTCCCACAGTTATTTTGTAATATGTGAAACGTCAACATGAGAAGTCACTAAATGCTTTTTATGCCATGTTTTTTTTCTGCATATTTGATGGGACCAACATGGTTTACACATTTCTTTATTCATACCAATTGGGTTATTTAAATAATAATTCACCTGGTAGCCAGAATTATAGATCAAGTACAGTTCAAGAAGTTGCATTATAGACTACCCCATACCACTCACCCAGTGTAATTCACTACTGACCTACTGGAGTCCCCTTCCCACAGGCAAGAATTAAAACTTGTTCTCTACTTGTGTAACCCTGCATGTTCTGTGAGGAAAAAACTGCCAGTCATGCAAAGTTGTATCTAATGATATTTGATGGTTTCAGCAGTGGAAAAGTGAAAAGCCCTTTTCCTAGTAAGCTACCCAGTAACCCAGCTGTGGCCTCTTTACTGTTTTCTATAGCTTACGTGATCAGGAAGAGGGTCTGATAGAACTACAAGACAAGTATGAGCGGGAAAAGCACCACCTGAAAGAGGAGAATAACAAGCTGAGCCAGGAGCTTGATCAGGTAAAATGTGATTTTCTTTGTCTTAGACCAAAAATATTGAACTTAAATGTGGAAATGTTAATGAGAAGCTTTTTGGCAGTAATGTCAAAATATCACAAACAAGATTTTAAAAGAGATACAAATACAGTACTTTGTGGATTGTCTTCTTTCAAAGATGATTCTTCTTTGAGTGTCCTATAAGTTGAATGTTTAGCCTGGAGGCTTGCCTTGCAGATCAGTGAGGTCTGTGAATATTGTAGAAATTAAAATATCTGACAAACAAATATGACCTATTTTGTACTTCATTATAACACTAAAAACACTTTAACTGTACCAGACCCTACAGTACATCATGCCGAGATGACAGTAGAAATAGCCCCGACAAGACCTTCCAGAGAGGGATGTTTCTGTAATTAAGGTTTGCTATGAATCGGTGTATTTGGGAGATGTTACACAAAAGATGACTTTTCACAGATGAGATGTTTGCCAATCTAGCATCTCTTTCTTGCATGTAGTTCTCCCCTCTTCTATAAAAGGCTCCTCTTCTATAAAGTGCTCTAATGCTGGAGTGAAGGAAGTTACCTTGTTCATACCATTGTTTGTTTATTTTTTGGTAGGCCGGTAAATGCACTAGACACAAAATAGTTTCTTTTCAGGTATAGCCTGAGAGGCTACAATATGGTAAAAGGAGTAGATGAGTTACAATGTAAAGAACCAGGTGGAGAAGTGTTATAAAGATTGCAAAGTTACAAAAATTACATACATATTTAAATAAGTACAAGTAAAGCGACAACAAAATATTGAGTATACTCATAATATAATGTTTCAGATCCAGAGAACAATCTGAACTTGACAAAAAGATCAGGTCATAGATATGGTTAAGCACTGGAACAGGAATTTTTCAGTGATAAATACTGGTGCTGCTATAGGAGCACAACCTGCCTTTCATAATGGCAGAAGAATATTTGTAGATTAAAAGTCACTGAGCCCATTAGAGCTGTTCCGTTCTAGCAGATCATATCTCCTACAACAGCATTGCTGTCCCAGTAGTACAGCTGGGAGTGCACTGTGTTCCCAAATGTGAGACCTAGAATTATCAATCACATTGCCCTTGCTTTGAGTGTAAGGAGTTCCAAGTACATTGTGGTCATCATGTGCGCAAGCTCCTGACAGAGGGTTCCACTCTGTAACACCCCCTTGAGCCACTTGATGCTCAGAACATCAGGGTTTAGTTGGAGAGTAGGGTTGACAGGGTTTGGAAAGGAAAAATGGTTACAGCAAGGGAAGGATGACAAGGGACCCCACCCCACATTCCACACAGAAAGTGTGAGTCGTTCCTACTGACCAGAAGAAGCCAAGGCATTTGCTGTGTGGATCTTTCTGTAGAAGAGTAGTAGTCCCTAACTGGATCTGTTTGGCACAGGTGTAAAGAAAGAGGAAGTTAAAACATACCTCAGCATATCTACCACTAGAACCTCTCCTGGTAATTTTGCCATTTATTTGCTATTCGTATGTGAAAAAAACTGCTTCCTGATGTCTGTGCGCTAATCTTAATTTTCCTCAGCTTCCATTTGTGCCCTCTAGCTAAGTTTAACGATATTAGTTTGAGTTTACCTAATCAATATAGCTTTAGATTTTACAAATCTTAGGCAAATTCCCCTTACGTGTCTTGTTTCCAAGTTTAAAAGATTCGTCTCTTTTAAACGTTCCTAATAACTGATGCTCTTCATACCTGGAACCAGTTTAATTCCTCTTCTTTGTACATTATCTAGTGAAAGGATGTCTTTTATAGTGAGCTGTCCAACACAAGAGGCAGTACTTCGGATGAGACCTGACTAGATATAATCTCAGCATGACTTCCCTAGACTTGTTCTGCACTTTTAGCATAGCTACACACTTATGCTCTGTTTCCTTTTTTAACTGCTATTGTAGATTGTTGAGATTGCCCTTTCTAAAGGGGTCGTGCTTTGATTTGACCCCATAATTCTGTGCTTGTGTACGTTATTTCTACTAGTTTGTACTCTGCTTTAAGTAAGCAAGTACTTTATATGTATTCTTATTCTCCATCCCCAAAAGCATCTTGGAGTTTCATTTCTGAGAGACTGGAGGCTGGTTACATGTTGGTTGGGTGGCAGAAGACTGGGGAGTTCTGTTTCATTTTATTGCTGTGTATAGAAAGTTAGATGTCATCATTTTGTCAAGATGCCTAATAACTTTCTGTACTTACATTTATATTATTTGCTAGATTTATTTGCTAGATATTCTGTCATCTTAAAAATCTCCATTTTTGGTTTTTGCATTCTTGTTCTGTGCAGGAGAAGGAGATGGTTAAGAAGCTGTTTACTACCAACAAACAGCTGGAGGAGGAGTTGCACTCACTGACGGATAAGAAGGAGTCTATAGCGAATTGGGAGGCCCAGATTGCTGACATACTGCAATGGTGAGTCATCGGAGGATCTTTTCCTGTATGGATCTATATGTTCTCTTTTATTAACTTTCTGCGGCCCAAAGATTATACAAAAAGGCTGACTAAGCCCAGTGCAGGCATGGTGCTGATTTAGATGTTTCAGTTACCAGGTTAGCTCACAGTTTATTGACCATCGGTTTTACAGTGTAGTGGCTGTTTGTTATACAGTATAAAGCAATAGTCAGAAAAAATAAAAAGAATCATGACTGGGTACAAACATTCTATCTTCTTCGAGGATGTCTCACCCCATTGAGCCACGTTATAGAACTGAAAGCCGTCAGCATCAGGACCACTTGGAAATTTTTGCTAGTTGGACCACCCACGTTGATGTGCCTTGTCAGTGCTTTTGGGCATCCCCAGCATGCCTCAGTTATTTCTTCTGCCATCAACTGCTCATCGGTCCATAACTGTTGAAGAATGCTGTCAAACGTTTGTAGATATTTGCTAACACTGCTACTTCTTTCATTTTCTATTTTAAACTTTCTTTTATGTTGCTGCCAAAAAGACAAAGAACCATTGTTCCATTTATTGCCATTGCGGCAGCATTATGATTTACAAAGGCAATGACCACTCTGTTTGTATCTATTGCCATGGTACAAATCACAATGATAAAGCCTGCTCAGTCTGCCGGAGCTTTAACCAGGCACCCAGCAGATTTCACAGGAAGGCTTTAGAGGTTTTTCTAAAGCTTCAAGAAATGCAGAAACAAGTTGCCGCAAAGGCAGCTTCACCATCATCAACTGCTTCTGTTCCTGGTTCCTTGTTGGCCTGTCGATCCCCGTGGTCAGTGGGTACCATCGCTGACTCGTAGAAGAAAAAAGATAAGTCTTCAAAATCAGCAGAAAAACCCTGCCATTCTGAAAAGGACAAGTGGTGGAAGAATAAAACCATTTCTCCAGACCGTTCTCATTCACCTATCAGGCAGGATAAGTGTACTGATAAAGATGGATCCCCGTCTCCAGCTGTGGGTCCTGCCGCCCGCCCCCCCCAAACTGCTTTTCAGACACCAGGGTTGGGCTCCAATGTCAGCTCGTCAACCCTGACAGGGGACTTGTAGCCTGTTCTGCCATTAGGTGCAGTCCTTTCGATGGCTCAGCCATTGTCAACCCCTTCAGGGCCCGTCAATGCACAGATATTGCACCAAACAATGTCTGAGCTATTCCAGTATCTGTTGCTGCTGCCTCTGTCATCGTCTGCTCCACTGGTGTCTTTGATTGGTCTGTCATTAATATTACTGTCAACGCTGCAGCTGTTTGTCCCTGCCATAGTGCTGGAGCCAGAACAGCTGCTGTCAGTGAGAGTCCCAGTGACAGCTGCTGCTCAGTTGTTTCTTCATCCCACTGACTCATAGCCAATGCCAGTTGATGATGAACCTGAGTATAATCAAGAATATATGGAGGAGGGTCACCGGTTAAGAAGAAGAGGTGGTATTTTCGAAACCCAACAATAACAAAGCATTTTCAAACTACCCATTCAGATCTGTGTTGGCGGACATGTGGTCCAGTTGGCTCTCACTGGCATATTTTTGGGAACTGCCCCCTCCTAATACCCTACTGGCAACAATTGCACACTTATATACAAACACTCTTCGGCATCCCTCTACCATTTACTTTCACCAGTTTGGTACTTGGCCTCATGGGGACAGTTGAGGGGACCGGGAACAGAGCGAAACTTTACTACACTTTGTGAGTGACCACTTTGAAATGTATTGAAGTGGCTTTCTCCACAGGCTCCAGCCTTAACCCAATGGAAATGTAAGGTCTCAGAGATTGAGTCTATGGAGAGAATCACAGCCACCCTTCATCTAAATAAGGAAAAACTTTTAGAGAGCTGGCGTCCCTGGCATCTCATGGAGTCATCAGGTGGAGAGAAGGGAATGCTGCAGACCCAGGCCTGATCGGGTTTCCCTTCTCTTTATTTTTATTTTTTTGCTTTACCATCTGTATATATACCCCATAAGGAATTACCATTCTGCCATACTGCTACTGAATGAGTACATTTTTTGACCCTTGGGGTCATGACATCTACATCTAGCGGACAGGGAGTTTATCCCCCCTTCCCAGCTTGGTAGGCCCGCACACAAATACACCGCACACATTGCGTTGATGGTTTTAATTGTCTTTATTATACATGTTTACCAATGTTGTTATTGATAATCACTGCACTGTCATTTTTATTGTCTAAACTTAATTTTACCATAACAGACTCTTCTCAAGGAATCTTTTAGGAAAGATATATAAAAATCCTTGGATGTCTGGATAGAGATCCTTGATGTTCATGGCCTTGGGAAGCATGAGATTCACAATTCTATCGCTTCAGCTGTTGATTCTATGTGGTGAAATTAATTGTTCCATGTTGTATACAAATGACATATAGATATTGAAATAAAAACTTGAGTTTCAAAAAAAAAAAAAAGAGGTGGTACAAGTGATTGACTCAAGTTCCATTCTTTCATCTTGCTCTGAGGAGAGTGTGGAAACACATCTAGATCACCACCTGAGGATGCCTCATTCCAGCCCTTCCTAAAACAGGTCAAGCCAAACTGGGGTTTCAAGGTGAAGAGGATTCCTCCAAGAGACATTTTTATGAATTCTTGGAGGTTTCTGCCTCTCCTACTGTTATTAGTCCTCCTATAGGATATTCTTGTCTCAGAACAGGACAATGAGGAGCTTAAAGGGCACACAGGCAGAAAGTAAGGAGAGAGAGAGAGAAAAAAAAACAGAGGAAAGAGTAAAGATTGCAAACAGTTAAGGGGGCAGAAATAAGACATGATTGGAGTGGTGCAGTGCAGTGGCTGTGGAGCAGCAGTCTTCTGGGAGATGTTCTGGAGGATGCTGTGTTGTCCCATCTGCAGGCACCTCTCTGGGCTGGAGGAGGTTGCTCATCTCCAGGCTGAGTTGGCCAGGATTGTGGGACCTCCTCTTCCATCCAGGGACCACCAGTGCCACTGCCGTTGCCTCAGAGGTTGCCAAGAAGAGGAGCAGTTGGACCACAGTGGGCTCAGGGAGGGTGAGGGTGGTGAAACAGAGCGCATCCCTCCGTTGTACCTCTCCACAATTCCTATGCCATTCTGGCAAAGTGTGGTTCCTCTATGGAGGCATCCACAGTGGAGACCAAGGAGGATGCTGGGAACCTCCACAAAGGAGACCCACAGGAGGGTGGCAGGGGACCCTGCAGGGGAAGGAAACAACTCCTGGTGAGGGACTCCATTGTTAGGAAGGTAGAACTGGGGGAGGAAGGGGAGAGGGAGGTAAGGTGCCTGCCTGGCACCATGGCTTGGAGGGACAGGGAGCGAATCCTCAGGATTGCCAGAGCAGCTGCACAGGGGAGGGAGCTGGATGTCATTGTCCACCTAGGGACAAATGATCTGGCTAAGAATGGGATTAGAGAAGTGCAGGAAGAGTTTGTGGAATTGGGGAGGGGCCTTAGTCAAGTAGCACGCACGGTAACCTTCTCGGAGGTGCTACCCATCTATGGCATAGGAGAGGCTAGGATGTTCCGCACCATGGGATTCAATCAGTGTTTGAAAAACTGGTGTGGAGCTCAGAGATTTGGCTTCATTGGGGACTGGGGGTCCTCCTGGAGTGATGCAAGCCTATACTGGCATGATGGGCTGCATCTGTCCGGGAGGGGAACCAGGATCCTAGGAGATAGGTTTAAATGCTTCATTGGCAAGCTTTTAAACTAGCCAAGGGGGGAGGCACTGGAAAGGAGCAGGAAAATCCTAGCCCCCCCCCCCAAATAATCACTGTAGTAAGTGCAGCAAATACCAACATAGAGGTGTCGATAGGGAGAAGAGGAGGGGTAAATGGAGAAAGTGACAAAGGCAAGAAGGACAGAGATGGGGCAAAAGGAAGTAAGGCCATCAGGAAATGGAGGTAATGAGTACCAATGCCCGTAGTCTGGGCAGCAAGCTCCCTGAGCTGATGGCCTTAATGGAAGAGGATGCCTGGATATGTGTAATCACAGAAACATGGTACACAGAGAACCATGACTGGGATGTTAACATCAGGGTACATAACCTACAGGAGAGACAGGCAGAGGAGAAGAGGGAGGAGTAGCTCTTATATAAAGGAAGGGATAAAAGCAACTGAACAAAACAGTAAACAGGGAGGAGGGAGGCACTGTGGGTCACCTTGGAGACTGGAAAGGGCACCACAATCCGCACAGGGTTGTGTACAGACCCCATGTCGGGGAAGGAATGGACAAGGATATGATAGAAGGCATTCTTAGAATGGCAGAGAAAGGGAGATACTGTTGATGGGAGACCTGAATATGCCAGATGTTAACTGGAGCACATTTGCTGCAGCCACATCCAAGAGCAGGGCCATTCTTGATGCCCTACAGGTGGCAGGCATTAGACAGCTAGTTTGGAACCCACTTTCGTAAGGAGCAATCTTAGACCTCGTACTCTCAAATGGGTGCAGTGAGAGGGATCTCAGATCTAGAAATGGGTTGCCATTTGGGGACAAGTGACCATCAAACAGTGTGGTTCACATTAAACTCAGCTACAGAGTCAAGCCATACAAAGTGAGGGTACTGGACTTTAGGAGGGCTGACTTTGTCAAGATGGAGAGTGCCTCAGAAAAGCACTAGCAAACAGGCTAGAAGGAGGTGTGGAGCAACAATGGGGAATTATCAAAACTGCCATCACAGAGGCAACAAGCCTTTGTGTGAAGCAAATAAACAAATCAAATGAAAGAAAAGCCACTATGGTTCTCAAAAGAGGTGGCTGTGAAAGTCAGGAAGAAAAGATAGCATTCGGAAGTATAAGGAAACACAGAAGGAGCAGGACAGAGAGCTGTACCAGTTAAGGCAGAAGGAAGCAGGGAGGGAAGTCAGAATAGCAAAGGCCCAAACTGAGGAAAAGATATCCAACTCAGTTAAGAGGGGATAAAACCTTTTATAGGTACATCAGCGGCGTAGAAAGACAAAGGAGGGATAGTGAGGCTGAATAGAATGAGCGGTGGGTGGGCAGAGGGGACAGTGAAAAGCAGGAATACTGAAGAATATTTCTGCTCAGTATTCTAAAAGAGGAGGAAGTGCCTAATCAATTAACAGAAGCACTCTTGATAGAGGGTCGATCCCAGTCCTTTCACAGAAGAAAGGGTTGTGCAAGAACTCCTAAAACTGAAGGTGGACAAAGCAATGGGTCCTGATGGAATTCACCCAGAATTCTAAAAAGAATTAAGGGAGGAACTAGTGAAACCACTGGCTACTCTTTTAATAAATCATGGGAGGATGGTGTGGTACCCGAGGACTGAGGAAGGCAGATGTGATTCCCCTTCACAAAAGTGGGTCCAAGACAGAGGCAGGAAACTACAGACCTGTCAGTCTGACCTCTGTGGTAGGGAAAGTGATGGAGTCACTTCTGAAGGAAAGAATAGTCAGTACCTAGAGGTCAGTGGAGCATAGGACCCAAGGCAGCATGGGTTCACTAGCCGGGAAGGTCATGTCAGACGAATCTAATAGATTTCTTTGACTGGGTGACCAAAGTAGTAGACCAGGAGGGCTGTGGACATGGCCTACCTAGACTTTAGCAAGGCATTTGACACAGTCCACACAAAGATTAATAGTCAAATTAACCAGCCTGGGAGTGGGACCCAGGGTGGTAGCCTGGGTAAAACATTGGCTGGACAACAGGACACAGAAGGTAATTGTAAATGGAGTCCACTCTGAAGAAAGGGGGTTACTAGTGGGGTACACGGAGGTTCAGTATTGGGTCCAGTCCTTTTAATGTCTTCATCAGTGACATTGCAGAGGACTGGAAGGAAAAGTATGCCTTTTGCAGATGACACAAAGATCTGCAACAGGGTTGCTACACACAGGAGGCGTGGAAAGGATGAAAAGAGGACTTGTCAAGGTTGGAGGAATGGTCAGAAGTATGGCAGCTAGGATTCAATGCAAAAAGTGCAAAATAATGCACCTGGGAAACAAGAACCCTGGGGAAGAATACACAATGGGTGGGGAGGTAGCAACAACAACAAAAGGAAAAGGGACCTAGGGTAATCATATCAGATGACCTTAAGGTTAGCATGCAATGTGAGAAGGCAGTAGGGAGGACTGGGGTGTACTGGGATGTATAGAGAGAGGCATCATCAGCAGAAAACAGGAAGTTGTTATCCCTCTGTACAGACAGTTGGTGAGACCCCATCTGGAGTACTGTGTCCAGTTCTGGAGACCCCATCTCGCAAGGACATAGGATAGAGGCAGTCAGAGGAGGCAACTAAAATGGTGCAGGGTCTGCAAGAGAAGCCGTGTGAGGAGAGACTAAAGGAGCTTAATATGTATACCCTTGAGGAAAGAAGGAGAGGGGGACATAGTAGAAACTTTTAAGTACCTCAGTGGAATCAACAAAGTCCAAGAGGGTAGCATCTTTCAGAAAAGAGACTTGCAAGAACAAGAGGACACAATTTAAAGATAGAAGGAGGCGGTTCAGGGCAATGTGAGGAAGTATTATTTCACAGAGAGGTAGTGGATGCGTGGAACAGCCTTCCTGAGGAGGTTGGGGTCTAAAACTGTGGGAGAATTCAAGAATGCATGGGACAGACATAAGGCAATTCTTGTTGGGGGAAGAAATAGGCTGTTGGTTAACTAGGATCTGCAGCCTATCCTGTAGGTAGGGAAATGGGCAGACTGGATGGGCCTAGCAGTCCTTATCTGCCGTCAAAGTCTATGTTTCTATGTTTCTATGCATTCTGCACTTGAGGATGCTACTTTGGCAGCCTGGCACACACTAGCTCAATTTTCTGCAGTCCCTAAGAAGGCTGACAAACAATACGCAATCCCTACTGCAAAGCCTTACTATTCCTCACAGCTTGAAACAGACTCCTTGGCAATAATTGCTGCTTATGACAGATCCAAGGCTCCGAAGCACATGAACTCTCTTCCTCCTGAAAAGGAGTAGCAGAAGCTAGACATCATGGGGAAGAGAACTTTTGCTTCTGCTTCCCTGGTCCTAAGAGATGCTAACTATCAGGCATATATGATTAACTATCAGGACTGCCATCGGAAGACTATGGCCACCCTAGCTGAAAAATTGCCAAAGGGCCTGGATTAAATATTGGCTCAGCAAACTATACCTAATGGCCAAGAAGTTGGTAAACACCTGCTGGGATTGGCCTGTGATGCTGCTGCCAGGGTTTGCTGCCTTTAGGATATATCTCTATCACTACTCGTTCTGGGATATGCCTCCATCACCACTGTTGACTAAGGGTGGTTGGTTTTGTCTCTGATCTGCAACAATCTGTGGAGAATGCTCTTTTCAGAGGAAAAGATTTTTGGAAATGATGCTGAAAATGCTTTAAGGAAGCCAACCCTGTGGCATAGAGGGCAGAAAGGACATATACAGTTGAGTATCATCTGCATAGCAGTGAAAACTCATACTGTATCGCCTGATATCTCCCAATGGCAGCATATACACTGCAAACAACATGGGGGCCAAAATGGAGCCCTGTGGCACCCCGCAGGACAGAGAATAGGTACCAGAGGAATAAATTCCGGTGGTAACTCTCTGAGACCTGTCTGCGAGGAAAGAGTAGAACCATTTGAGGACTGTACCAGACCGACCACAAAGCAGCCATAGGCGCTCCAACAGCACACCATGGTCTACAGTGTCAAATGCTGCTGAGAGCTCAAGAAGGACCAGAATGGTACACGCCTTTTGATCTCTAGCCATCAGGAGATCATTCAGTACTCGGACAAGTGCAGTCTCTGTGCTATGCTTCTTCCTAAACCTGGGCTGGAGAGTATCATAGACCCTGTGAGTTGTATGATGATCATCCATCACCTTTTCAATAACCTTACCAACAAATGGCAGGTTAGAGATAGGTCGGTAGTTAGCTGGACAGTCCGGGTCTAAGGAGGATTTCTTAAGAAGCGGTCGAACGACCGCCTCCTTTAGGGGTTCTGGAAAGACCCCTGTCTCCAAGGACCTACAAACAACTTCAGCAAGGATCAGGCAGATAACATCAACACATCCCAATAAAAGGGGTGTCATGCCCGGATCCAAACTACAGCTGGTTGGGCGCATTGTCTGGATGATCTTCACAATGTCTGTGAATTCTGGCTGGCAGAAATCTGACCAGAAAGACTGAGTGCATGCCACATCCCGCTGATCACCACAATTCCTCATAGGAGATGCTATGCCAATGCTAGACCTGATGCTGGCAACCTCATCTGCAAAGAATCGAGCAAACTCGTCTCATTTCAGCTGAGAAAAGCTTCTCTGGGCTGAAGACAGATTGGATTGCATAGGAACCATAGGATAAACTGAAATTACATTAAAAGCAACAGAGTTACTGGGGTCCAAGGTCAAAATACCCGTAGTCTCAAATAAAGAGACAGTACTTAGTCAGTTTGGATAGCTTGTGTCTTCCTCTGATTCTAATGTTTCCCACTGCTCTGCCACATCAAATTCCTTCATTATGGCGTTGACCTTCTTGCTGGTGTCAGCTACATCTGTGTATTGATGAACATGCCCCACATATTGAATACAGAGCCTGTCTGGCAGTAACAAGGAGTACACAATGCCTAAACTTTTTCACTTGCCATGTACCCCATCATATTTCTTGTGTCTGGCTCCGGTTGTATAGGATAGATTAGGAAAAGATTAAGGGCAGTGCCAGAGAAGTTTAATGATTGGGAGTCCCTGGAGGCCGTTATTAAGGCATCTCTTATTGTTACCCCTGTGGTCACTAACAAGATGCTGCATGGTAAATAATGCTGTTGCTCTCTCAACCATGGAGAGATCCGGTAGGCTCTTGTAAAGTTATGTGCTATTTCTACCCCCTCGAAGAGTAGAGCCCCAGGCATCCAGCTTTTTAAAAAACTCAGCAGATCTTTACCCTCGCTGCTTTCCAGCAGGCCCACTAACTGCCTATTTGAGGCCCTGCTTGCATTTTCTAGGACCTCGAGGCAGTATCGAAGTTGAAAGTGTTCCTGAGCCAGTTTGTTTGTGGCATACAGTGCCTGCATCACCTGTGCTTTGGAAGAGATCACCTTCTATTTGCAACCTCAGTTTTTACATCTTGCTCACCCAGTCTGGTAAGGATTGCTGTAACCGTGTTGTCTATTGCTTGCATCAACACTGTTAGCGAATGCCACAGCTGTTCTATACCTTCCCCATACACTGCTGTTGTTGAACTTGCGGCCTGGTTCCACACCAGCTGTGGACCTTTCTGTCTACCTTGTTCTCCTTTACTGGGGGTGCACCCTCATCAAAAAGGTATCGCTTTGTTCCTGGCAATTAGTTCTGTCAGATGATGTAAGGTATATTGTACGGCTGCAAGGTTAAATTCTCTTTTCATGCTGTTTAAGCTACAGTTTGTAGAGAGCCAATATCAAGCACATCTGATCAATAGGACTGCTCCACAGCACCCCAGATTAGTTCTTTTAATGAAGATTTAACTGTTTCTGTTAGATTTCACTGCTCTGTTTAGACTGCAACAGAGGCCTTTGGTATGCCACCACAGTGCAAGCTGCTCTCCCATTGTTTCAGAGCTCCTTTGTAACGAACCTAAAGTGGAAATAAATGCTAATGACCCACCTAGCATTAAAATAAATGATTAATTTTCATTTAGACTGCTTTAGTGGCTAAAATAAGTTATTTTTAAGTTCAGATTCTCACCTACATTGTATAAATAATTTTATTGCATAATAATTATTAACAATACATTGAAGATTGCCAAGCAACTATTCAGAGGAACTAATGCTAACATAGAACTTAGGACAGCTGAGAGAGTGAAAGATAAGGTGAGACCTTTCTTAGGTATGTCAAGGGCAAAAGTCAAACAAGACAAGGAATCACGAGAATGATGAAAGATGGGATCAGTGAGGAGGATGAAATGTGAAAGGCAGATATTCTTAATAAATATTTTGGTTTGTTCTTCATGGTCACATTCTCAGGCCCTCTACCCAACTGTGGAATTTGGGGATCTCAAGGAACAAAGACTAGAAGTTGGGGTAATATTGGTAGATAGGAAGTTAAGGGTTCTGTTAAACCCTAAAATAAACAAATTCCCAGGACTGGATGAGTTACAAGAGTGCTTATGGAGACAGGAATGGCTCTGGTGGCCCCCCTACCAGACCTGGTCAGTTAGTCCCTGTAAACGGGTGAAGTGCCACTGGCCTGGAGGGCTGTTGATATGGTGCCCCTCCACATGGGTGGGGACATACTAAATCTAGAAAACTGTAGACCAGTGAGCCTGATGTCCACTGTAGGTAAGCTGCAAGCAACCATAGTCAAGGAATAGATAGTGGAATTCCGTAAGGAACATGGGCTGCAAGTTAAAGGACAGCAGGTGTCTCAGAGGCATTCTCAGAGGCATTCTCAAGGCTAAACTGTAGAGGAGGCTCCTATGCTCCTCATCCTGTCCATTGCTCAAAATACCAAGGGCAAGAAAAGGCTCAGGCAGAGGTTCATTCATCTTCACTGACCAATCCCTTTGGAATAAGCTTCTGGAAGAGGTCTAAAACTGCTCTCCATCTGCTGTGTTTAGAAAAAAACTCAAGGCTTATTTGCTGGAGGGTAGCCAGTATAAGTACACCTGCTGATGTTACTCCTGCCTCTACCCTAAGCTAACATGCATCTCTACCTGCTGAATTGTCCTTCCTTGACTTTGAATATTGCTGTATGTACACATTACTTCTATCTAATCCTGTTATACCTGAATGTATAGTTGTCATTGCTATGGTGTCTCTGTATGTCATTAACTCTGGACCCTCGAATCTGTGACCATGCATGTGCAGTTTTATCTCTGAATGTAATTAACTCCAGGTCACTCCTGAAAAAGGGATATCATGTCTCAGTGGGGCTACCTGGTTAACAAAATTCAAATAAAATAAATATGTTTACATAGGGTAGGTTGTATCAGACAAATTTAATAGATTTCTCTGATTTGACAGCAACAGTACTTTAGCAATGCCTATGATTCTGTACTGTACAGAAGGCTGGTAAAAAAAAAAAAAAAAAGTGAGTGACCTTGGGCTAAGGAAAGGACTGACCAGATGGCCAGGGAGCTGTTTGGAGGGTGGTCCTAAATGGTGCATTCTCTGTTGTGTGGGTAGTGATCATTGGTGATCCACAGGAATCCATACTAAGACTAACCATTCTCAGTATGTACAGTCATCAGGAACACAGGTGAAGGGTTGCAGATGACACGAATGTCTGCAGGAGGCTGAACAGTATGGAGGGGGTTAAAGCAGTGAAAAAGCAGGTGGGAAACCTAGAAGAGTGGTTGACGATATGGCAGCTGAAGTTTAATGCCATGAAATGCAAGGTCATGAACATTGTCAGTAAGAGCATACCAACTGAATACAGCACTGATGGAGTAAAGGTTGCACATTCTGAGGAAAAAGGGATAAAGGAGGTAATAATTAGTGACACATGAAGTCAACTTCCCAGCGCAGTATAGCATAATGGAAGGCAAATAGGATACTGAGGTGTATTAGGTGGGGATTTACCAGTTGCTGAAAGAAGGTGATTATGGCATTGTACAGGTTTCTGGTGAGGCCACACCTGAAAAAGGATAGGGAGTGGCTGGAGGCGATACAACAGAGGGCAACCAAGGCGATACAGGAGCAGCAGGGTAAGATTTATAAAAATTGGTTGGAGAATCTCAGTATGTATTCCTTGGATGACAGGAGGGAAAGGAGAGGACTTAATGGAAAAATAAATACCTGCAGGGATAAAAGGTGGACCACACAAAGTTGTTCTGATTGAACAAAAGTTCATTCACCAGAAGGCACAAATTAAAGCTAGCTAGTTGTTGTAAGGGGGATGGGAGGCTGTCACAAAAATATGTTAGGAAGTATTTTTTCACAGAGAGTGATGGATAAGTGGAATAGCCTATCCTGTGTAGTAGACAGTGCAAAAAAAAAAAAAAAACAGTCCTGGGTTTAAAAACAGCTGGGATGGTTACAGAGGGATCATTAAAAAGGGTCGGGAGAGGAGAACTGGGGGGAGAGGGAGAGGGAGACGGCTAACTAAAGGTAGTTCCAAGTGGTTTGCCTATATTGCGGTGACAGCAATGCAGCCGACATCCCGACATCGACAGACACATAATGAGTGTCGGCGTTGTAGCCGTCGGGATGTCAGTGTGTTTTTTCGGGGGGGGGGCTCTGCCCCCCATACACCCCAGTATTTAATTATCCAACTCTGAGTCAGAATTGTCTCAGGGAGGGGCCAAAACACTGGGAGATGCACTGCCGGTGTCAGCGTGGACCATTACATTGACCTGTCAATTTCTGTCACTGTAATGGTCTTTGCTGAGGATGTTTCATTGTGCGGTCAGCATACGGCTCCAAGCAGGGTTCCGGAGCAGACTAGATGGACTTCAGGACTACTTCTGCCATTACCATTCTATGTTCATAATTTCTTAGTATTTTGACTGGTAATTGTTCATCTTATGTTTCGTTTACACATAATAATGATTACTGCCTACCTATTTTATATAACTATTGTTAAATTGATAGATGTTTAGCCAGTATTTTGCACCATTTCTATTAACTTTACTCTCTCGTTAGTAATTCCAAATCAATGGATTTCATTAAAGGATCTAAAACACCACAAATTTTCTACTGTGACGCTTACTTAATGCTCTGCAGACTTATTGCATGAAATGGATGGGATTTTCATATTTCTTCAAGCTTTGTGATGCTTTCTGCTCTACACGAACATCATTACCTTCCTTGACTACTTTTCACATCTCTTTCACAGCACTCTACACACAACAACCATCATGCTACACTTGGTAACATTTTCAGCCATATATTTTACAGTGGAAAGCTTAAATATTTATCTATCATGTAGTATTAAGTTGTATGGTGGTTATTTTACCATGTGTGGCACTTCAAGCATAACCCTCTCCTTTCTGTGTGCTGTTAGGAGCACTGGAGCAATTTTCTTTCAAACAACTTTGACTTGCCTCACTAAAACATCTCCAAAGGAAAAAGGTGATCTCTCTGTGCTGTAAGACAAGCTGTTTTTAATTGTCTGGTCTTGTCTTTCCTATCTGAAGTTGTATTAGATGTCTATAACAAGTTGAAACTCTGAATAGAAAAAACTGCCCCAAACCTCATAATACAGAATCAGATTACATCTTCTACTCTGTTGGTGGAGGATCATGAATATTTATTTGGCAAGAACAGCAGACTTCAGTCAAAGAAACTGTTTATAGTCTTCCGATAAAACAGGCTGGATACCTATCTCCCTGCACATCCTTACTAGTTGTGTCACATAATAGGGAGGTCTACAGAGGTAAGAGATTTCCCTTTTCAATATTCACTCATCTTACTGTGAGTGGCAGCCTCTTGGGTTGAATTGTGCAACATCCTCTCATCGGCACATGAGAAACTGCCTCTTGGCATAAAACTGAGACTACTATCAAAGGAGTTGTTAATGACATTCTCATGTCCTTGTAGAAGGGTTCCATCTCTCTCCTTGATCTTAGTTCTGCTTTTGATACAGTTGACCATTTCATCTTGATTCAATATCAGTCAATCAATTTTTATTTATTTATAAAAAGGTGCCTTTCCATAATTCAAGGCGCCTGTACATAAAATCACATAAAACCATAATCACACATAAAATACTAACATATATAACCATAAATTATCAGCAGAAATAATAATACAGAGCTAAAGTGATGGAACCATTAAGTATTATTGCTAAAAGCTTGGCCAAAGAGGTAGGACTTGAGTTCTGTCTTAAAACTTTGGATGGTCAGGCATTCTCTTATCTGACAAGGTAGAGAATTCCACACAGTAGGGGCCACAAATGCAAATGAACAGGCCCCAGATGTTTGCAAACACACCCTGGGAATCTCTAGCAATCCCTCGTTGGTGGATCGGAGAGGCCAGGAGGGGTGGTAAATAGAACAGAGATCTTGCAGGTAGAAGGGTCCCTGGTCATGTAGGGCTTTGTAGGTCAGTAAACTGACCTTGAAGGTGATACGCCACCGCACTGGCAACCAGTGCAGTCCACAGAGCACAGGCGTAATATGACTGGTTCTTGAAGTACTAGTCAAAAGCCTGGCAGCCACATTCTGCACCAGCTGAAGGCAGCAGATATCAACCCAAGGTAGCCCTAGGTACAGGGCATTGCAGTAGTCAAGGCAGGTGGTCATGAAGACATGGACCAGAGATGGAAGATCCTCGGGGGGGGACTAAGCATTTCACCCAGGTGATATTCTCCAGATGGAAAAAAGAGATCTTGACAACGGCTGACACATCCACTTTCAGGGTCAAACCGCTGTCGAAAGTAACACCCAGCTTTTGCACCCGGTCGAAGGTGGCAAGGTGGACACCCCCAAGCCAAAGACCCGAAGGCTGTCCAGCCAACACACCTTTCCCCCGATGATCTGGGTCCACCACCAGCACCTCAGTTTTGTCCAGGTTCAACTTCAGCCATCTAGCACTCATCCAGTCCTGAATCTCGGATAGGCAGTTGTTAAACACCGAGAGAGCATCTCCCTGTTCGGGCACAAAGGACATGTACAGTTGGGTATCATCTGCATAGCAGTGAAACCTCAAACCGCACTGCCTTATAATGTCTCCTAATGGCAGCATGTACACAGTGAACAGCATAGGTGCCAAAATGGAGCCCTGCAGTACCCTGCAGGATAAGGGGAGAGGGTCAGAGGAATACATTTCTGAGACCACTCTGAGTCCTACCCTCGAGGAATGATCGAAACCATCTGACGACAGTACCAGACAGTCCACAGATGAGCCACAGGTGCTCCAAAAGCACACCATGGTCCCACTGTGTCAGATGCTGCCGAGAGATCAAGAAGAACCAAGATGGAACAGGTCTTCCGATCTCTCGCTATTAGGAGATCATTAGCACCCGAGAAATATGTTGGTGTTACTAGTCCCCTCCTTTCTTGGTTTCTCACCTATCTTCTATGTTAATTGAGGTGTTTATGCTCCTCCTCTAACTGGCCCCAACTGGTCGCCCCCCCCCCACCCCATCACCCACCGTCTCCAGGTACTAACCTTGCCCTTTAGTCTTCATAGCTTGCCTCCACCCATGGCAGGGCCTTCAGGGTTCCAGCAAACCCCTCCAGTGGTCCTCTCTGGGGATCAGGATCTGGTGAAGGCTGATGCCATGGTCATTGGTGTAGGGTCTGTGGGGGTGGCAGACCTTTCATCCTCTGTGGGTTGGGCTTTTTTCTTCTTCCATCACTATTCCCAGGTGGCATGCACAGTGTGTTTGGAGGGTGTGCCCAGAACACATGCAGCGTGCTCCTGTCGGGAGAACATGCTCTCTGGCCCACTAACAGGAGGCGCTGTGGTGCTGGAGTGTGCCTTCTCCATCCCCCTGCTGGGACACATTGCCATGGGCAAGTGCTTCCCCTGAGACTGACTGCCTGAGTGCTAGTTCCCTAGTTTGTGCCTGAGCCCCAGTCATCAGCATGGAAATGTGTGCTACTCCCATCATGTAGCCCATTCACCAATCTTTTTAATTATTCTTTTGTTTTCTCTGGTCGTGGTTGCCTTCCTCCACATCCTCTCTTGTATGGTGTACTGTGGGGCTCTTTGCTTGGTCCACTCCTTTTCATAATCTTATCTTCATCCTCTTGGTCACCTCATCTCTTTTTATGACCTAAAATATCACTTCTATGTTGATGACATCCTATTTTGCAACTCTTTTCAGCCCTCTTTTTTTTCATTCCCATTAGCATTGGAAAAGTATTCCCTGGTGTCCAGTAGTACCTCCCTCTCTTACCCTTACACACACATGAATATACTGGCAGAAGAAGGCCATACGGTCTATCAAGTCTACCTGAAGGCAGAGCCCCTTTGCACATGTGGTTACAGTGGGCCCCGCTTCCTCCCTTTTAACTCTAACCTTTCCCTTTACCTTGTCCCATCCCCCTCTTGAATCCACTGACTGTCTTCTGCTTGATGACATCTGCTGGCAGCGCATTCCACCCTGACACTACCCATTCCATAAAGAAGTGTCTCCTGCCTGTAACTGTGCTGCTGTTCTCACTTAAGCTAAAGAGATTCCTGAGATCTACCTTGTTTATACATTTAAGGTGCTTGAAGGTTTGGATCATGTCCCCCCCCTTCTCTCTTTATGCGAGTACATATTAATAAAATTCCTCAGCCTGTCCTTGTATGGGCTGTCCTGCTGACCCTAAACCATCTTCATAGCCCTTCTATGTACTGCCTCTGGTTGGTTAATGTCTTTTGTCAGGTAGGGACTCCAGTAATGCACACAGTACTCCAGGTGTGGCTGTACTATTGGTCTGTACAATTGCAGAATCACCTCTTTCCTTCTGCTCATTAATCCAAGCTATATATCGCAGCATCCTGTCAGTCTTGACAGGTACCTTTTTGCATTGTGAATACTGTGTTAGGTTGCTGGTTATAGCTATCCCCAGATTATTTTCTTCCTCAGATACCTTTACTTCCCCCAGTTGGTATTTGGCTCTCGAATTCTTGCAGCCAGTATGCATAACTTTATACTTTCTTATGCTGAACCCAGCTGCCAGAGACCAGACCACCTTTCCAACTTTGCAAGATCCTCGCTAAGGTCCCTGATCTCCTGTTTGGTGTCCACCCTCCCACAGAGTTTGGTGTCATCTGCAGAGAGGCAAGTCTTGCTTCTAATGCCATACCCCATGTTGTTGATGAATACATAAACAATGCAGGTATGAGCACCAATGCCTACAGGACCCTGCTGGTAACCTCCCTCATTCCTGAGAGTTCCCCAACCACGACCACCCTTTGGGTCTTTTCCAATTTTCTACCACCTGATCAATATATTTCCCACCCCTAGGTCCTCCAACTCTTTGATCAACCTCTTGAGGGGAACTGAGTTGAAGGTTTTACTGAAATACAAATACATTATGTCTGCTGCCTACTGTCTATCAATTGCCTTTGACACCCACTCAGACAAGTTGATGAAGTTGGTCTGGCAAGACCTCTCTGCCATGAACTCATGCTGTCTCTTGTCTTGGAGTCTGTTAACCTCCAAGATCTCAACCAACCATTCCTTCAGGATGGTCTCCATCAGTTTGCCCACTATTGAGGTCAGTCTGACAAGTCCACTCTTATGCAGCTGGTACTCCATGCAATTCTCCATTCCTGTGGTATTTACAATGTGTCCAGTAAGCTGTTAAACAGATCTGTCAGTGGGTGGGAAAGTTCTGCCGCCAACTCACTCAAAACTCTGGGGTACATGCCATCTGGTCCTGGGGACTTGTCTTCCTTTAGGGACCTCAGCTTCTTCAATACTCAGTCCTCCATGATAATTTCCTCTACCATAACCTAACCCCCTCCCCTTGCCCATCTTCCATTGTGGCACTGGTCCATCTTTCTCACTAGTAAAGACAGAGAAGTAGTATCCATTCAATACCTCTGCTTTATCCTTACTGCCTTCCAACCACTCAGTCCCCCTTTTTAATTTAGTGACACCTCCTGCATAGCCTCTCTTCCCTAATGTAACTGAAGAAAGCCTTATCCCTATATTTGACCCCTTCTTTAGTTTGCAGTTTTTCCCTTGCCTTGGCCTACCTGACTACCTTACTAACCTCTTTCATCTTCTTTGAGTAGGCTTCCCTGTCTACCTGCAACAAAAGCCCTATGTGGAGAGACAAAAGGACCTCAATATGTACTCCCTGGAAAAGAAGAGGAAGTGGATGAATATGATGGAGACATTTAAATACCTCACGGGAGTAAATAAGATACAGGAGGAAAATATTTTTCAGAAAAAAAGGTGCTCAGGAACAAGGGGACATGCAGTGAAGCTGGTGAAGGTAGAGCCAGGAGAGATACGAATAAGTATTTCTTAACAGAAAGAGTGGTAAATGCCTGGAACAGTCTTCCAGCAGAGGTGGTGGGGTTCAAGAATACATGGGATAGGCATAAGGGAATCTTAGTGGTAAGGAAAGTGGGGAGAGAAAATCAGAGATCAAGTAGGGTCGGCGGTGATACTGTACATAGTGAAAAATAGGCAGACTAGGTGGGCCAAGTGATCCTTCTCTGCCATCAAACTGTATGTCTTCCTCCTGCTGTGAATTTCCTATACCTTCTGTACGAGGCCTTTTCCTCCTTGACTGCCTCGTTACCTCCCTAGTTAACCAAAGTTGCCTTTTAGTATTGGATTGCTTTCCCCTCTGCTTAAAGAAGGTTCCAGTGGCTGCCAGGATCCCTTCCTATGTCGCAGTCCACTTTTGGCCTACTTCCATATCTTCAGTAAGGCTAGCTAGTCACTCCTTTAGTATTTCACCCATCCTGATAAAGTCAGCCATGCTAAAATTCAGAACACGCATCTTTGTGTCCAGGATCTCCTTCCCCATACCAGTTCTGAACCCAGCTGTTTGGTGGTCCGCACCTCCCAGGGGTTGCTCCACCCTGAAGTGCCTAACATGATCTGTTTGTTAACACCAGGTCCAAGATGGTTCCCTCTCTTGTTGATTCATTCACCCCTTGGACCAGGAACCCAATCCCCATTGGCATTGGAAAAGTATTCTCTGGTAACCAGTGGTAACCCCTCCCTCCTGGTAGCTGGTGCTGAATGAATAGTATTGGCTGGATTATCAGAACAGTTCATTGTGTTTGTTTTTTACTTGTTTGCTTTTATTCATTCATTCATGTTATAAGGGTAAATTGTATTTATAAGTACTTATGTATTTTGGTTTGCTATGGTTGCAGAGTGCCTTGAGCCCTAGGGCTAAGGTACTGCACGTATGAAATTGCCTTGCCTTTAGGAGAGGAAGAACCTGACAGTTGGTCCATTTGGACCATTTGGCTCCATGACTCAGGTTTGTTTTATTTTCCCCATCATTTGGTCTTTTGCTCTGCTCTGTTCTTCTAAATTAAAAGTACATTGAAACTAAATTGTTTGGTGCTTTTTGGTGCCATTTGTACTCTGATTTTCCACTCTTCCTCCTCCACCTCTCTTCCAGTCAAACATATTAAAAGAAAACTGCATTTTTTTCTGATTTTTAAATTGTACTTCAGATATATGCACATTACATGTCTTATAAATAAAATGTAATTCACATATGTGTGGCTGCAAGTTGTGCATTGAGAAAGCTGAGTGTCTGTGGGATCCAAGGTTTCCTGTTGCCCTACTAGCTCAACTGGTAGAGCAGTGGGACAATATTTTGAGCAGGCCTGCATTCAGCTCTTAGTAAGGGCACATAATTTCTTTCTGATTTCTAAATTACCTTGACTGTTGCCTATTAGGAAGCTTTTACATTATGGTGACTGTTCTGGGAAGTAACTAGTCTGCTGTCAGTTTAGCAGTTTGTGTCTTTGGAAATGGTTTGTATTGTTTAAATTTTCAGTATGTCTTAAACCAGAAAGAACACTCTGTCAGTGCTAAAGGGGAGACCGCTGGGTCTGGCTGAGATTAGAGTTTTTTGACTTCTGGTACTACTAAAGTTTGTTGTAACCTAGTAAATCTGTTGGCATCATAGCCCGACAGCTACCAAAGGAAAAACAGATTTAAAAAAATAGATTATTTAAAATCTTTAGTGCAACCAGCTTTACTTTTATTGCTCCCTTCCACATGCCCCCTCCTTTGGGCCCCTCAAGCCCCTATTGCCTACAAAGTTTTGCACTCACTACTGCCACCAAATTAGGCAGAACTTCTAGTTCCTCCCAGCCATCTTTGGCTCTGTAGTATTCATGTTTCTGATGGGCTCTCCTCTTTATCATGTGAGGTGCCTGAAAGAGGAGTAGAAGCAAGGACTGACTGAGGATGCTCCAGCTGGGTTGGTCTGGATGGTGTGCTGTGGGGCTTGTGCATGGGAGGCAGGGGGCTGTCATCCAGTGCACCACTCAAGGCCTTATCTGGGGTTGTTCAACCTTCCCTCTTTCTTCTCCACCATGGCCATGTATATTTTAGCATCCTGGGGGAAGCACAGCAGTATGTTATCAACCATGCTGCCAAGCACCTCCCCAGAGGGCCACTTCAGGAGCAGTATGCAGCAAATCTTCTCCCCCCACCACTCCCTTCGGAGGGGGAGTGTCCAAGCAAATGAACGTTCTCCTACCTGCTGACCTTGATTCCTGTCAACATGGGCTTGGGGAAAGAACCTGGGTCATAAGCATGCCGAGTGGCTGCCTCACTGCTCAGAATTATTTACTTTCTTAAAGTGAAGCCTATTTCATTTTGGTCTTTTCCTCCCTTGCATTAGGGTGAATGACGAGAAGGATTCTCGAGTGTATCTCCAGGCTCTTACCACCAAGATGACAGAGGAAGTGGAAACCTTGAGAAGCTTTAGTGGAGGAGTAAAGCCCGCAGTGGTAAGACCTGTACAATGACTAGCTTTGATTTATAAGTGCAGCTGCCAACCATATTGAACTGTGTGAGGTCAGGACAACTTTGAAAATAGGTCTTAGGATTTAAAGTTACATCCTGTCTAAAAATAAAATTTTAACAAACAAACAACAGTTCCTGGTAGATGTTTGTTGCCAACTGTCTGGCTTTTAGAACAGCATCTTAGCAAATTTTTTTTTTGTTGTTGATCTTTTTGTCCCCCATACTGGATGGCCCCCATCAGCCAGACACCCCAGCCCAGTCTCCTTAAAGTCCACTGGGACTTAACTGCCAGCCAGTCTTCCCCCAAGGCTTGACCCCCCCCACCGGCGGGGTAGATAGGGTCCCCCAGCCCCTGTCAGGGAGAGGATCCGGTTAGTGGGCGGTGACCCCATCAGGCTGGGTACAGGGTCTGTGGGTGTCCAGTGCATCCTTCCACTGGTAGCATACATTTTTCTCCGTGTGTTCCCTGAGAGGTGTAGCATGCAGTGACACCATGATGTGTAGTGTGCACTTCTGCACAAGTTATACTGGCATCTGCTACACTCCTCCATTGCTTTCTAGCCAGTCCCAAGTGCCTATCCCCCAGCTTCTACTAAGGGCCAGACAATCACCGGTCTCTGCAAGCCTACCCCCACCGAGGAGGAAAGCAGTTCTTCAGACGCTCAATCCTCTTCCCCTGACCAGCCATCCAGTGGCCTGAGTTCACTTCTGAACTCAGGTTATTGGCATCGCAAGCTGTATCACTACCACTGCTCCAGCAGACCAGTTGATCTTAGCAATTCTGCTTCTGTTACTGTAAATACCAGTGTTAAAAATAGTAGGAAAGTACAAGAATGCTGCTTCACATGCTGGCCCGGTGGCACTGAAGGTTGAGGCACTGGGTGCCACACCTCGCGCTACACCATCAACCTGGGTTCGGGAACAAGCCCAGGCCATCGGGGGTTGGTGGGGGGGGCAGGATTGAGCCACCTTTGGGAAGCTCTCCTCTCCTGAGGAGTGTTAGGCATCGTCCCGACTAGTGATCAGTGTCGGCAGGGGAGGACACCTATAGGTGCTTGGTGGAAGCCATGCCTCTGCACGGCTCCTGCCTGGACTTCGGTCCTTCACGATGGTGCCCTCCGGAATTGGGTTAAGGGATTTATGCAGTTACCAAAAGCAACCACACAAAAACCCCAACCCCACAGTCATGCAGTGTGATCCCCGCATGCGGTGTATGGGCACTACAGATAGTCGGTATAACACCACTGAGCCCGGGCTGGCCATGCAGGGGAGGTGGATATACAATAAAAAAAAAAGAAAGAAAAGAATGCAGCCTCACTAGTAAAATCGAAAGCTTTGAGCAAGGCTCGATGAAATCGTAGGATCTTGCTTTCATGAATTTAAATATCTGAATGTTTAGTTTCTATGGGGTTGCATTCAATTTTGTGAAAGTTACTATGAAGTATGTAGGAATGTTGGAGTATTTGAAAAAGATTTTAATGTAAAAAGTTTTGCACATTCATACAATATTAATGGAATTGCAGAAATAAATTGTGCAGTACAGAAAACTGCGAATATTTAAATTTTGAGGGTGGAAACAAATTTCTACAGGGTAGAATCTGTAAAATATGAAGTTGTTAGAATTTTAAATTCTGCCCATTTCTTCAGGCTGAAAAAAAATCAGACCCCAAATCTTGAATTGGTTTTAAGAAAGCAAGAAGGGAAGAATAAACATTAAAAAGGAAAACAAAAGTAATCTTAACTGTTTAGAACATGTGCCCCAAAAAATGTATATCTGTGCACAAAATATAGGATAGAATTACCAAATCTTATGGAGGAGCATGATCCCAGACCTCCCCTTGAAATGTTTTTTTTTTCCGTGTACTGAAAGTGCCCAACTCCCCTTTCTACCTCTTGGTCGTATACTTGTGCTCTCTGATAGCTGCAGTACTTTCAGTGGAAAAGGCACAGTGTGTGAGGATGGTGGAGGGACTGAGTCAGCCAGAATCTGAACTATTAAAGGCCTCCTCCCCCCCAAAAAAAAAAAAAAATCATGGCTTGAGAGTGTGGAGGGGTCACAGTCTTAATTATATTTGGGGATGGGGGTCAGACTAGGGAGTGGTACACAATTAAGACATCATTGGCTCCTGACATAGTGATAGGAGTCTTCATATAGTTTTTTTTGAATATGTGAGGTGGAGGTGAACTGGGAAGGGTGGTAGAGGGAAGGAAATCACTGGGATGGGGAGGTGGATGGCCAAGGGACTTGCTCTGGCCATCTGGAAAGTGGGAGAGGTTTTTTTTTATTTTATCTTTTTTACTCTTGCGTGTAGATCAGCACAGATTATGAGAAATCTTCCATATTCAGTCTCAGTACATTATTCATGGTATTCTGGAATTAAATATTTGTGACCTGCTCAGCTCTGTTTATTTGTTTTTTCCTTATACCCACAACAGGAGACCCAACCTTGGAAAACCCGGCGCTTGCAGAAAATGGAAGCATCAGCGAGGCTGGAATTGCAGTCCGCTCTGGATGCTGAGATCAAAGCAAAACAGATGATACAGGAGGAGCTGAGCAAGACGAAAGCTACCAACCTCACTACAGAACGGTACGGAACGGTACTCTACCTGGGGACTTACAAAAGGCCACATTGGTGGAGAAGTTTAAGAGGGGCTAAACACTCATCTGTTTCATCAGGCCTTAGTGGATGTGTTTTTAGCATTTAGACATTTTGTTGCTGCTATCTTGACTGCTGAAATGATTATTTTCTGAGTAGCATGTTATGTTAAAATATTGTCTTTCAATTGTTTTATGTTTTTGTTTTATTATATG
Source organism: Neoceratodus forsteri (assembly GCA_016271365.2). Taxonomy (NCBI): domain Eukaryota; kingdom Metazoa; phylum Chordata; order Ceratodontiformes; family Ceratodontidae; genus Neoceratodus; species Neoceratodus forsteri. The sequence continues at coordinate 359,461,163 of CM028132.1, read as the reverse complement.
AGGCAGTCTGAGTCTTTTGTGAAGAGCTCCATATAAATGATTGATTTATTGATTGACTGATTGTTGGTTGTAAGGAAAGCATCTTCTCAAGTTACTCAATTTATACTGATAAGCATTTAGAGTACTACTGTATATATTATTCTGGATTCAGTTCCATGAAAACATACATACATACGACTGTGCCAGCAGATGAAGGCCTTACAGTCTGTCTAGTCTGCTCGAGTGTGCAATTCCCACCATGTTTACAGAAGGAACTGCTCTTCTTCCCATATCCATGTTGACTCCTCTCAAATACTCCCTCCGCCTCTGTCTCCCTGCCACCTGCAACTTTCCTCCTCACCCTCTCCTGCCCTCTCTTGAAGCTGTCCACCATTTTTAGGGATACCACCTCCTCTGACAACTCATTCTACTTAGCTACCACCCTCTAGGTGAAGAAGCGCATCCTCATCTCCCTTCTGAACCCCCCCCCCACCAGCTTCAGGCTGTTACACCTAGTGGTGTTGTTTCCCCTAAAGCTGAAGAGGCCCTCGATGCTCACTGTGTTTATACCATTAAGGTGCTTGAAGGTCTCAGTCATGTCCCTCCACTACCTTCTGTCCTCAAGAGAGTACATGTTGAGCCCCCTGAGCCTCTTCTCGTAGGTGTTTCCTTGCGGCCCTGGATCATCTTGGTTGCCCTTCTCTAGACCTTTTCCAGCAGGTTGATATCCTTCTTAAGATAATGGCACCAATATTATACACTATACACCAGGTGCGGTCTCACTAGAGACCTGTACAGTGGCAGAATGACCTCCTTCTCCTTCCTGCTGATAATTCCCCAGACTATGCAGCTCAGCATCCGATTTGCTTTGGCCACAGCTTTCCTGCAGTGTGCCAAGTGTTTCAGGTCACTCATGATAATTACACCCAGGTCCTTTTCTTCCTTTGATCTGGTTACTTGCACACTGCCCAACCAGTATTTGGTCTCTGGGGTTTTCACCCCCAAGTGCATAACTTTACACTTTTTAGTGCTGAACCCTAGTTGCCAAATGCCAGACCACTTCTCTAGTCTAGCCAGGCCTTCCTTGAGTTCCTGTCTTCCCTCGTCCATGTCCACCCTCCCACAGAGCTTTGTGTCATCCATGAGCAGGCAGATCTTACTCATGATCCTATCTGTGATGTCACTTATGAATAAGGTAAACAACATTGAACTGAGCACAGAGCCCTGTGGGACCCCACTGGTCACAGGCCTAGCTTCTGAGAGCCCCCCCAACTACCTGTAACCCCTAGATGGCGCTATCCCAAGGGCTACTACCCCTGCCTGATTTGCCACTAACAGGTTGAGGGGCCTGGATCCAATGGCGGGTGCCTCCACCCAGAGGTCAGGGTTTGCAATAGTTAAACTAACTTGGTCACAGCCCTCTGGGACACTGCAACCCTTTCTTCCCACTAGTGGCCCACACAATATATCAAGATTACTTTCACAGTATACACTTACCCCCAGGTCTGGTTCCGGCACTGGGACCTCCTGTGAAATATGATACAGTGCAACAATCACAGTACAGTACTTTAACATAGACAAATACCTCAGGCAGTATAACTTTGCTGAAACAAGCAGCTCTGATTTATTTGGGGATATAACAAGGACAGGGAAATCAGGTTAATTAGCTTATCACTCTAATAATCTACCTATGGCTCTGTGCACAGGCCTATCCTATCAGTTACTGTCCCTGGGTACCCAAGCCCTAGTGGCTAGTCAAACCGTGGCAGCTGGTAGGGGCCCTCACACAGAAAAGGAGAATTAAACAGTCAGCAGTACAGTAATTCCATTTGGATTTAATGTGGCAATTCAACAGGGAGCGACCCTGAATTAGTACTCACGACCTCCAAATAAGATAGGGTCCTTCAATGTCAGCAGGGCTCACTTGAGGTACACAAACCTCTTCACATCCATATAAAAGAGCACACTATACCAGGCAGGCTGCATCTGTATCCCGATCGCAATTACTGCACAATACCGGGAGAACACACAGCAGATTCAGTTCCTGACAGACCGAGTGCAATTTTCAGCAATTCTTCCAGTCTTCTACAGGGTGAGCCTGGTTTTTACTCTTCAGAGATCCTTTGATTCTTTTCACAGGACGGATTCAGTCCTAACAAGCTGTTACACAAGCTGCAGACGGAACTCTGGAGCGCTACACGTTGACTAAGCGGCACACTGAAAAGCAGGAGCTCCGTCCTCTTCACTGCCAAAGCTCAACTGAAACTCCAACCGACAAAAACGGGCACTTCCTTTGAGTTCCTCCCAGTTCTTGACTGGATTGGCTGTCACTCACAATAGACTGCTGCTGTTGGTCAAAAGGCACTGAAGTCTAAACTACATCTCCCAGAGTCACTGCCCATACAATCCTCTTGTGGCTGGCTCAGATTATGAGTCCAAGTTCTGATTCGTCCAAGGCACCATTTTAGAGCTAGCTTACCCACACTGATTGGTCCAGTTCAGCAGTTCAAAACCAGAATGGGGAACTAGGCAGACACTGTTCTGACTGCAAAAGAAATCAGGTTAGACAAACTGTAATTTCATTATTACTGTAAATGATTTCTGGCAAACAGTTACATCTTTCAGATAGGTTCCTTTGCACTCCTAAGTGACTGCAAAATGAAGTGAATTGGCAGCAGCTTGAGTGGTACTCAATCAAAGAAACACACAGTCCCCATACAAGCTAATTATGTCTGCAAGCAGACAGCTCTTAAAGAGACAGTACCAGAGGTTCTAAAACACTCACTGATAAATGGCTTAAATGCCAAACACCATTCAGGCTTGGAGCATTCAAGCAAGCTCCTGGAAGTCTTTTAGGAACCCCCATTTGCAGGAGGTTACACCTTCCTGGCCTAGGGAAAGCTTGACGTCCCGCGTCAAGCAAGTACCATAAGTTTCAACTGCAACCATATACATTTGCATTAGGCTCGCACATGTAATCATCAGTCAATATATCATTTTACCAAGAACACATTTCTGAAACATTGCAGTACGTCACTCTTTACACAGTATCATACACATTGTACCATAACTCAAGTTATTACCTCTTGTACATGAAACCTGAAGAGAGGGCCCTTCCTATCAGTTACCTTGGGGCTGGATGGGCAAGGGCACCATATGAAGAGCAACACAAGTAACTTGGAGTTAGCACTGATGCTCAGTTTGGGCAATGAGCTCGGGGACACATACACTCCTTTATGGACAACATTGAGAGAGCAAGTCCACAGGCCTCCCAAGTGAATCATAACTGAGGTGCACCACAGGCTTTACAGCTCGACCAGTCTTTCTAGGGAACTGTTATAGTCTCTGCACTCTGAGCCTCATTTTCAGCATTGTCCTCACTTGTCAGGAGTCTCCATGGGGTAGAGAGGCTAGAACTTGGGGCACTTTCAGCTCCAGGAGTTACAGTTTCTGAGTCCACAACATTTGGCTGCATGAGAGCTTTCGGACACTGGCAGTGGACTGTCAGGGCACTCAAAATACTCTTCTTGTTCGGTGTATCACCAGTCTGCCCCAATCTATCATTTTCTCCCTGAAGCTCAAACAGTTCAACCATGCACAATGATTCCATTTCATCTGATCTGATGCTTTGCACTTCACCTTCTGGGAGCATTGGCTCCAGGGATGAAGCTGGGGCTTAGACAGTCCAGAAGGCCCAGCTTCATCTCCAGTATTGACTAGGGATTGCCCCAAACAATTGACTCAGTTCGAAGAAGGATAGTACTCAAAGTCACTCTCACTTTCTTCCGATATGGACTGACAGTCATGCTCAACTGGGACTTGTGGAGGAACACTTTACTTTGCTTCTGTAGGTGCAGACTTTCTTGATGTTTTCTTAGCAGCAGCTCTAGTCACTGGTCCAGAGGGCATCTTCTTGGGGCTCAGACTCAATTAAGATTTGTCCAATGGGCAGTAAATGATTTCTATGCATTGTTTTACATCTTTGAATTATTCTCAGGCCTTACTTTGTACACTGGCAGATCATCTAGTTTGCCCACTACAATGTGAGGAGATGGTGCCATCTGTCAGCAATCTTGTGCTTGCCATGCAGTCCCAGATTTCTTAGCAATACCGATCTCCCTCCTGGAGTTCCTGTGCTTTCACCTTTTATCATACCTTTCTTTGTTGGCCAGATTTCTTTTTGGCAGCCATGGTTTGAGCCAGTTAGTCGCATGAGTTAGCTGGGCCTTTAACTTTTGCACATACTGTAAATAGTTGTCAGCTTGAACCCCATCAGGAGAGACCCCAAAACACACATCTACTGGTAGTCGAGCTTCTCTTCCAAACATCAGGCGGTGGGGGAGAATCCAGTGGCATCACTTTGGTGCAGTTATAAGCATGTACCAAGGTTGCTAATTTGTTGGCTCCATCTAGGCTTGTCCTTTGGGTGCAGGGTGCCTAGCATATCTAGCAAAGTGCGGTTGAAACGTTCAGGCTGTGGGTCCCCTGGGGGTGGTAAGGAGTGGTTCTGGACTTTGCACTCCCACAGAGAAAGCATCTCTTTGATCAGGCGACTCTCAAAGTCTCTCCCTTGATCAGAATGGATTCTTTGTGGAGCCCCATAGTGAACAAAAGTTTTCTACAAGTACTTTGGCCACAGTGGATGCTTTCTGGTCTTTGGTGGGAAAGCTTGGGCATATCTCGTGAAATGGTCAGTGACCACCAGCACATTACTGATATTTCTTTGATCTGACTCCAAACTCAGAAAATCAATACAGACCAGCTCCATGGGTGCACTGGTGGTGATGTTAACAAGGGGCAGCCCTCTGGGGCAAAGCTTTCCTCTGTAAGCCAGCGACTACAAGTTCGAGATGTGTTGCTACATCAGCCCCATCTTAGGCCAATAGAATCTGGATCTCACCAAGTCAAGTGTTCTGTCTATACCAAGGTGCCCCATGTGGTTGTGCAAGGACCTCAGTACTGAGTCCCGAAGGCAGTGGGCAGCACTAGTTGTTGTTTGTCTACTTGTCCCCTCTGTCTACTGTTTCTCTGTATAACAGTTTATTGATCAGTTTCAACTTAGGACCTTCTTTGTATAACAGTGCAGTTCTCAAATCAGTGGAGCGTAATTTGGACACATCTTTTCCTGCATAGGGGCTTCTAAGCTGCTTTGATCATGGGATCGAGGGATTGAGCCCGCTGAATACTGTCATTGTCCAGCTGAGGCAGTGCACCAATGTCTATTGCAGAAAAGTGGCAATAAGCAGCAGGTATGCAATTCTCAGAGGCTCCCAAGCAATCCACCATGCAGTCCACTGCGTCCGTGGACATTTGTTCCTCCCTGTCAAACTTCCGGCAGAGTGCCCGAATGTCAGGTTCTGCCAATCGGACCCAATCATTCTGGGGAACAGGCCTCCGGAGAGAGCATCAGCATCTATGTGGTTCAGACCTGCTCGGTATGGAGCATAGTCATATGTAGATAATGCAGAAAGCCACCTATGGCCAGTGGCATCCAACTTAGCTGAGGGTCTGCACATAGGTCAAAGATTATTGTCAGTTTTACTAGTATTTTAGCCCCATACAAGTACTCATGGAATTGGTCAACAATAGCCCACTTCAAAGCTAGGAACTCTAACTTATGTACAGGATAGTTCTTTTCGGATGGGGTCAGGCTTCTACTGGCAAAGGCCACTGGTCTCAGAGCCATTCTCGTGCTCTTGGTTCACACAGCCCCAACCCTTGCAAGCTAGCATCAGTGTGCAGGACGTAAGGTTTTCTTGGATCGGCATAGGCCAGCACTGGAGCATGGGTAAGTTGATATATGATCTCATGAAAAGCAGTCTCACAATCAAGGAGTCCAGCGGGCCCCAAATACTTCACTCGGATGAAAATACACTCTTTCAGTCTTGAGGGCGCTGACTTTTGGTATTTTGTGGGTTGGGGGATACCCTTGAGTAAGGTTAAGTAAAGGCGGATCACTCTTGAATAGTCCTTGATGAGCGCCGATAATAACCACAGAATCCAGGAATCTTTGCAGTTCTTTTAGATTTTGGGCTGTGGCCAGGTAGTCAAGGCCTCAACTTTACTTGGGTGGGTCTCTATTCCCTCGTGGATACTATGTGTCCCATACTTTACTGATGTTTGAAAGAATTGACACTTATCAATGGACAGTTTAAGGCCAAAGTCCTCCAGTCGGTCCAATACCTTAAATAATCTGCTCTCATGTTCCTCCAGTGAGCTGCCAAACACAATAACATCATCTAGGTATACCAGGCACTCTAGTAAGTTCATGTCCCCCACTGCACGCTCCATCAATCGTTGAAAGTGGCTGGGGCACCTGAAATCCTTGAGGCATCCTCATGAATTCATAGAAGCAAGCGGACAGATAAAGGCCGTCTTCTCACGGTCCTCTGGGGCCATCGGGATCTGGTAGTACCCACTGCGGAGATCCAGCACAGAGAACCACTTGCTCCCGTTTAGGCAGTCCAAAGCATCCTGAATGCGGGGCATTGTGTACTGATCAGGGATAGTCCGCCGGTTTAAGGTGCGATAATCCACACACATCCTTACTGTTCCATTCTTTTTCCTCACTACCACAATGGGGGAAGCATAAGGGCTTCTGGATTCTTGTATCACCAGCAGCTAACATCTCTTGCAGATGCCGTCTCACATCATCTATGTCAGCAGGTGCCAGGCGTCGAGACCTCTCACGAAATGGTCTTCGTCGCATGCAGCGGATATTGTGCTCAGCTCCTTGCACGCATCCTACATCCCATTCCTTTAAAGAAAACACCTGGTCTCTCTGGGCAAGCTTCTCACTGATCCTAACTTTCCATTCAGCTGGCAGGGGAGTCCGAAATCAAACAAGTCAGGCGTTACTCTGTCATTCTTCCTTGAACTCTTGCTGCTGGGTAGCACTGCAGTGTCTGCACAATGCACATTAGCCAGGATGCAACCTCTGTTTACTCGAATGTCTCTTTCAGACACATTATGAACTTGGACCATTACCCTTCTGGCATAAGCATGGCTCTAGCGGGCAAAATACTAAGCTTGACCAGCAGTCCCTCTGGCAATTTTCCATCGCCTGGTGCATCCAACATTAATATTTTATTCTTAACATCCTTTCTGATCGGACCTCTCCCTGTAAGGTACACTGGGCATTTGCGCCAGGATCAGAGACTCAGGATCCTTCTTCCATACAATTCCGACCGGTTCCTCTGGTTCTGTTTTTCAGCATCTCTCTGTGCCTCATAGGCCTTCTTAATTAAAGCCGGAACTCTTAAAGCTCTACTAGTCTTTGACCCTGTTTTCATAACACAACTGTGCCAGCCTTCCGAACATATGAGCATTTGTTCCAATCAGCAAAGGGACACCATCATACAGTCCAGTGGGGGGACACACTAAGGCTAGGGTCTCTACTTGTTCGGCCACTCCAGCCACGGAGGTGGGGAAAGACAGCCAAATCTGGATATACCCGAATAGGGTAGGCCTCTCACTTAACCCCATACATGCAGTCCTTCTAATGGTTGTAAGGGTACGTCTGACAAATGCTTCTGATACCAATCCTGGAACATAATTGTCACTTGGGAGCCACTGTCTAATACAGCTCTTGTAGACACTCCATTCACCTTTACAGTGGTCTCCATGGAGGGACCCACTATTCTGGACCAGTCTGGAGAGGCGGTAGTGGGGCCTGGGCAACTGACCTTGCCACAAAAGGACGTGAATTAGCATTTTGGTGCCCTCACTGGGATCCATGTCGTCACCTCTTAACCACTGATTTCTTCTCGAAGCTCTCCTTGCAGCCTATATGCAACTTTGTCAGTGTCTTTTGGGGACTGGCATTCCTTTTCATGTGCCCATCTTTCCCACAATTATAGCAAAACATACTTTCTGGAGTTTGAGCTGGCGAGGCGCCACACTGGGAGCCAGGGCGGGGTATTACTAACTGGAAACCTGGGTGCCATCTCTGTCTGCGACGTGATAAGCATTTGGAGACATCTCGTCAGTTTCTCCACTTCCATGGTCAAGGAATTGAGTTTGGAGCTGTTATCAGGGAGATACATGGTGGGTACCCCCACCCCATAGCAGATGCAGTCGGATATAGGTCAGGGCCCGTACTTGCAGGCGTGGCCTTCATAAAGGGACTGTTTTTGAATTCCCGGATCTCTCTCAACAGTTAACCCCCATTGTGGCATATCTTTTCCTTGTCAGAGCACTCATTGACTGTCAACCTCTGCCCCTGAACTTCACTTGATGGGTCACCCTCAGTCACTCGGGTCGTAGCCACAGCTGTTGGTGCAGGTACCTCCAGTCGCCTTTTCTCAACTCCTCAATTTCTCTCATTAACTCATCATAGGAGGTGGGATTCAGTCGATTTGCCAGGCGTAACTGAAGCAACAGCAGTTCTGAGAAGGGGCAGACTTAAGGATTCTGTCCAGTCTGGTTCGGTCCAGTTCAATCGCTGGCAAACTACCCTTTCTGAGGCATTCTTGCAACAATTTTCCAGCGAGAGACATACACAGACAACAACTCCCCTTGGTACTGTTGTGCATTTCTTACTCTCCACCATAGGTCCTCATCAGAATCTGGGCTCCCATACACATTCTCCAAGGCCTCAAGATAGGCCTGTGCAGTCGCTTCAGGGTTACTGGCCCGTTTAGCACGGATGGTAGCCAGGGCAGGACCTCGGAGGCTCTCACTAACCCTCTTTCGCTTTCCCCTTCGAGCATTGCCATTCTAGCACTTGGGGGGCAACATAGTCTATCCAAGTCTCCCAGTCATCCTCCCTTGGGGTGGGAGGGTGCCAGAGAAGATCCTCAACCTTCGTAAGAGTCGTGACTAATGGCAGGTGCAGAAATAGGAGTCTGCATTGGTTCAGCCACCATTACGGGCACTGGAGCAGGAGAGGGTGTTGGGGAGGAACACCCTAGGTGGCAAGAATAGTTTCTTCAAGTCCTCCACAGTTTTCCCTCCCAGCAACCATTCAGCAAATTTCTCCTCAAAGGTTTCAGATGGTGGGGCTGATTCCCCGGTCTTTACTGTCCTTAGTTATCACTCTCAAGCAGTGAGGCTCCTCTGGGGTAATAGTCTGTGGCACTTTGGAGCTATCTATGGGATCCTTAAACTCTACTAGGGCCAGGAAAGTGTGGGTGAGCAGATTAGCATGCCGACCCACCACCACAGGGTTTTGTAAACCTTCCACCTTGGAAAGTACTCCTGTACAGTGTCCGTATTGATACCCAGGGGATGTCCAGGATAAGCATAAGCATTTTGGGGTCGATTCCTCCCCAGTACACCACTCCACCAGCCGGTGCACAGCCACTTCTGTCGGGTACCCATTTTTCTTAACAGTGGTTCAGTAAATATGGCCACTAGAGGACACACAATCCCAGCGGTGAGCCTCAAGATGTAACCCCTAGATGGCGCTATCCCAGGGGCTACTACCCCTGCCTGATTTGCCACTAACAGGTTGAGGGGCCTGGATCCAATGGGGTGCCTCCACCCAGAGGTCAGGGTTTGCAATAGTTAAACTAACTTGGTCACAGCCCTCTGGGACACTGCAACCCCTTTCTTCCCACTAGTGGCCCACACAATATATCAAATTACTTCAGTATACACTCACTCCCAGGTCTGGTTCCGGCACTGGGACCTCCTGTGAAATATGATACAGTGCAACAATCACAGTACAGTACTTTAACATAGACAAATACCTCAGGCAGTATAACTTTGCTGAAACAAGCAGCTCTGATTTATTTAGGGGATATAACAAGGACAGGGAAATCAGGTTAATTGGCTTATCACTCTAATAATCTACCTATGGCTCTGTGCAGGCCTATCCCTATCAGTTACTGTCCCTGGGTGCCCAAGCCTAGTGGCTAGTCCAAACCGTGGCAGCTGGTGGGGCCCTTTCACACAGAAAAAGGAGAATTAAACAGTCAGCAGTACAGTAATTCCATTTGGATTTAATGTGGCAATTCAACAGGGAGGCGACCCTGAATTAGTACTCACGACCTCCAAATAAGATAGGGTCCTTCAATGTCAGCAGGGCTCACTTGAGGTACACAAACCTCTTCACATCCATATAAAAGCAGCACTATACCAGGCAGGCTGCATCTGTATCGATCGCAATTACTGCACAATACCGGGAGAACACACAGCAGATTCAGTTCCTGACAGACCGAGTGCAATTTTCAGCAATTCTTCCAGTCTTCTACAGGGTGAGCCTGGTTTCTACTCTTCAGAGATCCTTTGATTCTTTTCACAGGACAGTTCAGTCCTAACAAGCTGTTACACAAGCTGCAGACCGGAACTCTGGGCCTTACACACACGTTTTTTGACTAAGCGGCACACTGAAAAAACACAGGGCTCCTTCCTTCTTCACTGCCAAAGCTCAACTGAAACTCCAACCGACAAAAAACGGGCACTTCCTTTGAGTTCCTCCCAGTTCTTGACTGGATTGGCTGTCACTCACAATAGACTGCTGCTGTTGGTCCAAAAGGCACTGAAGTCAAACTACATCTCCCAGAGTCACTGCCCATACAATCCTCTTGTGGCTGGCTCAGATTATGAGTCCAAGTTCTGATTCGTCCAAGGCACCATTTTAGACTAGCTTACCCCACACTGATTGGTCCAGTTCAGCAGTTCAAAACCAGAATGGGAGACTAGGCAGACACTGTTCTGACTGCAAAGAAATCAGGTTAGACAAACTGTAATTTCATTATTACTGTAAATGATTTCTGGCAAACAGTTACATCTTTCAGATAGGTTCCCTTTGCACCCTAGTGACTGCAAAAATGAAGTGAATTGGCAGCAGCTTGGGTGGTACTCAATCAAAGAAACACACAGTCCCCATACAAGCTAATTATGTCTGCAAGCAGACAGCTCTTAAAGAGACAGTACCAGAGGTTCTAAAAACACTCACTGATAAATGGCTTAAATGCCAAACACCATTCAGGCTTGGAGCATTCAAGCAAGCTCCTGGAAGTCTTTTGGGAACCCCCATTTGCAGGGGGGTTACATACCACTTTTGGCTTCTGTCCTGCAACTAATTTCTGACTCATCCAGCAAGCCTAGCCCCCACCCCCAGGTCTTATAGATTCCTGACCAGTATCCTGTGAGGTACAGAGTCAAAGGTCTTGCTGAAGTCCAGATACAGGACATCACCTTCTTGGCCCTTGTCCACTGTCCTGATGACCCAGTCAAAGAAGTCAATTAGGTTAGTCTGGCAGGACCTCCCCACCACAAACCCATGTTCTCACACATTCAGGAGTCCATTATTCTCCAGAAAGCTTACCAGTCTCTCTTTCAGGATGGTCACCATCAGCTTGCCCACTGTTGAGGTCAGGCTGACTGGCCTGTAGTTCCCTGGTTCATCTTTCAGCATACTTTTATTGAGAGGCACCACAGGTACAGTTCTGAAATCCCTGGGCATGATCCCTGACTCCAGAGAGGTGTTTGGCAGGTCTCCGGAAGACCTGTTTGTCTCTACACCAGTTCCCATAGGAGTAGGACCCTTGGGTGCATGCCATCTGGCCATGGGGATTTATCCACCATCAGGGCCCTTGGTCCCTTAAGTACCTCATAATAGCTTGGGTGACACCATCCATGACTTCCCCTTCCTAGTCCCCTTGTTCCATTGTGGCACTGGTCTGTCCTTCTCTCTAGTGAAAACTGTACAGAAGTACTTGTTAAGTACCTCTGCTTTCTCCTCACTACCCTTTGCCAAACCACCCTCCTTTTTGTTTTTTTCCTATACTTTTCTTTATCCTCCTGGCAGGCTGGGCAGCTGTGTCATCTCTTCCCATTCCAGCTCTGCAGCCGTCCTGAGTCCCACCTTCTCTGACCTTGGGCGGATCATCAGTGCCAGTGTGGGAGGGGGTATCATTAAGCCACAACCCCCAGTTTTCCACCTTGTTTTTCTCCCCATTAACCCTGGAGCCCCAGACAAGGTGGGACATGTGCATGGAGGTGCACACACACGTCTTGACCTGAGTGACTCTGCCCACCCATGGCCTAGCGCCTGGCTCCTCTCCATCGTCCACACAACTACCACACCTCCATATGGTGGTGGTCAAAGGCCAGGAGAGCCAACCTCCCCTATTTGGGATAGAAAAACTGCCAAATGGCCACTTAATCATCACCCAGCCCCAGCTTACTCCCAGCAACCCATGCTCATCACCGAACATGGGTCGCTGGCATGGCAGGAGGTAAGGCATGGTGCCTCAGCCCTCCACGCCACTGGGCAGGCCTACCACCCTCCCTTTTTAATCTGACTATCTCATCCTTTATGTTCCTTTGCTCCCTCATAAATTGGAAAAAGACTTACTCCCCTGTTTTTAACCCCTGTGCTAGCTGTACTTCCTGTGTAGCCTTTGCCACTGTAACTGCTCTGCTTGCTTCCCTTGATATAGGAGAGAATCCACCCTATCCTCCTCATTCTTTGTTTGTACTTCCAGAAGGCTTCCCTCTTGTCACCTACAGCTTCCCCCCCCTTGCTGAACCAGTTGGGCTTTTTGGTTTAAGTTGTCTTACTTTTCATTTTGGCACACTCACTAGTGGTCTTTATCAGTCCCTCCTTTATTATGGCCAATTTCTGTTCCACGTCCATCTCCCTTCTAATCCCAGCAAGGTGTCATACTAGAATTTCTCCCATCCTACCAAAGTCATGTCTTTTAAAGTCCAAAAGCCTTCTACTGACCCCCCCATGTCGAGGTGGAACCTCACCATTTGGTGGTCACTACCTGCAAATGACACTTCCACTTTCACATCTTGAACATACTCACAATTGGACAGGACCAGGTCCAGTACAGCCCTCTTCCTTATGGGCTGCATGACATCCTGGGACAGGAAACCTCCCTGAAATGCATCCAGCAGTACTTATTCCCTAGTGCAGGAGGTAGCTGGGATTTTCCAGTCCACTCCAGGTAGATTGTAATCCCCCGGTATTACTTCCTCCCCCTTACTGACCATTTCTGATTTGAGACCCTAGTACCCTGTCATAGAAACATAGACTTTGACGGCAGAAAAGGACCACTTGGCCCACCCAGTCTGCCCATTTCCCTACCTACTGGATAAGCTGCAGATTCTAGTTAACCAACAGCCTGCTTCCTGCAACCCCCCACTATAATTGCTTTGTGTCTGTCCCATGCATGTTTGAATTCCCCCACTGTTTTAGACCCAATGACCTCCTCAGGAAGGCTGTTCCATGTATCCACCACTCTCTCCGTGAAAAAGAATTTCCTCACATTACCCCTGAGCCGTCCCCCCTCTATCTTTAAACTGTGCCCCTAGTTCTACACATCTCCTTTTCTGAAAGATGCTACCTCCTGAACTTTGTTGATTCCCTTGAGGTACTTGAACGTTTCTATCATGTCCCCCCTGTCCCTCCTTTCATCAAGGGTATACATATTAAGCTCTGTCAGTCTCTCTTCATATGGTTTCTGATGTAGACCCTGCACCATTTTAGTTGCCCTCCTCTGGACTGCTTCCATCCTGTCTATGTCCTTGCGTAGATGAGGTCTCCAAAACCGCACACAGTACTCCAGATGGGGTCTCACCAACTGTCTGTAGAGAGGGATAATCACTTCCCTTTTTCTACTTGTGATGCCCCTTCCTATGCATCCCAGTATCCCCCTGGCTCTCCTTACTGACTTTTCACATTGCTCCCACCTTTAGGTCATCTGATATGACTACTCCCAGGTCCCTTCCATTTTTGTTGTTGTTAGTACCTCCCTGCTATTGTGTACTCTTCTTCTGGTTTTTGTTTCAGGTGCATTACTTTGCACTTCTTTGCATTGAATTTAAGTTGCCATATGTCTGACCATTCCTCCAACCTTGCCAAGTCCCTTCTCATCTTTTCTACCCCTTGTGTATCAACTCTGTTACAGATCTTTGTGTCATCTGCAAAGAGGCATACCTTTCCCTCCAGACCCTCTGCAATGTCACTTATAAAGATGTTAAAGAGGATTGGACCCAGTACTGAGCCCTGAGGTACTCCACTAGTAATCCCCCTTTCTTCGGAATGTGTTCCATTCACTATTACCTTCTGTGTCCTGTTGTGCAGCCAGTTCGCTACCCAGGCTACCAACCTGGGACCCACTCCCAGGCTGGCTAACTTGATTATTAATCTTTTGTGCGGGACTGTGTCAAATGCCTTGCTAAAGTCTAGGTAGGCCATATCCACAGCCCCTCCCTGGTCTATTACTTTGGTCACCCAGTCAAAGAAATCAATTAGATTCGTCTGACATGACCTTCCTGCTGTAAATCCATGTTGCTTTGGGTCCTGTGCCCCGCTGGCCTCTAGGTGCTCAACAATTCTTTCTTTCAGAAGTGATTCCATCATTTTCCCTACCACTGAGGTCAAACTTACAGGTCTGTAGTTTCCTGCTTCTGCCTTGCTCCCACTTTTGTAAAGGGGAATCACATCTGCCCTCCTCCAGTCCTCAGGTACCACCCCATCCTGCCATGATTTGTTAAAAAGTGTGGTCAGTGGTGTCACTAGGTCCCCCTTAGTTCTTTTAGGATTCTGGGGTGAATCCCGTCAGGCCCCATTGCTTTGTCCACCTTGAGTTTTAGGAGTTCTTTCAGGACTCTTTCTTCTGTGAATGGACTGGTATCAACCCCCCTACCCAGAGTGCTTCTATTGTCTGGTTTAGGTAACTGCTCCTCATCTTCTTTTGTGAATACTGAGCAAAAGTATTCATTCAGTATCTCTGCCTTTTCACTGTCTCCCTCTGCCCACCTCCCCTCTCCTTTATTAGTCTTCACTATCCTCCCTTAACCTTTCTATGCTCCCTAATGTACCTATAAAAGGTTTTATCCCCTTGACCGAGTTGGCTATTTTTCCTCGGTTTGTGCCTTTGCTATTCTGACTGCCTTTCCTACTTCTTTCTGCTTTAAGTTGATACAGTTCCTGTCGTGCTCCCTCTGTGATTCCTTATACTTTTGAATGCAGCCTTTTCTCCTTAACCTTCCACCCTCTTTTGAGAACCATAGTGGTTTTTACTCCGCTTTGTTTTCTTTATTTGTTTTACACAAAGACTTGTTGCCTCTATGATGGCAGTTTTGATTTTTCTCCATTGTTCTTCCACCCCTCCTATTTGGCCATTTGCTAGTGCATTCTTCAGGTGTTCACCCATTTTGCCAAAGTCAGCCCTTCTAAAGTCCAGTATCCTTGTTTTTGTATGGCTTATCTCCATGGTTGTGCTCATTGTGAAGCACTCCTGGGAAGTGGTCTGTAGACCCCCATCCTTAGTTTGCTCCCCCAATTGATTGTACCTGTACCCACAGTGCTTCAGTCTTAACCCCCGCGTCTTTCTCTCTAGTACAAGTTATCCCCTCTTTCTTGTACAGTCCCACTGCTGCCCCTTTTCTGTCCCCTCTATCTTTTCTATACACTTTATACCATATGTATACCATTTACACCTGTTTATACTTGCATATCTTCTTACGGTTTTATTTTTTTTTCTCCTTGTCATACTTTGATACACTGATTAAAGATCTTAGGCAACGTAAGTGTATTTTATTTAAGAACCTTAGTGCAAAAGCAGCAAAGGAAGGATTCCATTAAAATCTCATTGGCTATGAAGCCAAGTGTTAAAGAAACAAACAAAAAAAATGACATATACTCCCATAATGCAAGTCATCATGGGTAATACATGCAAATTGACTTGTAGGAATCTAGACAGAATAGATATGAAGCAGGACTGTAAGATACCAAATGTCTCCAGTAACAGTCTGCAAAGGCTGAGAACAGCAAACCACTGACATGTGGTCCATCCTTGTTAGGACTTACCAGTGTGTTGCTATATCCTTTGTCTCAGTCAAGGACACAGAGTCAACTGGCCTTATGATGGGAATGGTTTGAGTCATGGTGAGTTGAAAAAGGGAAAGTAATTTAAAAGGACATTAACATTAATGTAAAAGGACCTAGGCATTTTGGGAGTACAGTATGTGTAATACGTAGCGCCACAGCCAAAGCACTTTTAGTGTAACCCTTGCATTCATGGTTTTGCATTGAGGATTGTGTCTTTTTTCACCTATCTGGGTGGGTCCAGTGTTCTGTCCATGTTATCAAAGATCTTTGGACTCTTTGGACCCACTGCTCACATCTTCCATTCCAGCAAGCCCATCCACAATCTCCCAGCGCTCACCAATATATTCATATTCTCCCACAACAGTTCTTTTGCACATCGCTGAAATCTTCTTCATGGTCTTTATTTCCCTCTGCATAATCTGCTCAGCACCAACATTTGTGAATGGAGCTAGCAGGGCCCGTCATAGCCTTATGACAGACTGCATTGTGTTTGTTTCATTAATTCCCCTCTGTCCACCTCTGTCTTTCCCCAAAAAGAGGGTTATTTATGCTGCCTACTGCCTTATTTTTTCTTATCATATGTTCTGTAAAATGAGGCAGAGTAGTGGTTTAGTTAAACAAGTCAACATCAAGTAATACCGCTTTCCTGATGTTTAAAGAGGAAGTGGTTGCAATGCCAGGACTGACTGTGCCTATGTATTTACTGGAAAATTTGTACACAAGGATAGCCGTATTCAGGTGAAACACCTATTTTTTTCAAGTTTCTCTTGGGGGGGCCAGTGGGAGACCAGTTTCAACAGTAGAGCTGGTTTGGAATAGTTACAGAAATAAATAATGCAGTGTTACTGGGAAAAAAAAAACAAATATCTGTGCTATATGTGTGTATTTGCATATATGTATGTATGTATGTGTGTGTATATGTATATATATATATATAAATTGCAAAAATGTACATCAGTGCAGACATTGGGGTTGAATAATGCAAAGCACACAAAGTATGGAAATGAAAAACAGGGTTTTGGGTCTCTGGAGTCTTGGCAAATCAGTGGTGGGTCTTCCTAGGGGTTGTCAGCCCTAATGCCTACCCCCTGCCCGTAGCCTCCTGTCCAAGGCACAAGGTACTGCTCCAAGCCAGTGCTTCATAGAGATGGTCTTCAAAGGTAGAGAAGTATAGCTCACCACATGCTGCCAACAGAATCTGTCATAGCTTTCTTCATATAGGGTTCTGAATGAAGAAAAAGAATCACATCTGACTTGGTTTGCTCAAGGGAAGGGGACAGCACTGGGGCTGACAACCCCAAGAATGATTCCACCACAGATTCATCAGTACTCTGGAGACCCAAAATCATGATGTTTTCATTTCCCTACTTTGTGCAGTTTGCATTCTTCAATCCCAATGTCTGCATTAATGTAGTTTTTTGCAATTAATTTATCTTCTTTTTCTGATGATGGAATTATATCTTCATTCAAACAGGTAGAATACTGGTGATAGTCTTGACCCAGTGCATGGGCCCATCAGGCCTCTACACGCATGTCAACACCTTATAAGGGAATGCTCCCCGGCCCACCACAAGGTGTGTGTTTGCCAGAACACTGCTTCATCACTCCCCATGCTGGAGCCAGTGCTGCAAGCTGTAGCACCCCCAACTTCAGCCCATTATGCTGGCTGACTGAGCTCACACCCCAGCTCAGGTCACTCGCACAGGAAGGCAACATGGTCCACACTGGGCCAGCAAACATCCCTGCAAACAACATTACTGCACTGTTTTTGTGACATTTTGACCCCAACATTTCAGCAGGGTCTTTTTATGACCCCTCCAACTGAACATGACAGTTGTCATTTAATAAAACACTGGACAAAGTGTAATTTTGTGCCAGAAGTACAAAATCATATTGTGACCAGGATCTGGAAACAACAGCTGTCATGTCCATGGGGTGGTGTGAAAAAAAGTGGTATGTTGAAAATTTGGGCCCTGTACTTCCATTTCTGGCAAAACAGCAGTTTATTTGCTTTGTTGTATGGCTTGTTAAAGTTCCAGTGTTATCCTGTGGGAATTTTGATTTTTTAATTTTTATGTTCTTTTACGTGGGCCCAAATTTGTTTTGGGGAGGGGAGTTATGTATTATTCTTGTAGTACTCATTAAGAATTTTGTTCTGATATATAGATTGTCCCTTAAGTCCAAATATTGAGGAAGTTATGACTTGTTGAAGTTCAAATGTGGGAAAAAAACTAAGTCCAAAATCTTTTTTTCATATGAAGGAATCCTTTTTCATATGAACGAAAAACCATACAATAAAGGATCCTTTTGGTATGAGGGCATCCTTTTTCATGTGAATGAAAAAAAGCATACAAAAAAGAATTTGGACTTTGTTTTTTTTTTTCCGATTCTTTTTACGTATGAAGGCATCATTTTTCATATTTTTCTTGTTCATTTATTTATTTATTTAAGAGATTTACCAGGAAAGGCATACTGAGCAGGGTACTGCTCGATTCCAGATGCGCCCTTGGGGTAGGGGGTTACAAGGATGTAGTACATAATACATAAAGCACAATAGAACATACATAAATTGTAGGTATCCAGCAAAGGCCCAATGGGATGGGTGAGGTAACTGAGGTGCATATGGAGTTGTACACTTAGTAGAGTAGTACAGGCAGTATTTACAGGCAGTGAGTACAGTAGCAATATTTACAGGCAGTGATGCAGTAGCAAAATAACAGCAATTACATAGTGAGATTATTTTAACCTACTAGATGGATTTAGGTGAGAATATCAGTCAGTAACAGAGGAGGGTCAATACCAGATGACATATGGTACTAATTTAGAAAAAGGAAAAGAATGGAGCCCAGGATAGCTAATAGGAATTTGGCAGTGAGTTCAGCGATGGGGAAGGCATAAGCAGTTGGTGTTGAAATGCGTTTTGAGGAGGGCATTTCGATGTGGGGTACTGTTGGTGTGTTTGTCGGCTGCTAGGGAGTTCCATAATTTGGGGAGTCTGAAACTGAAAGCAACCTGACCTGATCGGGTAGATCTGTGGGGAATGTGGAGAAGTCTGGAGTCAGAGTTCTGGATCGTGAGGTAGGTGGGTTGGATGCATGTTAGGATGTCGATAGGTAGGAGGGCAGTGGCGACTGAGAATTTAGCAGTGATTCTAGTGCAGCAGCAATCACCGATTTTGGAGAATGGGAGGTCAAGGGATTTGTAGAGTGTCAGTGGTGGGTGTTCGCAACAATCCAAAGTGAACCAAGAAGGAGTTATAAATAGGGCTCGAGCCTGGCTAAGGATGTTTGGGGCGGCCCTAAAATGACATCGCCAGACAAAAAATTGGAAGGATCATTTTTGTATCATTTCTTGCCTGGTTTGTGTAGGGATGCAGAACTTGTTCCGATAGAGAGCTCCCAGCATAGGATGTAATTTTTTGCAGAGCCTCAACATGAGTAGAGAAATCGAGGTGCTGATCCAGCCAGACGCCAAGATAACGATATGAGGAGGTGATCTCAAGAGGGTCCTATCCAAGGTAAAGAAGGTGGGCGATCTTTAGCCAAGGCTTGGGTACAGGAGCTGAAGGTGAGGGAGACAGTTTTTTGAGTTTAGGAATAGTTGGTTCTTAGTGAACCAGTGTTGGATAGGCGCCAAAGTCCTTCTGTAGGTGAGATGCTACAGTGGTTCCAGATGGGCCAGAGGCGAACACACTGCATGCCTGCATACATATGGACATCAGATTGTGTGCAGACAGTAGGCATGTTAAGGAAATTGAGGAAGAGCAGCGGCCAAGTACAGACCCTTGAGGTACACCACTGGTGACAGGGAGGGCGGAGGATAGAGCTGTGCCGATGCGGACTGTTTGAGTTCTGTCGGACAGGTATGACTGGAACCAACTGAGTGCAGTCGTCATCACACCAGTTTGGGCAAGTTTAGCAATCAAGAGAGGGTGAGATACTGTGTCGAAGGCTTTTGCTAGGTCTATAAAAATAGCTGTGGTAATGTCCCCGTTGTCAATGCCTGTAAGGATGGAGTTGGTGAGGCGAAGGAGGGATGTGGTGGTGGAGTGTTTTTTTCTGAAGCCAGCTTGAAAGGGGGTGTAGAAGGAGATTGAATCAAGATAATTGTGTAGCTGAGATAGAACAAAGTGCTCGGATTTTCGCAAGGATGGGGAGCAGAGATATAGGCCGATAGTTTGAAGGGGAGGAGGGGTCCCCTCCCTTAGGGAGAGGAATGACCGTGGCCTGTTTCCATTGTGTAGGGACAGCTCCAAGTTTAAATTACAGATTATAGAGCATGGTTAGGGGGTGGGCTATGACTGGGGCAGAGAGTTGGAGCATTTTTGAGTCTAATCCTGATGGGCATTTACCTTTGGTTGTGTTTAGAGAGTGCAGGATTTTTAACACCTGGTCAGGGGTGACTGGGTGGAGCGAGAAGGAGGCCTGGGGAGGTGTGTTAGGGAGAGTGGGGGGGTCCTTTGGAGGTAGGTGAGGGTGGGAGGAGAGAAGCGAGGCAGTAGCGGTGGAGAAGTGGGCATTAAACTCTGATGCAACCTGGAGAGGGTCATTTACGATTCTGCCTGCTAGGCTGAGAGTGGGGGTGGGGGGTTGGGTTGGCGGAGTGAGGAGGGATTTTATGGATTTCCAGAATTGAGATGGTTGGGTGTGGTTTTTGTTATACGTGGTTTGTTCATACGAAAAAGGATGCCTTCATACGAAAAAAGAATCGGAAAGAAAACTAAGTCAAAATTATTTTTTTGCATGAAGGGCTTCTTTTTCGTATAGGCCAATTCCTTTTTTGTATGGCCATGCAAAAAAAGAAAATTGGCTCATGAAAAAGGATTTTTAAATGTACACAAAAGATATTTCTGGGTCATTTTTTCTGGAAACTAAGTGCAGAATCCACCTAATGGGGTCCTAACTAGCAAGATACATGTGTTGGTGTACATATGTGCAGGATGTCATTTATGTGAGTTTTGATTTTTTTTTTTTTTATAAAACAGAAACAAGATGGCAGCCATACGAAAAAAGATTTTTTCCTCATGAAAAAGGATTACCCCATACAAGAAATGATTCTTTTTTGTATGGACCAAATGCTTTTTTTCGTTACAAGCAGCTATCCAAAAGACTGTACTGAGCATGCTCAGAACCAACATTTTAAAAATTAAGAATTTTAGAATGGATTAATACTTTTTCACCAAACCAGTGAATGGCACCACTGTGAACCAAGTCCTTTCTACCCTGGAAATTTCTGACCAAAATTCCTAACTGTCTGGGTGCTAGGCGATGACAAAAAAAAAAGCAAAAAAAAAAAAAAAATTTTTTTTATCTGAATTTTGGAATGTACACATCCAACCAGAACAAAACTTGGAACATCAAGAGATCTACCCCCCCCCCCGAGGCCACACATGCAAGATTTCATGAAAATCCGTTGAATGGCTGTGAAACTATTAAAGTACAAAGTTTGAGGTTTCACATAGGAACCCCTGCTCAACTCTAACTATTGCGGCACTACTGCACCATTATAATTATGTGCGTGTGTGTGTACATATTATAAGGGTACGGTCTTGCCCCTATAGTTAAGGTTCAATGGTCACTTCTTTGTTAAACCCAAGATTTTGCATTTTAATAAATTTCCTACCGTTTAACCGATTCACATGAAATTTTGCATGTGCCGTTGGGGACAAAAGATCCCTTGATGTGGCAAGTTTCATTCCTGTTGAATGTGCAGGTGCAAAGATGCAGAGTGTCAAAAAATGTGGAAATTACCATTTTTGTGTAAATTCTTCACTCCGTTTCTCAGAAGTATCTTGGGGGGGGGTTGGTCTGACATTTTTAGGGTATATCAGGCTTGTGTTGCAGATGTGCCTTTTGAAGGTTTGATGAAAAAATATTAATCCATTCAAAAGTTATTAAATTTCAAGTTTCCCATTATTTCCTATGGGAAACGTTAGATGTGCCATGCGAAAGAGGATTCTTAATCGTGAAAGTGCCATCCTCTTTCGTAAATGAGGAATGCTTTTTCATGTTACTGCCATCTTGTTTTCAGTTAGTAAGGTAAAAAAACTTAAATATTTTTAAAAATACTAAGTTTTGGTAAGACCAAGAAGTTGTGTTTACCTATTTGGTGCTCAACAAATCAGATTCTGGGGTCACTTTTTTAAAATACTGCCCAGAAATGTGTTTATTTTATTGGAACAATTGCTTTGCCACAAATTGCGGCACTTGCTTTTGCAAAACAACCATTGTTTTTTTTTGCAAATTGCAAAAAAGGCTTTGACTGTTTCACAAAAAATCAATCTTCTGCCACAATTTGTGGCTACACAGTGCTGCCTGCGGAACATGCAAGTTGTAGCACAGTATACTACTTATTTTCATGATTAGAATTACTTTGTGGTCTAGTGGCCCTCCCTGCCTGATCCCCAATGCCCTCTCTTATTTCTATATTTACCACCCCATCCATGATGTTATATTTTCCTGATGGTCTAGTGGCCTCCCTTCCCAATCCCTGATATTCTTACTGTTTATAATTATTAAGATTTCTTGGTTGCCTAGTGGCCCTCCCTCCCCAATCCCCAGTGCATATTTCTTCATTTCTTGGTGGTTAGTGGTATCCCCCTACCCTTCCATGTTCATTGTATGCTGAAAATAAGAAAAACATCCCTCTGTATCTTTTAAAAAAAAATTTCAGCTGTAAAAAAAAAAAGTCCTCTGATCACACCCCCACCCGACCTCCCACTGTTTACCCACCTCCACACATACCCCTTGAGACCCCCACACACTCTCACTCACCTGAAGAGCTCCCAGATTTGAGATCCGCTCTTCTGACTGAAGACATGTCTTGCTGCTGGAACCAGCGACTGCAATATGAGAAACTAAGGTAAATGCAGTCCAATGTATTTCAATGGAGTTTCAACTTTTACACATAACTTTGACATTTTGACCACAAATTTTCAACATGGCCTTTTGGGGACCCCATCTCATGAACAGTAGGACTGTCATTACACAACTCCCGCTGGAAATGTGATTTTGCAGTTGATTGGTAAAATCAACTTTCTGGCAGGATATGTCTAATAACAGTCCCAGTGTTTATGAGATGGGGTCATAAGAAGGGTATGTTGAAAATTTTGGGTCAAAATGATTAAAAATGGCAGAGTTATGACCATTCGTTGCAATTTTGCTACACAAGCTCGTAACTTTGGGAATTTTAAATATTTTGACCCAAAATTTTCAACATAGCCTTCTTTTTATCCCACCTTATGTATGTCACAGCTGTCATTTTTCAAATCTTGGCCAAAATGTGTTTTCACACCTGTGGCATGGAATGGCGTTCCAATTGTGCAGTTACATTTTGGAGGGGATTTGAACATTTTCTGCACTGGGTACATGAGGTGGGGTAATACGATGGATGTGCTGACAATTTGTTCACTGTTGTCCTATTAATGGAAGCACAGGGCCTGGAAGGCCCTGTGTTTCCACAGCTGCTCACATATATGCATCAATGGAGGGATGGAGAGCAGGGTCAGAGGGCCCTGCGCTCCCCTGACAACTCAGGATATGATTATCTATCTCCAAAAAGTAAGAGTGGTTGCAAAAAAACTATTTTAAATACATCCAGTTAGGTTAAAGCGACAAGCGTGCGGAAATATGTCATTAGGGTTTCCAAACCTAACACCCACCCCCACTCTTCACACACCAACAGGCATCAGGGATGTGACTTGGGGTCATCAGCACTTACACTCACCCCATTCTCCTAAATTGTACACATCTCGGCTTATTTACTTAAGGAATGGGGTGAGCATTAGCGTTAGTGACCTCAAGGCACACCCCTAATACCAGTTGATACATGGAGGGAGAGGGTGGGGTGTTAGGGTTGGAAACTCTTATGTCACATTTCCCTGTGTTTGTTGCTTTAACCCTAACTGATGCATTAACAGAGTTTTTTTGCAACTAAGATATATACATATCTATGCCATAGGAGTGAGAGTAAAATCCATTACATAAATTCATTTATTCTCACTGGTGTTGAATAAACGGTGATTCTAAGATTTATCCAGATCCCTTATTCCAATCAACCACCGTATATTTAACACCCTGCCATCTATTATACCTTGCCCCACTGGCTCTACTTTCACTTTTGTACAAGTCACCGAACCCTTTTATGCTCTGTCTAAAAAAACACTTATTCTCCTAAACAGTCCAATCTTTTATAACAACAAGTTCATTCCCTAATAAAAAAATAAAATACTACTGTTCAATGAGTAGAGTGACCATAAAAATGACTATGCACCTCTCTCCACTCACCAGCACACTCAATTTTCAAACAAATGTCCGTTCTGCATAAAGCAGTGTCCCTTTTCCACTGCACCCTCACTCACTTTAAAACGGCTGTTAGTCTTCCCCATTTTATTATACGTAGAAAAAACTTACTCTTTCTCAAAGAACCTCCCACAAGGCAGCCGCATACTTCTTTTCACTCTGGCTGCACCACTCATGATAGCAAACTGCTTTCCAGCGTGCCCCTTTTTTTGCCAAACTGCTTGCTCCCTTTAATGACAGTCACACCACTCACTCTGTCCACACACTCACTGGCAGGCTCAACCAGATAAAAAATGACACACTGTGCTCAAGCTCTGTACATAAAAAATAAAAATGGAACAAAAAAATAAAATTAAAAAACAGAGCCGAAACCACAATGAGCACAGGTGCAGCGGTAACTGGCAGGACCCTACTACTGTATCTCACTAAGTGAGCAACAGATTTGCTGTGTTTTTTTTTCTGAATGCCCACCCACATGAAGAAAATTAACCAATCAGTATGGACATTGCAGCAGTGATGTTACGTCCTGATGCCAGAGTCCTTAGCAACCACCAGAGCAACCAGAAACCCTAAAGGCACAGCAGGACTTTTACTGAAAATAAACCATCAAACTATGAATAATTTTCCACAAAAAATAAAATAATTACCCTCAACTATCATAACCCATAAGGTTCCTGCCTATTGCATAAATTAAATATACAACAGGGACCTTGTGGAATAACCAATTTATTTTAACTCGTGCTGTTTGCTCTTGAGCACATCACTCATGGTTTATGCCACTTGTAAGGTTACCCAAGGTCAAACAGCACTCAAGAAAATAAATCGGTTATTCCACAAGTCCCTGTTGTTATCATACATCTATATATGTGTGTTTGTGTGTATATATATATATATATATATATATATATATATATGTGTGTGTGTGTGTATACACACACACACACAGTCAGAACAGAGGGGATATTTAGCATAATAGCTGCAAACTTAGTAATATGAAGATATAGAAACATAGACTTTGATGCAGTTAAGGACTACTTGGCCCAGCTAGTCTGCCCATTTCCCTACCTAGAGGATAAGCTGCAGATGCTATTTAACCAACAGCCTATTTCTTCCTACCCTCCCACAAAAATTACCTTATGTCTGTCCCATGCGTTCTTGAATTCTTCCACAGTTTTAGACCCCACAACCTGCTCAGGAAGGCTGTTCCATGCGTCCACCACCCTCTCTGTGAAAAAATACTTCCTCACATTGCCCCTGAGCCGTCCCCCCTCTATCTTTAAATTGTGTCCCATTGTTCTTGCACATCTCTTTTTCTGAAAGATGCTACCCTCTTGGACTTTGTTGATTCCACTGAGGTACTTAAATGTTTCTGTCATCTCCCCCCTCTCCCTCCTTTCCTCAAGGGTAAACATATTAAGCTCCTTTAGCCTCTCCTTGTATGGTTTCTCTTGCAGACCCTGCACCATTTTAGTTGCCCTCCTCTGAACTGCCTCCATCCTGTCTATGTCCTTGCAGAGATGGGGTCTCCAGAACTGGACGCAGTACTCCAGATGGGGTCTCACCAACTGTCTGTACAGGGGATAACAACTTCCTGTTTTCTGCTGGTGATGCCTCTCCTATATCCCAATATCCCCCAGCCCTACCTACCACCTTCTCACATTGATTGCCAACCTTAGGTCATCTGATATGATTACCCCCAGGTCCCTTTCCATTTTTGTTGTTGTTACTACCTTCCCCCATTGTTTAATCTTCCCCTGGGTTTTTGTTTCCCAGGTGCATTACTTTGCACTTCTTTGCATTGAATCCAAGCTGCCATACTTCTGACCATTCACCCAACCTTGCCAAGTCCCTTCTCATCCTTTCCATGCCTCCTTGTGTATCAACCCTGTTGCAGATCTTTGTGTCATCTGCAAAGAGGCATACTTTTCCTTCCAGTCCCTCTGCAATGTCACTTATAAAGAGATTAAAAAGGACTGGACCCAGTACTGAACCCTGTGGTACCCCACTAGTAACCCCTCTTTCTTCAGAGTGGACTCCATTTACAGTTACCTTCTGTGTCCTGTTGTTCAGCCAACATTTTACCCAGGCTACCACCCTGGGACCCACTCCCAGGCTGGTTAATTTGACTACTAACCTTTTGTGTGGGACTGTGTCAAATGCCTTGCTAAAGTCTAGGTAGGCCATGTCCACAATCCCTCCCGGTTCTACTACTTTGGTCACCCAGTCAAAGAAATCAATTAGATTCATCTGACATGACCTTCCGCTGTGAACCCATGCTGCCTTGAGTCCTGTGCCCCACTGGCCTCTAGGTACCCAACAATTCTTTCCTTCAGAAGTGATTCCATCACTTTCCCTACCACAGAGGTCAAACTGACAGGTCTGTAGTTTCCTGCCTCTGTCTTGCTACCACTTTTGTGAAGGGAAATCACATTAGCCTTCTTCCAGTCCTCAGGTACCACACCATCCTCCCATGATTTGTTATAAAAGGTAGTCAATGGTGTCACTAGTTCTCTGTT
This sequence comes from Neoceratodus forsteri, assembly GCA_016271365.2. NCBI lineage: Eukaryota > Metazoa > Chordata > Ceratodontiformes > Ceratodontidae > Neoceratodus > Neoceratodus forsteri. The sequence continues at coordinate 359,434,572 of CM028132.1, read as the reverse complement.
TAATTCTTTTAGAATTCTGGGGTGAATTCCATCTGGCCCCATTGCTTTGTACACCTTCAGTTTTAGGAGTTCTTTCAGAACCCTTTCTTCTGTGAAAGGACTGGGATCGACCCCCCCTCTCCAAAGTGCTTCTGTTAATTGGATTAGGCACCTCCCCCACTTCCTCTTTTGTGAATACTGAACAGAAGTATTTATTCAGTATCCCTGCCTTTTCACTGTCAATCTCTGCCCACCCACCATCCATTCTATTCAGCCTCACTATCCCTCCCTTTGTCTTTCTACGCTCCTTGATATACATATAAAAGGTTTTATCCCCCTTCTTAACAGAGTTGGCTATCTTTTCCTCAGTTTGTGCTTTTGCTATTCTGACTACCCACCCTGCTTCCTTCTGCCTTAACTGGTACAGTTCTCTGTCCTGATCCTTCTGTGTTTCCTTATACTTCCTAAATGCTATCTTTTTCTCCCTAACCTTCACCACCACTTCTTTTGAGAACCATAGTGGCTTTTTCTTTCATTTTGATTTATTTGCTTCACACAAAGGCTTGTTGCCTCTGTGATGGCAGTTTTGATATTTCCCCATTGTTTCTCCACCCCTCCTTCTAGCCTGTCTGCTAGTGCTTTTCTAAGGCACTCTCCCATCTTGCCAAAGTCAGCCCTCCTGAAGTCCAGAACCCTCACTTTTGTATGGCCTGACTCTGTAGCTGAGTTTATCATGAACCACACTGTTTGGTGGTCACTTGTTCCCAAATGGTTACCCTCTTCTAGATCTGAGATCCTCTCACTGTCCCCATTTAAGAGTATGAGGTCTAAGATTGCTCCCTCATGAGTAGGTTCCAAAACTAGCTATCTGAAGCATGCCACCTGAAGGGCATCAAGAATGGCCCTGCTTTTGGATGTGACTGCAGCAAAGGTGCTCCAGTTAACATCTGGCATATTAAGGTTCCACATCAACAGTATCTCCCCTTTCTCTGCCATGCTAAGTATGCCTTCTATCATATCCTTTTCCATTCCCTCCACCTGACATGGGGGTCTGTATACAACCCCTATGTGGATTGTGGTGCCATTTCCAGTCTCTAAGGTGACCCACAGTGCCTCCTCTCCTCCCTGTTTACTCTTTTGTTCAGTTGCTTTTATCCCTTCCTTTACATAGAGAGCTACTCCCCCTCTTCTGCCCTCCCTGTCTCTCCTGTAGGTTGTGTACCCTGGTGTGTTAACATCCCAGTCATGGTTCTCTGTGTACCATGTTTCTGTGACTGCTACAATATCCAGGCACCCCTCTTCCATCAAGGCTACCAGTTCAGGGAGCTTGTTGCCCAGACTACAGGCGTTGGTACTCATTATCCTCCATTTCTTGATGGCCTTACCCCTTTTTGCCCTATCCCTGTCCTTGTTGCATTTTTCACTTTCTCCATTTACCCCCATGCTTCTCCCTGTTGACATCTGTATGTCGTTGTCTACCTCACTTAGTACCCTGATTTTTTGGGGGGGGGCTAGGATTTCCCTGCTCCTTTCCAGTGCCTCCCCCCTTAGCTAGTTTAAATGCTTGCCGCTGAAGTATTTAAACCTATCACCTAGGATCCTGGTTCCCCTCCTGGACAGATGCAGACAATCATGCCAGTATAGGCCTGCATCCGTCCAGGTGGACCCCCAGTCCCCAATGAAGCCAAATCCCTGAGCTCTGCACCAGTTTTTCAACCACTGATTGAATCCCATGGTGTGGAGCACCCTAGCCTCATCTGTGACATAGACAGCCAGCACCTCCGAGAAGGTTACTGTGTGTCTAAGGCCCCTTCCCACACAAATGCTTCTTGCACTGCTCTGATTGCTTTCTTAACTAGGTCATTTGTCCCTAGGTGGACAATGACATCCAGCTCCCTCTCCTGTGATCCTGAGGATTCGCTCCTTGTCCCTCCAAGCCATGGCGCCAGGCAGGCACCTTACCTCCCTCTCCCAGTTCTACCTTCCTAACAACGGAGTCCCCCACCAGGAGTTGTTTCCTTCCCCTGTGGGGTCACATGCTACCCTCCTGTGGGTCTCCTTTGTGGAGGTTCCCAGCATCCTCCTTGGTCTCCACTGTGGGTGCCTCCATAGAGGAACCACACTTTTCCAGAATGGCATAGAAACTGTGGAGAGGTACAACTGGAGGGATGCACCTCTGTTCCACCACCCTCACCCTCCCTGAGCCCACTGTGGTCCAGCCACTTCTCTTTCTTGGCAACCTCTGAGGCAACGGCAGTGACCCTGGTGGTCCCTGGGTGGGAGATGAGGTCCCACAAATCCTGGCCAACTCAGCCTGGAGATGAGCAACCTCCTCCCTCAGCCCAGAGAGGTGCCTGCAGATGGGAAAACAATGCATCCTCCAGAACGTCTCCCGGAAGACTGCTGCTCCACAGCCACTGCACTGCATCACTCCCATCATGTCTTTTTTCTGGCCCCCTAACTTTTGTTTGGAATACTTACTCTTTCCTCTGTTTATTTTTTTTCTTTTATTTTTCCCCTACTTACTTATTGCCTCTGTGCCCTTTTAGCTCCGTGATCTTCCTGTTCTAAGACAAGAAGTTCCTATATTTCTCAGTAGTCTCCTTACCTGCTCAGAGTCAGACCTCTAGCAGCTAGGGTGGGACGGAGTGCTACTCTTGCCCTTCTAGGATGGTGAGTCTTTGGTGGCACTGTGATCACTCACTTCCTGCTCCCAAACAGGAAGTTCCTGTTGTCAGTTAAATCCTGTGCCTATAAAAGTAGAACTGGTTTAGGGTGGAGGGGAGGGAAGGAGGGCAATATAGCCCTGGTCGAGAAGTTTTAGTTATACCAGTAGCTCCTTCCTCCTGGTGTTCTGCCTGTTCTCTGGCAGAAGCTATCTAGGGCAGTGCTTAAATCTGGTTTTACCCTGGCTCCTTCTAGCTAAGCCACTCCCCCTACTTTGCAAATCTTTCTACACTTAGTTTATTTCACAGATAATAATTCCCTTCTGACACATGTGACAAGCACCTAGATAAGTACACAGATAACAGATAACAATTTACTTCAACTACCTCTGACAAGCATACTTTTTTTCCTTTTTTAACCCTAAATTGAAGGTCCCAGAACAAGATTGCTAGCTCTTAGTCCCAGTAGAGAAGTTTTAGTTATACCAGTAGCCCCTTCCTCCTGGTGTTCTGTCTGTTGTCCAGGGTGGACTCCCTTGCTGCTTCATCCTTGGACCATGGGGAATATGCAGAATATAGATACTTGGGTGTAACAGTTAATAATACCTTAAACTTTGTTACTCATGTAGCTTTCATGTCCAAGAAAATGAGTGCATGTATTGGGGCAGCATGTCAAATTGCAAGTTGTTTAACCTTACAGGTTAGAGAAAAACAGTGACTCATTTCATACTCTTGACCATTAAAGATATCTGCCAGGCTAGCCCTATGCATCACATATTTCGGTGCCTTCCTTCTGTGAAATGCTGCCTATGTATATTTGCCCCTGAAAATTTCCAATAGTGTTGATTCCAGATTGCTCATAAATTTACATCCACTGGGTCACTTTCACTTCCCTGTCCGTAGATCTGTCCCCACGCTGCCTCTGCACTCAGCCACATTATGACGTGAACCCAGGGAGAGCACGGGGATGAGTTCCATTATAGTCTATGGGGGCAACTTTAACAAAATATTATTGTATCAGAGTGATCATTTGGTGATTAACAAGGGCATGGGGTGACTAACAAGGGCCTTGTTAGTCACTGTATGCCCTTGATTAAGCACCAGATGATCACTTTGATATATAAATGTGTTGCTAAAGTTCCCCCTATAGACTATAATGGAGCTCATCCCTGCGCTCTCCCTGGGTTCACAACAAAATGTGGCGGAGTGCAAGGGCAAATCTACTGACCAGGACATGAAAGTGACCCAGTGGATGTAAATTTATGAGCGATCTGGCATCAAAACTATTGGAAATCTTTGGGACAAATATACATAGGCAGCATTTCAAGGCGGTACGGCACTGAAATATGTGGTGCAAAACTCCATTCATTTAGCATGGTGAGTCTCTCTCTAAGAATGGAAGTCTAGTAGTGTATATGAAAATGCTATCAAAGTTATGTTACATAAATTAGATGTAGTATACAACAAATTTGCATGATTTATTGTAAGAGTTCCACTAAAAGAACACCATGTAACAGGTACCAAAAAACTAAACTGGGATTCACTTGAAACAAGAAGGAAAAAGACATAATCAATGATGCTGTTCAAAATAAAAAAGATGAATAACCCACCTGTGACCTTTGGTGAATAACTTGAAACACAGATGAATCTTGTGTTCCCAGAAAGTCCAAAATCATGGACTACAGATTACTTTAGTAAATGACAGCTATAGAACTCTGACTTTTAAACTTAAAGCAGCACAACTATGAAACAGTACATCACCAATGACTAGACAGAAGATATCAGTAAAAACTTTTCAAACTGCAAGAAATATGGTAAATGAATGAAATTCCCAACAGTCTCCTTTTGTACTTACAACTGCATTTTTTTTGTTTTGTTTTATTTTAATAATATGTGTTTTTTTTTTACATAAGACATATACAAATAAAGAAGCCTGCAAGGTTGCTGGATAAAAGCAAAATAAATATTTGATTGGGTACATAAGAAATGCTAAAAACAGCAAATGTGAGAATGTACATAAGTATGGCCTAGTTACAGAACAAAGTCTGCATCAATGGCTGACATATATAAAACCTATCTGCGCCAAAGCAGTTCACATTTTTCTGTACGATGTCGGAGTCCTGCTGTAAGTTTTTCCATCGTATACATGTCAATCATTAATTGATTCCAAAGTTGTACTAAATGAGAGTCTTTCTTCAGCTGCATTTTGGTAATAACTTTTGTTCTCAACAGTACACAAATAGCAGTTTTCAGGTCTGTGACTGGTGATGCCCATCCGGCATGTCTAAAAAGAAGACCAAAGGTGGGGTGAGTTGGAGTGAAGGACTAGGATGTCCTGTAATTGGACTTCTAAAGCATCCCAGAATATCAGGACCTTCTGGCAAAACCAAAATATATGTGCATGGGTTGCCCTAGATATACCACATTTTCTCCAACATGAGGGTGTTATGGAGGGATTCAATTTAATCTGCAGTACTGGGGTATAAAAAAATCTAGTAACACATTTCTAGGAATACTCCTTCCAAATGTAGGAAGAAGTAGGTTTATGAATGTGTAAAAGATATTTGTCCCATGAACTGCTATCTATTGCAAAACCAAAGTCTGTTTGCCACCTAAGGCGAAGATACTCTGTAGAAAAGCCTGTAAGCTCTATCAAGGCTCGATATAAGTGCCATATCAGTGAATCTGGAGAAGCTCCTGCTATTGTATTAAGCAGTAGAGAAACAAACAGTGGTAGGGTTGTAGCAGGAGGGTGTGAAGCATGTTGTTTTAAGATAATACTACAGACCTGCACATAATGGATGTAATCCGTAGGTCTACAATGATATCTGGTAATAAGGGTTTGAAAATCCAAAACTTAGAATCCTTGCATGGTGTTGACAGGGAGGAAAAAATCCAGGCGTTCCATGTGAAGGAAAAAGTTTTCCATCTTAGCCAGTGGAAATAAAGAGTTCCAGGTCAGTGGTGTTACCAAATAGTGGAAGAACAAGAGAGCGGGGTGTGCCATTGTGGTATTCCATGGTGCAAGGGAAGTAGCTGTAAAAGAATTCTCTAAGGAAGAAATCTGAGTGAGAGTATGAGGTTGCTACACCCCACTAGTGAGTGGATAGAGCTCTTCCACAATCATTTCTAAATCTTTCCAGAGGGCATGATAATTTGGGGAGAGTCAATATAGGACTGTGGGAAGTTGGGCAGCAGTGTGATAGCATGCCAGATAGGGAAGGGCTAAGCCCCCCTTGGATTTTGGAAATTGGACTGTGCTAAGTTTCTTTCTGGGGTGAGATGATGCCCATACAAAATGGGAAATCATTTTATTCCAAACCCTGGCTTGTGAGAACTGTAAAGGGAGGGGTAGGGTTTGAGCAAAATATAAAACCCGTAGTACGACTGCATTTGTAATATCCTGTATGTATGTATGTGAAGTGTTCCTCCTTTTGCACTTTCTTGTGACATTCTGGACTTTACAACATGTTAACTTGATGTAATCTAAGCAAAAAAGATTTTACCTACCTCCTCTACCATACTATACTACTTAATATACTACTACTACAGAAATAGCAGACTGCCTTATTAGACTAGTCTAAAAATGGCACTTAGTCTAGTTGAAGATAGCGGAGGTGCTGGTTAGACATCTACACCACATAATAGACTTGATGCATGTGACTACACCCTGAAAATTAGAGTCTTGCATTACAGTTTCTTAGATTTCTTTTATTCCAGCCCTTCCTTTACTTTAATCTTACTGTCATTCACAGCAAACTACAGGAAGCAGAAAAACCAAATGAAGCCCTGAAATTAGAAATAGAAAAAGTAAAGGAAGAGCTTAAATCAAAATCTTCTGGAAGTAAGTTTCTTTGTTTTTCATTACAAATATTTAACTTTTTCATTACTAATATTTCACAATATTAGTAATAAGCTATAATATTTTCTACATACAAAACAGTTTATTTTTTGTATTGTATTTTTAAACTATAAGAAACACTTTTTGTTATAAGTAGGCCGTGCTGATGAAAATTAATACAGTACAATGAGAGTTGGATTTCTGGTATTTTTCCATGGGATATGCAGACACTGATTTTCCCAGTACTCAGATGGATTCCCAGGCTTGGGACCAGAGCATGTGCTTTGATCCTCATCGAGGATATCTCCTTCATTGGGCCATACCTTTGAACTGTAAGCAGTCAGTGTCAGAACCACTTGGAAACTTTTGCTAACCAAGGGCCACCAGTGATGACATACTGTGATGCCACTTATATAATGTGGGCAGTCCATCCACTTCAGTTCTTTCTACAGTCAAATGCTCATTTGATCAAGCTGAGAAACAAGACCCTTGGTTATTCAACATTCTTTTAGTTTACTTCCATATTTTTGTTTTCCATTGTTGTACGCTGCTATCAAAGGAATCATTGTTTAGGGTCTGTTGCTACAGCCTGAAAATATTCAAGGACAATGCTCATTCCCCCTGTGTACACTATGCTGTTTGGGCCTAGCCCACAATGTTAAAGTGTGCAACACCTGCCAGGGATTCTACAAGGCCATGAAGAGATGCTGTTAGAAAGTTCTGGAAACTTTTCTCACTAAGATGGATTCCTGTCATAAAACTTCAAGCTGCACTCTGGCTTCTCCTTCTAAGTCCGTGGGTGGAAACACCAACAAGTCTCATTGGTGGGTGGTGACAGTGTCACCGCAGTATTCTTAGAAATCCCTGGTCAAGACATTGAAATATCCATTAGAATGGCACCATTCCAAGCATAAAGATAAGGAGCCTGGTTCTTATATGTGCCCCAGATCCTCACATCACTCAATGTCATCGGATGGTAAGTCCCAGTTGAAGCTGCAGCTGGGACTTCAACTGTGGTAGACCCCAAACTGTCCAAGTGACACCAAGGTAAGGGTCTGGTTCTGTCTGTCCCGCTAACAGCGGCGTGCAGCCTCCATTGATGAACACTGTTTCCTTGACAATGGTCACTCTGACCCCTATATTGAGTGTCACCAAATCTCAAGTGGAGTTTGCTATAGTGTTTGATTTATTTCAGTGCCTTCTGCCTACTTTAATGGCTTTGATCATGACAGTGTTATCAAAGGTATCTTGCCCTTCGAGAACCAGTCCTCTTTTTCTACCCAGGGTAGCACCGAATCAGACCATTTACTTACCTGTGTGTTATGCTTCTTATTCTAAAAAGGGGGAGGCTTTGCTGCTTTGGATTTACATAGAACTTTACATTGCTGTCTTGGTTGTACTATGGACTGTAGGCAGTCCTCTTAGCTTTTCATTTGCCCCCATTAGGGAGGCATCTCCTGTTTCTAAACAATGCCTGAACAACTGAGCTGGCAGTATAGCCTAGAGGTTAGAGAAATGAACTGTGAATGAGCTTGGTACATCCAGCAGACCTGGGTTTGATTCCTACAACCTTCCTTATATACTGTGTGACTCTGAGCAAGTCACTTAACCTCCCCAGTGCTCCAAGATCACCCCTGAAAACAGGCACTTGCACCTAGTGGGCCTTACCCAGTTACCAAAGAATAAAAAAAAAATGTTAGGCAAACTATATTACTTTTTGTTACCAGAAGCATGGTGAGGAGCTTCCTGGTATCATCTGTGAGCATTCCACAAGTGGCATGGCCACTTCTATGGATTGCGTTTGTAATGTTTCTGCAGCTAAAATTTGTGCTGCTGCTACTACCTGGAGTACTGTTCGTACTTTAACTAAATACTACAGTCCGGACATGGTCTCCTACAGATGTGCAAGCTCTGGCATTGCTGTTCTCCAAGGCCTCCTTTTCCGATGTCATAAATACATAGACTTTGACAGCAGATAAGGACCTCTTGGCCCACCTAGATGGGATCTCACTAACTGCCTGTACAGAGGGATAACAACTTCCTGTTTTCTACTAGTGATGCCTCTCCCTTTGCAACCTAGTATCCCCCAGCCCTCCTAACTGCCTTCTCGCCTTCTCACATTGCTTGCCTACCTTTTGGTCATCTGATATGACTACCCCCAAGTCTCTTTCCAGTTTGGTTGTTGTTAATATCCCCCCACCCCAACACTGTGTACTCTTCACCTAGGTTTTAGTTTCCCAGGTGTATTACTTTGCACTTCTTTGCATAGAATCTAAGCTGCCATACATCTGATCATTCCTCCAAGCTTCCCAAGTCCATTCTCATCCTTTACACACACACACACACACACCCAGTGTATAAGCCCTGTTGCGTAGTAACCTCCCTTTCTTTGGAGTGGACTCCATTTAGTATTACCCTCTACGTCCTGTTGTCCAGCCAATTTTTTACCCAGGCTACCACTCTGGGACCCACTCCCAGGCAGGCTAACTTGTTTATTAATCTTTTGTGTGGGACTGTGTAAAATCCCTTGCTAAAGTCTAGGTAGGCCATATCCACAGCCCCTCTCTGGTCTACTACTTTGGTCACCCAGTCAAAGAAATCTATTAGATTCATCTGACATGACCTTCCTGCTGTGGATCCATGCAGCCTTGGGTCCTGTGCTCTGCTGGCCTCCAGGTACTCAACAATTCTTTCTTTCAGAAGTGATTCTATCATTTTCCCTACCACTGAAGTCAAACTAACAAGTCTGTAGTTTTCTGCATCTGCCTTGCTCCCACTTTTGTGAAGGGGAATCATATCCATCCTCCTCCTCCAATCCTCAGGTACCACACCATCCTCCCATGATTTGTTAAAAAGGGTAGTCAGTGGTTTCACTAGTTCTCCCCTTAGTTTTTTCAGAATTCTGGGGTGAATCCCATCAGGCCCCATTGCTTTGTCCACCTTCAGTTTTAGGAGTTCTTGCAGGACTCTTTCTTCTGTGAATTGACTGATATCAACCCCCCTATCCAGAGTGCTTTTATTGTTTGGTTTAGGTACCTCATCCTCCTCTCTTCCTCTTCTTTTGTGAATACTGAGCAAAAGTATTAATTCAGTATCTCTGCCTTTTCACTGTCACCCTCTGCCCACCCCTCCCCTTTATTAAGCCTCACTATCCCTCCCTTGTTCTTTCTTCGCTCCCTAATGTACCTATAAAAGGTTTTATCCCCCTTCTTAACTGAGTTGGCTATAATTTCCTCGGTTTGGGCCTTTGCTATTCTGACTGCTTTCCTCACTTCCTTTTGCTTTAACTGATACAGTTCTCTGTGCTGCTGCTTCTGTGATTCCCTATACTGTACATCCTGAATGCTATGTTTTTCTCCCTAACCTTCCCCACCACCTCTTTTGAGAACCATAGTTTTTTTTTCCTTCATTTTGTTTTATTTGCTTCACACAAAGGCTTGTTGCCTCTGTGATGGCAGTTTTGATTTTTCCCCATTGTTCCTCCAGCCCTCCTTCCTACCCATTTGCTACTGCATTCCTTAGGCACGCTCCCATTTTGCCAAAGTCAGCCCTCCTAAAGTCTAGTACCTTTGCTTTTGTATGGCTTTACTGTACTGCTGTGTTTATCATGAACCACACTGTTTGGTGGTCACTTGTTCCCAGATGACTACCCACTTCTACAGTAAATCTGAGATCCTCTCTCTGTCCCTGTTTGAGAGTACCAGGTCTAAGATTGCTCCCTCACTAATGGGTTCCAATACCAGCTGTCTGAGGCATGCCCCCATGTAAGGCATAGAGAATAATCCTACTCTTGGATGTGTCTGCAGCAAATGTGCTCCAGTTAACATCTGGCATATTCAGGCCCCCCATCAGCAATATCTCCCCTTTTTCTGCCATTCTAAGAATGCCTTCTATCATTTCCTTGTCTATTTCCTCCCCCTAAGATGGGGGGTCTGTATACAACCCCCATGATTGTGGTGCTATTTCCTGTCTCCAAGGTGACCAACAGTGCCTCCTGTCCTCCTTGTGTACCCTTTAGTTCCATTGCTTTGATCCCTTCCCTTACATAGAGAGCCACTCCTCTCCCTCTTTTACCCTCCCTGTCCTTACTAGATTATGTACCCTGGGATGCTGACATCCCATTCATGGTTCTCTGAGAATTATGTTTCTGTGACTGTCATGATATCCAGGCATCCCTCTTCCATCAAGGCCACTAGTTCAGAAAGCATGTTACCCAGAATACATGACACTGTCCTCTTCCCTCACTGGGTGTCACTGAACCAACATGAGCTGGGGCAATTCTTGATCTGGTGCTCACAAATGGGGAGCATGTACAGGAAATAATGGTCATGGAGCCACTGGGGGGAAGTGACCATTGCACAGTGTGGTTCCATTTGGTTCTGGGCAGGGAAAGCATCCCGACTAAGACCAAAATCTTGGATTTTAGGAGGGCATACTTCAGGAAAATAGGTAAGGTTCTAAGAAGCTATCTGGTGGGCATCAGAGCAGATATGGGGGTGGACCTAAAATGGTCCATCATTAAGGAAGGAATACTGGTTGCCACAGATGACTCTGTTAGGCTCGGGGGGAAGAACACAAGGGCCAAAGCACCCAGCTGGTTCAGTTCCAGTGTTGCCAAGGCAGTAAGAGAAAAGAGTTTGGCCTATAGAACATTCAGGAAGACCAAGAGGGAGGTGGATAGGCAAAATTACCCAAGGTTGGCTAGTGAGGCAATTAAGGAAGTCCGGTGAGCAAAGGCACAGAAGGAACTTCAAATAGCTGAAGGAATTAAGAAGGGGGAGAAGGCTTTCATTCACTATATAAGTGAGAAAAGGGACAAGAAGGAAGGGATTGTTAGGCTTAAGAAAGGTGTGGAGTTGGTAGAGGATAATGGAGGAAAAGCAGAGATACTAAATGAATACTTCTGTTCTGTCTTCACCAGGGAGAAGGACGGACCAGTGCCTTCAGGAGGGAAAAGAGGAGCGGGGGGGAGGGGAACGCAGACATAGTGATAGAGGAGGATTGAGTGAGGAAGGGTCTGCTGGCATTGAAAGTGGACAAATCACCAGGCCCGGACAGAGTACATCCAGAGGTACTAATGGAACTGGCTGAGGAGCTGGCAGGGCCACTAGCAGACCTATTTAATAGTTCATTAGAGTCAGGCATGGTACCACAGGACTGGAGAACAGCACATGTAGTGCCCCTTCACAAAAGCGGTCCCAAGGATGATCCAGGGAATTACAGACCAGTCAGTCTAACCTCCATTATGGTCAAGCTCATGGAGACCATACTAAAAGATAGGTTGGTGGACTATCTAGAGGAACATGGTCTCCAGGATGAGAGGCAGCATGGGTTCATTGGGGGGAGATCATGTCAAACAAATCTGATTGACTTCTTTGACTGTGTCACTAAGACAGTAGACAGGGGCCAAATGGTAGATATTCTCTATCTTGATTTCAGCAAGGCCTTTGACTCTGTGCCCCACAAAAGGTTGATCAAGAAGTTGGTGGATCTTGGAGTTGGGGGAAAGATGGTCAGTTGGGTGGAAAACTGGCTGAGGAACAGAACCCAGAGCGTGGTGGTAGGGGGAGAATTATCTGGCACCAGAGAGGTGACCAGTGGGGTCCCACAGGACTCTGTGCTGGGGCCAGTGTTGTTCAGTGTCTTCATCAATGACATTGAGGATGGCATTAAAGGCAAATGTGCCTATTCACAGATGACACCATGCTCTCTGAGAGGGTGGATACAATTTAAGGGATACAGGACCTTCAGGAAGATCTGGAAAAGCTGGGGAGGTGGTCCAGGATCTGGCAGCTTGGCTTTAATGCCAAGAAATGCAGAGTTATGCATAAGAATCCCAGGACAGAGTATTACGTGGGTGGAGTTTGAGTATCTGCATCAGAGGAGGAGAAGGACCTGGGAGTGATGATCACTAGTGACCTGAAACACTCCACGCAGTACAAGAAAGCAGCAGCAAAGGCAAACAAGATGCTGGGATGCATAGCTAGGGGGATCAGTAGTAGGAGAGAGGAGGTTATATTGCCCTTGTACAGGTCATTGGTAAGGCCGCATCTAGAGTATGGAGTTCAGTACTGGTGCCCACACCTCAAAAAGGACATTAACCTGCTGGAGAAGGTACAGAGGAGGGCTACAAAGGTGATAGCCAGTCAGCAAAACAAGGCATATGAGGAGAGGTTGAGGGCACTGAACATGTGCTCCCTGGAAGACAGGAGAGAGAGAGAGAGAGAGAGAGGAGACATGATTGGGACATTCAAGTACTTGAAAGGGATAGATAAGGTTGATAAGGAGAGTCTCTTTAAGCTGAGTGGCAGTCATATCACAAGGGGGCACAGTCTTAAGCAGGAGGGTGGGAGATTTAGGAGGGAGGTCAGGAAGCACTTCTTCACAGAGAGAGTGGTGGACACTTGAAATGCGCTGCTGGAAGAGGTCGTCTCATTGAAGACAGTGGGTAGCTTTAAGAGGGGCTGGGATAGACATGGGGTAAGGTAAGAATCATGGGTAGGGAGAATAGGAGGAGTGGGAAGGGAGGGCAGGGACATTAGCTCAAGCTGTGGACCCTGCAATATGAGCAGACTTGATAGACCAAATTGCCTTCTTCTGCTGGCTTCTTCGTATGTTCATATTTTGTACTGCTTGGGAATCATTCCAAGGTGTGGCCGTATGGCGGAGATATCCTTGATGAATATTTTATTTATTTATTCATTGATTGAAATGTTTCACCAGGAAGGCACACTGAGCAACAAGTTGCTCATCTCCCAGTGCGACCTGGGGGGTAAGGGAACATGAGGATAGTTTACAGACATTTGGTACACAATATTAATTTATAGTACATTACATTAAAATAATTTGAGCAGACTGTATAGGAGTAATGAAATAGTAGGATGCTAACATTTTTGAACTAGATAGATACTATGCCAGCGCTTTTGGACTAGATAGATGCAACAACACAAAATAACATTTAGGCATACACTAAATAACACATAACTGTGTAGCTAGGAAATGGCTGAATAGAACTGTTGTGGTTTGATCTAGGGAAGTTAGTGAGGAGCAAACATGGCAGAACAGGTTGGCTAAGGTATAACAGAAGTGCAAGTTAACTACAAGTGCAGTAGAGATTAGGGATCAGCCATAGCTAGGGTTACATAAGGAGGAGAAGGGAATGTGAGAGAGAGGTAGGTTTGTCGGTGGGCAGAGAAGCAGGGTGGTGATGGAAGGGGATGGAACAAGGAGGCAAAGGAAGAGGTAGGAGGAGAAAGGTCTGCTTGGGCCTGACCCATCCAGTATGCTGAGGACCCTGCTGCACAAGGCAGGGGTCAAGCATGACAGTAAGAGAGCAGGTTGTGGCAGCAAGAGGTAGAGTACAATAGGGGGGGGGGAAGCAGGTTGTAGGCAGCAAGGGGGACTAGGCTTCAGAAGGACAGAAGAGAGGGTGAGGGAGAAGAGAGGCCGGGATCCAAGCATTTCAGTATGTGGAGAAGTGGAGGGAAGAGTTGGGTTAATGGTGTAAGGATAGGGTAGGGACTGGCCCTTGGTATAACTTTGGATGATAGAGAAATCACAGTAAGAGAACAATGGAAGGTCTGAAGGGAAGGAATTGTGGGGAAGGGAAGGGAAGGAATGCTATTTTTTAGATTGGTTGGGGTGGAACTGCAGCAGCTGCATTGCATGGTTACTGAGAGGGGTAGGGTTTGTTGGGCTTAGAGGGGGGAGTTAGGGAGGGTTGTAGCAGGAACAGCTAGGTGTGCAAGCTAGTTTTTAAGGGCAGAGCTGATGTAGTAGGAGGATGAGTGACGAATTTGAGGGGGGAGGGAATTCCACGTTTTTGGGAGGCAGTGAGAGTAACCAAATTGGCCGATGAGGTTGGCTCTGTGGGGGACTGCCAGAGTACGGGAGTCGGATGATCTGGGGGGGGGGGTGTTATAAATGAGGGGAGAGGTAGGAAGGCAGTTCACCCAGCCAGGGTTTAGAGGTAAATTTAGTGCAGTGGGAGAGCCATCTGTTTGTAAGAGAGGGGAAGGATGGCGCATGTTCGAGATCACAGTGGTGGGTGCGAGAGGGAGCATCAAGGGCAAAATGGCAGAAGAAATTGAAGAGGGTATCCAATCTGGCCAATGAGGACTTGGGAGCAGCACCATAGACTACATCACAGTAGTCGATGATGGGCAGGATCATCTTCTGAACAATTTCACACCTAACCATAGAGGGCATACAACTACAGTTCTGGAACAGGTCACCAACCTTAGGGCGCAATTTTTTTGGATGGCGTCAATATGTCTGGAGAAGTTTAGGTGTTGATCCAGCCAAACTCCTAGGTACCTGAAGGAGGATGTGTCCTCAAGTAAAATCCCATCAAAGGTGTGGAAAGTGGGCAAGGAGGGAAACCTAGAGAATCTCTGCCTTGTGCCAGAGGTCATGGTGACAGTCTTCTTGGCATTGAGGAAAAGTTGATGGTTAGCAAACCAGAGCTGAACCTTGTCAAAGTCTTGCTGCAAGTTGGATGTAACCTCAGCTGGGCAAGGGCCAGATGCATACAGGACCGTATCATCTGCATACATGTGTATGGCGGGGACAGAGGAGCAGACAGATGGAAGGTCATTTAGAAAGATGGAGAATAATAGGGGCCCTAGCACTGAGCCCTGAGGGACTCCAGTATTAATCAGGAGGGGAAGGGAAATGACATCCGAGATCCTGACTGATTGGGTTCTACCAGTGAGGTAGGCCTTGAACCAGCTAGTGGCTGAAGGAGATAGGCCAGCTGTTGAGAGGGAGTCAAGGAGGAGGGAGTGGGAAACAGTGTCAAAAGCCTTGGCGATGTCGACAGAGATGGCTGAGGTAATCGGGCCTTTGTCCATCCCAGTAAGGATAGAATCAGTGAATCAAAGTAGGGAGTAGTGGTGGGGTGATTTTTCCTGAAGCCAGATTGGAAAAGGGTGAAGTAGGAGGTGTCAGTTAGAAATGAGGTAAGCTGAGAGAGGACAAGGTGTTCTTGTAATTTAGCTAGGGAGGAGAGAGATAGGGCCGTGATTTCCAGGGGAAGGTGGGTCACCTCCTTTGGGAAG
Source organism: Neoceratodus forsteri (assembly GCA_016271365.2). NCBI lineage: Eukaryota > Metazoa > Chordata > Ceratodontiformes > Ceratodontidae > Neoceratodus > Neoceratodus forsteri. Next base: position 359,419,027 of record CM028132.1, on the reverse strand, counting down.
AGGGAGGTTCACAGCATGTTTCCATGGAGTAGGGACCAAGGCAGTAGAAAATGAGGGGTGTAGAATTAGAGAAAGGGAGTAAGCAATGGCTGAGGCAGAGAGAGAGAGAGGAGTTTGGGGGTCTAGGCCATCTGGGGAGGAGCCTTTTGAGGGGTTGATAATGAGGCGGGCTTGTATCTTGTCATGTGAGGAGACTGTATTGAAGAAGAAGAGGAGGAGGGGGAGGAGGAGAGGAGCGAGGATAGGAAGAAAGGGATTTCAGTGGCACAGGAGGTACAGTAGGAGTTAAATTTAGCAGCTACAGCACCCAGGTCAGCCACAAGGGTGTCATTTATTTTAAGCACAGGGAAGGGGGAACGTGGGAGAAAAGAGGGCATGAACCACCTTCCAGAACTTGGAAAGTGAATTTATGTTTGTGAGGAAGGTGGTGTTAAAGTATTTGGACTTTGCTAGCCTTGTGGCCCTGGTGCATTACGAAGCTTGAGATAAGTCATGAGAAGCTGGGTTGCTTTATGACGTTTCCAGGTATGATCTCTAGCTCTGAGACAGGCCAGTAGTTCTGGAGTAATCCAAGGTGAGTAGTTTCCCCTTACCCTGCTTTGTTTAAATGGGGCAAAGATATTCCAGTTCTCTAGGAATATATCTGTAAAATAAGCAAGGGCCTTAAAAACCAATGGGATGTTGGGTAGGGGAAATCAGTCAGAGAAGACTAGGTTGTGCAAGAGAGGTTCCAATTCTAAGGATTTAAAAGAGCGTAGCTGCAAGGTTTTATGCGGGGATTTGGGTCTGTGAACTTTCCTGACTACAAATATGGGATTATGATCACTGAGTGCATCAGGAAGGATTCCAGAGATGGTGTCTTGGGGGGGTAAGAGCCCAGTCAAGTAGGGAGTGATTTTGTGTCTTGTGGTTAGGGCGGTTGGGTTCCGATATTAGTTATGTGAGATTACGGGCACAGATTTCATTGTGTATTTTGGTTGTTTTTGGTGACAGCCAGGTTAAATTGAAGTAACCTAGGATGTACAGCTCCCCAGAGTGAGAGAGGGCAGTGATGGAAGTTAGGAGGTCAAGAGCAGTAGAGGGCTGGATGTTTGGGTGGCAGTAGATACCAGGTATAAAGACAGGAAGCGTAAAGGGAAGGGTAACATGAATAGCTAGAGCATCATGGGTCATTGGGTTGGAGGATGAGTAAATTATGGAGTATTGGAGGGAGGTAAGGGCATACATGGCGACACCACCACCCCTGCCAGCTCGGTCTTGCCTTAAGAGGGAATAACCAAGAATGGAGACAGAGTGGTCAGGGATCGTGCTCTTTAGCCATGTTTCTGTAATGATTAGGATGTCTGGTTTTAGAGAGGTTGCCATGGTTTGTAGGAGGTCAATTTCTTGTACTAGGCTACAGATATTTAGATGTAGGATCTTGAAGCCTCTTGGGAAGGATGCAGGAGCAGTGGAGGGGACAGCAGCTGCAGGAGTGCCAAAAGTGCTGGAGGCAACAGGACCAGGGTTGGGATGGATGTCCCCAGAGGAGAGCAGGAGCAGAGCGTGGATGAGGAAGTGAAGCTTTGGGCATTTGTAAGGAGAATCTGAGGAGACCAGGTGTTTGGAAGGGAATGAAGAAGGGGTAGAGTAAGGGAGCAGTAGGTGAAGACCAGCAAGGATAGATGGCACAGATAGTAGTGATGCATGAGGAATCATAGAGCAGTGAGACCATTGTTCAGAGGGAGGAGAGGGAGTCATAGGATGTAAGTGGAGGATTTGAGGAGGGGGATATAGGGGGTTGTTCAGTTATTTGGTATTGGCTTGTTGTAAGCAAGAGGGGTTGGTAGAGAGAGGAATAGAAATAGAAAAAGGGAGAGGGAGGATAGAGGGATCTGCATTGCAACAGGGGCCTGATTTTGAAAAAAAAAAAAAAAAACTAATATTAGAAGGGAGTGTGAAGAAGATGGAATAACAGCACCACACTGAGACTCAAGGCCATACTCAAAAAAAATAGTTGGACAAACAGCTAAGCACGTAACTACAGAGCAATCTCGGAGGGAGTTGATTGAGAAACATCTTCTTACTTCAGTCACGTTACAAAAAAGAACTAAGGGCCCTCTAGTAGCAGAACTTTAGAATCTGCTAATGAGGAACAGGACAAAAAAATATGTAGTGGTTCCTTACCCTACAGTGCACCCTCCCTCTTCTCCCTTGGTCTCATTTCTGGATAACACAGTTGCTGGCAGTACTGTCTTCTGTTTTATAAGGGGCATTCATGTATCACATTATAGGTTTCATGTCTATCACCTTGGAAGTGTGCCTGGTTTTGGTTCTGGTCTCCTGGTCCATGCTAGCTGCATATCCTCAGAGTCTGTCTCTAGCAGGAAACTGAGGAGTAAAGGGGGGGGTGCTGTCCATGGTATATTGGTAGCATTGACTTACATCATCAGGAGCAGCCCCTGACTAGCAAAAGTTTCTGAGTGGTTGTGTTACCGGCGGTTTATAGTTCAAAGATCTGACCCAGTAGAGATTCTCTTGAAGATTTACCGTTACAGTAAGTACTGTAAATGTACTTTCCTTTGATATTAGACTGGCAACTGAGGGCCGTGGCCATCCATTTGGTGGCTGGAGCCCTTTCCACCAAGTCTTTAATTGGAAGGCAGTGTTCTCCTGTGGTTAGAGCACATAAATGGGAACTGGTACAGTAGGTTGCAAGTTTGAAACCAACTCATGCTACAGACTCACTGTGTGACCTTCAGCAAGTCATGCCATCTCCCAGTACACTATGCAATAATTTCTGTTTTTCACTTTTTAGGCATAAAACAACATGATTCCTTGATTCAGTTTTTATCTTTTAAATCAGGAGAGGTAAGTAGTACATTTTATATCATGTTCCAGTGATGTGTACGTACCCAAATTATAACGCCAGTACTTAGCAACATTTCCTGCCAGCTTATAGCAAGAAATGCACATGGCCTCAGCTGGGCTCAACATTTCTCCTATTTCAATTGCCATAGTATAGCCCTCAAAACCCCCAAAAGAGGCTTAGAGATGCGTAGTCATTTTTAAAATTTGAAGGGACACCACATTCATTATGTCTGTCCCCGCTGCTTCATGAGCAGGGATGAAAAAAGTATGTGCGAATGTGCTCTAATTCATATCGATTCCATACCCACTCTACAATGCAGGGTACCCGTTTATTCCATTGTTAATCAGAAATGTGTCCAGGTTTACTCTGAAGACCTCTACTGTCTACATTTCCATTGTCTCTGCTAGTAAGCTGTTTAACAGATTTGCCAACCTCTGGGAGAAAAAAAAGTGCACCCTAATGTTTCTTCTCAGTTTACCACCTCTGTGCTTCAGGGTGCATCCCCACATCCTGCTAGAGGACACCAGAGTTAAAATATGCATATGCAAAAGATACATAGAATGAAATGAGACAAAACATAATCACTTGAGTGTCAGTATTAAAGTAAATAAGTACTCAAGTAGCGTAAAACTAAGGTGACATACAGTGTGTGTGCACAAGAGACTTCCACTACAAAAGACTTGATCAAAAACAAATCTGTAGCGGCCTTGTAAGAGACCCCTGCAGTGGGTCCCACTTATTCCACTAGGGTCTGTTTCAACCTCGATAATTCTGAGCAGTCATGAAAGGTACATGTCTTAGCAATTACAAGAGGGATCATGTATATTTTTCCAAGTCGCCATACTTGCCAGTTTGTTTAGAAACCTTTATAAGAGATGGCTGCTACTGCCTTCTCACAGCCTTCCAAAATGAAAATTTAATCTGAGGTTTTAAAAGAGTGCTGAGTAAGAGGATCCAGTTCTCAACTGTGCCAATGCAGTGTTTGGGCCACTCGAAAAAGGGAACCTGAAAAAGTAATTCAGAGACAATACTCCTATACTGCAATAATGACGGGCTGGATTTCTTTTTTAATCTACAAATGTTTTCTGTTTTGGTTCCACACGTGTACTGTGTTGGCAGCATTCATTACATTTATTCTGGAAAGAACTGGAAAAACCATTGAGCCTGGCTCACTTGAAATGGCATCTATGAACATGTACAAATTAAAAGATGGCAGTCAAATAGCATAATTACAAAAACAGTTCCATACAATAATTGGAAAAAAAACAGAGTCTTGGAGCTGGTATAATTTAGGTTGATCATCTGGCAGTAAAGTCCATGAGTCTGAGCTAAGTTACAAACTAAGCAATGCTCTTGGTACTGAAACTGAGATTTGTTCAGTCTATTGCTATTCTTTATGGATGCTGCCTGATGGATTTCACCAGGGAATGGGATTTGACACTACTGTCTTCCACTTGTGTTGGATATCCCTGTTCAAACACTGTACATTGAAATCCTGAAAAGCCTCTTCACAGTAGACTGAAGGTGCTGTGGGTTGGGGTGTGTGTGTGTGTGTGTGTGTGTGTGTGTGTGTGTGTGTGTGTGTGTATAACACCTAACAAGGTGTCCCATTCTACGGATTGCATGGATGCACTGGCACATTATGAAGCATAAGATGACATTGAGGGCCTTTAAATGCATAATCTGCATAACCAGATGCCTTAAAGTGTTATTGGGATTATTAAACACGTTTTAAACTGTAGAATTATAAAATGGACTTAAAAAGAAGCAAGGCCCATGCTGTTCAGTTATGCAAAATACCTGGACTACATGCGACCTGAATGACCAATCACAATGTTCAGACCAACTTGTTTTATAAATATATGTTCTGTTCTGTATTAAGCTCCATACTTTTGTTGGTTCTGTTCTTACTTTTGTAAAATACTCTATAATCTTGTATAGCATTTTGCATACTCATTCCCTCTAAACTCCTGATTTTACTACTGTTATTACTTGCAGGCGATATACAGCCTAATCGTGGCCCTAGTCACCCCTCCTCCATCTGCCTCCCCAAAGGTCTGAGTGTGGAACATGTAAATGTCCGCAGCCTCCTCCCCAAAATGGACCTATTGCAACCCCTAATGCTGAATCTACAGTCAAATGTGTTTATAATATCTGAATCCTGGCTCTCCCATAGGATTCCTGACTCTACTGTAGCCATCCCTGGTTATTCCATTACCCAGCAGGATCAAGCCGGGAGGGGCGGTGGGATTGCCATCTACCTAAACTCTGCAATTCAGTCCACCCCTGTCCTCTCTGTCTCCTCCACATCTGCCTATGAACTACTGCTAATCAAACTCTTTCTCCCTATCTTTGTGGCTGGCACCTATTGCTGCCCCGGCCAACCTTCTGCCTCTATCACTGACCTTCTGTCCACCATTTCTTCACATACCTCATCTGGTGAACTTATCATTCTTGGGGATTTCAACAAAAACTTACTTTCCCCCTTCCTATATAAAATTTGCAATAATGTCAAGTCCCTAAATCTCACCCAACTAATCTCTGATCCTACCTGCCTAAACCACAGATCCCTTAATCACACCCTATTGGACTGGGCCCTGACCTCCCACCCTTACCACATTACTGCGTCAGGCACCCTCCTGGATGCCCTCACTTACCACCACATGGTTTACTATATTTGCGAAATCCACAGACCAAAAGTCCCACCAAAATTCCTCCTCATCCTCCGATTCTTGGACCTGACCTGCCGCCTGGAAAACCTAGCAATATTGGACTGGTCACCTATTTCCATTGTTAGTTCCATGGACTCTGCCCTACTGCACTTCAAGATCACATTCCTGTTTGTTTGGGATCACCATGCTTCCATCAGGAAAACTAGGGTACGTACCTGTAGCAACTATCTCCACTAGGTCTCTGCTGAACTACTGGCCTGTCTGCATGCTAGGGACCTGGCTTGAAGAGCCCACAAGGCCTCAGGCTCCCCTTCTGACCCGCACAAACACAGGACCTTGAGGAATGCATGCACTAGAGCAACTAAACATGCCAAGGCAGAATACTTCTCCGCTACCTTCCGGAACAACATTAACCACCCTTCAAAGTTTTGGAAGGTGATTCATGCCCACTTCTCACCCCCAGCCTAGGCCACCCTCCCAATCCTCATGATGAAAGACACCACTATGTCTGACTCCTCTTCTGTCACTGCTGAATTCAACAATTTCTTCACTAACAGCACCTCCTCGCTCCTCTCCACCCTTCCTTACTCCTCCCCTTCCCGCTTCCTCCCCCCACTGCCCCAATAAAGCCCTCTCCCACCCCTCCTTTCTCCTTTTCCCCTATCTCCCTATCCAGTGCCCTTAAGGCCCTTCTGGCTCTTAATCCCTTCAAGAGCAAAAGCTCAGATGGACTGAACCCTAAATTCTTGCATCTCTCTGTCCCTGCTATCTGTTTTCCACTCTCCTCCCTTCTGAACCTCTCCTTGTCCCTTGCTTCTGTCCCAGATGCCTGGAAGCATACTACAGTAATACCCCTTCCTAAAGGTGGAGACCCCTCTGTCCCAGGCAACTATCACCCTATCTCCCTACTACCTGCCCTTGCCAAACTACAAGAACACCTCGTCCTTTCACAACTCTCCCCCTTCCTGGACTCATCCTCTTTCTTCACACCATTCCAGAATCTCCACTCCTCAAGCAGTGTGCTCAATGGTTTCATGAGCCTGGTGCAGAGAAGGGGGTTGCTAGCCTCAGCTAGTCCACAAAATCTAAAAGTTACTCTGCACGTAATACCACTGCATTGAAGAATTGCAACTTCAGACCAGATTCAAAATTCAACTTCGGTTTATTGGTACAGATCTACAATGCAATAAATCTTCAGTGCAGTGTAGAAATCAAGCACTAACAGCTTTCAAACGTTCCCCCCAGCACTTTGACCAATGGCATGGTCTTCATCAGGGGGTGGAGTTAGTTTGAATGACTCCTCCTTTAAATACCTTTTGCCAGCCGGTATATATTGTCACCTTTCTGTTTATAGAATGTATTAATAGAAAATGGGCAGTAGATACCTGCTGGCAAAAAGTATTTAAAGGACGAGTCATTCAAACTAACTCCACCCTCTGATGAAGACCACGCCATTGGTTGAAGCATTGGGGAGAAAGTTTGAAGGCCTTTAATACTTGATTTCTATACCACGCTGAAGATTTTGCATTGTATGTGTGAACTAATAACTGAAGTTGGATTTTGAATCCTGTCTGAAGTTGCAATTCTTCATTGTAGTGGTGCTGAGTGCAGAGTAATTTTGGATTTTCACACCATTCCAGTCTGGCTTCCGCCAATCCCATTCCACCTCCATCTCCCTTCTCAGGCTAAATGACTCCATTTTCTCTGGAATGGACCAGGGCCAAATCACTTCCACTATTTTTTATCTACCTGGCTAAAGCCTTCAACATAGTCACCCACCCCATTCTCCTTGCTAAGCTCACTGCTGCAGGACTCTCCTCCCATGCCACTGATTGGTTCTGCTCATTCCTTCTGGGCAGGACTCAGTTAAAACTGGCTGCTTCATTTTCCCATTCCTCCCTATCAGCACTGGAGTCCCCCAAGGCTCTGTGCTTGGCCCCATCCTTTTCTCCATTTTTCAAAATAACCTCCCTACAGTCTGCACCTCAGCGTCCATCCACATGTACAATGATGATACAGTACTGTTTGCCTCTGACTCCGCCCCCTCTGATCTAATGCCAGACTCCAGCTGGACTTTGACAACATCCAGCGCTGGTTCCGCTCAAATCAGTTTGCCTTAAATGCAAAGAAGATGGTCTCCATGACCTTTGGAACCACGCAAAAGCTCTTCAGACTTACAACCACCCCTTCCTTTCACTCCCTTGATGGGTCCCCCCCAAGATGTTCCATCCTTCAAGTAACTGGACTTTTCAGCTCATGTTGAGGCAATCCACAAAATGTTGCACCCAAAACTAGGGGCTTTGTATCACGGCCATAGGTGCATCCCCTTGCCTGCTCGAAGAGCCATATTACAGAGAATGATTCTCCCCATCTTTGACAACGGAGACACAGTAAACAGTACTGCTTCTAAGCCTGCGCTGGCCAGACTGGGCCCACTCTTTCACTCATTCTGCTGCTTTGCTCTTGACTGCCCCCTCTATACTCACCACTGCTCCCTCTACTCTGCCCTTTCTCTTCCCTCTCTTGAGGCCAGACGTCTTACTCATTGCTCCTCCTCCTTCTTCCTGGCCAAACACTGGCTTGGTTCTCCTCCCTCCTATCTCTCCTCCCTCCTCTCATCCCCTCCCCCCCTCCTACTCCCTACGAAACTCTATCGCCTCCTCACTCTCCTGCCTAGGTCAACTACAGATGGCCAGATGGCTTTCTTCCACCATCTCCCTAAACTGTGAAACTCCCTTCCCCTAACCACCCGATCTGCCACTTCTCTTCACTCCCTCTCCCATCTTCTCCATGCGCTCTACTCGCCCACCTGCAACTGCTCATGATTCTTTCCTAACCTATGCCCCTTCCCTCTCCCTCTTCCTCTTCTCTCCCCCTGACCTCTACCCATCCCCCTCACCACTACCTTACCAGTTTACCCCTCCCCAACTAATTGCTTACTCCACCTATGTACCCTCTCTGCGTTTGCTGTAATATGCCTAGCTACTTTGGCCCCAGCTGGGCTACTTTTACCAACTCAGTAGGCCTCTGTATGTATAGCTATCCAAAACTTGTAAATACAATTGTATATGTAAATTGTAAATACTAAAATGTTTATATTGATATAATACGCTTGTTTGTTATGCTTCCTTCTTCTTCCCTCTGCATAGTTTACCGCTGTCATTTTTTTGTTATATTTCCTTGTCCCCTACGTCCCAGGAAGCATCAGGAAATGAGCTGCTTTTCAGATCAGTATGTCTTTCCAAGTAAAACATTTGAAGTAAATAAATCATATTATTACTGTTTATGCCTACTTGACTGCTGCACATTGTGTTTCTGCCCCTTGTAACTGGGTCACATCAGTAAACAAGATGTCCTGTTGTATCTTTATATGTTTACCTGCTAAAACTATTTCAATAAATAAATTAAGAATCTCACTTCTCATACTATTAAATATCACGTGGCTTTGCAAGATTTGATAGTGATTGACATGGGAGGATATTCTTTGTTTTACAGAACAGTTCAGTAAATCTCTCTGGTTCCCAGCTGTCACTACGAGAAACTCGAAAATCTCAGGAAGATCTAGAACTTCAGTGTGATGCAAGGACAGATGTAAGTGCCTTTGAGTATGGAAGGGTAACTCACAGCAATGTAACAAAACAATGTTTTGGCAGCTCAGGAGTCTAAAGAATGTAAAGTTCATGGCCAGGGGTGACTTTAGAACATAATAGAAACAGAGAAAATGTTGGCAAAAAGGACTGTTGGTCCGTGCAGTCTGCCCTGTTTTACCCTAATAATGTTGGCAGAGTGTTGCGTGTGGTGGGGGGTGGGGGGGACGGTGGGTGGATGCAGCCCCTTTCAGCAGACAACTTGTCCCTACTTAGAGAGTGGTTGTGAACATCATTCTCAAATCTGAAAAGAAGCTCTTATACATGTTATTTTCCTCTCTTTCTTGCTGCTGACTACATGAATCGTCATAATTGCATGCCCTGGTCATGAGGCGTGGGCAGTAGACAGCAACCATAGTTTACCTCTTAAACACAGTTTTCCTCTCAGTTTCATGCATTTTGCCACATCACCTTCAACCACTTTGGCACATGCATGATGCATTTTATTTAGTGCATATGAACTAATGCAAGAGTACGGGATTAGGGTTGTTCAGGTTAAGACATCTGGCACCCAATATAAATGGTTGTGTTGTGTGCTTGCACAGCCTTGCACGAGACAGGAGTTATATTGGAAATTGTAAACTGCATGCTAAGGCTGTCTCCAAGGCTAACAGATTTTCAGTATGGGCGCTTCAGAAAACACTGTCCCAAGCATGAAGGCAGATCACATTGGTGACCACTTATGCAGGCCAGCAGACCAATATCATCATTGTGAGCAAGCTGAACAAATTCATATCAATGTACTCCACCTCCTTCAACAATACTGTCATGAGATCTGTTAGACGTTTTTGTCCATACCCTTGTTTCATCATAACTGGTTTCAGCAGGGCTTTAGTGCAGTGTTCTGTATGATATGGTGTGTACTATTTGCACACTATTAAAACATGCATTTGCCATGCATTAACTAGCAGTGCCCAAGCAACTAGTTAGCATGGACACTGGGTTTTCAGTATACCGTTATGCCATGTATGCACAGCTCTGCTTTTGATTCATGCTCTAGAGCCCTGCCTTTGTGCTGAAGTGCAAATTGCTTTGTGTAGTGCAGACTGCATCTTCCAGTAATGGTACTGGTGCATAAACTACCTTCTGAGCACTAACATCCTGGTTTGCATGGCACAGACACAATTTGCACCATGCAAGTACATCTAAAATGGATCCCCAGGAAAACAAATAATCCTGAACTGCTGATCTGCACACCTCTAACTGTGAGGTTTTTCAGTCCAGAAACTAACAGAATTCGTGACGACCATTAAATTATAATAGCTCTTGAACCAGTAAGGGGAGACTGTCCTGTGAGATGCCCCATATTTAAAATGCTAACCTACCGGCATATGGTCTGTCTATTCCAAGTGGTTCTGGAGGCATTACTGTATAAACAGATATTGGCCATTTTTGGAAATGGTGAAGAAGTGTTGCATTCAAAATGATTTCCTCTAATCCTACCCATTAGGGATGCTAGGAATCCACTGATTACATTCCATTGCCCATTCATCAGATTTTCAGACTTTCCAATTCTGTTCCGATTCTGGTAAGTCCTCAGAAATGGTATCAAAGTCAGAGTTGAAATTTCTCTTTCTGCATCTGACTACTTCCTAAAACTGCATGCACCTGGTTAAAACACAGTAAACAAAACAAAAAAAAGGCCCCAGCATGACCCTGATTACTGGACAGGTTGCCCGCTACACAATTAAACATATTGCTCTTCCCCCACACTCACAGCACCCATTCCCTCCCCCACACAACTCTCCCCAATGTAACTTACAATTCGTGATACTCTTGCTCCCTGCTCATCTGTCTTTGCTGCAGAGTTGGTCCTTGGTTTCTCACATGGACCCATCTGAAATGCCACACTGCTGCCAGTAACTGCAGTCTGAAGATGACTGCCCACACGCTTTCTCACTCCCTGTTGCCAATTGCCATCCTAGGTCTAATGTGGCAGGGAGCAGGCTACAACCTCAAGTCACCATAGTTCTCCATAATGCCATTAAATGTATGGCATAATGGTCCTTAATGAGGTTGAGCCGAGTAAGTCATTATTCCACACAAGATATTCTGTGAGATGTGATCCCTATAAGAAAAAGTAAATCTTCTAATAGTGACTCATGTACCACCATTTTCCTGAAGAAGTTACCTTGCCACGAAACGTTGAAACATACTAGTGGAGCTTTTCCTTAGTCCCTTGATATTTGGTTCTTCTTTTTTTTTAATACTTACATTTATGCATGCAGCCTCTACTCTTTGAAATTCTGTACCCCATCAGTTGCGGAAGTGTGCGATCATGGAGGGATTTAAACAGGCCCTGAAAACATAACCTGTAGTGTCAAGCATTTGGTGGTTAATTTCTCCTTCCTAACTGTATCAGTTGTTTTATATATTTTAAGATACTGAGATGTTTGATGTGTTTTTAAGCTTTGTTAGACGCCTTGGTTTTTGAAAGGCACCGTAAAAATAAAGCTTATTATTATTATTACTTTTTTTATTTTGTTACATCTTATTTTGACACATTTAAAAAGAAAAGGTAGATTACATATATACATTACATGAAAATTCCACTGTTACAGGCCAAGATATTTCATGTGAACATGACCCACATTGAACTATTGCAGATACACAATTTAGCCTGAACCCTACAACAATAAGAAACATTAGAACTCATATAACATAACCAAAAATAAAACAGTACCAGGGTACAGAGTTATGAAAATTATGCACAGTTTGTATTTAAGACATTTTGTGTGGTATGGGTCAGGACTGGAGAGTGTGTCTCACCCATCATACTCCAAAACATATATGTTTCCCTCCAATGCACTCATCTCCATCTATTCCATCCATCAAGGATCCCCTCCCATTCTCCTCCTTCTTTATTATATTATTCCTCTATCAGGGGGCCCAAGGACTCATCATATAACAGCTACCTTGTCCACCTGTTTGGATAAATATGGAATTGTTGTCTAAGATTAAATGTTAATCTTTCCATATGGTGAATGCTTAGTACCACTGTCCACCAGTCCACCACTGTGGGCAGTGTCTCCTGCCACCACCATTTCATGATGGCCTTATTGCAGCGATGAGCAACACCAGCCATACGTACTTTGCTTCCTTACCCCTTATTTCTTTTGGGATGGTTACTAAGATTACATGCTCTGGGCCTAATGGGGTCTGAACTGTAAAGATTTGAGTTAAGTGATGGCGTATTTCTGCCCCAAATTGTGTAATGTCTGGGTAGAGCCAGAAAATGTGTGCCTGGGAGACATGTCCCTCTCCACACCATCACCAGAAAGTCGACTGGGCCCCTGGGTTATGGTGAGCCACCTGGGCTGGAAACAGAAAGTATTGGGTCCTTAGTTTCCAGCAAAATTCCCCTCCAAATTGGGAAAGCCAAGGTGATCCATGTATTTCTCAAGACAAGAGACCATTGCTTGTCTGTCAAAGAGACTGTTAGATCTTGTTTCCATTTAGCCTTTATATGTTGGGAGGACAGCTCCAAGTCCTAGATATAACCAGCATATAGTATTGAAATGGCATGCTCAGCTTTATGCGAGTTCCAAATTCTCTGAAATGGGACACCATCTCCCTTAGCGTGTATCTCAGGGTCCAGCTTGTTCATCTGTTTATTTAAATAATCTCTCAGCTGGTTTTATCTGAACTGATCAGTTAAGTTGAGATTAAATTTTTGTTGTACTAGTTCAAATAATAAGATTGTGCAACCAGACATTAGCTGGTAGGGTGAATGTAAACCTTGTCTAGCCTGCCTCCAAAACCATCTGTCATAGGTTGCTGGAGAAAACTGAATCATAAGCCCACCACCGAAATCGCCATAGCTGCCTTCTGGTATAACCCCTGTTAGTCCCTCTCTTCCACCCCTCGAGAACCACTAGTGTGCCTGAGAATCCCGAGATCTCCATAAGCCTCCTGTCTCCAAAAAGTAATGCCTGGAGAAGGGAGATCCACCTGTTTCATTAGATTTATCCTTTTCCAGTGTGAGTCATACCTCGGATTTCCCCAGCGGAGAGCTACTCTCATTTGTAAAGCTGCCCAATAACCTTGTAGATGTGGGAAGGCTACCCCCCTGGAGTGAAGAGAAGTCATCTACTCAGCCTGGGCCTCCTTTTTTCCCATAAAAAAAGCAAAGAACAGTCCCTGCCACGCTTCAGGTTCTTTCTGTGGCATAGTACCTGGTACACATTAAAACAAAGAAGCTGTGGGAGGGCGTTCATCTTTAAGGCTTGTGTTTTAGTATGTAGAGAGAGAGGAAGCAAGGTCCATCTCTGAAAATCCACCTTTAGCTGTCTGATTATGGGGGGGGGGGGTAGTTCAATTCCCACAGCTGGGAGTACTCAAGACCCACCCTAATCCCCAGGTACCCCATATTAGTTAGATCCCACTTCATAGGAAATCTTTGTTTTGTCCCCTCACTTAGGACATGGTGGAAACATAAGACCTCCATTTTACTTTTATTCAATTTGTATCCCGATAGTGAAGAGAACGCCTCAATCTGGTGAAACATAGCAGGTATGGAAGTCTCCAGCTCAGATATGTATAAAAGAACATAATTCGCATACAATACCAATTTATGTTCATGAGCTCCTATAGTAATCCCCCTAATCTCTGTGTTTTGTCTGATGCTCTGAGCTAGGGGTTCTATATAGATCACAAATAGGAGCGGGGATAAAGGACATCTCTGTCTCGTCCCTCTGCCTAGGCCCAGAGCACTAGAGACATGGCTGTTAGCCCTTACATATGCACTAGGGGATTCATAAAGCTTAAATAGGGCCTGGACAAACTCCCTCAGGAACCCAAACTTGGAAAGGATGCCACTTAAAAAGGGCCATGCCACCCTATCAAAGGCCGGTTTGGCATCTAAACTCATGATTAGTGAGGTTTTTTTTTGTCAGGTTAATATGATAAATAATGTGAGTTGTTCTGCAAAGGTTATCTTGGGCTTGGTGACCTGGAATAAAGCCAGTCTGATCAAGGTGCACCACAGAGGGCATGAACTGCTGGATACATTAAGCCATAACTTTCGTCAGGATTTTATGATCCGTGTTTAATAGGGAGATTGGATTATAGGATGTACATCTAATGGGGTCCTTTCCTGGCTTGGGTATCACTGAGATTATTTCCCTAGTCCATGACAAGGGAACATGTTCCTCTCCCCTCAACACCTCCTGATAGACTTTCAAAAGAAAGGGCTGGACCTGCTCTCCAAGACTCTTATAAAATTCCGCCTGGGGCCATCTGAACCCAGGCACTTTCTAGTTTTCAATCTGCCAATCTCCCCCTTCACTTCTTCTATTTTCACTGGAGACATCAGAGTAAGCCCTGTTCCCTTGACAGGCCAGGTAGTCTCAATTCTCCCAGGAACTCCCTAGTTTTCTCTTCATTTGGGATAATCTCTTCAGTATAAAGTTTAGAATTGCATTCCTGGAAATTCCTCTGCCACCTCTCTAACCCCATAAACTGTTCTTTTCTTCTGTTGGTGCCAGATGGATGTTATCGTGGCCCTAGCTCATTGAGCCCTAAGCCTACTAGCTAGCAATCTTAGCGATCTTAGCCCACCTCATAATACTTTGTGGAAGAAACAGGAGCTTCTGTTCTGCCTAATAGTCCAGAATTTTCCCTAATTTTTTTCTAAGTTCTTTAAGCTGCTTTGTGTGTCCCCTATCTGTCTTCTGCTTTTGTGCTTCATCTAAAGTTCTTATTTGTTTAGATAAAGTTTCTCTTCTGGCCTCCCTTTCCCACATGTTTCTTGAGGCCAGTTGAATAAATTTGCCTCTAAGCACAGCCTTAGCCGTGTCCCAAAGCATAGACTGTGTAACCTGCTGTCCTGCCTTCTCCTCTAGGAAAGCCCTATAGATCTCTGAAACCACTTCTTGTGTTTCCTTATTCTTTAATAATGAAATATTAAGTTGCCAAAAAGTATTTCTGTGCATTTCCCCTATGTCAAGTCTCATGAACAACAGAGTGTGATCTGAGAGTAGGAAGTCTCCTGTCCAAGAATCATGGACCCTATGCACTTCCTCTCTAGCTAACAGAAAATAGTCCAGCCTAGAATACATGTGACGGGTGGCTGAAAATAGGTGTAATCTCTCCTTCTCCCATGTTGATGTCTCCAGACATCCATCAAACCCAGCTCCCCTGTTAGTTTGTAAACCTTCATCGCCACTTGGTGTGCCCTTCTTGGTATCTGTGAGGTCGTATCCAACTGAGGGTTAAAGGTCTCCTCTGCATATTGCCACCACTTCCCCCACTCCTGAAGCATGATAAAAAGGTGTGATAGTCCTGGTACGTGGAACCTGGTGGAAAATATAGAGACACTAGTGTGAGAGTCAAACCTCCTGCCCTGCCCTTCATAAGTGCAAAGCGTCCCTCCCTATCCACCTTCGTATCAGTTTTTTCAAACTGGGTCTTATTAGGTATCAGCACCATCACCACCCTCCGCCTGCCATTTTTGTATGATGCTGCTGCCATGTCCTTGAACCTGAACTTGAGAAGCTTCCCATGCTCTTGCTCTGACAGATGTGTCTCCTGCAGAAGCAAGTAAGCCACAGAAGATCTCTTCAAATAACTTAAAACCTTGCTTCTTTTAACTGGTCTGGTCAGCCCATTGACATTGTATGGGCAGACAATTGTGCCAGAACTAGTCATTATAATATAAGTTGGCAATGAGAGTTACCCTCTTAAACACACATTTCTCCTTCTATTGCGCACCCTTGTTTCTCCGTTCACACTGAATTCTGTTTTCCCTCATACCCAGTACAAATCTTTGTAACTATTTACATAAGAACAGCAAACATCAATAAAATCGGCTAACTGTGCCATGAACATCATAACTATATGTTACTTCCAAGGCTGAAGATCCTAACTCGTGGATCTCTATTTACGCCACCCCACCTATGGGGGAAGGTGAAAAAGGAGAGGTTTGGACTGCTTCCCTAATGAGAGACCCCCTCCTAGAGCATCACTGTAAAGGAAAATTCAGCTCTATGCAGTGTCCAGTGGTTATCTCCTCTGTCCCTGATAATGTGAGACTTTACAAGCCCATAACCTCTGCTTGAACACCTTCTGGACTTTTTTTTTTACTATGTTAGTGTCCAGCAAAGGACTGCTTTAGCCTCCACATCAACTCCAGTACTAACCGGCCAACATGACATTATGTTTTACCATTCAAGGTTCGAGAAAAAAGCAGGGGGTATATGTTTAGGTAACATCCAGCGCACCCCCTGACAGCTGCATGGTAGGATGCCCCCCCCACCCAAGAAGCCAACTACCCTCCCCAGGTGTCTCAGAGCGGGCACAGTTCAGGACAGGTCCGCTCTCTGTCACAAGTCCCTACATGGGGCTCTGTGTTAAATATCTTCCTTCTGGTTTCAAATGGCGTCCACAACCACCAGGGATCAGTCTAGACCCTCGCCAGGACCGACCTACCAGTTTTGAGTATCTGTGAGAACCTGCCATCCCCCTGGAGGACCCACAAGATCCTCCAAGGGCAGGGACCATGAACCTCCCCTTCACTTTTCATATAAGACACATTGCACTCAGGTCAACAGAGTCCTGCAAGAGCTCACACTTTGGTGTGTTAGGTGTTTTGAGGGACCTTCCTTTCCTGCATAGATGGGACACCTCTTAAACTATAAGTTGAGGACCGGCCCATCCAGGCCACAGCCCCCCACCCCCCGGTCTCAAGTATCCACTCCTCAGGTAGAGGAGAAGCCTCGAAGACCATCAGGCAGCACCTCCAAGCAGGACCCCTCCCCCCCCGGACATCATCCACTTTTATGTTTTAAAGTGTTACCATCTCACGCTCTCATTGAGTGCCATTTTTAAGGGGCAATCAGAACACAGCAAATAAAACTTTAAACAGCATTTACTTTATATTTGCCTCTAAAGTCTATTTAATTCTTTTAGTCTAGCTTTTCATGGGTCTCCACCCATTTTGCGCCAGTCTGTACAGTGATGCGGTAGGGAAAAACAAAATTTACTCTGTTACTTGCGTGGTTTCAGGTTGCACCCTGCTCTTGCGATGTACCGGGGCTCTCCTCTGAGATTTGCTGTGCGATTAAAGTTTCTTTCTCTCCTCCATGAGCATTTCTTCTCCCTTACAAAGTCCCACAGACCGGAACTGCCCCAGAGTGTCCCCGGATGCCTGCCTTTTCGGTATGCTTACTAACCAGTTCCTACTGTTCAATTGCTGCTGCCTTTGAGTTGCTCCTTGATCTGGTAGGGAGATTGCAAGTTGCTGCAAGTAACCCTCTGCATCCTTTAACTCCTGAAACCAGAGAGGACCCTTGTCAGTAAGTATTTTAAGCTGAGAAGGGTATTCTACAAAGGCTTTTTGTTCCTTTTGTTGCAGAAGTCTCATTACTACCAAAACCTGCCTTCATCTGGCCAGTAGCTGGGGCATGAAATCATGGCCGAAAAATAGTCTGACATCCCCAAAATTGATTGTATTTTTAGACCAGGCCAGCGACAGGATTTCCTCCTTGATACGAAAGTCCAAAAACGCCAGTATCACTGAATGGGGTTTAGCCTTGGGATCTCTTGGTCTGGGGATGAGAGACCTATGTGCCCGTTGTTATGTTAAGATTTTTGTCTGGTGGCAGATCCAAAATCTCATGCAAGAATGAGTCAATACATGCAACTGTTTCCTGTTTCAGTTCCCTTGGGCAGGCCGTGTATTCTTATATTATTTTGGCAGCTACAATTTTTTAATTCTTCTACTCACTGCTCGAGTGTGATGGTGGAGGTCTAGGATGGCTTTGTTGTGGATGTCCATTGTGACTGTGTAATCGTTCATCACCATTTCTAGATCTCCTGTTCTCTTTGTGAGAGTACCTGTATTTCTACGTTGATCTGAGACCTTCATCTCAAGGCATTGGAGAGTTTCATTTATCTGTTTCAATGTGTGGCATAGCTGCTGCAAGGTAATAGTACAGTCTGATTCCTCTGGTTCCCCTTCACTCATACTAGCTGCTGGGGATTCTAAGTGTGGGTGGGCCTCGGCTCGCTGAGTCTGTTCTGGACCCATTTTTAGTTGTTTTGCACTCAGGTTTGATGGATTTTCCTTCCACCTCTGTTTTGGAGGCATCATATAATCTGTTATGTGACATTTGGAGGACAGGATGGTAAGTTTTGTAGTGTGATGCCACAAATTCTACGTTGGTTGGTTCGGCGCTCTAAATCTAAGCAGCCATGGAGTTGGTGTTCATACCGGAAGTCCGATGCTTCTTGTTTCTTTATAGGAAGCTTCTCCCTACTAACTTGGTTATAGGCCATATCAGGGCAGAGGACAGCCTGAAAATTGTCTTGCAGCTTGCCAGTTGCCATCTTGTTAGTCAGGTCCTCCCAACCCCGAGTACTTGTCCCTACAATTTCCTAAAATATTGTGAGGTGAAGGTGGCAATCGACACAAACCTTTTCACCATCTTAGCTGCCCACTGTAGACTAAATGAATACAAGAACACACATGCATGCACTCGTATTCGTTCCATTTACAGTAGCTTGGCAAGGTTTATTTATTTATTTAAAACTGGTAAATGCAAAAGGCACACTAAAATGGTAAATGGCAAAGGCACACAGAGTTGAGGCCTATTTTCAGGTGCATCATGGGGGAAGGGTACATGGTATGGAAAATACAGACAGCAGAAAATAGCACAGGCAAGAAAAATAGGACAAACACAGTATTGTTCAGATAGCAAACAATGCCAGACTAGTGAAACAAAATATATAGTACAATGTATCATGAATAAGAATGGGAGACATATATAACAAGTGCAAAATAGACAGTGGATTTGAAAGGGGTGTTTAATGAATATAGAACTGCACTACGCATAGGACAAAAACTATGACCTGGGCAGAGCAGAGTAAGGTACACCTCATCTAGGGAAGAAATGCCAAATGGTTTAACAAAGACTGGAGCAGGAGCAGAGGGGAGCAAAGTGAAGCTTTATAGATTTTTAAGGGAGAGGTATGAGGAGGATAAATAGAGCTGGGAAGAGAGAGTGAACTTGTGTTGATATCTTGTCCATTTTTAGATATAGTTGCACCAAATTTTCAACATGGGCTTTTTGGGACCCCACCTCATGAACACTGGCACTGCCATTTTGTTACTCGGTCCCGAAAGGTGATTTTGCAGTCACTGTGTGCAATCATCTTTCGGGACCAATCAACATAACAACAGTGCCAGTGTTCATAAGATGATGTCCCAGAAAGCCATATGTTAATTATAAACTCTCAAAAAACGGCCGAGTTACATGCAGTCGTTGAAATTTTGCTACACACACACACACACACATAATTTGGCATTTTTTAATATTTTCACTCCCAAGTTTTTAACATACCACTTTTTCACATCACCTCATGAACAGTACAGCTGTCATTTTTCATATCCTGCTCAAAATGTGTTTTCGCACCTGTGGTGAGGAATGGCGCAGTTGCTGCATGAAATCACCTTTCAGGACCAAGTTATGAATTGACAGTACCAGTGTTCATGAGGTGGGATTCCAAAAAGGCCATGCTGAAAGTTTGGGGTAAGAATTTCAAATAATGGCTATGTTATGGGCATTCATTGCAATCTCGCTACGCACGTTCGTAACTTTGGAAATTTTCAATGTTTTCACACCATATTTTCAATATAGTCTTCTTAGTACCCCATGTCATGAATGTCACAACTGTTATTTTTCAAATCCTGGCCAAAATGTAGTTTCACACCTGTGGCGTAGAATGGTGTTGCAGTTGTGCAGAATTATGTTTTGTGGGCATTTGAACATTTTCTGTACTGGGTACATGTGGTGTGGTGATAAGATTATGTTGAACATCTGGGGTGAAGATTATTTAAGATGGCAGAGTTATGACTATTTGTTGCAATTTTGCTACACTTGCTTGTAACTTTATGCATGGAAGCCCACCACTATAGACGCTTCCACAGCTAGATACATATACACATCTGTAGTAAAATAAAGATACTATTATACTATTTCAAAAAGTAAGAAAATAAATTGCAAAGAATTTGGCTAATGCATCAGTTAGGATTAAAGTGACAATAATGGGAAAATGTGACATTAGGATTTCCAACCCTAACACCCCAACCTGCACAGACAAAGATGGATCCGGGGGTGGCATTGGCATCTTCAGCCCTAACACTCACCCCATTTTCCTATGCTGTGCCCGCCCAACTTATTTTCTAATGGAATGTGGTGCGCTTTAGGGCTGAAGACGCCAGTGCCACCCCCAATCCCTCTTCGTCTGTGCAGGGTTGGGTGTTAGGGTTGGAAACCCTAACTCCACATTTCTGTACTTTTGTTGCTTTAACCCTAACTGATACATTAACAAAGTTTTTTGATATATACATATATTTATAAAATGGTTAAGGACAAAGAATCAACAACATTGGACAAAGACCATCAGGTGACCGTGTGTATATCAGAGCGTGACCACGCACCTGCACGTTTACCCCCCTTCAAAATAATTTTGACATTTTATAAGATAGATAAACCACTCTGAGGTGTGTGGTTGCGCTCTGATATACGCATGCCTTGGGTGGTTGATGCACACCAAGGAGTGCGTATAACAGAGAGCGACTGCACACCTCAGAGTGGTTTATCTATTACATATATACATGCATATATACATATACATTATAGTGGCACTGTAGTGCCACTGTAGTTAGGGTTGAGTACCCCATTTAAAGTTAAACTCTGAAATTTGGTAGCTTAATAAGTTTGCCACTGTATGACGGATTTGCCTGAAATTTGGCATGCACAGTGCGGTACAATAGATTTATGGATTTATCAACATACTAACATACTAAAATGCCAGCAGAATAGACCTAATGGTCTTTCGTGTCTGCTCGTTTGGTCAGCCCCCACCCTGGGTGCTGACCTTGCTGTCCCCCTCGCCTTCTCTGGCTTCTCCCTTCCCAGTTCCGGATATTCTTGCTGCATTGGATTTTGCTTCCTGAACCCTTCCCCTGTACCTGTCCCAACCCCTCTTGAACCCCTCCACTGTCTCTGCCTCTACCAGCCCCTAGATAGTGCATTCCATGGCTCTACCACCCTCTCAGTGAAGTAGCACCTCCTCCTTTCTCCCTGAATCTTCCCTCCAGCTTCCACCCATGCCCTAGTGGCCCCTTCCTCCTTCCTTCAAGCACCCTAACTGTTCCTCCCCATTTACCCTCTTCATGTATCTGAAGACCTCTATCATGTCCCCCGGTCCTTCTCTCTTCCAAAGTGTACATATTTAGCTCTTCAGCCTCTCCTCATAGGTCCTGTCCCCAAGCCCCAAATCATTTTGGTTGCCTCCTCTGGACCCCTCCAGGAGGTTAATGTCCTCTTAAGTGTGGCCTCCAAACTGCACGCAGTACCCAGGTGCGGCCTCACCAAGCAGTTATACAGGGGAGTATCACTCTCCTTCTGGAGGTGATCCTCAGCGATGCATCCCAGCATCCTGTTGGCCTTGGCTGCTGCCCTCCTACAAGTCTCAGAGTTGTTCATCTTGACATCCACCACCACCCCAGGTCCCTCTCAGCCATTGAGACTTGTAGTATTCCCCAGGGTGTACACTTGGCCTGGGTTTCTGACCCCAGATGGAGTACCTTGCATTTCCCTGCATTAAGCCTCAGCTTCCACTTTCTAGACCATCTTTCCAGAGCCTCCAGGTCCCCTGCAGGGCCACCCCCCTCCTCCCCATCCACCACTGCCCCCAGTTTCGAGTCATCTGCAAAGAGACTCATCTCACTCCTGATTCCTGTCCTATGTCAGATACGTGGGCGTTGAACAGAAGGGGCCCAAGGACTGATCCCTGTGGGACCCCCTAATGACCCTCCTTGGGGAAGAGTTATCCCACTAACTACGACCCTCTGGGTCCGGTCCTGGAGCCAATTGCCTATCCATCGGATCATCTGGTTTCCACCCCATTTCTCCTAGTTTATCCAACAGGCCCCGTGAGGAACAGAGTCAAATGCCTTGTTGAAGTCCAGAAAGAGGACATCCACTGGTTCTACCCAGGTCCAAGGCACTTGTCACCCAGTCATAGAACTCCACCAGGTTTGTCTGACACTATTTCCCGGATGAATCCATGCTGTCCATCGTCCAGGCACCCTGACTTATCCAGGGCCCCCCAGCCACTCTTGACAATGCCTCCATCACCTTGCCCACCACTGATGTCAGGCTGACAGGCCTTAGGTTCCTGCCACCTCCCTTGATCCCCTTGTGGATAGGCACTACATCGCCACCTTCCAGTCTTGGGACACCACCTGACGCCAGAGAGATGGTGAAAAGCTCTGCCAGGGGTTTAGCCAGGACATCTGCAAGTTCCTTCAGCACTCTAGGATGTAATTTATCCGCGCCGGTGCTTTCTCCGTCTTAAGGGGCTGAGGGCTTCACTCTCTCTCTGTGATTTCCACTTCCAGTACCTCTTCTCCTGCTTAGCCCTCCCCACCTGCCAGTGATGCCCCCTCTCCCCAGACCTGCCGATTGGTAAGGGTCCCCCCTCCTCATTATCTCTGTCTCCTCCCATGTATGATGCAGCATCCCATTTTCCTGGTGAAAACTGAGGGTGAAGTACTCATTTAGTACCTCAGCCTGCTCCTCTGGGTCTTGTGCCCATCTTCCCTGATTTAATCCTGCTAATCTGCCCTTCACCCTCGCTCTTTCCCAATGTATCTAAAGAACCCTTTTCCTCTCCCTAATTTCCCTGGTCAGGTTCTGCTCCTTCCTTGCCTTAGCCACCCTCACCACTCTAGTGGCCCTTCTAGCCAACATCATACTCCTCGATCCCTTTCCTCCTTGAGCACTTGAATTTCTTATGGCTGCTTTCTTCCCCGCACCACCTCCTGGACCTCCTGGTCCACCAACAGGGTTTTGGGCCCTACCGCATTTTCGTCTTACTCTTGCACAGGTGCTGGTAGCATCCTGCACCCTCTCCTGATGATTTCCCACCTACTATCCAGTCCATGTCTGACCCAATCCCATCCAAATGCTCCTTAAGGATCCTTCCCATTTCCTTAAAATCCACCCCTGAAGTCGAGTTACCTCTGTCTTTGTGCAACCTTCTACCCCTCCTAGGTTCAGGCAGAACCAGACCGTGGCATGGTCGCTCCCTGCCAACGGGTCCCTTACCTCCAGGCCCCCAATCTGGTCACTGTCTGCCAGGACCACATCCAGTACCCATGCCTCCTGGTCGGTTCCCTCACCTGCTGAGTTAGGAACGCGTCTTGAAAGACATCCAACAACCTCTGTTCCCTGGTCACAGAGGATGTCATAGTCTCCCAGTCTGTTCCTGGCATGTTTAAGTCCCCTAACACCGCCACCTTTCCTCTGCCCAGTCTGCAGTGTCTCCTAACATCTGCCACCAGACTGTCCTCCAGCTCCTCCGCCAAAGTTTTGTAATGGTCAGATATACAGTTGCAGAGCTACATAGCACCGGAGAATGTGGTAATTATGCATTTTTATGCAATCTTTGCTCACACCTACAGGTTGTACGGTCTGTGCGACCAGTCCGAAACCTTCAGGGAAGATGCAACCAGGGTCCCCGATGTGCCTTTCAAAGATTTTGTGAAAAAATATTAAACGGCTCAAAGTTATTCAAAAACAAATTCCCCATTATAGTCAAAGGGAGAAGTTAACAAAAAGTTCGACAGTGTCGCAAATGCAGTTTTTAGTGTCGCAAATGGCCCCTGTAGTTTCGCACGTCCGCCATCTTGTTTTCAGTTGGTGGTCACAGAAATGCTTGCCATTTAAATTTGGGACCCTCTAGGGACACAGTTCTTGCTGCGTTCACCTAGTTGAGTCCTGAGGATGCGAGCCATGTCTTTTTTGGGGGTTAAACACCCCAGAAATATGTTTTTGAAATGTTTGTAAACAGCAGTGTCGCACATTCGACACTGTAATGATTTTTTTTGCGAAAGTGTCATAAATCACGGCACTACTTTGCGACATTATGCCCTGAATTGGGAATCTTTGCCACCCTGCTGCAAAAGAACAGTTTGGTGTTTTGGGCTGAAATCTGGAGGGAATAAAACCAAGATCACACGGATGTGCCGTTTGGTGACAAAATATTAGAGGGCTGCGAGGTTATGTCACTTCAAAGTTGATGATTTCTCCCATAGGCTAACATTATGGCATCCGCTGCGCCTTTCGGGGCCCATATCTCGAAAACGCTTTGAGATACGGACTTTTTGTTGGAAAAATGCTTAGCCCCCAACTGCCAAACTAGCCAGGAAAGTCATAAATAATATGACATTTACATTTTTTTCTATGTCGTACGGTTCCTGTTATATAAGCATTTTACAGTGGTTGTTACAGAAAAGTTTAATGGTACTGCGGTTATTCTCACTACTTCGGTAAAATTTACCACGGTAAAACTCCCAATGTTATTCAGTGGGATTTTACCGCAGTACCGTGACAAATACCGTGGTACCGTTAAAGTTTTCTGTAACAACCACTGTAGTATTCCAAGTCTTCATTTTCTGTTCCGAGGTCCATTATTATGCATACATTCTTTGTATTCACTGTGCTTCTGAATTTACCTTTTGGGAAAAAACAGGGTGTGCATTTCACTTACTGTTACAGTCAAGGTTTACGCTTGCGTTTCCGTTACCGTTTGTGTTAGCGTTTCCATTACTGTGTGCGTTACCCTTTGCGTTTGCATTAATGTCACCATTTGAGTTTCCATTACTGTTTTTATTTGCATTTCCTTTTGCATCATCGTGTACGTTACCATTTGCATTTGTGTATGCGCTTCTGTTTGCATTTCCATTTCTGTTTCCTTTGGCATCATCGTTAGTGTTACCGTAACCGTTTCCATTTTGATTTGCATTACCGTTACTGTTTACATGTTCATTTCCATTTGCATTTCTGTTAGCCTTAGCATTTGTATTTTTGGTAGCGTTTCCATTGTCGATTGTGTTACTGTTTCCTTCCGCGTCACCGTTGCCATTACCGTTTGCATTTCTGTTTGTGTACCCAATTTTCATTTCACTCGGTCATACAGTTTTTGCGCAGTGAAGTGACAAAAAATCACATGGTGGGCCCCGTGCTCCCACCGCCATATTCCATTCAGTATATAAATTATAGTGCACATTCTCAAAAAGAAGGGAAATTCATGGCAAAAAAACTCCATTTAATGCATCAGTTAGGGTTGTTCCACAGCAACAAAAGCGAGGAAATTTGGTGTTAGGGTTGAAAACCCTAACTGCGCATCCTCCACCACCACCACACACACACACACACACACACACATACATGCAAGTAGGGGAAGAACCAAGGCAACACAACCAATCACACACAACCACCAGCAGGTAACAGGAATAACATACAACTATGTAAACCATGAAACCACACACCCATGCTCCCATCGGGCTGTCGCATGGGGCCGTCACTGCTAACTCTCATCCCGGACATTCCATGCACCGCTAAACACATATCACTACAGACAATTGGACATCTTGGGCCACATGCTGCCACCAACACATAACACACACTACATATATGGTATTTTGAGGTTTGCATGATCCCAAACAGGATTTTGCACAATCCCTGAAATACTTTCGAAAATCACTTTTGCAAATGCGAAAGTGTCGTGCTTTGACACTTTCGTGTTTGCGAAAGTACTTTATGAAAGTATGTTCCTAATGACTGCACATCTTTGCCATTATCCTGCAAGCAAACCGTTGGGTCCTTTGGTCTCAAATTTGCAGGATGGCAAGACCTGGTCCCACAGATGTGCTTTTTTCCTGCTGTTGTGCTAAAATACTTAAGGATTATAAAGTTACACTGCTCCAAAATTAAACAATTTGCCATAGACTAACATTGCAGCACCCATGATGCCTTTCACCAGCCATATGTTGAAAACAAAGTGAGGTACACCATTTTCGCTACTTCCAGCTTGGTTCACCTTTATGTGAACTAATCTCAAAAAACAACTTTGTAAATAATCTGTGATATCTCAAGTTGGATTTCTCCACTTCTTACAGTAACACAGGTATACACCTCCTACTAGATGTATGTGATTGGTTGTGTTGCCTTGGTCCTTCCCCTATTTGCATGTATGTATGTATATGTGTGTGTGTGTGTGTGTGGTGGTGGTGGAGGATGCGCAGTAATGGTTTTTAACCCTAACACCAAATTTCCTCACTTTTTTCACTGTGGAACAACCCTAACTGATGCATTAAACAGAGTTTTTGCCATGAAAAAAAATATATATATATACAGTATAAAGACAAAAAAGAACCTCCAATAGCAAACACGAGGCAAGGGTTACCCAAAAGGCATTTGACTGGAAGCCAAGTTTCAAGAAAATACAAAATCAGACATGCCCACACATTACATACATACATATAGTGGGACCCAGTTATCTGCAAGATCTCCTTCATCCCTACTCTCCCTGCCCCCCGCTCTCCAATCCACTGATGAGGGATTGCTAGAGATTCTCAGGGTTCGGTTACAAACATGTGGAGCAAGGTCATTTAGTTTTATGGCCCTGACCCTGTGGAATTCTCTACCTCTTCAGATGCAAAATTGCCTGACCATCCAAAATTTTAAAGTTGTCCTAAAAAACGTATCTTTTTAGCTTGGCATTTTCTAATTTTTAAAGCTGCTACCGTATGTATTAGTTTAATTTTATATTGTTATTTATTAATGTGTCTTGATTTTATGGTACAGGTGCCTTGGTTTAAGAAAGGCACCTTTTTACAAATAAAGTATTGATTGATTGATTGATTGATATTTTTAGGCACGACTTGGGTAAAATCTTCACTTCTATGTTAAAGTGAAAAGTTGGGACTTTAATAACTTCTCAACCGTTCATGTGATTTACTTGAAATTTGGCATGTGACATCAGGGACCAATGATCTCTTGAAGTGGCAAGTTGTTCCAGTCAGATGTGTGGGTGCAGAGATACAGAGTGTCAAAAAACATGAAAATTACCACTTTTTGTCAAATTCTTTGTCACCAAGTTGCACAGAAACTGTGTAAAATTGTGGTCTGAAATGTTCAGGGTATATAGGTCTTGGGTCATGGTGGTGTCTTTTGAAGGTTTGGTGAAAAAATATTAATCCGTTCCAAAGTTATTAGATGTTAAAGTTTTCCATTATTTCCCTACAGGAAACATTAGATGTGAGGCTCGAAATAGGATTATTGACTGCAAATGTGGAATCCTCATTTGCAAACTCAGAATCCTGTTCCACAAATACGAAATCCTAGTTTGTGCTGCCACCATCTTGTTTTTGGTTAGCTAGGCAACCAAACTTAAAATTCTAAAATTATACGCCTTTTGGTAAACAACAACAGTTGTGTTTACATAATCGGGGCCCATGGAATCAGCTTCTGGGGTCAGTTTTTTGGAAAAAATGTGCACAAATGCTTTTTATCTGTGGAAATTTTTGACAGCAAATCACAGAAAACTTTTGCAGCAAAACAGGATTCTTTTTTGCAATTTGCAAAAAAGGATTTTCTTTTACCACAAATTGCAAAAAAGGATTTGCAAAGCAGGACTCTTTTTTGCAGTTTGCGAAAAATGATGTTTACATAAGTGTTTTCTTTGTCACTTCACAGTAAACAAATGGCTTGGAATTTTGGTCTGAAATTTTCAGGGTATAGTTGGTCCACGAATGTGCCTTTTGCTGGTTTGATCAAAATATATTCATTTGGTATCGAGTTACACAGGTTTTGCTGTGTTTATTATAGGATAAGATGGTAATGTCAGGTGCTGGGCCCTGCGCTCCCACAAGGAAATACATATAACATTAAGGAATGATGCTAGCATGGGGCCCTCCAGGCCCTGTGCTACCACATACAAATATACAGAGGATTATGGAGTGATGGCAGTGCAGGACCCTCTGGGCCCTACACTTCCACAGGGGAAATAAATTATAATCTGTGAAAAATTATGGATGGTTGTTCCCACAAGTAAATGAGCCTATGATTATACTTTCTCAAAAAGTAAGGAAATTCTGTGCAAAAAAACTATGCTGATGAACCATTAGGATTAATGTAATAAAAGTAGAAAAATTATACTTTCTGAAAAAAGTAAAGAAATTCTCAGCACAAAAACTACGTTAATGCACCCTTAGGCTTAATGCGACAAAAGTAGGGCAATGTGGTCTTGGGATTCCCAACCCTATGACCCAATCCCACCACCAGTTTCCAACCCTAACACCCCATCTCAACCCTGCATGCAGGAACAGGCATATGGGGGGGGTGACTTTGGGTTGTGAACCCTAATGCTTACCCTATTCTCTTATACTGTACCTGTCTTAACTTACTTACTCATAGAATGAGGTGAGCATTAGGGTTCACAACCCCAAGGCACACCCCCACACCAGTTCATGCATGCAGGGTGGGGTGTTAGGGTTGGAAACAGAGGGTGGGGATGGGGTCTTAGGGTTAGGAACCCTAAGACCACATTTCCCTACTTTTGTCACATTAACCCTAATGGTGCATTAACATAGTTTCTTGCAGAGAATATATAAATATATGCACAGCACCATCTGTGTGAGATAATATATTTATTAAGGACTTGGAAGAGCATCGGGCTGCTGAGGCTTTTTGACACCATTCAATTGTCAAGAACAATGAACATAGAAGTGAGAGGATGAAACAGGGGGACCCATTGACATTAAGGCCCATGGCCAAGAAATAGGGGCTAAGATTTAACATGGTGAAGTGCAAAGTACTACACCTAGAAGTGAAGAACCTGGGTCACACTCATAAACTTTGTGTTGCAACAGTAGACAGCACAACGCAGGGAAATGATCTAGGGGTAATTGTGGACAGTAAGTTGAAGCTAGGTAGGCAATGTACTGCAGCAGTCAAGAGCGCCACTACACTGTTGTGATGCATTAGTAGGGGTTAAGAACAGGTCAAAGGAGGCAATCCTCTCCCTGTACAATCCCTTGTTTAGATCACACCTGGAGTATTGCATGCAGTTCTGGACACTGCAGTGCAGAACGCTGTTCTAAATATTAAATAGGAGGGACATGGTGGAGTATGCACAGATGTTTGAACTGGTAAGTGGAAACAGAACTCACAGGAATTCACCCAAACTGAAGGGAACAGCGTATGTGAAAATGGTTAGAAAATATCACTTCACATGGAAGAGGTTTAATATGTGGAATCAGTTGTGAAAGCTAGCATCATTCAGGCTTGCTGTGCAGGACTAAACAGATTCATGAGGGAAAATAGCATAGAAGTTTAAACAGCATGAGAAGGGGTTAGTATTCCAGCTGATAAGCCTGGATACGTGTCTGTGCTAAACTTGTATATAATCACTGTCATGTGATGGGAGGGGTGGACAAGATGGGCCAAAGTTCCTTCTGTCAGCACAATACCATGTTATCATGTAACATACTACAATAACAGAGTTGTATTGTGTTGAGAAATTGCTAGCAGATGTGTATTGCTGAAGTATTGGTAACATTAAAAGCAGAGTCTAACTGCCCAGCTGTAAAGTTTTCTCATGTTTTTTTGTATTTCTTGCTTTCTTTTGACTGTCAAAACTGTATTGACTGTATCATGCTGAAGAATGTTTTCCAAAACCTACAGTTGATTATATGTGATCCTCCTCCTCACTATGTTACATATCTCATGTGCTGCATCACGTGTACACTCATGTATTTCCTCCTGGGTCGTGCCTGAAAATAGGCATTCTTATGCCTAGTGCACCAACCCGGTTACCAAAAGCAAATAAATAAATAATTATAAATCCTTTATCATTTCAGCCAGTCAGCAATCATGTGCCCTCTTATTCTGTGAACAGTTGTCATCTCTTGCAGGGGGCATTAAAGTGAAGCAATCCACTTTGGAGGTGGAGTGAGGAACACTAGAGCTATATGTGCAACATGCTTTATTGTACATGACTGTCCCTTGTTGTGTATGAAATCCATACACAACATATTTTTGTTGTAGGACAGTTCTAAGGTCACAAAAAGTTGGTGTATTGTTCTATCAGAACAATACTACAACAATTTTTCTGCTTTGACCCACCCACCTAATTCCTTAGCACAGCTGCCAGTTTAAATGACACAAGAGAGATGGCGGCAGTACAGGCAGTTGTAAGCCAGAAAGGCAGATCTCCATGATTGCAGAGGAGGCTAAGGAAAGAGTGTCTCCCCGTACTGACATGATCTGCCACTCCAAAATGTAACTGCCTAGAGTGGCTTGTTAGATTTTTATGGGGCCGCAACATGTCAATCGCAGCTGGATGGAGCCATTAAGTAAAGCCATGCCACAGCTATCACAGATGAAACATCAGTTTAGGTAAGGCAAATAAAATAAAACAGAAACCTGTCTCACGTTTAAATACACGTTTCAGTATAATAATGGAGCAAGCGGGCAGGGATAGGCAGGGTCGATCAAGCAGATGGGTGTGCACTGTTCTAAGAAAACCAATCACTCATACAATAAACACTTAATTTTAAAACCATATATTATATAAGATAGTATATGATCAACCATACACAAGGACTGTGTAACCATCACAGGATTAAAATGTTATCAGGGACCCCTCGGCTGTGCTTGCAAGGTACATATGATGTTATTTCAACCCTTCGATGGAAACACAGCCTTGTTGTGTATGATTGCCCATTCACTAGTTTATATATTTAACTCAAAAGAACAGACTAGGAAACTGATTATAAATCTCTCAAGCCAACCTGAGTGATTTTTACTAAATTAATAGGTGCTGAAGTTCACAAGTGATGTCTCTTATGATATGAGATGTCAACTTGCTCTTTTTGTGGCTAACAGAACTATTCAGACCCCCTTCACAGTCCACTCGCCCACCCAGTGCGAGATGATATCTACTGTATTATACTGTATGTGACATCACTTGCAACACTTATAAACTTAAAATGGTACGGCCTTTTTGAGTGATAGTTAAAGCTGCTGCCTTTGGGACTCTGGATCTATAGTTTGTTTCCAAGAAAGAGTTTTTTGGTGACTCTGACCATGGAATTGGATTGACTTACAGTTTCGGCCTGTAATAACTATAGCGCATTAGTCCCCATAATTATATGTGAACTACCTACTGTGTTCTAATTTATAAAGTGACAATGGTACTGCAAAAATAATTTAAAACTGGATTCTACTACTTCAGAACTCATCTGGGATGATACCTATGCTACATGTGCTTGACAATGTCCTATAATACTTTTCATTTTCTTACAGGGGCCTGAAAGAATTAACCCACAGAAACTACAATTAAAATCTTCCACACCTTCAGGTGCCACCAGCTCTACTGCGCTGAAGGTAATAATGTTGAAATGTGATTTGAAATATTTACATTAAAAAAATTACTTTTTGATTTTGCATAATGGCCTATTATAAAGTATGCAACCAATCATTACATGAGCAATAACATATGACAAGAGTGTGGTGTGCTACGTGATAACTTTATGCCCAGGTGTGTTGAGAGACATGAAGTGTTTACTCCAAATAGGCTTTTAATCACCTGGATGTTTCAGTTCTCACATTACGTCCCACACTGTGGAGTATCTTATTGCATTTATAAAATGGGAAAAACATTAAAGAGCTAGTGTAATGCTTGGGATTCATAGTAATTTTCAGATGCAGTCAGCTATCACTTCTTATATCTCAAGTATTTTTTTCTTTTCTGTTTGTTAATTAGAGGATTTTCCACCTGGCAGTATTGGGGTGATGTGTGGAGCAGCACCCTGTCTGGAGGGAAAAAGAGTCAGCTCTGTTCCTTCCAGTACACTGTCACAAATGAGACTATACACCTTGAGGCACAACAATCCTTGCAGCCTGAGCAGTGACTCTCACAAGCTACCAATCAAAATGCAGGAAATTGTGATGTCATTAGTCACCAGGGAGAGCCAGTCCCTGCTGCTTCATGTGAAACTGAAACCTGGCAGTAAGAAATGGTTCTCATTGGTTTCTGGTGATATCACAGTCGGTGTGGTTTCAGTGTTAATGTAGTGGGAGGAACAGAACTGATTTTTTTTTCCTCCAGTCAGAATGCTGCTCCACACATCACCCCAGTACTGCCAGTTGGAAAATCTTCTAATTAGCAAACAGAAAAGAAAAAAAATACTTGAGATATAAGAAATGGTAGCGGACTAGATCTAAAAGTTACAGTTAATTGCAGGCAGTTTCCAGGCAGTACCCTAGCTCTTTAAAGCAGCAGTGCAATGAAAGTGGGCAACAAAAACTTGACTCTACCCTTGTTTCACTATTAAATCTTTTAGGCATCTTCCAGTTTCATTTTGTGGTATCATTTTCTGGTTACTCCAAAATTTGAGCATTTTATAAGTGTTTTAATTTACTTTTTTCTCAAGAAAAAAGATGGTTGCCACATTCGGCTTAGAACTAACATTGTAAATGTGGCAAGGGGTAGGATCAAGGAGATAAAAAACACTCATGGTGCGCAGCATAGAAGGCACCTAGCAAATTAAATTCAACAGGTGTGCTAATATATTTATTAATTGTGCAAAAAATCAATCCATTTTATTTGTTAACCAGATAAGTACAATAGACCAAAGGTCTGTTTACTGGCACTGGTTTTGTGGGAAACAACTTATCTGTAAGAGATTTACAAAATGCCTGTACATTCACACACATAAATTTGATCAGTGTTGTACATGATTTGAGTTGAAAAAGCAGGCATTTGTCAGCACTGTACAAACAATTACATAAAAACTGTGTAGACAATCTATAACTTTCACATGAAAAACTACATATATTTGCATAGGGATG
Source organism: Neoceratodus forsteri (assembly GCA_016271365.2). NCBI lineage: Eukaryota > Metazoa > Chordata > Ceratodontiformes > Ceratodontidae > Neoceratodus > Neoceratodus forsteri. The sequence continues at coordinate 359,386,146 of CM028132.1, read as the reverse complement.
TGAATGACAAATGACCTAATGTTTTTTGTCTAAAAACTTGGGTGGATGAAGCTGTTCTGATCTCATTTGGAAACTCATTCCATTTTTTCACTGCATAATAAGAGTTTTTTTTTTTTTTTACCCATGACTGTTATGCACAATAGCAGTTCCAGCCAGGCCTGTTCAGCTGACCGCAGGTCTCTGTTTGCTTTGTTGGCAATTGACAAGTCTGATTGGGGGGGTTCTGTCACCCAGTTTTATATTGTTATATGTAAGTTGCATTAACTGAAAAGTATATTTCGGTGTTAGTGGTAACCATTTAATGTTTTCATACAGTTTACAGTGATGCAGTCTATATGGACCCCTTGTCCTTGAGCACTTTTTTTTCTGAAAAATACTTCCCTCCTGTACCTTGTTTACCCCCGTGAGGTATTTAAAGGTCTCTATCATATCCGCCTTCTCTCTCCTCTTTCCTAGGGTGTACATATTTACGTTCTTTAATTGCTCCTCATAGAGCTTCTGATGCAGATCCTACATCATTTTAGTTGACCTTCTCTGGACCACTTCCACTCTGTGTCCTTTCTGAGATGTGGTCTCCAGAACTGGACACAGTACTCTAGGTGGGGTCTTACCAGTGATCTATACTGAGGCAACACCACCTCCATCTTTCTGTTGGTGATTAGAGGTGTGTGAAAAAAACCTTCTGCCAGCAGAATTTCCACGAAAGTCGGACTTTCGCTTCTGTGAAAGTGCCTGAATTAAATTAGCAATTTTCGTGGAAATTCCTACTTAGAACAGTGGAATAAATGTGTAAATTGTGGATTGTTCTATTAAACTGTGGAGAGAAAAAAGTCCACAGAACTGATAACTGAACTGCGGAATAATTACATATATTGCAGAATAATTCATTAAACTGCAGAAAAGAAATTCCTCAGAACTGTTATTCCACAGTTCTTTTGTATTATTCTGTATTTCGGCCAACAAATTCCACATAACAGGATGAGAATCCACAAAACACATTTGGAAGATTCTGATCTCGCCAATGGCAGAAGTTCTGAAAATTCTGCAAAATATCTGAATATTCGTGGAAGTTCCACAAAAGCGGAATTCGCAACTTTCGCCTACCTCTATTGGTGATACCTTCCCTATGCACCCCAGCATCCCACTTGCCCTCCCAACTGTCTGCCCATTTTTAGGTTATCTGATATGATCACCTCCCCCAGTCTGTTTCCAGCTTGGTGGGCAGCAATACCACCACCACATATTTTGTACTCGGTTGCAACAGTGGATGAGAGACAACTACAGATAGTGTTCATATAAGCATATTAGAAACATTTTCATGAATACTGGAAAAACAGTTTAAATCAGCAGTGACGTGAAAAAGGTGTTTCCAAAAAGATATTTTTTTGCCACTTCCTGGAATCCACCATTCTTTCTGTGAACAGGTACTTATTCACATCTCTCTAGAATTTTCCCCCCTTCAGTTTCACCACTGATAAGAAGCTGGAGGGGGTAGATTCAAGAGAGATGTGAGGAAGTACCTCTTCACAGAATGAGTGGTGGATTCCTGGAACAGTCTTCCAGTGGAGGTGGTGGGAGCGAAAACAGTGGTGGGGGTTCCAGAATGCATGGGATAGACATAAGGGAATGCTAAGGAAAAGGAAGGGGGGGGGGGTGGTGGTGAATAGGCCTGAGATCAAGTAGTATTTGTGGTGATACTATAGGCAAAGAAAAATAGGAAGACTAGGTGGGTCAAGTAGTCCTTATCTATTTGTTTATTTATTTATTTGTTTTGTTAACCAGGTAAGCACACTAGACAGCCAAGTGCCTATTTTCAGGTGTGACCCGGGAGGATTACAAGGTACAAACATAAACATCAGGCAACTAAAGGGTACATACAATAGCATCAGGCACATAAAATACTTCTGGAGGTAGTTAGCAGCTTAATACAAGCAGGAGCAACAGATGTCTACAGACAGCTTAGAATATCAACACAATGCGATACATCAATAACAGGCGAATCAGGGTAGATACAAGATCATTAGGCACATAGATAACATCAAGAGGTAGGTAAACAGCGTAGTACAGGCATGGTTGTCAATCAGACGTCTACATGTAGGGTCAGCCAAGGGACCAGTATCTATGGTGACTCAGAATGCCGATGAGCCATCCAGAAGGACAACATCCGCCACCAAATTCTACGTTCCTCTCATGCCATTGTACTGCAGTCATGCTTTCTGTATTGTAGGTTGCTTCTACACCTGGGTCATGCCTGTAAAATGGACTCTGTCCAAGTAAACTCACTCGGTTATTAAAATAAATTATAATATTCAGACACGATTCATCTTCTATTTCCTTAATTTTCTACATGACTTCCTCATTCATTATTAATGAGAATATTTGCACACACAAAAAAGAGCTGAGTGTCTCAGACTTCATTTCATCCTCTTGCTTTTCCCTCCATCCATCAAAGTCACAATTGTCTGTTTGTGAGAGCATAATCATTTCCGCTACAACACATTGTGATGTCACAAAGGGAATTATGACTCCAGTAGGGGGAGAAACCAGAAGATGAGAGGAAGTCTGGGAGACAATGAAAATGGTTTCATTCAAACATCCTCTATAATAAAGAATTACTGGACATACATGCAGAAAATGAATTAAATATAAGTTGAATTGTGTCTTAATATTATATTTTAAAAAGTGTTCCTAGACACTGGGAAATGCTTTAAAAATAAAATGAATTATTTCTATATTTTTAAATAGCAAAAGGTTGTTTAGATACTTACTAAACAAAGTAGTCCTTCTTTACTCTATTATAAAGGGAGCTTCTACGTGGTGCTGAGATGGCACATAAGGCATGTTTATGAAAAAGGCCAATGCTGTTGGGCCCAGCCTTGAAGGAATTCCTGAAGGATTCCCATTTTAGCCCCTATGTGGTCCCTATAAAGGAGTAGGGCAGGATGGTGTTAGTGGGTCTGTTCCGTCTCCATGAGGAGTTGAGAAACTAGAAAGAGGGAGGCAGTATAGCACAGTGGTTTAAGGCTCTGAGCTGAAAATCTGGAAATCTGGGTTTGAATCCCACAGACCCCACTTGTATACTATTTGACCCTGAGCAAGTCACTTAACTTCCCTGTGCTTCCAGGTCACACCTAGAAAAAAGCTTTCAGCTTAGTGTGCCACTTCTGGTTAAACAATAAAAAAAAAAAGAAAGCCTCCTTGCTGGTGAGTTTGTGGCAGTTGTGTTGCAAGCGGCAGTTGTAAAGAAACCACCACGTCCTGTTCTCTGCAGGAGTGGAGGACACTTAGAGGCGACCATGCTGTTGAGCTCATAAGGTGACTTGCAGGAGCATTCAGCAATTAAAAAAATAAAATACTGTGATGACCCTAATGCAATGGGACATGATAAATAAATGTTCAGTTCCTGTTTTCACAGAGATATTGTTAACAAACAAAAAAACAACTTTTTATTTAGTTTGGGGGGTGGTGAGCCTTTTTCTTCTCTATGTTGGTTGACAGAGGTTATAATACATGTTTCATGGCAATCTTAGGGAAAAAATACTTTTTTACAATTTTTGAATGAAGATGAGGTTTTTCGGTAAGTGTGGTGTTTCAGGGTTTAAAGCCATAGTGCATGATATTGGATTTTGTTGTTGAAGAAAGTAGAGAAGGAAAAAATAACTAATATGTTGCTGGGGATACCTTTTATTGGACTAACAAAATTATTTCTGAGACTAGCTTTTGAGAGAGAATACTCTGTTCTTCAGGTCAGTGGAAGAGAGTATTATCTCTCATAACTTAGTCTCTGAAACAATTTTGTTAGTCCAATAAAAGGTATCACCCACAACATATTTATGTTTTTTTTTTCCCACTACATTGTTGACTGGACTAACATGGCTACCACATTTTTTTTTTCAAACATTGTTGAATAAATAAAAATTCATTTTATTTGCATGAGCTTTTCGTTAGTGCAAATTTGGCAGTTTTCCAAAATTTTCATGTGCAGTTTTTGCATTTTTATTTATATTTATGGAGTGAGGAATACTTAACCTATATTAAAGGGGTTCCGTTCATTAAAACAATTTCAAGACACATACAACATGAATACACTGTCATTAAATATGAACATCTAATTAAGTTGTCTATAAATACACAACATAAAGTGCTTTGTTACAAAGTGTATGTATACAGTCCATTGCAGATGTGGATTCCAAATCCTTTTGTCCGAGCATTTGGAAATAAGTTGTAAACTATTCACCGATCACCATAGTCATGTAACCGATCAGGAAGTGCATGGTTCAGGTCTGGCTATGTCATTCCCTAAACACTTTGACTGGAATCACAAATACAGATGGAGATATTAACAAGCAAAAAGGACATTGTAAGAAACCTTTAACTGGAAAATAAAACTACTTTATGGAAAATTTAATTGTTTCCTTCCTAAGCCAGAGCCTGGTTTTCAGAGAAATGTGCATAATCTTTCTATAACTCACCATAGTTAGAGGTAAACAGCATTTGAACAACGGACATAGAGGGAAGATATGTATTTGATAAAATAGGCCAAAGAATAAATGGATGATCATTCTCAAAAAGAGGACAAGATAATATGACATGTACAGGATCATCAGGCTTTCCCATTCCAGAAATCCAATTTGGAAAAAAAAACTCTTATGTTGTTATGGAATACCTAGAATTGTAGGTCGAGTGACTATGATCATGGTTGAGCTTTTTTTTTTTAAGTTGTGTACTTCTGATCTAGAATTTTTGGTTTTGCGTGCAACTTGCACTGAAGGAAACCAGGTCTGCCATCTATTCTTGTCACTTTACACTTCACCATACATTTGGGAGACTCCTCAAGAGTTCTTCTTCATGCGATGCAGGCCAGTTTGGTTTATTCAGTCTGCTTCAATTGTGAATGTCTGTTTATACACACGTGAACAGATCTGATGTGAATGCACACAGGCATGTTTATATACTTGCACCACTTAAAGGGCCTGGTTTAGATTTGGAAGAGAACATTTTTGCCTGCTGGTGTGCTGCTGACAAAGTCAGCTGGAAGTGCAAGACATCCTGGTGCCAGTTTGTATTGTAGCATTACCGATTACTTATGGAGATAGATTTGAGCCAACATAGTAGTTAGGTAAAGTCATCATTCTCAGAGTACATTATTATCTTGTGTATCTATGCTTGTTTTTGTAGGAAATAAATAGATTTATTGTACTGCTTGGTATTTTGTATGGGGCAATAAGTAGACTTGCCTAATACATCATCGACTGTGAACAGGTATCATATTTTAAATAAAACAAATTCAAATATAATACCCGAATAAATATAGTACATGAAAATATGACAAACACAAAGGGAGCTATCACAAGGTAAAATGTGGTTCACAGTTATAAAGATCCAGAGTAAAAAAGCAAGGGATAATGGAACTCTATTGTCCCCCTAGCAGTGGTCTCTTTCAGTCTTCACATATAGTACACTAAAAACTAAACGGGACACCAGTTCTTGTTTTTGCATTTTCCTTTTAATACAGAATGTTAACAAAGTTACAAAGAAAGTGAAAAGTGCTATGCACAAACACATTACCTGAGTGTGCCAGTGCCAGTGATGCCTACACCGGATGTTTCATGAATGTTGTATATGTCTTTCTTGAGAGGTGATGCACTTGCGTATACAAAGCCTCCAAATAGTTTCCATGCTACTAACTGTGTAAATCTGGATGATGTGATTGTCTTTGGAAAGATGCTTAAGGAGCACAAGGCTCAATTACTGTAAATTCTGGACTGACTGAAGAAGTTTGAGCTTAAACTCTCCATTGACAAGTGCCAATTATTTCAGACTTCAGTAAAGGATATGGGACACATTGTTTTGGAAGATGGAATCAACGATGACTGCAGTAAAGTAGTGATAGTAGTAGTCTTTATTTGTTTATGGTGCCTTTCTCCAGAGGCTCATGGTGCCATTACAAAAGAAATAACACATACTACATTAAAATACATAAATATTTAATTTTAAATGCTACCCAATAAATACAAATACAACAATCACAAGATAAGTATTTTTGGCTGATCAGGCTCAATTAAACCCCAAATGCTTGCATAAATAGAAATGGTAGGGGGATTTGCCACCTGGACTCGACCTAGGAATCTGGAAGAACAGCAGCATTTCCTTGGGTTCTGTGGGTATTACCTATATTTCATTAAGGAATGCTTTTTAGAGGTGTGTTCCTTGCTGAAACCCACCCAGCGCTACCTGCCAACTAACAAGCTGAGACAACTGCCACCAAAGTATGATGACCCCAGTAGTTAGTACAAGGTGCATGACACTTTTGGACCCTGCTGGTGCAACTCTTGTGAGAAAGATTTCAGGGAAATAATACATGAGTTGACCCATGCCGCAATGCCTCCGTATGCTAATCCAACAAAAGTCTATATCCTACACTAATGCCAGCCCGTGTCGGCTTGAAGCAGTACTCTACCAACACAATCCTAAAAGAATGTGACTTGTGGCATTTGCTAGCAGAAATCTGGCACCTGTGAAGCAAATTATCCTGTCCATTAACTTGCTTCTTATTGTTGAAGTGGGCCATCTTTGATCACTTTCATGACTACTTATATGGTACCTGGATAACGGTCAAAATGGACATTAACCCATTGACTTATGTAAAGACAACAGCTAAGCTGAGTGCAGCTGGGCATTGTTGGCTGTCAGCCAAGTCCACTTATGATTACGTAGTGGAATATAGACCAGGATTTAGTCATGTAAACGCAGGCATCTTTGTCTGGCTGGATTTTCCAGTGATAGTAGTTTGATTCACATTCCAGAAACTGTAGTGAAAACATTATGCAATTAATATGATATGGATGAGAGAGTCTCCATTGCTAATCATAGTCATTTGGTGGACACCCTGGGGACTTATGCTGATTGCCTTCCCCAGTAATATTGCAGTTTCACTGGCCTAAATCCTAGGTCAGATCCTGGGATCCTAAGGCAGATAGTAAGGATCCAGGGTCAGATTGTGATGGATCCTAATTAGGATCCAGGGATCCCAGGGCAGATCCAGGAATCCTAATTAGGATAATCTCTGCCCAGCCTGAGTCCAGTGTACTTTTCAAGGTAACAGAGGAATGAGTTTGCCTTCAAAAGCATTATTTATGCTCTGGAGAAAGGATAGAATGTCATTCAATTATAGTCAGTTCATTTAGACACCCATTTGCTCCTTTGGAGCTAGAACAAACTCAGACTGAAAGGGAAGCATTTCTCTTCAGAGGTTTAAGGGCCAAACCGATTCCTCCAACAGCAGTTGTTGTCAGCTTAGTTCATAAAGATTGTCATATTCATCCTAGATGATGAGGTGGGGCATTTAGGATGTGAGTAGTGTTGCTCAGATAGTTTTCTAGAAACTTGGATACGAACATATACCTCCCATTTGGCCAGATAGTTGCAGTGGTAGGATAGTACTGCTATCTGACCATGGATTCTACCCTCTGGATCCAGTGCATGGATCGTATAAATGGCGTGGGATCCTAGCAACAGATCCAGCTAGGATCCAACTATCTCACCTAAGATCCATAGCTGTCTGACCCCGGATCCTAACTATCTGACCTAGGATCCATCACACTCTGACCCTGGATCCTTACTATCTGATTTAGGATCCCTGGATCAGACCTAGGATCCCTGGATCCTAGCAAGGATACATCACTATCTGAACCGGGATCATACATCTTCTTTGGTAGGATTTCTGGTAGTATCTTAGGTAGGCTTCCAGCACTATCTGACAGATAGTGGTAGGATCCACAAAAGCACTATCTGAGCAACACTAGATTTGAGCACACACTGGACTTGGTCCATGCTAGATTCTATTAACCTAGGACGAGAACAGAGATTGAGAGGTACTGCAAGCAGTGCAGCTGATGTCTTCAGAGGAAGACTACCGACGACAGCAGCCCCTCTAACCTGTATCATAACCAGTGCATGCATAGAGCTTATGTGGCAGTGATTTTTCTCAGCCTTGAGCTGAACAGTAGCAACGTTAGTAATGTTCTAATGGTGGCTGATTATTTCAGCTAGTACTCTCAGGCCTTTTTTAAACTGGTGGGGGTGGCACTGATAATCATGGAGCAAGAAAGGGACCTAGGGATGATTATTAAGGACAATCTTAAAGGTTTCAGAACAGTGCAACAAGGCAGTGGGGAAGGCTAGCAGGATGCTGGGATGCATAAGCATGGGCACTACCAGCAGAAGGAAAGGGGGGTAATAATGCCACTGTGTAGATCACTGGTGAGACCACACCTCAAATACTGTGTCAGTTCTGGAAGCCCTATTTTCAAAAGGACATAAAGTGGAGGTGATTCAGAGGAGGGCAATTAAAATCATGGAGGGAATGCATCATAAAACCTATGAGGAAAGACTTAAGGAATTGAACATGTACTCCCTAGAGGATGGGGGGATATCATAGAAACATATAAATACATCACAGGGAAGAACAAGGTACAGGAAGGTAGCATTTTCCAAAGGAAAATATGCTCAAGAAAAAAGGGGGTCACACTATGAAAATAGAAGGGGGCAGTTCAGAGGAAATTTGAGGAAACATTTCTTCACTGAAAGAGTGGTGGATGAGTGGAACAGCCTACTGGCAGAGGTGGTGGGGTCAGAAACAATTACGGGATTCAAGAAAGCATGGGATAGACAGAGGGTTCTTGGATGTAAAGAGGGGGGCTGTAGACAGAATAGATCACAGAGACAGAGCACATAGTATATAGGGAGTGGATAGAGTAAATAGGGAAGACTAGGTGGGCCAAGAGGCCCTTATCTGCTGACACCATCTATGTTTATGTTTCTCACCAAGGATCAAAAGGTGACTACAGAGATTTATTTAACTCCAAAAATTGATTAGCGTTTTTCTCATAAAAGTGCTAAAACATTGTGAAAATGCATAGCACTTGCTTCACTGTGTTTAACAAACATAACACTTCTAGAAAACCTATATAAATACTTTCTGTACAGTTAACATTGTCCCAAGAAAAAAACTGCTAATTAATTATTTAAAACCCTGAACTATCATAGTTGAATAGTTCTTTGTGCATTTTAGAGCTCCACAGCAGATTCATTCAGACCAAGGACAAGATTCTGAAAGCAAGCTTATCAAAGAACTGTTATCAGTGTGGTATGTACAAAAGTATAGAAGCACACCGTACCACCCTCAAAGTGATCCTTAGCTTAAATGGTTTAACAGAACATTGTTAAATATGTTAGGAACCTTGAACCCAAACCAGAGGGCCAGCCCGATGGAGCCAACAAGTGATTATGCTTGTGCACACCTACAATTGTACCATAAAATAAATGATGTCACAAGATTTCCTCCCTATTATCTTACGTTTGGATGAGAAGCCAGACTGTTGGTTGACCTTTGCCTCAGAGTCTCTGCCATCACATCCCAGCCAGAGACTTTGCAGTATTACAAAGGTAGAAGGACCATCTGGCCCCTGCCTATGATTTGGCTTCAGCTACTGCCACTAAGAGGAATCAGGCCAACAGAGAATATTGTGACAGAAAAGTCGAAACTCAAGAGTCATTGCCTTGAGATAAAGAGTCCTTTTGAGGAATTCAGGATTGCCGGGCAAGCACAAAATGGCTAAGCGTTGGGGAGATACCCCTTATGTAGTACTTGAGCAATCTGGAGATCTGCCACTGTACCAGGTACAGCCAGAAGGATGTCACAACCACAAATGCTCTACGATAATCCGTAGGAATCATCTTATGCATGTGGAACACTTGATACGAGAGAGAGAGAGGGAAAGAGAGATGCTTTGGCCACTCAAACCACAAGTAACTACAGCTGTTACTTGCAGATGTCATAGAAGCATAGATGTTGATGGCAGATAAGAACCGTCTGGCCCACCTAATCTGCCCATTTCCCTATGTCCTTAAACTCCAGATTCTAAATGATCAGCAACTTACCTCTCTTTCCTGTCACTAGGGTTGCCTTATGTCTATCCCATGCATTCTTGAACTCACCAATCATTTTAGCCTCTACGGTGTCCGCTGTGAGGCTGTTTCCTGCATCCACCACCCTTTCTCTGATTTGCTCCCCTCTAGCCTCATATTGTGACCCCTTGTTCTTGCACATCTCTTTTCTTTTTGGAGAGATGCTGCCCTCCTGGACCTTGTGGATTCTCCAGAGGTATTTAATGTCTCTATCATATCCCCCCTCTCCCTCCTTTCCTCTAGGGTATACATATTGAGGCCTTTCAGTCTTTCCTCATATGTTTTGTGGTGCATTCCTTTCACCATTTTTGTTGCCCTTCTCTGGACCATCTTCATTCTGTCAGTGTCCTTCTGGAGATGTGGTCTCCAGAACAGAACACAGTATTCCAGATGTGTTCTGACCAATTGTCTGCACAGTGGCATCACTACCTCCTGTTTTCTACTGATGATGCCCCTTTCTATGCACCCCAGTATCCCTCCCCACCACTTTTTCACATTGCTTGGCCACTTTCAGGTCATCCGTTATGTTCATCCAGAGGTCCCTTTCCAGTTTTGTTATTGTTAGTATCTCCCCCTTCCCATATTTTGTATTCCTTTCCAGGATTCCATGCCAACACAAAAACAGTAATTCAGTACCTGCCAAATACTCCTGGAGAAGATCAGGATGGTTCAGATGAAGAAATGGAGAGGAGGAGATACTATTCTTACATGGATCTCCCTAGTCTCTTGACTGATCTAACAGTACCTCTAGGTGAGATGCCTCTTGAATAATTTGATCCATCTGAGACACAGCTGAACCCTAATGTGACACCATTTGTTCAGTCAGATCGAAGGCTGGTACCACAGATGCTGCTGCAGAGGAGGAAAATGAGGATGCCCAGGACCCAAAGGATATTGTGGGACCTGTTTTTTCTGAGGATGCCCCTTTGCTGGTCAAAATTATTTGAGCTGCAGACTTGGAGTCTGAGGAAGATACGATTGTCTCATCTTGTCACTCTGAGAAGCAGTATAAGTTCATCCTTAAACTAACGTATGACTCCCTTGGTGCCTCCACTAACTTGCCCCTGCAGTTAGTGCATAGAGGTATTACATTACCTTCAGGTCACTGCCCTGTATCACCCTTAGTAGTGCTCCTGGGCGATGTAGTAATATAGTATACTGTTTTACCAGCTCTGCTAGATCGGGAAGTATTTGTCTAGAAAGGATGTCAGTGACATTGTGATCTATGCTACCGTAACTAGAATGCAATTGTCCAGACAGCCTGTTGAAGAACAACTGTGCATATATCTATCTGTATCAATATATGTGGATATAGATATGTATATATAGATAGATATAGATTAAATATAGATATATAGTTACGTGACTGAATTTAGCCGTGATGCAGATGTCAAACATTCAACCAGGGTTTGGGGAGAGTGTAATCCCCATAGTAGTAGGGTTTACCAGTGCTGTTCAGCATGGATCCTTTCATTCTGTGGATGTCTTAATATTTTTCTTGCCCATTGGGGATGGCTGACTTTGTCGGTTGAGGTCATGGAGTGAGTGAAGAGGAATGCTATGTTGGCACCTGCTGCACCTGAACTGATGGTTGTGTACAGACCTGAAACAGTTTTCACTGCTGCTTAGGATGAGCATGGCCGATGCTTGGGACTGGGGGGACCTCCTGAACTGTGGCCCTGACCAACCGGACACCAGCATTTACCCATAGCAGGATTCAAAGTGGGGTGCAAAGTGAGCCTCTAAGGGCTAGTGTCCTTAAGAAGAGACTTTTTAGATTGTGCCTTTGGGACTGATGGCTGCCTCTATCTTTTGCACCTCTGACCCGTCAATTTGTCAGTCAAGAGTCCAGAAACAGTGAGCAACCAAATAGCAGAGTCTGTTCCAGAGATGCCAAAGGACTCTTGACAACCAAGGAACTTTATTTATTTGGTTTGAGGGACTCAAGCAGTTGTCGAGGAGCCAACAAGCCAGACCACTCCTGTACAGTACTTTACATCCAGCCTTGACCAGTGGGGAGGCTGTCCACTCAAGTTTTGTTAGATAGAATTTGCCCAGCAAGGGGAATGCATTCTTTTCTGTCTGAAAAGGCAGAATTATCATCTGTGATTGAAAACCAGCACTGCACGTGCCTTAGTGAGAGGGAGAAGTGTGCTTTTTCAGTCACTAAGGAGGAGATGCTTAATGCAACCTCATTAACTGTTCCTAAACTTTCAGCCACAAGCTGTTGGGCTGTGAGGGAATTGCCTTGCAGTTGCAGTTGAGAGAGAGGAGAGAGATTTAATTCCACTCAAGTTAGAGCAGCCGACACTGCAGCCATGCCAGGGAGACTTGCGAGCCACCAAGCTAGTCATCACTATACGGTGATGGCCCAGTAGTGGGGTATGCTCACCACCTCACACACACACTTGACCACCCTAAGAGCAAGATCCCTGAGCTAGAGCCCAACTGATCTGTGGAAGAGAAGGAGATGAAAACTTAAAGAGCTGAGGAGATGGAGATGTGATCCGCTCTGCAAATGTGAGGAGCCATTGCATCCTGCCAGGACTACAGAGAGGGCAAGACGCCTGCTGCCGTACAAGCAAGGGTAACCATGAGTAGTTAAATAGGGCCCATAGGTCCTGTAACTCATCCTGTATATAGTTCATACATGGTCTCAATTTAGTTATAATTTTATTGGACCTGCCATCTGGCCAGGATTACAGATTTGGGGTTTGCTACAAAGTACTTCTTGTTTAACTAATTCTATCATGTACAGCCATTTTGGGAAGGGTTAAGCAATGGATGGTTCTGACGCCATATGGTGCTACAGTAATAATGGGGGCATACTTCTTAATACCACCATCCACATTCAACTGCAATGATCCTACACTGCTTCAGCACTTGGGTACCAAGGCTTCCCTGGGTGCTCACTAGGAATATGGTGATAAGGGTAGCAGAGGGTAGTGTCCAGCAGTACAGTCAAGAAGGGAGATTGTGGTGGTTGTGGGGGCAGGATGCACTGTCTCTCTCTCTATCCTTCGTTTCCCTTCACATCATCAATCTCACTATGCTCCATTATCTCGAAATATTGGTTCGGTCCTCTCCTTCCTTACCTCTCCTCTCTCCCATTCCCCCTGCCTCCTGTTCCCTTCGCTCAAGAAACTCAAGCACCTTCTCCCTTCCTCACCAGCACTCCACAGCTGGACAATCTGCTTTCTCCTATCACCTCCCCTCCATCTGGAACACACTCCATCTTCCCTCACCTCCCTCCTTTAAATGACAGCTAAAACTTCTTTCTGCTCCATCCTGCCCTTTCCATATCTCCCACTGAACTCTCTTGCTGTCTCTGTTACACCCTTGTCACTGCTTATTATCCACCAGTACTGCCACTACCTGGCCTCAGCTTTGATCCACAGTAAGCGTAATGTTACCACCAGTATTCTCTTGCATTGCTATCACATTATATTGCCCATTTATGCTGCTCATGTTCAACTTTGTGATTTTTACCACTGTCACTGCACTTTATTCTTGTACAGTCACTTGCACTTTAGTTTGCACACAGTCACTGCTGTTGTAATATTTTACTCACTTTCTCATTTGTCCCAGGTCACACATTCAAACCAGCCTCAGCTCAGTGTTTCTTTCCTGGTTACCAGTTTTCAAATAAATAAATTCTGTGACCTTCTCCATCATAGGAGTACCAGTTGATCCTCTCCTAGGGGGAGGGTGTCGCTAGATCCTCAGGGTCCTTCCCGAGACATGGGTGCTGCAGCTCAGCAGGCTGCCCTATCTCTCCATAGACAGCTGCCACAAGTGTCTCATGAATGGACTGACAGGAGGCTCATGTTTCTCAGGCCACCAAGGCCTCTAACATTTATAGGGTGTCTGTTAGGACCCAGTTCAGGGTCCATTCCCCGGTGCCTCATCCAGATGGTTTCAATGCCTCCCTCTCCCTCCGTGTCCTCCTTAAAGGATGAGTCTTCTCTTTACCTTACCTCATCTGCTGAGTACGTTCTGTACCAGTGAACTGTCATGGATATGTTGCAGAATTGGATATCCTTGTACAGCCTTAGAGCCCTCCTGTTGGGACTCCTCATGGCATGTAGCCAGATAGACCTTTGTCTTGGTGCAGGACTGGAGGGCCCTGCATGTCATGTCATGGCATGGTGATCGTGATGTCTACCTGCACGCAACCAGATGGATTATTTTCTAGGTACAGGGCCCAGAGCTGGCTTTTTTGACATTGCAGTCCTTGATGTCTGCAACAGGGCTCTGCATGCAGCTAGCCAAACCTTCGTGTTGGTATCCTGGCATAAAGGAGGTTGGTGATGCATGACTCGGAGTATGACGTATATTCTGATTATTTCCAGCAAATGAGAATATGATTTAACTATCACAAAAAGAGAGGAAATTCATTGCAAAAAAAATGTTAATGTAGACATTAGGGTTGAAGAATACAAAGTGCACAAAGTAAGGAATGGAAATTAGGGCTTGGAGTCTCCAGAGTCTAGGCAAATTGGTGCTGTGGTGTTCTTTGTGGGTTTCCAACCCTAAAGCCCACCCCCTTTCCTAGCTTCGTGACCCAAGGACATGCAACAGATCCTGGGCATGCTCTTACTGTATGAAGAAAGTCATGAATGATCTTCTGCTTCACATTATATTAAAGTTACATGTCATTTACTGCTTAGTGCAGGGTCTTGTGCAAAGAATGTTATGACTGATTCTATGGCCCCATGTGGAGATCCATATTTGTCTACATCTAAGTGCTAGACCTATGGGGTCTTGTGTCTTTATGTACAAAAATTGAGCTTGTACACAATGTTATGGCTGGGGATGAGGAGCACTAGCTGATAGAGCTGGAGCTGTCCATGGGGGAAAAAAACACCATCACTGAGAGCAGCTGAGTCCAAATCTGTGTGATGTCCATTAAGGAAAAGAGACTCGGGCTCCATGAGCTGAGTACTTTGCACATGATCTGAATGACTGTGCTCCAAGCATGGGTTCGTTCACAAATTAGTAGCATGATCAGCTGTTCTGCCTTTGCTGGGCTATCTTGCGTGCACCTCAAGTCTGTTCTTTTGGCAGAACAGCTAATCACTGACAAGGTTTAGGTACATTAGAAAGTGCCTTTTCATATCCATAGTTGAGACTCTTGTTTTAGAAACTGAGCTACAGTTGGATACTGTAGCAGAAATAATAACAGTTCTAGGGACGTGGATATGTTGTTCATCCACACTTATTGGCAGGTTCCTTGCCGCTTTAAATCTTACCGGAAGGTCTTCAAGCTGGCTCCTCCCACCCACCCAGGTGGTAAAACTCTCGGCCCCGCCCCATGATGCCAGATCTTCCTTACCGCTTGGAAGCTCAGGTTCCCTCCTTAACGCTCCGCGTATAAGACTGGTTCCTAACTCTTTGGTTTTCCGAAATTAAACTTTAAGGTTTTCTAGACTTTGATCAACTATTTCCCTCGCAGCTGCGATGGACAAATCGACTCCTGGTTTCCGGAGATGCCCATGTGGGCAGAAGATGTCTCGGACGGATCCGCATTCCACGTGCGTCTACTGCTTGGGCCTTGAGCATGACCCGCAGGCTTGCGACCTGTGCTCTTCTTTCTCGGCCTACGTCCTGGAAGACCGTGCTGCCCGTCTGCAACTTGGGCGACCCGAAAAGCGCTACCCTCCGGTAAAGTTGAAAGAGGCCCAGTTGGCAGTTTCCGCGGCGGCGGGCTCGGCGGATCAGCTAGAGCATATGATCGCCCTCGAAGAGGAGGTGGCGCGGTCCGCATCTTCCTCGGCTGCAGCATTTATCCCGCTTTCCCTGAGATCCTCATATTCTGCTTCCTTTAAGGAGCTTTGTCTGTCTCTCTCCACTAAGGGAGAGGGACCTTCATCTTCTGGACCTTCCTCTCGGTCCAAAAAGAATAAGGACAAGGGTAAGTCCGTCCGTCGACGCTCTTGGGAGCGGGAGAGGTCCCTCTCCCTGAGTGGTAGACCATCGACTTCAGTCGATCCTTCGGCTTCGGCCACTGGCTTCATGGTGTCCCCATCAGGTCAGTTGACCGAGACTCCCATCGACGCAGTCGAGATCTTTCTCGACCCACTGGACGGGTTGTCGACCGACGAAGCCGAAAATCCTCTCTCCCCGGTTCCCCCGGTGGTAATTGAGGATCCCGTGGGCTTGCCAGTGCCTCCGGTTCCGGAGCCCTTGGGTGTTCCTTCCGAGCTGAAGGGAGGGCGGGTTTCCCCCGCTCCTTCCCTGCACCCTCCTCAGAAAAGCCGAGGTTCGCGGTCTCGGTCTCTGACTTCTTCACGGTCCAGCCGATCCCACCACCATAGGCATCTCATTCTCGGCACCACGGCAAGCGGCGCCGCCACTCGTCCTCGTCCTCTTCCTCAGATGAGGGGAGGCTTCGACGCAAGTTGTGTCGATGATACGAGGACCTCATGTGGCAACAGCTTCTGCTGGCTGGGAACAAGCCGATGACGTCGCCTTCCCCGGCCATTAAGTGGCTGTCACCGGAGCGGCCGAAGCAACCCCTCGCTTTAGCCAAGGCGCCTGTTTCCAGGCCTGTTGCTCAGCCGAAACCAGCTGCTCCACCGATTATGGTGGAACCTCCGCCTCCACAGCCGTTGTTTGGGGCTCCGACCAAGAACTCTCGGTTGGCTCAGGGTTTATCCCATAGGCTGTCGGTCATCCTTACTCCCGATCGCCCTCGGCAGGTGGAGGGCGGCTCAGGCCCGAGGCAGCTCTTTGCGGACTCTTCCGAGTCCGACAACGATTACTCCCTTTTCTCCAGGCGAGTGGACTTGGAGTCCTCTGGAGGTCAGTCACTGGACAATAGCCCTTCGTCCTTTCTGGGTTTGCTTAGGCTCATCTCAGAGTCCACCGGGATGCAGCTCGAGCCCGTATCCAAGCAGGCCAAGTATCCCCTCACGGAGATATTGGACCGAGAGGATTCCCCTACGGAGGCCTTTCCTGCGGCCGAGGCCATTGTGGGCCTGGCCTTGGAGCTCTGGCAGTGCCCTGCTTCCTGCCCTGCGCCTTCGGCCAGGATGGCCAGGACGTATGCTGTCCCTACCGGTTCCCTGTCCGGTTTCTCGGAACATCCCTCAGCTGAGGGGTTAGTTACCGGCAGCGTTTTCCGGCGTGCCGGAAATGCTAGGGATGTGGACAAACCTCCCGACAAGGAGTCCAAGAAATTGGACTATGCCGGGTGAAAAGTCTATGCTGCGTCCTCCCTTGGCCTTCGTCAGGCCAGCTCGGCCCTGCTTATGGCACATTTCTCCCATGCCCTGTTGGGCTCCCTGGACGAGGTAGTCCCTCATCTCCCGGCTGACCTGCAGACTACGGTTAGGCAGGTGCGGGGGCAGGGCAGTGGCAAAGCAGCAACTTCAGACTGCTTTGGACATTGGAGACTCATGCGCCAGGTCAGTCGCGGCCGCAGTGGCTATGCGCCGTCGGGCATGGCTGAGGATATCCACCTTCACAGCGGATACCCAGCACAAATTGGCGGATGTCCCCTTCCTGGGGACCGACCTCTTCGACCCTGGGTGGAAGGCCACCTCCAGAGGATCGAAAAGTCCATGCCACTTTGGACTCGGTCTCATCCGCTCAGAGGGACAAGGGCCGCAGACCGCAACCCAAAGCCCTTTAGTCCGTCTCGCCTTGGCACGTTGGCCCAGCAACATCAGGGCCAGCAGGCTCGCTTGGCGTCCCAAACCCAAGCCCGCGGCTTCCTCCTCCAGGAAGCAGGGAGGTAAAGGCCCAGGAGGTCCCTCGGCCGATCCCTCCTCCAAGCCTGCACAGTGACAGGTTGAGGGGTGTCGCCCTCAACCTCGTCACCTCACCCCAGGTTCCCCCTGTGGGGGGACGGCTCCAGTACTTCCTTTCTGCCTGGTTTGCTATTACCACAGACCAGTGGGTGTTGGAAGTGGTAGGAAAGGGCCTGCCTCTGGAGTTTGAGCAGGCCCCGCCCTTCAGAGCCGTCGCCCCCAGGGGGGTCTCGAGGTCCGCAGCCTTGCTGTCAGCTCGCCGAGCCGACATCGTTCTGCTCCTCGAGAAAGAGGTGATCAGAGAGGTGGTGGACCCTCCCTCAGACCTTGGGTTTGTGTCCAGGTACTTCCTGGTCCCAAAATGGATGGGGGGCTGGCGCTCCATTCTTGACCTACATGACCTAAACAAGTTCCTAAGGTCTCAAACCTTCAGGATGGTCACTCTGGCTCAGATAATACCATCCTTGGAATGCGGCGTGTGGTTCTGCTCTCTGGACCTGCAGGACGCGTTTTTTCACGTCCCTATCCATCTATCTCACCAAAGGTTCCTTCGATTTCGAGCGGAAGGACTCCTTTTCGAGTTCCGAGCCATGCCCTTCAGCCTGTCTCCTGCACCCAGGGTCTTCACCAAATGCATGGCAGTGGTGACAGCATTCCTGTAGCGCCGAGGGGTCCGGGTGTACCCTTACCTGGATGATTGGCTGATAGCAGCCCCCTCCAGACAGGAGGTGGAGCAGTCCAGAGATCTGGCCCTCCAGGTTTGCTCTCAAATCAGCCTCCTCATCAACGAGGCCAAGTCGGAACTCGAACCAAAGCAGGTGATTCTCTTCATCGGGGCAGAGCTCGACTCTCTTCGAGCCAGAGCATGGCTCCCGATGGACAGGGCCGAGGTTCTTTCCTCCTTTGCCCAATCATTTCTGGTTGGGCAATTGCGCCCTGCCTGGGACTTCCTGCACCTCCTGGGTCTCATGGCAGCCTGCACCAGCGTGGTCCGTTGGGCCCGCTGGAACATTCGCCCACTTCAATGGGGGCTGGCCAGCCAGTGGTCTCAACGCTGTGATCCATTGGACCCGCTAGTGACGGTGAGTCAGGGGATGTGGAACGCTCTCCAGCGGTGGATCGTTCCAGCTCATCTGCAGGAGGGCATCCCGTTTGTCCACCCCGAGCCGACGGTCTCTCTATCGACCGACGCCTCTCTGGGTTGGGGTGCCCATCTGGGGGAGCACAGAGCGCATGGCCTCTGGTCCCTGTGGGAGTCCCGATGCTGTATCAACCTGCTGGAGCTCCGAGCGGTCCGCCTAGCTCTCACTGCCATCGCTCCATTTCTACGGGGTCAGGTGGTTTGGGTCCAGATGGACAATACCACTACCATGTACTACCTAAATCGCCAGGGCGGAGCGTGCTCCATGCCCTTGTGCAAGGAAGCTCTCCGCATTTGGTCACTCGTGTGCAGCCTGGAGGCGGATCTCCTAGCCATTCATGTGGCAGGAGCCTCCAACACCCTGGCCGATGCCCTAAGCTGGATAGGGGCTGTATCCCACGAGTGGTCTCTCCTGCCGGAGGTAGTACAAGATCTGTTCTCCCAGTGGGGCACACCTCAGGTGGATCTGTTTGCCTCCAGGGAGAACGCGAAGCTGAGGCTGTTCCATGCCCGCCCCCCTCAGCAGGGCTCGCTGCAGGGGGATGCCTTCTCGAGGCCATGGACCCCGGGCCTCTTCTACACCTTTCCCCCATTTCCCTTGATCCACAAGGTGCTTCTCAAGGTGAGGAGGGACAAGGTGCAGATGATTCTGGTAGCCCCAGACTGGCCCCGCCAATGCTGGTATCCAGATCTCCTCAGCCTCAGCTCCAGGCTCCCGAGGCAGCTTCCAGCTCGCCTGGACCTGCTTTCAGTCAATCAGGGGAAGGTGTTCCATCCGGACCTTCAATCCCTGCACCTGACGGCCTGGTTTCTGAGCGGCTAGAGTTCCAGGCCTTGGGTCTTTCCGATGAGGTCCTCAATGTAGTTGAGGTGTCCCGTAAGGAGTCGACCAGGAAATGCTATGCCTTCAAATGGAAAAGGTTTTCCATTTGGTGTCAGGGCAAGGGCCTGGACCCTTCCTCCTGTTCCCTGGCAAGCATTTTGGACTATTTATGGTCCCTTTCTCAGCAAGGGCTCAGGTCGACGACCCTAAGGGTGCACCTGGCAGCCATCTCTGCTTACCGGGCGTGGGCCGGGAAGCAGTCGGTGGTGCAGGAGAAGGTGGTCTGGCGCTTTTTCAAAGGCCTTGATCACATTTCCCCTCCGGTGCGAGAACCTCCACCTCCATGGGATCTACTGCTGGTATTGGCAAAGCTCATGGGCAAGCCATTCGAACCAATGCACAGGTATGATCTCTCTCACCTGTCGTGGAAGACCGCCTTCTTGGTTGTTATTACGTCAGCCAGAAGGATGGGCGCGCTCCAGGCACTTTCCATCGAGTCTCCTTACCTGGTCTTCCACAGGGACAAGGTTGTCCTGCGCCCCCACCCGAAATTCCTTCCGAAGGTGATGTCGGAGTTTCACCTTAACCAGGTGTTGACTCTGCCGGTGTTCTACCCCAATCACACCTCGGAGGCCGAATATAGGCTCCATACTTTGGACCCCAGAAGGTCGCTCACTTACTATAAGGAGCGCACGGCTTAAATACGGGGAGAGGATCACCAGCTGTTTGTTACCTACGCTGAAGTCGCACCTGGCAGACCTGCAGCCAAGCGGACTATAGACAGGTGGGTCACCTCCTGCATAGATCTCTGCTATAAGTTGGCGGGCACGGAGCCTCCCAGAGGGATAAGAGCTCATTCTACCCGCCATACTGTTGCACCGGTGGCTGCTTCCAGGGATGTCCTTATCCAGGAAATCTGCAGGGCTGCTACCTGGAAGTCAGCGCACACCTTCATCACCCACTGCCACATTAACCTTGAGTCACGCTGGGATGCTGGTTTTGGGGCCTCGGTTCTCTAGTCTCTTTTCCCTAAGTAGGGGGTGTGCATCTTGCCTCCCTCCTCCTGGAGAACTGCTAGGAGTCTGCCAATAAGTGTGGATGAACAACATATCCATGTCCCTAGAAATACAGGTTACTCACCTGTAACAGGAGTTCTAGGAATGGTATATGTTGTTCATCCACACTTATTGGCGGGTTCCTTGCCACTTTAAATCTTGCCGGAAGGTCTTCAAGCTGGCTCCTCCCACCCACCCGGGTGGTAAAACTCTCAGCTCCACCCCATGATGCCAGATCTGGCCCGCTGGAAGCTCAGGTTGTGCGTCGAAGCTGAGGAGGTCGGGTGGGTCATGTGGATGAACAACATATACCATTCCTAGAACTCCTGTTACAGGTGAGTAACCTGTATTTTAAGTCACCATTTTTCAGATAAGATAGTTTTTTTCCTTCAGGTCAGTTTACAAATTATTGTGATCAATTATAGCATAATGACAGCTCAGTAACAGTGCCACAGTATAGCAGTTGTATCCAATAAATAGATCCAATAAATATTGTTTCATTAATCCATGCAACTGTGATACTGTGGCACCGTTACTGAGCCATCATTGTGCTATAATTGATCAAGATAGCTTGTAAACTGGCCTGAGAAAAATCTACCTTATTTGAAAAATGGTGACTTAAACTGTTGTTATTTCTACTACACAGTATCCAATTTTAGCACAGTTCTCAAACAAAAGAGCCTCAACTATGAATTTGAAAAGCCACTTTCTAACGTGCCTAAACCCTGTCAGTGATCAGCTGTTCTGCTGAAAGCACAGACTAGCAGTGTATAAGACAACACAGTAAAGGCAGACCTGCAGATCGTGCTACTGCTCTGTGAACGTGCCCATGCTTGGAGCACTGTAATTCAGATCATGTGCAGAGTAATCAGCTCGTGGAGCCCGAGTCTGTTTTCTTTAATTGATGTCACACAGACTTGGACTCAGCCGCTCTCAGCCATCGTGGTTTTTTTCCATGGACAGCTCCAGCTTGATTATCTAGTGCTCATCATTCCCAGCCATCAGTTTTGTGTACCAGCTCAATTTTGGTACATAAAGACGCAACAAGATTTTGGGGCTAC
This sequence comes from Neoceratodus forsteri, assembly GCA_016271365.2. NCBI lineage: Eukaryota > Metazoa > Chordata > Ceratodontiformes > Ceratodontidae > Neoceratodus > Neoceratodus forsteri. The sequence continues at coordinate 359,364,343 of CM028132.1, read as the reverse complement.
AGTCTTTATTAGACAAGTACAGAAGGTCTCTGCAAAAAAAAAAGCCTTCAAAGTGTATACCTGCTCTTCAACATTTTTTTTTTCAAATAAACTACGCATAGTGGCCCTTTGCCAGTGAATTCTAATTACTGAAATGTGCTTACCTCATGAAATCAAGTCCCATACAAACTAACATTTTCTTCTATTTCTGCGTACTTTTATTTTGTTAATGATATGGACACAACCTAGATATAAGTGATTCATTATACTGTGGAGATGTGTGTTCATGATTGCCAGCTGTTTGTACTGTAAATATAACTCAACTAGTTATTAAATGTTTTCTAATTTTCAGGTTTAAGACTTGCTGTGTAGAGAGTTCATGCTGTTTTATTTTTCTTATAGCCTAAATCTCATCAGTTGAAAGTGAAAACCTTCACTGTGCCTACCAAATGCATGCGGTGTACCTCATTAATGGTTGGGCTTATCAGGCAGGGGTTCATCTGTGAAGGTGAGAGAGAAGTCCTCTATTTTCCATGCTACTTTATTGTCATTTTACTACAGGTGCTTAGAGGAATCTTCCTTTTTTTATCTGGTAGGAAAGGAAAATAATTTATGTTCATTTAGTGCCATCTATGCAAATTGTATCCCAATTAAAAAACACTTTATAGTCTATGGAGCATGACCACAGCCATTAGGTGTGCACAGGGAGTGATTTTTAGGTAGGTTTGAAAAAGCTTACGAAGGTTAGTTTCAGAGGGAGACACACACACACAGGTTAAGAGCAGGAATGTTAAATGACTTGTTCAGTATGTAAGCAATAATACCCGACAGGGTGGGCGGTATTGGGCTATACCGGACCATCCAAGGGCATAATGAGGCCCGACGCCACAGGCAGAGGGCCTTATAGCCCCTGGAAGGTCCGGCCGGCGGTCCAGTATAGCCTATACCACCCACCCTGGAGGGTACTATTGCACTTAGAAAATGGGCAGTGGTAAAAAAAAAAAAAAGTTAAAAAATTGTTAATAAATTGTTTGAGTAATTTTGTAATAAAATAGTTCCTCCACCTAAATAAACTGGTTGTGTGCAGTCACAGCTTCCTGTGGTTGTCTGTTTATAACCCCCACTTAACAGTGCAGAGTGTCAACCGCCCCCAAACACACACCCCTAACAGTGCAGAGTGCCAACCCCCCCACACCCACACACACACACACACACACACACACATACACACACCTTCTTGAAATTGAAGTTCACTATTGTGTATGGAGACACAGTTTTCCACCACCAGTTACCTGAAGACGATCGGGCTCACAGCGTCACTTTCCTGACTTCAGACACACGTTGTGTTGCCATGATGATGAAACAGAAATGAGCATTTTGTTTTGTGGGAGAGACTGGCAGCGCTGCAAGAATGCAGTTTCTTTCTTTGCTGTGCACTGCAATTTAAAATGGGGAGCAGAACGGGAGTGGACTCCTCTGTATGAGAGGAGCTAAGGTGGCGGGCAGGCAGCAGTGCGGTACATCAGCCAAGAATGGACGTCAGGGAAGGTCCATAGATTTTGTGTGAGGAGGTCAAATGAGGTGGCAGAAAGAGAAAGTAAACCTGTAAAAAGCAGGTACATTCGTGGGCTTTTGGTGGCTGCTGTTTTGTGGGAATTGGTGAAGGATCAGTGACGGGACCAGGACGGGGGGGGCGTGTCGTGTCTCGCTAAGCGAGAGAAAAAAATGACGGACATTTAAATATGAAATGAGGGGGTTTCAACCAATTACATGGCAGGCTGGGCAGCATGACTGTGGTAATGTGGTTGGCTGGACTGGTACTTTTAATTGCCGGGCATCTGATGTCTGATAGATGCCCGGCTAGAGAAGACCCTCAGCCAATCAGAAGGCTGAATTCATTTTAAATATTTTCTAACACAAGTAAATATATAACAGTGGTCAGATTGAAAACTGCTGTAGTTCTTTGGGTTCCCAGAGCTGACCTCTGACCATTAGGCTACACTGCATTGGAAATAAAATTATGCTTGAGGTAAAACATACTGCACTAAGAATGGTAATTGTTATTGCCAACACCGATTACACAACTGAAGTAGTGTCTGTAAACAAAGGACAGTAATTCAGAGCCTTTTCTTGGTAAAAGCAATCCACCCTTAATAGTCATATTCCAGCATTGTGCTGGCTGCAAATAATACTTCAGAATTGTACAATACGGTCTATGTTCCCTTAATTTCTAAACAAACATTCTTTGTTAACCTTGTTGTAGTAACTTAGTTATGGAGTTAAGAAAAAGGAATATAAAGTAGAACATAAGAGGTAACCAGCAGAAGGAGACCACTTGGTCTGTCATCTCTGTTTGATATGTATTGGGGTTATGTATTTTACCCCTACATCAAGGAACCATTATAGTGTGAAGAATTAGTATTAGATTAAAAAAAAATTGACATTATAGAAGTAAGCAATAAATGGGCCCACCGGCAGGGCTTGCTAAGGTGTACCAGCACAGGCTACTTTCACTGCAGGGTATAGTCAAGTCAAGTTTATTTCCAAAAATACATAAACCATGCAGTTATTGCATTCACATATAGATTACAATTAAAAACATAATTTAGCGAGTTCAAACTCATAAAAGAATTACTATTCCTTCTTTAAAGTGTGTGTATAAAGTTGAATTAAACTCCATTTTTAATAGTACACAGTACCAAATTAGTAAATATAGCCACAGCAAAGATTACCTTCACTTTGGAGGAAAATAGCATAAAGCCAAGTAGTTGCTTACTATGTAAATCTGAAGCGCTAAACCCAATTGGACTATTCAGAACAGGATTTATAAATCTTTCTCTTAAGGTATTACATCCTTTACACTCTAATAAAATATGGCTAACAGTGATACCATTACTTTTGGGACAGTGAGAAATTTGTTTTTGTTTGACAGAGTATCTGAAAACCCAGTTTGTGTCTCTCTTATTATATTCAATCTGAAAAGACAGTACATTTTCCTATGTTGAAATTTGTCACACATCTATAAATAGGATTCTGTGCCCCATCTATTTTTGTGCATTTTATAATGAACCAGAAATCAAGAGGAGATAATATTGCAAAGTCCTCCTGAATAAAAGTTTACAAAATTCTTTAGGATGACATAAGCCTTGAGCAGATTTCAGATCTTTTATCCCAATTTTCCTAAGAAAAACATTAGGATTAGAGAAAATAGAGAACCAAATACTATCCACCCCTCCCTCTAAAAATTCAAGGAGACACAGTTTTGATAATTGCAGCTCTTTCATTCCAACAGTTTTAGATCAATGTTAACATTGTCTTGATAATCTGATATTTGAGACTCCACATTCTGTCTCACAACAAACCCTGGGGTATCTAGGAAGACTCAAAATTCTCCTTAAATAATTATTTTGTACTAATCCAAGTAAACCAGCATTATTGTGGTGTCCCCACTCTTCTGTTGCATACAATAATTGGCCATGTATCTTGGCCTCAAAACAACTCTTAATGACTCCAAATAAATGGCCAGCAAATGTGTAAGCAAAATGAGAGGTACCCTTTACCATTATATCTGTCCTGGACTTGGAGTCCCTAATATGGTCCTTCCAGTCCAGGCGTCTATTAACAAATATGCCTAAGTAGTTAGAGTTTTCTGTCTCTTCAATGAAATTGTTTTCTATATTCCAGTTCTGAAGAATTCTTCTTTTTCTGTTAGATACAGTCACTTTAAATTTATTATAATTCAGCTCCAAACCCAGTTGTAAAAGATAATAATACATTTTACTCTAGCTTCTTTTTAGTCCTAAAGGTGTATTGGATAAAAGGACCATATCATCCACATTTAAAATAATTTGTATTAAATGACCATGCAAGGAGGGAGCACATGTATCAATTTTATATAGCTTCTTCGCCACAGTATCAATATATAGATTAAATAAACAGGGAGCCAAAAGGCACCCCTGTCTCACATCACTGTTTATATTGAATGGAGCACTAAGCATTCCCTCTTTGTTGATTCATTGTATTAGTTTTTTATGTAACATAATAAGAATGTCTAATAATTTACTGTCTATTCCTAATTCATAGAGTATGTGCCATAGAGTATCTCTGTTAAGGAAATCAAATGCTGATTTAATGTCCAAAAAGGCTAAAGGCCATCCACTGCAAGATATACATAATTTTTCTTCTAACCGTTAAGCTGAAAAGTTGAAATTTCTGCATTTGAATGTTATCTGTCTCAGAATGGTGCTTACGTGTTGTTATACTTGAAACCCTTACTCCAGAACACTTGACTGGTCTGTAGTATTGATTTTAAGATGATGGCACTGAAAGAAGGACAAGACTGAGGATCGTATCCTTCAGGTAGTCACACTGTCATCCAGTTGATGGGTCAGTGTACTGGTTCTCATTGCCATTTGTGTAGTAATAAAATAACATAATATTGTGGTGACAGCATGGTCCATCTTGTGCCTCCCCAATGCTGCACAGTAGTAATCTACCCAATGAACAAACAACTATGCTTATCAGCTGAAATGATAACATGGGTAGAGAGTTAATGGCAAAAATGTCTGCAGTATCATGAGGAAAAACTGGTAAATCACCTTTAATTGAAAAACAGATTTTAGGTTTAGATTTGCATGAAAAATGTGAAGTGGTTTAGTCTTTATTTATGTTCATTTAACAATCTGAAGGATTACATAATATGGCTATTTTTGCATTTTTATTTTGAATGACGAACAGTACGCAGGAAAACGTTAATCGGTTTGTCCTTGGCTGGAGTACTGTACAGCAAGGCACACTGAACTCTGACTATAGTGCCATTGGAGGGGAGGCTAATGCTTTGATGGCATGATGTCTATCCTCGGACCAGATAGAGTGCAGGTGAGCACAGTGGATTTCGGTGGCGATCTGGGTTGCACCATTCGTCTCCAATAGAAAGAGGATGATTTAGCCTCTATGCTCGTTCAGTGCACCTTGTAGTCTGTTGTGTATAACCATTCATAGCTGCCAAAATGAAAGGTAATTTTTGTCACCTTGCTAATGTGCCTTTATAAAATGGCAAGGAAAAATCCTAAGTCAGGTGTCAGGCATATCTCCCCTTCCCTCCCCCTCCCCCAGGAAACATCTAGGAATGAGCTGCTACCAGCTCAGTATGAGTTCACTGATAAAACTTTTGAAATTAATTTATAAATTAAATATTATTACCAAGGCAAAAAAAAGCCTCATTACCTGTAAAATCAGGGACTAGTTCATGTGTATAATGTTGCCATTTAAAATGTAGTCAAACAAATGATTTTATGTAAAAAAAAAATTCATATTAAAATATTTCACTTTAGTTTCAGTACACAAGAACAGTGAATCATTTTCTATGTGCAGTAAGTCACTCCAGGGTGTTCATTGAGTAAGCAAGAAAGCAAAAACTGGCACCAGATGACACTACGGTCAAAAAATGTGTATTCAAAACAAGGCAGACATACCAATAAAGTGGAGGGTGAGAGATCCCAGCCAATTTCACATGTAGTGCATTTTCAGGAGGGAAGGGATTGTACTGAGTAAAGTCCTTTTAAGCATCAGATTTAAAGTAACACACACCATAACAAATCAAAGTGCTTAAATGGGCAATTAGAGTGTTTAAAGTGTGCAAATGTGACCAAAGTTGTGTGCAAAAAAAAAGGAAACATTTTTTCATTTAATAGTGCATTAAAACTGGGAGACTGTGAAAACAGCCATTTAGATAATTAGCCAAAAGTGTGCAAGTTCTAGCCCAAATGTGCCAAATAGAAAATGTCACTAAGGGCAGGTGATAATTTAGGCCATAGTGTGTCCCAGCATCACTGAAGATGAAAAACTGCTTGTAAATTAGGGTTCTGTAGCCAAATGCATCAACAAAAACAAATTTATTATTAATGTTCATAGTATTCAAGCATCATCTTCATGGAATCATACAAGACATCTTGGGGTCACTTCCAAGCCTTTCACTGCATATAGCGTTATCACTGCAGGTGAAAACAGCTATAAGACTCTGAAGGGAATGTGCAATGACGGGGACATTAAATACAGAAAGATACAGAAATATAAGTCACCTAATTAGGAATGGCATGACATCAAATCTGCCATTGAGACCAGGGCTAGTCAATGCCCCCAAAGTGTAGCTCCAGTAAGAGTCTCTTCATAAGGGAAAGGGGAAATTGTTTAACCAGGAGAGGCACACTAAGCCGAATCTTGATTCCAGGTGTGACCTGGTAGCACAAGGACGTTAAGTGACTTGCTTAGGGTCACACAGTATGCAAGCAGGGGCTGTGGGATTCAAACCAAGGTCTCCAGGTTTGCAACTCAGAGCCTTAAACCACTGTGCTAAGACCCCGATCTCCACCCCTATCTTCCGGTGTGACTCCATCAATGGCACCAAATTTAAAAGTACTGTATGTTGGTTGGGATCTCTCACACTCCACCTACTTGGTATGTCAGCCTTGTTTTGAATAAACTGTATATATTTTTTTCAGCAGTGAGGTCTGGTGCTAGTTTTTGCTCTTCCTGTGATTATTTTTATGATCATGGCACAGACATCAAGTGGAGTTAAGATTGCTGTGCTCCTGTGCATTAAGTAAGCAATTAGCCATGACAGGTTGTGCATTATGTAGGCAATAATACATGACAGGGCCTGTGATTATCGGGTAATTATCACATGCCCCTTCTCCCCACTCTGTGGGTTGGAGACACGAGGTGTTAGTCGAGTGCCTCTGAACCACGGGGTTTGGGGAGTGCAGTAGTTGCAAAATAACTGCAAATCCTGAAGTGTGTTATTGCATTTATAAAATGAAAGCAAAGTAATAAAAAACACAAGACAAAATACATTTTTAAATTAAGAGCAAATGAATCATCATCACTGATAAATCAGTTCTAACACCAGACAGCCAGGTTTGCCCCATCCAAGAGGTCAAATTGGCTGGCTGGTAAGTCACTCATGTTGTTAGTTGAACCCTTTTTTTTCCAACTGTCAGTTACTGAAAATTCCAAAGCAGTGTAGTTCCAAGATTGCAATGCACTTTGCAAATCCATGTAGTTATTGGTCAATTGCCACTGAGGTCTGGACAGTTATTGACCAGTCAAATCACTGAATTTGTTTGCCAATTTTATAAGGAATGTTAGTGCACACCCTAGGGGAATAAGATAGGAGGCTGAAAGCTGAATGTCCTTATGACCCTTAGAAGTGCATTTAAATCCTTTAATGTATACCCTGGAGTGGCTAATTGCACTTATAACATTTCTTGCTGCTCTCATGTATTGCCTGTAAAGCGAATAATTTTAAATGGCAAAATTATATACATGAAATATTCCCAGATTTTGTAGATAATGAAGATGTTCTGCTTTGGTAATGAAATCTGGCAACTGACTGCATATTAGCTTTTTAATACACAATCAGGTGATATCTCTCGGCCAATGAGGTTTCAGGATTTTTCTTTGCTATTTTATAAAGGATTTGAATGCACTTCCCAATGGTGTGAGGACACCTGTCCTTCAGCCTTGCGCCTTAATTCCCTAAGGTATGCACTAAAAATCTTTAATGCACACCTTGTCATGGTTTATTGCTGAAATATTTAAAGACCAGGGCACTTTACAACATTCCTGTATGTGTTTTTAGACAAACTTGCTGTGTCCTTTTTGTTGTTCTTCTTGTTGTAAAATAACTAAATGTTATGACAGTTTACTTTGTACTAAATTGTAAGTATGTCCTAATTGTAATGCTAGTATTTAATGGTTATAGTTATTAATCTATGTTGTTTTCATATACACAAAACTCTTGAAAATAGGACCATAAGTCCTAACATGTACTGTGTGATCCTGTATAAAAATAACATTTTACCGTACTCACTAAATATGTAAATATCTGTTTTCCTTTGCAGTTTGCAGTTATGTGTGCCATACAACTTGTTATTCGAATTCCATCTGCCCAACTCCACCAGACCAAACGAAGAAGTCTCTAGGTGTTGACCCCATCAGTGGAAAAGGAACAGCCTATGAGGGATATTTATCTGTAAGGACCATAAGGATAAAAGCACTTTCTTCCATTTAAGAGCCAATGAGTGGTGTCCTTGCTTCTTTGCATATTAAAACACAGAAACTGTAGTGAGCAGCACTTTTTGTGAAGTCACTTCAGCTGTCGGCGTAAATTAATGGCGATACTTGAAATCCAGTTCACAGAATTAGAGTTGTTGGATTTCAGCCCTTCTTTAAAAATTAAGATTTCAGAATTAAAGGCCAAAAAAATCCTAAATGTTACAAAGGGTTGGAACTGGTATCCGCTTTTGATGTCTTATCTGAGTGCTTTTTAAAAATCTCCTCCCCCACCCAGCTGAAAATGCTATAAAGCCACCAGGGCCACCCAATTGCATGTAGAGTTAAACATATATCCTAAGAAGGTTGGGTGTCACAGTTTTTCCTCATCTGGACGACTGGCTAATAGTGGGAAAATCCCACCTACAAGTGTGAGACCACCTTCAGGTAACCCAGGACCTGTTGCTCTCCCTGAGATTCCTTCTCAACACCAAAAAAATCAGTCTTGACCCCTGTGAAGGTTTTGCAGTTCATAGGTGCAGAACCGAATACAGTAGTGGGAAGAGCTTTTCTCCCTTGGGAGAGGGCAGAAAGCATTCAGTTTTTGGCAGGCTCATTTGCCATGGGCAGGCCAAAGTTAGCAAGACAGTTTCTTCAACTGTTAGGGCACATGGCTTCAGCAACAAGCACAGTCAGAGGTGCCAGGTTTCACATGAGAGAAATTCAGTTCCACCTCAGAGCACATTGGTGCCAAAGGCGGGACTCCCTCTCAAAGCCAGTACCAGTCACAGCAACCTTATTACTGGCCCTCCAATGGTGGCAGGAGTTAAAACATTTAAGGGAAGAGATTCCATTTCTGCAGGAGCCTCCCTTTCTGGTTCTCACAACAGATGCTTCTCTGCTAGGATGGGGTGCTCACTTAGGGGATCACACCATCCACAGTACCTGGGAGAATGCAGATTCACTCCTGCACATACATTTGCTGGATTTAAGAGCTGTTTACCTGGTCCTTCAGGCCTTCTCTCATCTCATACAGGGAAAGGTGGTAGAAGTCAGAACAGACAATACCACAACAATGTATTATGTCAACAAACCAGGAGGGACAAGGTCCACTTCACTGAGAATAGAGGCAATGAAGATATGGAGCCTTACTTACTCCCTAAATGCCTCTCTGCAGTCAATTCTTCTGCCTGGCAAAGACAATATCATGGCAGATGCCTTGAGCAGGATAAACCAGGCCCATCATGAATGGGAATTGAACAGACGAGTGGTGGATGCTCTATTCAGGAGGTGGGGGACCCCAGAAATAGACCTCTTTGCTTCCCACCAAAATCACCACTTACCTGTCTATTGTTGCAGGGCCCCAGTGAAAGGGACAGTTCCATGGATGCCCTGATTCTGGATTGGACAGGCAGGCATCTCTCTGTCTTCCCTCCCCTTCCCACTTATACTTAGGGTGCTCATCAAGCTCAGGTCACAACCAACTCTGATGATTCTGGTAGCTCCAGACTGGGCAAGACATCCTTGGCACTCTCTACTGCTCACAATGTCTGTGAGCAAGCCGATTCACCTCCCTCAGAGGTACAACCTACTGACTTCCTTTCAGGGGAGTGGAGGGTAGTGTACTCCAATCTCAGGTCTCTCAAGCTCAAGGCCTGGCTCTTGAGGACTTAGAATATGCAGATTACCAATGCTCTGAAGCAATTTTGGAAGTCCTTAGAAGTTACAGGAAACCTTCCACTAAGAAAACCTATGTCTCTAAATGGAAAAGATTTTCCATTTGGTGCGATGTCAGGGGTTAAGTCCCAGCCCAAGCTGGAATCCCAACTCTTCTGGATTACTTGTCTCACATGCTCTCCCTGGGGGTTGCAGCACTCAACTCTGAAGGTGCACCTGGCTTCAGTTTCAGCATACCTTTCAGATAGAAAGGATACCTCCCTGGCATCAAATCCTGTATTCAAAAGGTTCTTTAAAGGGCTCTCTCATTTGTTTTCCCCCCTCACAGGGAACCAGTCCCAGCATGGGACCTTAATATTTGCATTTCCCAGCTTGTGCTTCTGCCCTTTGAGCCTATGGCATCTGCAGAGCTTACATTTGTTACCTGGAAGGTAGTCTTTCTGGTAGCAATCACTTCTGCCAGAAGGATAAGTGAGCTTTGTCACAAACGCACTCAGCAGGTCAGGCCCTCTGCTCCCACAGTGCCAACCTCAGAGTGCAGTATTGTGAACAGGTAACACACAGGGTAACCCTCCTGTCTGCTTGTGGGTCTGAATCACCTTTAGTCTCAAGTTCTGGGGGGATTCAAACTGTGAACCTTATGCTAGCATACCCAAATGTACAGGCTCAGATAATCTGCTGTTTCATCTAAGGGCACCTAACCAGGTATCCAAAATAAACCCTTAAAACTCTGTAAAAGACCTTAGGTATATTCTTACCTTTTCCCAGTTTAGTAACACCATCAAGCTCTGAACAGTTTTTGTCAGTCTTAACCCTCCATACGTCACATGCAAAAAGAAATTCGAAGACACACCCAGGCAGTCTTTGGAATAAAAGGTTTACTTAAAAATGGATAAAAATATGTTAAATGTAAACACAGAACAATATATCAAAGAGCATACAATCACGTAAAGAAAAACAAGGAAAACTACAAACTGCTACCAACATACAGTTAGACTTTTTCTATCTAATGTATTACCTCTATAGTGCTTAAAGTTAGATGTGGTTTCTTAAGAGCCTAAAAAGAAATGTCACTCAGTTGAAACACAGTATACAGTTTAAAACTCTGTGTTTGTACCCCTTCTATGATGTCATGTAGCTCCTCATTTTAGAATATAAAAAATATACAAACAGTGATTTTCCTGTCAGGAGATATTTTAAATACTGTAACTTCAACAAAAATTAATTTCCCAATATGACTCCTTAATTAACATCCCCTCTTTGATCTCAAGCTGTTTCTATTCCCAGGGCATATCAAAGGATTTTTATGACTTTTCACATCATGATATAAAATGTGTTTCTTCTAAGATGTCATAAAACTTTACGAGCTCTATATCCTGGCAGCTGGGTCAATTCAAATTACAAAAAAAAAATAGACCCTTAATTAAGTCACTCTAGTGTTTTAATTACCTCCTGGTTTCAGGTCAATATATCCTGTAGCTTTCTGAAACCTGGGGGGGGGGGTCCCATGGCACAGCTGCCTTATGGAGAAAATCACACACTACATTTTTATATTACAAATATCATAGAACAATCATAATCAGCTGGCCAAGTGTCACAAGCTTCAGGTCCTTTGTGTGGAAAAGGACAATGTTTCTTTTCACAGAGACAAGGTAGTGTTGAGAACTAATAGGAAGTTCCTCCCCAAAGTGGTTTCTGACTTCCATTTGAACCAGTCTATAACATTGCCAGTTTTCTTTACTGAACACTATAGCTCAGGTGAGTGTAGAATGCTCAGCCTGGATGTAAAAGGAGCACTGAGTTATTACATGTTTCATACCAAAGATCATAGGCAGGACAGACAACAACTGTTCCTCACTTATGGGGAAGAAGGTAAAGGTACTCCTGCTTCAAGGAGAACTATCTCCCAGTGGATAATTCAGTGTATTCAGTTGTGCTACTCAAAGGCAGGTAAGGTACCCCCCTCAGACTTTAGGGCCCACTCTAGAAGGGGCACAGCTGCCACTATTGCAGCTGCCCGAGAGGTACCACTGATGGAAATATGTAAAGCAGCTACCTGGGGGTCAGTCCGCACCTTCAATAAGCATTATAGCCTGGACACTCAGTCCAGGAGTGATGCCAGATTTGGCATAGTAGTCTTGTAGTCTTTTTCCTAAATAGATTCTTGCCCACCTCCTTGAGGTACTGCTACATTGTCTGCAAGAGTAATAATATTAGTGGATTCCTGGGGTTAGAAGAAAAAATTACTCACCTGTAGTAATCTTGTTTCTTCCAAAGGGGTCCACTAATATTATTAATCTCCACCCTTGCCTCCCCTTCAGAACCAGTAACTAGAAAAATACTCTCCACAGCTGATAAAATGTATGGTTGGAGTGGCATGCCACCTACTGGCATCTTCTGGTAATGTCTTTAATGTATAGGTTCTTTTTCTAAGGCATATCTGACTGTAGAAAAAAGGGGCATTTATTTCTCCTCGTCCACTGGTTAATGTTACTTGTTGCCCCAGTTGGGGCATCATCATCATTTTTCTGTAGTTATTTAGTTATTTATTTAGATGTTGTTATGGCCTCTTTGCAGGCTTCTAAGAAATCTGAGGTAGAATGTAAGCAGTTGACACTAGGAAGTTTGAAAATCGATGCATGAGCTAAACATTCCATGATTAGCATAGCATTCTGTTTGGCTCCGGGGCAGTGCTGATTTAAAGGAGCACTGCAAGAGTAATAATATTAGTGGATCTTTTTGGAAGAAACAAGATTACTACAGATGAGTAATTTTTTTCTTCCCTTTATGTCAAGATCCAGAAATGCCACAGAGAGAACCTCCACTTTATGCTGGAGGACAGCCATTATCAGTGCCACGTCTTGCCTTTTGTCTTCTCCTCTGCACCATGGATATTTACTATATGCTTCTCATTTGTGACTGCAGCCCTTTGGAGGGAAGGGCTTTATGTCTTCCCATATCTGCATGACTGGTTACTGAAAGGCCCATCCTGAGAAGTGATTCAGTATACATTGTCCAGAACACTTCATGTGTTGAAGAAACTAGGTGTTAGTCAACATACTAAAATCTACACTAGTTCCCTGTCAGTGCCTACAGTTCATTGGTGCAGTGCTTTCCTACGTACATATAGAGCAGAAGTCTTGATTGTTCAAGCCCAGCGTACACAGGAGTCATTCTGTGTCTGCCCGGTCAGTGCTCCATTTCCTGGAACTCATAGCTGTTGCCATTGTGACAGTCCCCTTTGCCTGCTTACATAAACAAATATAAACATACAGTATGAAAATGCCAGCAGAAGCAGGCCTCACGGCCTATCGGGTCTGCTCAAGTGCACAGCTAGCACCTTAAAATGCTGCTGCCCCTCCCTCCCCCCATCCTATTACCCCTTACCCTATCCCAACCCCACGTGAAACTGTCTACCGTCTTGTAGGCCACTACCTCACTTCCACTTGTCCACCACTCTTTCCATGAAAAAATGTCTCCTCATCTCTCTCCTGAATCTACCCCCCCTCCAATTTCAGTTGGTGTCCTCTCATGTCCCTCCCCTTTCTCCTATGGAAAATCCTCTCTGTATTAGTCTTGTTTATTCCCTTCAGGTACTTAGAGGTCTCAATCATATCTCCCCTGTCCTTTCTCTCTTCCAGAGAGTACATATTCAACTCCTCCATCCTTTCCTTGTATGGCTTGCTCTCCAATCCCTGGATCATCTTTGTATCTCTTCACTGTACCTCCTCAAACAATCTGATGTCATTCTTCAGGAACTGTGCTAGTATTGCACGCAGTACTCCAGGTGGGACCTAACCAGTGACCTATACGGGGCAGGATAACCTCCCTACTTATGGAGGAGATCCCTCTAGCAATACACCCCAGTATTTTGTTGGCTTTTGCTGCTGTCCTTCTGCATTGAACAAAGTTGTTCATGCTCCCTGTTATGATCACCCCAGGTCCTTCTCTTCTGTGGAACAACCCAACTGAACCCCATTTAAGTGATAATCCCTCCCCTGGTTCTGGGCTCTGAAGTGCAGAACCTTGCACTTCTTGGTGTTGAACCCCCAGCTGCCATTTATCTGCCTACTCCTGCAGCTTATTCAGGTCCTCTTGCAACCCCCCACCATGTCATCTACCCCAGCTGCCATCTTGATATCATCTATACACAGACTTATTTTGCTTCGGATCCCACACTGTACACTTTGTGTACAGTAAGATCAATTGACTGATGCTCTGGAACATATGATTCTTGTGATTTCTTCTCTTTGCAGTGCCCTGATATAGTAAAATGACTGCCTGCACCTGTTGCAGGGTGTTTCCCCTTCTTCTCCCTGACTCCAGTACAGCTCCTTGCAATGGCTGCTTCTGGGTTGGGATGGGGTGCCCATCTTGATCATATCCAGACCCAGAGGCCATGGACCAACCTGGACTCAGTTCTCCACATCCGTATTTTAAAAATGAGAGCTGTTCTACTTAGTCTTCAAGCCTTTGTTGAACAACTCAGTCCTGGTCCCACGTTGACAAAAACAGATAATGGCAGTGTGATGCACTATGCTTGCAGATAAGAGGGCACCTAATCACCCTTTTTCAGGGAAGCAATGAAAGCGTGGTACTGGGCACTGTCTCATGACCCTTACATGTCAGTCGTGTTTCTCCCAGGTGTCTCACATGACTTAGAAGACAGTCGCAGTCAGTTTCAGTCAAGGGCACATGAATGGTAACTGTTGACTTCGGGGGTAAATTACCTCTTTGCAAGATGGATTGGTCTAGATCTTTTTGCGCCCCCACACAATGCAAAATTGTCACATTTCTGTTCACTCACTCCAGGATCTGAATTCTTTGGGCTGGTTACACTGTCCCTCTTCTGGACACGGAGGTTCCTTTACGCATTTCCTCTGATTCCTTTCATTCAGAAGGTTCTGCTCAAGCTGAATGCAGAGCATGCCACCCTACTACTGGTGGTTCCATTCTGGCCATGCCAGATCTGGTTTCCACTTCTACAGCATAGGGCAGGGGAACCTTCTGTTCAGCTTCCCCTCTACTGGAGTCTGTTTTCACAGTCCTGTGGGTCCCTGACCCTTTTGGACCTGTGGTCCCTGCATCTGCATGCATGACTCCTAAAGACACAGACATTGTCCCTACCCCCCCCAGTTGATGTTTTGCTTGCAGTTCAAAAAAATGTTTTCTACCTAAGGTGGCATCTGATTCTACATTAATTCAGATCATAAGCCTTCTTTTGTATTATCCAAAGCGTGCTAATGTAGCCCAGGCACTGTGTGCCATTGGGCTACTACCCCTTCCTGTTGATTACCACACAGGTTAAGGGGCCTGGGTCCTGCTTCAGTGGTTCTCAGGGGTTCTATACAACAGTGGTAAGAAAGTAGCATGGTGCCTCCACCCAGAGTAAAGAAACAGTGGGCCAGGTGTTCACTTGGTACAACCCCCAGAGATGCTGTACCTACCCACCTCCTCTTCCACACACTAGATACCACATTGTACCTCAGTACTGTAAAATACATATAATTAACAGCTGTTACCAATAACTTGATCATGACACAGGACTTGCAACAAACAAACCACAGCTTTATTTTTAAGGAGGAGGGCTAGGGAAAGGGATATCAGGAACAGGATAGCTGAGAAGAGAAAAAATGTTATTATTTTTGGATTAACAGAGCCCATGGACCCAAACACACAGAATGCCCACCCCCACTGGTACCAGTGAAACCTCTCATGTCCTGACTGGGTACCCAGGTTTTGTACAAGCCTGCTAGATGCCACGGATTGACCGGCATTGGGGCCCTTGAAACAATCCTTTCTAGAGTGCTAGCAGTTGTAAACCTTTACTCCTCTTTTAGTCAGGGTAAGCCCTGGGTTACTCACGATCCTGAAGCTGTGGATTCAGTCACTGACACAGTGGACTCTGGCAGTTTGGGGTTCCACCAGTCAATTTCAGGGAGGGCAGTAAGCAGATGGGCAGAAAAGGTGTTGGTCAACCTTGGGCTTGCTTGAAGGTCTAGCCGCTTGTCCCCTTCAGTCTGTTTCCATGCCCCAGGGCAGGGCTCAAACACAAGGCCTACCAGGCAACAAGGGACCCAGACCCAGCAGTGACTCCACAGTCTGACTCCCCAATGGTCAAGAGTGTCCTAGCACTCAGACATGTGCCAGTGGCCCCCTGCAGCCCAATCTGCCCCACTTGGTAAGGGTTGGCATGTTCCCTATCTAGCTCCAAGTTGCAGCTGTGAATATTCTCAGATTCCACCTTTCTCTTGAGTCAAAACAAAATGGCTCCAGTGTGCAGTAAACAGGTTCTCAGAACTTTCCACCTTCCTAGTAGCTTTTGGCTAGTGACTTTCAGTCTCTGGAATGAACCTCCACCTTTTCACACCTGGCTTTCAGCAAATTAGAGGCTCCTGAAACACTGAACACCTGCAGACCTTTTTTCTAACGTCCTCGGATTCAACAGCAGTACCACTTTTGTCTCTGGCTCTCACAGTTCCAAACTACTACCTTACACCAGTTCAGAGTTTTTCCTCACACCGATGCAGGCTCACTGCAAAATCCTGGACCTCTCACACTGCCAGGAGATTTTCACCAAAAGTCTCAGCTGTTAAGATGCTGTGTCACAACTCTCTCCACTAGAATAAAGTCCTTTACAGATCCTCAAATGCTTGGCCGATTGACCAAACTAAAGCCTGGAAAAGGCCTTCTGCCTTGTCACACACACACAGCCAGAGCCCTTCTTGACTCGAGAGGAGCCCAACCAAGACTGCCCAAACTGCCCAAAATCCCAGGGGTTTCACTCAAAAATCCTGGCTTCTGATTGGCTCCTCCTCGGCTAGCAATCACAAATATTAATAAACATTAGCCCAGTTTCATTACTGAAAGGCAAGGGTCTTTGGCGCCTGAAATTAGTTTTCACATCTCCCCATCAGCCATTGCAA
Source organism: Neoceratodus forsteri (assembly GCA_016271365.2). Classification (NCBI taxonomy): domain Eukaryota; kingdom Metazoa; phylum Chordata; order Ceratodontiformes; family Ceratodontidae; genus Neoceratodus; species Neoceratodus forsteri. Next base: position 359,347,709 of record CM028132.1, on the reverse strand, counting down.
CCAGCTTTTGGGCACCTAACCCACTGATTGGCTGTCCACAGGGGTCAGAGGCTGCTAACATGGCTACTGGTAAACATTTCCCACTGCAGTCCCATATAGTGTCCAACTTCACAGAGTCCATGCAGCCTAAATAAACATTTTTATTTCCTCATTGTCACACAGAATTGTAGTCCTCCTTCTTCCCTTTTACACCATTGCCCAGATTAACATTCTTATTTATCCCCCTGCCTGTCACTAGCACCAATCTGTAGTGTCCCCAGGCACTAGGCAGGCTTGCAGCATTAATATTTCTATTGCCTTATTAATATTCATGAGGCTAGACCCCCACATGTGCGCTCATTGGCGCTTCTTAACTAAAATCAACTGCAGCTTCTCTTTTGCCTTCTTCAGGTCTCTGGTCCCCAATTAGCTGAACATGGGGAGTGGGACCTTCCCTGTTCTACCGCAGTTGCAGTCGGAAAACAACAATGCGCCAGTGCGCATGCGCAGGCTGCCCGACCTCACTGAAACAGAGAAATGGATCCGCTGCTCCGCAGTTTAGCTCCTCTGGCCCCACTCTGGATTAAAATAAGTGCCCAGGCTTGTTCCCAAACACGGGTCACCAGCATAGAGCAAGGTGTGGTATCTAGCGCCCTAACCCTCAGCACCACTGGGCCAGCATTAGCCATATTGTATTTTCTTATAGGAAGAATGGTACAAAAGCTTCCTGGTGCAATCCATGGGCTAATTATAAGTAGCTAGGTCTCTTCTGTTGCTTACTTTACAAATGTTTCTGCAGCTGCCATATGCACTGCTGCCACACTGAATACTATATATACTTTCACTGTGCACTACTGCCTAGATATCATCTCTCATCGATGTGCTGGCTTTTGTCTTATGGTGTTGCAAGGCCTTCTGTCCTGATTACACATCAGACTTTGCCATCCTTCCTGGGTACCTTGTGTACCACTTGGGAATCATTGCAAAGGTGTGGCACAATGGAGGAGATATTCCGAATGAAGATAGAACAGTTACTCACTGTAACAGTAGATCTTTGAGAGAATCTCCTCCATTTGACCAGAGCACATCCACCCTCCTTCCCCTTTTTGAGGAATCAGTGGGCACATTTGTCCACTGCCTTGTCTGGAGGTGTCCATAAGTGCCTTTTGTATACATCATTTATAGTCCCAAGCCTTTGCTTGTGTGTCTGGTACTGGTTTGGTCTCCTTGTTCCTCATGTTAAGAGGACCTCAGAGTTTATCTCTGGCAGGGAACAGAGAAGCAGTGGAGCCTCCACGATTATATAGGTGCCAATTGTGAATTCCTCACAGCTAGCAAAAGTTTCTGAGTGGTTCTTACACTGATGGCTTACAGTTAAAAGGTGTGGCTCAGTGGAGGACATTCTCTTGATGATCTACTGTTATGGTGAGTAACTGTTCTTTCTACTACTAGTATTCAGTTCACATCCACACAACCTACTCAACCTCCACTGGTAAGGCCTGCTTTCAATACCTGTTTCCACTGTGCAGAGCTGAGAGCAATGAGGTGAAGCTAGAGGACCACATGATTGGGTGGTAGGAGGATTCAAGCTTGAAGACTGTTTCCACTGACTCAGCATGCCTAGTGGGTTGCTGCCTAAGTGGGCACGTAAAAAGAAGTATTAGTTCTTTGACTACTACTAAGTACTATCACAAACTCACTCCACAGGTCAGGCCCACTGCTCCCACAGTGCCAACCTCAGAGCACAATAGTGTGAACAGGTAACATACAGGGTAACCTTCCTGTCTGCTTTTGGGTCCGAATCACCTTTAGCCTCAAGTTCTGGGGGGATTCAAACTGTGAACCATATGCTAGTATATCCAAATGTACAGGCTCAGATAATGTTCTCTTTAGGGGGATGCACTATATCTTCTGCCTAAGGGCACCTAACCAGGTATCCAAAATGAACCCATAAAACTCTACAAGAGATCTTGGGTATATTCTTACCTTTTACCAAGCTTAGTAACACCATCAAGCCCTTGAACAGTTGTCAGACTTAATATCCATTCAGCAATAACATGCAAAAAAATGACTGAGGAGACCGAGGCAGTATCTTAAAGAAAATGTTTACTAAAAATGGATAAAAACAGTAAGATAAAACACAGAACAAATAGCAAACAGCATCACAATCGCATAAAAGAAAAAAAAGGAAAACTACAGAACAAAACTCCTACCACAATACATTTAGATCTTTTATATCACCCTTGTTATTCGCAGTGCACATGCTGCCCCTCGGAGACATTATAAGACGATATGGGCTGAGGTTTCACTGCTATGCAGATGATACCCAGCTATACTTGTCTTTTGCACCTGACCAGGATGGAGCACTCTCGGTGTTTAATAACCGTCTGGAAGAAATCCAAGGGTGGATGGATTCTAGTTGGTTAAAGTTGAACTCAGAGAAGACGGAGGTGTTAGTGGTGGATCCGGGTGGTCAGATAGCGAGGTCGCGTGATGGCACACCCTCTGGAATTTTTCTTGCCATTGAGTCACTTTCGACCTCTGAACAGGTGCGCAACCTTGGGATTGTCCTAGACGATAGGCTGATCCTTCAATCTCAAGTGTCGGCCGTTGTCAGGACTTCCTTTTACCATCTTAGGAATATTGCCAGGGTGTGTCACCTTGTTCCGTCTGACTCCTTACCAACGTTGGTCCACGCTTCTGTGTCCTCGCGTTTGGACTACTGCAAAGCCCTTTACTTTGGGCTTTCTAGGGTTGAAATCCATTGTCTTCAGCTGGTGCAGAACGCTGCAGCCCGGGTTTTGACTGGGACAAGGAGATCCAGTCACATTACCCCGGTGCTGCACGAACTCCACTGGCTTCCTATACGGTGGCGAATCACCTTTAAAGTCATTTTATTGACTTTCAAAGCCCTTCATGATCAGCGTCTGACCTATCTGAAAGAACTTCTGGTGCCTTATTGCCCCGGCCAATCACTCTACTCGGCTGACGAGGGGTTGTTAGAGATTCCAAGAGTGAATTTAAAATCTTCTGGTTGTAGAGCATTTTCTTATGCCGCACCCACTCTTTGGAATTCTCTACCACGCCGGTTAAGGGAGTGCACCTCCATGGAGGTATTTAAGAAAGATTTAAAAACCTACTTATGGGATTTGGCCTATCTGGATGATTAATGGAACTTATTTGTAAATATTTGTTGATAGTATGGATGATCGCATGGTTTGTTTTAACTAAGGGATGTTTTAATGGATTTATTTTTATATGTTTTAAATTGATATTGCATATTGTGTTATGATGTAAAGCGCCTTGATATTTCTGAAAGGCACTTTAAAAATAAAGTTATTATTATTATTATATCTAATGTATTACCTCTGTAAGTGCCTTTAAATTAGAGAGATCTGTGTTTCTTAAGAGCCCAAAAAGATATGTTCTATTTCAGATACATTTTCAGCTCTTTTTCCACACTCATTTGATGAGTCATCTAGCTCCTCCTTTTAGAATATAAAATGACAAACATGATTTCCTACCAGGAGGTATGTTAAATAATGTGACATCAGAAGAAAAAAACAAACATTTCCTATATATAACTCCTTAATTAACCATTTTTCCTTTGAACTTAGCAATCCCAGCATTTGTTATTTAGGTGTTAAACTTGATAGGAACAGCCACATTGCCCTTTCTTTCCTGACATCAGAACCTTTAGATTTTGTTTCCACTTCAAAAGCCTGAGCATGTCATAAAAGGTAATAAAATGCTCACTGGAAGGAAGGTAGTTAATTAACTGGTCCCCCTGGTCAGTTTTAATTACTTTATGTGGTTTCAGCTGCTGACCTTGTAATTCAAAGGCCCAAATCTCTCACAGACTGACATTTCATACACTGACCATTTATTTATAATACCAATATCATACAATGATCTTAACCATCTGGTCAAGTGTCACAATCCTCCCCACCTGTACTGAATTGGGGGGCTCTAGCACCTGCATGGGATGAGCTCCCTAAGTCAGTTCACTCCTCATATAGACATGAAGCCATCTGCGTTCTGATTGGTTGCTTCTGCCCTATGTAAGATCATCATGTCATACCCTTGCAAGGCAAGACTCCATCTTAATGGTATACCATTAGTTGTTCCCATTTGTGTCAGCCAAACCAGGGGGTTGTGGTCAGTCTGTACCTCAAAATGCTGCCCGTATAAGTATGGCTCTAATTTCGTTAGGGCCCACACCAAGGCAAGACACTCTTTTTCCACAGTAGAGTATGCCTGCTCCCTGGGAAGTAACTTTTTTACTCAGGTGCACTATGAGTGATCTTTCACTTGGTTGGATGTCTGGCTCAGCACTGCCCCAATACCCACATCTGAGGTGTCATTCTGGACTATAAAGGGTCTGCGATAGTCAGGATTTGTCAATACAGGAGCACTGCACAGTGCCTCCATCAGTCTGGTAAAGGCTTTTTCACAGGCTGGTTCCCAGGTAATTTTCTTAGGCATCCTTTTCTTTTCCAGGTCAGATAGGGGAGCAGCCAGGGCACTGTAATTGGGTACAAATTTCATACAGTACCCTGCTGTCCCTAGAAAACTCCTGACCTGCTTCTGCATTTTGGGTCTGGGCCATGCCTTGATCACCTCTATTTTTACTTGGTTAGGACGGAGCTATCCCCGGCCTACAACATGCCTGAGGTATGCCACTTTGGCCATTGCCACCAGGCACTTCTCAGCTTTGACGGTGAGCCCAGCCCTCTGTATCCTGTCCAGCACTTCCCTAAAGTGGGACAGGTGTTCCTCCCAGCTGGCACTAAAGATGGCAATGTCATCCAAGTATGCCATGGTGTACTCCTCAGCACCATTTAACACCTGGCTCACCAACCTCTGGAAAGTGGTCAGGGTGTTCTTCATTCCAAAAGGCACTACTTTAAATTCAGATAACCCTATCAGAGTGATGAAGGCCGACCTCTCCCTAGCTCTGTCAGTTAACTCTACCTGCCAATACTCCTTTGTCAGGTCAATAGTCGTAAGGTAAATCGTCCCTCCCAACTTGTCCAGGAGTTCGTCCGTCCATGGCATCGGATGGGAGTCTGACTTCATGACTGCATTCAGTCCACGATAGTCCACACAGAAATAAGTAGAGCCATCTGGCTTGGGCACAAGGACTATGGGTGAGGCCCAGGGCTGTGGGATCTCTGGATTACCCCTAAATCCAGCATTTCCTCCACCTCCCTTCTAATGTTCTTTTGGACAGCCTCTGGCACACGATATGCTGTCTGCCGTATGGGTGTCTGTGTCCCTGTCTCCACATCATGCATTGCTAAAGGGGTTAGTCCAGGCTTGGTGCTAAACAATGGGGCAAAGTCTGCTAAAACCTCCCTTACTCCCTGAATCTGGTCTGGGGCCAGCTGGGGTGACAATTTAACTGCCTCCACAGAGGACTCCCACTTGCTTTCTTTCAGCAAGTCCAGAAGGGGGTCTCCTTCATCCATCCCCTCCCCAAGACTACACACTGCAAACACCATGTCAGCCCTAGTAGGATATGGCTTCATCATGTTGACATGATACATTCTTTCTGTATGTCTTCTGTCAGGTAACTCTACGATATAGTTCATGTCATTTACCTTTCTAGCTACTTTGTACGGTCCTGCCCACTCAGCCTGCAGCTTGTCTTTCCAGACTGGGATAAGGACTATAACTTCCTGACCCACCATGTGCGAGCAAGCTTTGGCTCTGCGGTCATACCACACTTTTTGTTTCAGTTGGGCAGCTGCCAGGTTGCACTGTGCTGTCTCCATAAGCTCCTTCAGCCTTTTCCTAAACCTAAGGATGCAATCCACTGTGGGAGTTCCCTGGGTGGTGTGCCTGCCTTCCCAGTCCTCCCAGATCAAGTCTAGGGGCCCACGTACCCGGCGTCCATATAAGAGCTCAAAGGGGGAAAACCCTGTTGACTCTTGGGGCACCTCCCTGTATGCGAACAACAGGTGGGGAAGGTATTTTTGTTTTCTTCAATTGTTTAACCAGAAGTGGCACACTAATACGAACATACAAAATTTGCCAGCAGATAGAGGGCTAGAGGCCTATCAAGACTGCTCGAATGTGCAGCTAGCAGACCTTATTCTACACCTGCCCCTCCCTTCCACCCTTCCCCTGCATTGACCCCCACCTTGTCCTGTCCCATCCCCTTTTGAAGCAGTCCACTGCTCTACTGGATACCACTTCAGCAGGTAATGCATTCCACCCAGCTACCACCCTCTCTGTAAAAAAGTGTCTCCTCATCTCCCTCCTGAACCTTCCTCCCTCCAGTCTCATATCATGGCCCCTGGTGTCCTCCCCCCCTCCCTTACTTTGAACAGCCCCTCTGTACCTGTCTTGTTTATTCCTTTCATGTACTTAAAGGTTTCAATCATGTCCCCCTGTCCCTCCTCTCCTCCAGCGAGTACATGTTCAACTCACTCAGTCTCCTCTCGTATGATAAGTCCCCCAGCCCCTTGATCATCTTTGTCACCCTGTGCTGCACCCCATCCAGTAACTTAATGTCCCTTCTCAGATACAGGCGCCAGTACTGTACGCAGTACTCCAGATGCGGTCTAACTAATGATCTATACAGTGGCAGAATCACCTCCTCCCTCCTCAAGGATATACCCCTTGCAATGCAACCCAGCATTTTGTTGGCCTTTACAGCTGCCTTCCTACATTGTGCCGAGTTGTTCATTGACCCTGTAATGAGCACCCCCAGATCCTTCTCCTCCTCTGTCTGGGCTAGCTGCACTTCCCCCAGCTGGTAACTCCTCCTTGGGTTCTTCACCCCAAAATGTAGCACCTTGCACTTTTTGGCATTAAACCCCAGTTGCCAGGTGTCTGACCAGGTTTCAAGCTTTGCCAGATCATCATGCAACCCCTGCCATCCTCCTAGTTCATCCACCACTGCTCCCATCTTAGTATCATCAGCAAACAGACTGATCTTGCTCTTGATGTCCAATGATATTTCTGCAATGAATATCCCAAACAACACTGGTCTCAACACCGAGCCCTGTGGGACACCGCTTGTCACTGTCCTTGGGTGTGAGAGCTTCCCACCCACCCTCTGTTGCCTTCCCTGAAGCCAGTTTCCTACCCATCTCACCAGCTCTGTACCTGGCCCTGTGCCTTCTAACTTACTTCCCAGCCTCCCATGCAGCACTGAGTCTAATGCTTTACTGAAGTCCAGATACAGGACATCCACTGCATGGCCCCTGTCCATTTGCCTAGTTACCCAGTCATAGAACTCCACCAGGTTGGTTTGGCAGGATCTGCCACGTATGAAGCCATGCTATCTGCTGTCCTGTAGTCCTTTGGGCTCTAGGAGGGCCACCAGCCTCTCCTTCAGGATAGTCTCCATCAGGTTATCCATGTTGGACGTAGGGTTCACCGGTCTGTAGTTCCCCCAGTTCATCCTTGGGGCCACTCTTGTGGAGGGACACCACAAGAGCCATCTTCCAATCCTGAGGTACACACCCTGAGTGCAGTGAGGCATTAAATAGGTCTGCCACAGGTCCCTCAAGGACATCTGCCAGCTCCTTCTGGGCCTGGAGCCTTGTCCACCCTCAGTGCCTTCAAACCCTCCCGAACTCTGCCTCCATGATTTCCCCATCTGTCACCTCCCCCGTTTCTGCCATTCCTCCCCCCTTGGGTATCACCCCTCTCTTCTTCTTAGTAAATACTGAGCAGGAAAAGCGCTTCTGCCTTATCGCACCTGCTTCCACCCAACCCCTCTCCTTCCTAATCCTTACTATGTGGTCCTTACAGCTCCTTTTCTCCCTAATGTACCTAAAGAAGTGCTTCTCACCCTTCTTAATGCCTTGTGCCAGCCTGAGCTCCGTAGATGCCTTGGCTCCCCTTACTGCTCATGTCACCTCCTTTGATTCTGTCAGGTACTCCTCCCTGTCCTCTCCCCTCCCTGTTTTCTTGTACCTCCTAAATGCAGCTCTTTTCTTCCTTACATTTTCCATGACGTCCTTGCTCAACCAGCTTGATTTCTTAGCCCTAGCCTTCTTGCTCTGGGCCTTGCAGCAGGTTTTGATTGCCTCCACTATCCCCAGCTTTATGAGCTCCCACCTCTGATTAGTGCCCATACTCGGTTGAATTCTAGCTAGGTACCCTTTTACCACATTCTCCATCCTCCCAAAGTCATCCCTCCTGAAGTCCAGCACTCTTGTGCCAGGTTCCACTCCTTCCTTGTCCATATCCAGTGTGAGCCATACTGAGTGGTGGTCACTCCCTGACAGCGGTTCTTCCACTATACGTTCTCTCACAAACTCCCCATTTGCCAGCACAAGGTCAAGGGTATTCCCTAACCTGGTTGGTTCACTGACCATTTGCTGCAGGAAGCTGTCCTGGAAGGCATCCAGCAGTACCTGCTCCCTTCTATTCCTGGTTGTTGGGGTACTCTGGTCCACTCCTGGCATGTTGAAGCCCCCCACAATCACCACACTACCCTTCTTGCAGGTCCTCCTGATCTGTCCCGCTAGTTCCCTGTCTGACTCCTCTGTCTGAGAGGGCGGCCTGTACACCACTCCCATTCTGAGAATCCAATTCTTTGAATCCTGGATTTGCATCCTCCCTTACACACTTCAGTCCTTCCTTCACATGTAGTGCCACCCCCTCCTTTCTCAATCACCCTGTCCCTATGAAATAACCCATACCCTGGTACAGACAGGTCCCAGTCATTGTATTGAGTGGCCCATGTTTCTGTGATAGCTGCAATGTCCACCTCTTCCTCTGCCATGAGCACCTGTAACTCTGCAGTTTTCCTCCCAAGGCTCCTAACATTAAGAGTAACCCACCTTCCACCCATCCCTTCCCCTCCCATACTGCCCTCCTTTACTAACATCACCGATAGTACTTGCCATTTGTCTTTTGTCACTGTTCTGGGGGGTAAGCTCATATGGTTTCCCAGCATGTAGTCTCTGCATGTCTCTTGCCCACTTGCCACCCCCCACTCCTAGTTTAAATTCCCAGTTTCGTCTGTGTACTGCTCCATCCTCTGTTTCAGCACTTTCTTTCCCTCCTCACTCAAGTGTAATCTGTCCTTAGCATAGAGACTACTGTTCTCCCAGGTCCCTCCCCACCCTCCCAACAGCCCATACCCTTTAGCATGACACCAGGTTCTTAGCCATCTGTTAAATTCCTGTATTCTCAGCTTTCTTGTTGTACTTGCCTTGGGCACTGGAAGTAGCTCTGAAAAAGTTACTGATCTTCCTGCCCCCTCACATAATTGTCCTAGTTCCTCAAACCTCATCTGGACTATATCCACTGTCTTGTCAGCCAAGTCATTTGTCCCAAGATGTATAATTAAATGAGGCTTGTCCCTACCCCTTCTAGCATATTTCAGAACAGACTATACCACCCTTTCCACTGTCATTCCTGGCATGGCCTCCACCCAAATGTGACTATGCCTCTCCCCCTTGCTACCCCACCTGACTCCTCTTAGTATTGAGTCCCCCAGCACTAAGATTCCAGCCCTCTTACTCCCTGCTTGTTTCCATTCATCTCCATCTCGCTTTCTCAGCTCCTCTTTTTCCTCCTGCACATTATTTCCCCTCGTTTGCCAGTGTTGCAATTCTCCCAGCAGAACTTCCCCCTGCTTCGGTTTGGTCGAGGCATTTATCAGTTACTCCTCCAATTGCATCACCTCCCTTCTCCTCCTCCTCCTCTAGCAGTGCAAAACTATTTTCTGAAGACCCTTCACAAATGCCCGCTTCCTCTCTCTTCTTAGTAACCTGTTCCCTGCTTTCTACTCCATGACTGCTGCCACTTTTTCTCCTCCCCTCACAAGTCTCTGTCTCCTCCTTCCATTTGTCATTTGTCTCCTGACCTGGTTTCCCCAGCAATCATTCTTCTTGGCCTGGGCCCCTTTGTCTCCACTTCCCTTCTTCTGACCCTCTCCTCACCACTGTTTGCTCAAATTGCCCTTCCTCATCTCCCCTCCTCCCTCCCTCCAGTACAGGGCTAAACCCACCTCCAGTCTGCCTTGCCGGTCTTAGTTCCTTCTGCAGACCCTCAAACTCTTTTCTAAGTTTCTCTATGTGGTTGCACACTAAACATCCCCCCACCCTCCAGGCAATTTTTAGAAAGATTGGTGACCCGCAGTTGCAGCATACCACCCTACCCATTGCTCTCGTTGAGCACCAGTGACCCCCCATCCTTCCAGATGAAGGATACTAGACACTCCCCCAAGTCTCCCCTCTTCCCCTCTATCAGTGCAAAACATTCTTCTTTTCTTAATTTCCCTTATCCCCTTTGTCATACACATCTAGATAGATTAAGCAGCTGCTTTTTATATTCCTATCCTTCCTGTCCACACCCAAAAAGAGACTTTAAGTAACTATTGCACAGCCTTCTTCAAACCCCTACTTCTCCTTTCCACAATGCAAATAGCAGTGCAAAGAAGTAACAATGAAAGCTCCTTGTTTTGCAGTTACTTCCCTTCCACTGAGAAAGCAGTCACCTCTTCACTCGCTGCTGTTCCTTTCCTGAATGTCTGCTTTTGCTATGACAGGTACATGTCCTTTGCCCATTTGGGGAAGTGATGTCAGAACCCCTGGCATAAAGGAAATCACAGACCTGGGGTGGGTGGGGTGAGGGGCTGGGAGGGTGGGACCAGCCCGTGCCTTCCAGAAACAATCAGGTAACTAAGGCCCCTGGCCAGACCATTAGCACCCTTCCTCCACTATGCACTAAACTTTGCAGCTAGTGAAGCCAACAAAAAGCAATCCCAATTCCACTCAAAGCACAAAAAATAGGTTTGCTACCAAAAGAAACAGGTCTCCAATTCAAACAGCCTCATCAACAACACATGAAAATAGGCTTGAAATGAGAAGGTAGTCTCCAATTCAAAGAAACAGCCGAAGCTTGTTTGCAGGTGTGACCTGGGAACACAGGGAAGTTAAGTGACTTGCTCAGGGTCACACAGTATGCAAGTGGGGGCTATGGGATTCAAATCCAGGTCTCCAGATTTGCAGCTCAGAGCCTTAAACCACTGTGCTATACTAACATACTAAAATGCCAGCAGAATAGGCCTAATGGTCTTTCACGTCTGCTCGTTTGGTCAGCCCCACCCTGGGAGTTGACCTTGCTGCACCCCTCACCTTCTCTGGCTTCTCCCTTCTCAGTTCTGGATATTCTTGCTGCATTGGATTTTGCTTCCAGAGCCCTTCCCCTGTACCTGTCCCACCCCCTCTTGAACCCCTCCATCATCTCTGCCTCCACCAGCCCCCTAGGTAGTGCATTCCATGGCTGCACCACCCTCTCAGTGAAGTAGTGCATCCTCCTTTCTCCCCTGAATCTTCCCCCCTCCAGCTTCCACCCATGCCCTCTAGTGGCCCCCTCCTCCTTCCTTTGAAGCACCCTGACTGCTCCTCCCCTGTTTGCTCTTTTAAAATACCTGAAGACCTCTATCATGTCGCCCCAGTCCCTTCTCCCTTCCAATGTGTACATATTTAGCTCTTCGAGACTCTCCTCATAGGTCCTGTCCCCCAAGCCCCAAATCATTTTGTTTGTCCTCCTCTGGACCCTCTCCAGGAGTTTAATGTCCCTCTTTAAGTGTGGTCTCCAAAACTGCACACAGTACTCAAGGTGCGGCCTCACCAAGCAGTTATACAGAGGGAGTATCTCTTCCCTCCTTCTGGAGGTGATCCCCCTAACGATGCATCCCAGCATCCTGTTGGCCTTGGCTGCTGCCCTCCTACAAGTCTCCGAGTTGTTCATCTTGACATCCACCACCATCCCCAGGTCCCTCTCAGCCATCGAGACTTGTAGCATTTCACCCCCAAGGGTGTACACTTGGCCCGGGTTTCTGGCCCCCAGATGCAGTACCTTTCATTTCCCTGCATTGAACCTCAGCTTCCACTTTCTATACCATCTTTCCAGAGCCTCCAGGTCCCCCTGTAGGGCCACCCTTCCCTGCCTTCCTATCTCCCTATCTCCCAGTCCCTCCCATGCTGTTCAGCAAACGGTTGAAGCATTGACTTCAGGGTACCGTTAAATCTTTCCACAAGCCCATTGGCTTGCAGGTGATAAGGTGTTCTGCATCTCTGCACCACCCCACACTTCTCCCACAAACATTTCATCAGGTCCAACATGAAGGAACCCCCTCAATCGGTGATAACCTCCTGTAGAAACCCAACACAGGAGAAAAACCCTAATAAGGCATCTGCCACTATGTCCTCAGTGAGGATAGGGTGACTGCCTCTGGATACTGGGTGGTATAATCCACCGCAGTCAGGATGAACCTCTTCCTGAAGAAGCTGGGGGTATTAAAAGGTCCCACAATGTCCATCCCCACCCTCTGGAATGGCTCCTCCACTATAGGCAGTGGAATTAGGGTGGCTTGGGTTTTCTTTCCCACCTTTCTATTTCTTGGCACCAGTGACAAGACTTGCATTACTCCTTCACCTGCTGGGTGAAGTTGGGCCAATAGAAATTCTGGGCCAGTTGCTACATAGTGCATGTGATTCCCAGGTGACCAGACATGGGAATATCATGTGTAATCTTGAGCAACTGCTCATGGTATCCCTGAGGAATGACAAGCTGCCTGCCTGTCACTCCTTCCTCTGTCTTTACAGCCTGAGTATACATCAGCCCATTTTCCCAATAAACCTTGTGTTTACTGTCACCTCCCTGTGCTCAGTCAGTCTGCCCAAGCCCTCAGCTTCTCTAGACTAGGGTCACTTTTCTGAGCAGCTGCAAACTCCTTGCACATTCCCAAAGCATGGACAGGTCCCCTTCAGAATCTAAACTAGGGTTCCTAGCACTAACATCAGAACACTCAGGATCATTGCCATCCCTAACCCTCTGGCAATGGGTCACCTCTCCTTCCTTGGAGTAACCCTCCATAGCTGTTTGGTTAACTTCTACTGGGGAAATCTCTACCCCCCCTTTCATTAGTCTCCATAGCAGGAGACACAGGCTGGGGAACCAGCCTCTCAGTGGATTCCACAGTGGCTTCTATGGGGTTCATGGAACTATCATTTTCCTTTGCCACTTGGCTATGGGTAACTGCATACACCATCCCCCATTTGAGATTGTTGCCAAGGATGATGTCAACTGCTAAAGTTTTGGCTACAGCCACCTGTTACACAGTTCTCCCTGTTTCACCCCAGTCTAGGAGAACACTAGCTAGTGGCAATGTTTTCTCCTCCCCAGTGAACCCTTGTACAGTTACAGATTTATTGGGTATAAGCTGACCATGCTCTACCAGATCCCCTTTTACCAATGTCAGGGATGCCCCTGTGTCTCTACACCATTCACAGTGACTGGGTGCATGTGTTCCCTCATGTTCACAGGCATGCTTCCACGGACACACAAACAACCCACTTCTTTCCTAGCACCAGCCTACATATTGCTCATCCTTTTGGGACACTGTCTGGCAATATGCCCAGTTTCTTTACAAACCCAACATTCATTTCTTTTCTCAGAAAAATCTCTTCTTTGAAACCTGGGGCTAACTGGTTTCGGTGGAGGCAGTGAGGGTTTTAGCTGCCCCGAAGATGTGCTTTTCCCTTTCTGCACTGCCACACCCACCATTCGCTCTCAGAGCAGGTCTGCTCTTGGCATAGTGGTCCGAGAGTTCAGCAGCCTCTTGCACTGTTTTGGGATCTCAATCCTCCAGCCAGGTTTTCTGCTTTGCTGGTCATGTCCCAAAAAACTGCTCTAACATTATAGCATTTTCAATTTTATTTACAGAATTTGCTGCAATTCCTTCCCACCAACATTTTAAACATTGACGTCGTTTCATGGCTAGCTCCTCATAGCTCATGTCAGGGCTTCTCCTGAGCTTACGGAATTTAGCTCTGTATGCTTCTGCAGTTAAATCATATATTTTTAACAGTGCAGCTTTAAATTTGCTGTAATCATTACTGTCCTCATTGTCCATTTGACCCAGTCCATCCCGAGCTTTCCCAGTAAGTCGCAGGGATAGCTGAAAGCTCCAGGACCCTCTAGGAATTTTTTCCTGAATACAGACTTTTTCAAAGGAATTTAAAAAGGCATCCATATCCTCCCCCTCTTTAAATTCAGCTATCAATTTGGAATTTAATTTGTAACCTAGTCCTGTAGTTCCACTTAAACCCAAGCTACTTATCTGCTCTGGTGCTGGTGGTTAGAGTCATAGCTTTTCCAGTTCATGTTACCTCTAGCGCTGACGCTCTTCGTAGCCTGCTTCTCGCTGTTCACGCTCCCTCTCCTCCTCTGTGACTCATTTCTCTCGCTCCATGTCTCGCTGTTCTCGCTCACTCTTCCCCTCTGCAGCTCGTTTCTCTTGGTCCGCTTCTTGACGTTCTCGCTCAGCCTCCCTCTGGAACTCCAGCTCCATTCTGTGGCACTTAATCTGCAATCTGATTGCTTCTGGTTCCAGAATGCTGGTGACCTTCCCCTGCTGCTGTGGCTCTTGGCTTGCATTGGCCCTGCTGTCCTCCTCACCAGATCTGTAATCTGCACTGGCCGCTGGTGCCTCCATGCCCAAGGTTCGTTCCTTTACAGTCATGGACTATGACTCAACACTCTGGGCATCAGCTCCCATCAGAGCATCCATGAGGTTCTACTTGTTGGCTCTCCCCTCGTGTGGGACTCCTCTCTCCTCTGCCCCTGCACAACTGCTTCAGGTAGACTGCAGTGTGCTCTCTGTAGTTGGAAGCCATCTTCTTCCCCAACTATGGCTTCTCTAACTTGCACTTTAGAAAAAAAAAAACAGGTAGGAACTTTAACTGTAAGCAAAATGATATAGTTCTGTTTCTTAAAAAAAAAAAATCACTGCTTTATTTTGCAAGTGAGCTGTACAGTATCAAGCTGACACACTGAACTGTTAAAGCTTGTGTTCCCAGAATTTTAAATCGCATCGTTGCCAACCAAATCTGTCACAAATGCACTCCGCAGGTCAGACCCTCTGCTCCCACAGTGCCAATCTCAGAGTGCAATAGTGTGAACAGGTAACAGACAGGGTAACCCTCCTGTCTTTTTTTGGGTCCAAATCACCTTTAGCCTCAAGTTCTGTGGGGATTCAAACTGTGAACCTTATGCTAGCATACCCAAATGTACAGGCTCAGATACCACAGGAATGGCTAGTCATGTCCCAGCTCACCCCCTACCTAGAAGCCTCCTCCTTTTTTACCCCATTCCAATTAGGATTCTGTAAATCCCACTCCACCACCACCTCCCTGCTACGTGTCACTGGTGACATTCTCATGGGCATGGACAAAGGACACGTCACCTCGGCCATCTTCATAGACCTAGCAAAGGCTTTTGATACCATCTCTCATTCACTACTCCTCTCAAAACTCTCCAGTGCAGGGATCTCTGAGTCAGCCATTGGTTGGTTCCACGACTATCTAGCGGACAGGAAACAAAAAGTCAAACTGGCCTCTCACACCTCAAACCCCCTGCCAGTCACTACCGGTGTCCCACAAGGATCTGTCCTAGGTCCACTACTTTTTTCCATTTTTTTAAACGACCTCCCATCAGCATGTTCCCACTCATCTATCCAAATGTATGCAGACGACACTGTCCTGTATGCCTCCAGTCCCACCGCGCAAAGCATAGCAACCCTACTCCAGGAGGATTTCTATGCTATCCAGTGCTGGCTGAGGACAAACCAGCTATTCCTAAACCCAAAAAAAAACAGTATCACAAACATTCGGATCCCAACAAAGACTCTCACGCCAAACCCCTTGCCTCCCTTTCAAAACCTCGGACGGGAACCCCCGGACAATTGTACTTCCTTCAGATATCTAGGTGTCTGGCTAGACCAGCACCTAGATTTTACTGTTCATATCAACTCACTACGCCAGAGACTACTCCCCAAACTAGGTGCTCTATTCCGCAACAAAAAATGCCTCCCTACACAAACTAGGCATGCCATTGTCCAACAAATGATTCTCCCTGTTTTCGACTGCAGCGACATAGTCTACTCCATTGCCCCCGCGCCCGCTCTGGCCAGCCTAGACACCTTGTTCCACTCTTTCTGCCGGTTCATTCTAGACTGCCCGCAATCCACTCACCATTGCAACCTATACAGTTCTACTACCCTGCTGTCCCTCCATGATCATAGACAAATAAACTGCGCTAGGTTGGCTGCCAAATTCCGGTCCCACTCCCTCCCCCCTTATCTGGCCTCTACTCTCTCCCAACAATCCCCTCCTACATACTCCCTCAGGAATATGGACCCCAGACTGCTGCACATCCTGTTTATGCATACTACCAAAGGCCAGGCCGCCTTTAGTTACTGAATCCCACAGATTTGAATGCACTGCCAGCCTCCATAAGACATTCACAGAACACCTACCAATGCAACCCTCTACTTAGAATCCACTTCGCTTCCAGCTGCTCCTGTTATGGCTAACTTCTCAAATGATTATGCTTGTTATACTACAAGAGTATATGTAATGAATATTGACCTTCTCGCTCTGTACAATGGATATATGAACCCCTGTCTGTTTTCTCTAAATCAAATGTTTATAGGAAAGCCTTGGCTTCCCAAAATGTTCTGCTATTGTATATATTCCATGTATTGTTATTGGGTCTCGTCCCCCAGGTCACATCTGGAATCGAGCTGTTAGTTCAGTATGCTTTCCTGGTAAATCTCGTAAATAAATAAATAAAATAAATAAATACATATTCTCTTCGGGGGAATGCAATATATCTTCCGCCTAAGGGCACCTAACCAGGTATCCAAAATGAACCCTTAAAACTCTATAAGAGACCTTAAATATATTCCTACCTTTTACCAAGTTTAGTAATACCATCAAGCCCTTGAACAGTTGTCAGACTTAATATCCGTTCAGCAATAACATGCAAAAATATGACTGAGGAGACCCAGGCAGTATCTTAAAGAAAATGTGTACTAAAAATAGTAAGATAAAATACAGAACAAATATCAAAGAGCATCACAATCACGTAATAGAAAAAAAGGAAAACTACAGAACAAAACTCCTACCACAATACATTTAGATCTTTTCTATCTAATGTATTACCTCAATAAGTGCCTTTAAATTAGAGAGATCTTTGTTTCTTAAGAGCTGAAAAAGATATGTTCCATTTCAGATACACTGATACATTTTCAACTCTACTTCCACACCCATTTGATGAGTCATCTAGCTCCTCCTTTTAGAATATAAAATTACAAATGTGATTTCCTACCAGGAGGTATGTTAAATAATGTGACATCAGAAGAAAAAAGACATTTCCTATATATAACTCCTTAATTAACCATTTTTCCTTTGAACTTAGCAATCCTAGCATTTGTCATTTAGGTGTTAAACTTGATAGGAACAGCCACATTGCCCTTTCTTTCCTGACATCATAACCTTTAGATTTTGTTTCCACTTCAAAAGCCTGAGCATGTCATAAAATGTAATAGAATGCACACTGAAAGGAAGGTAGTTAATTAACTGGTCCCTCTGGTCAGTTTTAATTGCATCCTGTGGTTTCAGCTGCTGACCTTGTAATTCAAAGGCCCAAATCTCTCACAGACTGACATTTCATACACTGACCATTTATTTACAATACCAATATCATACAATAATCATAACCAGCTGGTCAAGCATCACATAGCAGATCTCCCCCCCCCCAAAAAAAAATGAGCCACCCCCAAAAATGAGACACCACTTATAAATTAAATAGCATGCATGTACACCTAGACTGACATTACTTTTAAAGATTGCAGTGAAGCAGAAATCCAGTTCAAGTAATAGAAAATTTCCTATTATAGAACTCTGTGTCTCCAGATCAGTCTGAGGTTAATCTCTGTGCTGTTTTCTTTTTCCCACCAGGTTCCAAGGCCAGCAGGGGTAAAGAAGGGCTGGCAAAGGGTGTTTGCAGTGCTCAGTGACTTTAAGCTTTTTGTGTATGATATGGGAGAGGGCAAGAGCTCCCATCCTAGTGTGTCTGTCACCCAAGTTATTGACATGAGGTATGTGTGTAACATTGCTGATGAATATCCTAGCCTACTCTTAGGGGACTCTAGACCAAAGTTGTGCATGTCATCAGTAGTTGACATATTGCCGGGTAGGAGGCTCAGTAGTAGCACAAATGCCTGCCATGCCAGTGACCGGGGTTCAAGTACAGACTGGTCATCAAGGGATTGGCTGGGGAGGGAAGGAGGGAGGATTGAGTGTCTGAAGGACTGCTTTCCTACCACAGGATAGGAGGATCTATCCTGCTTGGTGACTGCCACCTGGTGGAGGCCAAGTGGTACACAGCGGAGAGTCTCCATGCATGGGTATTTGAGCAACTTGGGTGTATGTGCTTGCGGAGGAGTGCACATGCACTTGTGGCATTGCACCAGGTGGCTCTAAGGGAGAAGGGGTAGAAAATGGAGGCTGGAAAAATCCTGCTAGCAGGATGATGATCCAGCCCGCTGCAGTCCCTGCACCACCAACGAGTGGGCAAGACTTTTATAAATCACTCATGACTCTTGTCAATTAACTCGTGACTCATGATAATTGTTTTTATGATATTTGTGCAATGCTATGATTTGTTGGAATAGCATTCCAAAAGTAAAGAATTGCTTGCTTGCTTGTTCTGCCACTCAAGAGTTATTATGGTCCTGGTCCCTCACACTTGAAAATAAAGTGCATGTTTTAAGTCAGCCCACTGCATATCCCATTTTATACTTGCTAGATAGTGCATGTATAGTTAGGTTTAAGTAGAGATCTCTATGTTAAACCCCAATTTTTGCATCTTTATAATGACAAATTTGTGTGAAATTTGGCATGCATTTTCCAGGTGACAAGTTCTCAAGATGTAAGAATTTTTGTGACTGGTGCTTATCTGGATTCTGAGATATGGCTATGTCATAACTACACAAAAAGAATACATTTTGGGCTGTTTTGGGTCATTTTTTCACTCGTACTCTACCTACAGCCTAGATGGTATGGAATTTTGTTCCAACACTTTCAGGGCTGAAGGGGCTTGGCCAAGGGCATGTATTTTGAAGGTTTCATGAAAAAAATGTTAGTTTCAGAGTTATATGGGTTTTGAAAGTTGGCTTCTGAGCATGATCTGTAATTTTTTATGATAACCCCCTGATATGACCCATAAATGTTACTTTTGCCAACATTTTTACATTTGCATAATTAGAAAATCACATAAAAATAAGTTATTTGAAAAAGCAAACACATGAATCTTTCTAAACAGCACCCATTAAGCAAGATTCTGTAGTTTGGTTTTCCAAATACAAGCCAGAAATACCTTTTTAGGACATTGGCTGTCAGTTTACTGAAATGGCCGAGTTGCATGTCACAAGCTATAGATTTTCCCGTTGCAATTTCATGTTTGTGACTCTAGAGAGCGACACTATAATTTCCATTCACACCAAAAATGGTATTTTGGGGGTGCACTTAAATGTGCACCACAAGAATTCCATTTTTGTGTCTGACATACTTTTACTCATAATTTGGCTGTTTTACAACATTTTAGTCCCCAATTTTGAATATACTGTTTACATGACCCTACCTCATGAACAAGGATGGTGGATATTTTCAAGTACAGGTCGACTGGTGAGCCACAGGTTTTTGTGTTGCACATTCAAGTTACAGTAAAATTTCCCATGCACACCAAAAGTTGAATTTATGTGTGATCCAAAAATTCTATTTTTGGTGTGCATGAAAAATTCTTGTGTCATACTTAAATTTGCCACACAAGAATTCCATTTATATGTCTCACATACTTTTACTCACAACATGGCCAGTTTACAATATTTTAGTCCCAAATGTTGAATATACTGTCCACACAACCCTTGAGTCATGAACAAGGATGGTGGGAATTATCCAAAACAGGTCAAAAGGTGAGTTGTGAATTTTCATGCCGCACATTTAATTGTGGTACTAAAATATTTAGTGGGCATCAAAAATAAAATTCTTGGGTTGTACTTAAATGTGCAACCCAAAACTTCCATTTTGTGGTGCACACAAAACATTACTTTGTCACCTTAAATGTACAACACAAGATTTTACTCTTGTGTCTTACATAATTTTACTCATAACTTGGTCGTTTCACATTATTTTACTCCCCAATTTTAAATAAGATTTTTATGGAGTCATGTGATGCATCCGATGGACTAAGTCATCCTTTTGTACAGCTCCACAACCCGAAGAGAAAAATCATGTTAAATAGTTAAAAATAGACTCAATGTTTTATTTTCACGGACCGGAAAATAAGTGGGAACTATCTCCGGACTCGAAACTCTACAATCAACCACACAAATAGAGATGGACAGCATTCAATCAGTGGACTTAAGCACAGAGAAATCAGTCCCAGCCAGGGCACCCGTCACAAAGAGACAAAAGCAAGAGACAGATCCTGCCTCACCAGCGGGCAACACCAAAACCAAGAGCACCACAGACAAACAGGACTGCTTTTTCACTGAGCTAGCCACAATCAAAATGTCAATTCTCAACCTGACTAGCGACTTTAAAGCACATAAAACAGTGCTAGAAGCTTAGTTCAATCGAGGGCAAGTAAAATAAAGAAAGTGCCACTCTATTAGAATATAGATGCAAAGTGGAAAAATTAGAGAGCAAGATAGAGGACCAGGAGAGCTAGCAATGTAAAAACAACCTTGTTGTAGAGGAAATTCCTGAAAAGGCAGAAGGCACTAATATAAGTGAGCTTCATACAACTCCTACAAGAGGTTGCCGGTCCTCCCAAGATGGGCACAGTTTATCACATAAAATGGGTAAGCTGCTCTTTCTGACCCCAACCATCCCAGTCAGAGAAACCAAGAATTATCACAATCCACTGTCTGAACCTTCAGGAGATGCTCTACATACTAAAGCAGGTGTGGTTGAAAGGAAGCCTAACATGGAAGGGACACAGCATCCACATATTTAGCGATACCACCCCAAAGATTAGGGAAAAACAGCTGGCTTACAGACCACTCAGAAGGGCTCTACACAGGGCAAACATCAGATACAAGATGCTACACCCAGCCAGATTGCTGGTTACCACCACACTTGGACTAAAGGAATATAATGATGCTGAATCTGCTAAAAAAGACCTCCTGTGCATCATCCCAGAGCTATCTATTAGAGAGGGTCAGCGAAAAGCACACATGTAAGACCCACACGGGTGCACCTCAGTAAGACCCATATTATTAAATGAAATTGTGCTGACACCTACTACCTCTCTATATAACACTCTACCTCTGCCCTCAGCTCTACCTACATATACCGACTTGACAATCGTCCGCTTCTGACAAACACGCAGTAACTCAGAAAGAGATTAAAAGTGTCCGCTAGGAGCTAGACACATTTGTTTCTCTCTTGCTATGGCAACAACAACAACAGCGGTGAGGGCATCATACCTTTTCTCCAGGACAGACTTATGTGGGGAGCATTAGGAAAACCAGTTCAAGGGCTATACTTGGCACCATTTGTGCTCTCTACTACAAACCAACTAAAGATGGCCACTGCCACAGAGCCCCTTCTTTTTGTGGCCCTTTGTTCAGCCAGCTCCCAAACTCCCGCCTCAAGACTCTCATAGAATCATAGAAGAGTACAAGTCATAAGCCTGATGGCCATTGGGACTCGACTATTTTATTCTGAGAAGGCTTATTTCCTGTCACCCATGAACACATCCAACGATGCTTTAAAATTGTCAGTTGTTGCACTGGTCACCACCTTATTAGGAAGTTTGTTGCATATGGAAACCACTCTCTGACTGAACCAGTGTCCCCTAATTTTAGTTTTAAAGAACTACCCTTTTTACTGATATTGATGGAATCTACTGCTTCTGGCTGTGTTCATAGTTAAGCCTATAGATTCCCAAAGATCAACATTCTTTACAGCTCTATACAACAGACACAAGTCTCCTCTAAACCTTCTATAATCAAGACTGTAGAATCCTAGCGGTTTCAATATGTTTCAATCTGTCACCATATTTCATGTGCTTCAGTTGACATATATTCTTGGTTGCCTTTCTCTGGAATCTTTCAATCAATTTTATATCACTGACTTTATGTAGGGCCCAAAACTGAACACAATATTTCAAATGTGGTCTCACCAGGGACAAATACTAGGGGAGCACGACATTCATATCCCTACTTTAGATGTTTCTATGAATACAGCCCAACATCCTATTTACTTTACTTTATTGGCTGCTGCTTTACATTGTTCAGATGCAGATAGCTTGTTCATCACCAGCACAACCACGTCCCTGTCCTTCTGTGATATTGGAATCTGCTTTCCATACAGATAGTATATTGCCTATATATTTTTGCTCCCCATGTGCATAATTTTATACTTGTCTAGGTTCAGGGTAAGATTATCTGTTGTCCAGTCCCCCACTTTATTTCCGTCTGCAGCTGTTTAATAGCTGATTCATCATTCGGTATACTTCTGTTTCAATGTGGTCTGCGAATTTGGAGATCCAGCAGTATTGAGACATCTCCAATGGAGACACATAGATGCTAAATAAAGTGGGGCCCAAAACTGAACCTTGTGGTACCCCACCAGTTATTTTGATAGCTGTCCTGCCACATATACTCTCTGCTGCCTTCCTTCAAGCCAAGCCTTAACCTACCTGACTAAATCGATATCCAGTCTAATATCAGTCTTTCTTTTAGCTGGTTTTGTGGTAAGGTGTCAAAGGCTGTTGAGAAGTCTAGATACAGTATATCAACCAGTAAGCCCACATCTAAGGCACTGCTAACAGGATCAAAAAGTGCAGCAAGTTTGTCACATATAAATGACCTGTCTGAAATCCATAATGATTTATGTCCACCAGTCCCATTTCAGCTATATGAGCACATATCAGGTCCTTTATTATACCTTTGATTAACTTATTTGCAATAGATGTTATAGGCTAATTGGTCTAAAATTACCACAATCAGTTTTTGAGCCCTTCTTGTGAATAGGTGTTATAATGGCCTTTTTCCAAGCTTGAATTACTATACCGTCTGACAATAAGCTATTCAAGATGTCAGTTAGGGGGCCTGCCAGGACATCAGCAAGCTGCTTCAGCATGGCAGGATGCAGATTATCAGGTCCCAGTGATTTATGAATGTTTAGGTTCTCCAATCTTGTAAATACTTGTCTCTCTGTGATAACGTGTTTATTGTTGGGTAATCCTATAAATAATTGTTCCCATTGGTCTAGTGACACATCAATCTTGGGTTTGTAAATACTGGCAAAATGTTCATTAGAGGTAGCCGCCATCCCCTTTTACAATGCAGCTATTAACTACGAGAAGCTGGAATACTAAATGCCCATTTCTTGTGTATTTTACTTAGCTGAAAAGGCATTTTTGTTTTCCTTTGAGTTGGTTGCTAATTGGAACTCAGACTTCCTTTTTGCCTCCCTAATAGAAATTTTACATATCTTACTTCGAGAGTGAGCTCCTGCAGCAGGCTATACCTCAAGGACTATGCCATCAGGTACTAGGACTCCACGGCAAACTTCTAGCCAGAAGTACCCAGCTGGAGTCCGCCCCTTGTGTCGGTCCACCCACCGACATCACCCTCTGTATAAAGGAGGTGGTCCCCAGCCCCACCTCAGTTCTTTTCCCACCATCGACCCGTGCGCTTTGGCTCTTCAGGTGCCTCATTGCATCTGTCGACCACCATCTTTAGCCTTCTAGTTTATAAGAACCCATTTTTTCTTCTATAAATTCATTTTTCCAAACCAGTGTACAGTATGTCATCTCCATCTTCATCATCACAGCTACGGAAATCTAAGTGTCGTGCGGGCAGCAGATTCCGACAAAAGACAATCACTCCCAGTGCCTCTTTTACCTGGGGCCTGACCACAATGTGGAAGTCTGCCTGGCCTGTGGTAAATTCAGTCAGTGGACCCACATCCATTGCTACAAGACTCTCCAAGCCTACATTATGGAGCAGCAGCTCACCACCCTTCATCGCCCATTGAAGGCCAGCTCCTCAGCCTCCAGGTCACCGACTACCCATAAGGAGAAGCATTCAGGAGGGAAGCACCAGCACAAGGAGCACAGTAGGTTGGAGTGTCACTCTAAATCACCTCGCTGCAAGGACAAGCCTTCTGGTTCACACTCTAGCAAGAGAGTGGACTCTGCCCCTCTGTCAGGCCTAACTTCCTCCGGCCTGCTGTTGGTGAAGGCTCCTTCCCTTACCCTCTCAGTAGGTGGCAGCTGTTTGGGGAAAGGGCCTTCGGGTCCCTCCCTAAGCCTTAGACCCTTCCAGAAACCATTGGGGCCTAGGGCTGGGACTTCATCCGATAAGGCTTCCTACTCCAGCTCGTCATCACCAGCAGATGACAGGAGCATTCCCGTTCAAGGGAACGCCCCCCACCCCTTGAGACAAGTCAGTAACAGTAGCAAAAACCCTGATGCAGGTCTTTGATGACCAGTCTTCCAACAGACGGAAGGACCAGAGGCAGACGCCACAGGGCAAGGCATCAGGTGACCAGATGTTGGGGACTACTACTTTAACCCAGACGCCCTCCAGTCCACCACCTCAGAATCCGATGCCAGGGCTGCCGCCTTTGATGGATTTTCAGCCTAACAGGTGCCTGTCGACACAGTGACAGATCATACACCCTCTGTTCCAGTACCCGATGACCAGGCGTCAGGGGACCAGACGAGGGGTGACGAGGCGACAGGCCTTAACATAACATTGAGCCCCGATGAACACCTGAGGGAGACACCAGGGCCCAGCAACCCTCCAAAGACTCCTGCAGAATCTAAGGGTACACCACTCACTCAGTTGCCCTTGGTTCCTGTAGCAGATGTAGGACAGCTGTTCACATCCTGGTGGAACATGGTTAAAGGGGATTTGCTAAAGAAAAATAACCCACCACCTCCTCCACCAGCACAGCCTTCCACACCGGTTCCAGACTCTTGGCCATCGTCTCCACTCTTAGCAAGGAGCCCACCGCCACCAGGGTCAGACCCGGAGCATCACAGAAATAGGGGCAGGTGTTGCCACTCTTCGTCCAGGTTGTTTTCCTCAGATGATAGGAGCAGATGCAGGCACAGGCGCAAGCGTTCAAGATCAGCCTCCTCTTCCTCCTCTACAGGCCACCCTTATTCCTTGAACTCCTCTTCCAGGGGTTACTCCCCAGAGCCAGAAGGCCCCCACAATTCACCCAGGTCTCCCCCAGATGACCCAATCGTCATGGATGTAATGCACCACATCCAATTCCTGAACCAATGGGACATGGAAGAATTGGATCCAGAGAGGAAGAGACTCCACACCTTTTTGGGCATGAGTGACCCAAAACCTTTGGTCATCCCCCTCTGGTTCCTCCTTTCCAGGATTTAACCAAGTTGGGTTGGGAGCATCCTTCCTATTTCTCAGCTGACCAAATGCATGACTCCCTGCCAGCCCCCCTCCTCCAGTGGAGGTGATGGGGAGGCAGAAGGGTGTCGGTTCTCCCTCTACCTAGATGGGTGGACCAACATTACAACAGACATTTGGGTTTGGGATATTATAGAAAAAGGTTATATGCTGGAGTTTGCTGAACTCCCCCCAGACAATCCTCCAGCCCCCCCTCTCAGTACTTCTTGACCCACACAGCTCTCATCAAGGAAGAGATTCAGGCTTTGCTCTTAAAATGAGTCATCGAGCCTGTTCCTCCCAACAGGGAACCAGGTATTACTCCCACTTCTTCTTAGTTCCCAAGAAGGTGGGAGACCTAAGGCCCAAACTGGACTTAAGCCAGCTGGACCAATACATCGAATACAAGAGATTCAGAATGGTGACCTTACCTGGTCTGATCCCCATGCTAAGTCAGGGGGATTAGTTATGCTCCCTGGATATGCAAGACACATACCTACACATACCGGTGTTTCCAGCTCACCAGAGGTACCTGAGGTTCACCTTTCAGGGGAACCACTACCAATTCTGGGCTCTGCCTTTCAGTCTCTCCTCGGGTCTGAAGGTGTTCACCAAGTGTCTTGCAGTAGTGGCAGCCGCTTTAAGGAGACAAGGTCATTTCGTCAATCCTTACCTAGACGATTGGCTCCTAACTGCCCCCTCCAGGTTGCAGTTAATTTGCATTCTCTTGGACACATTCCTAATGTTCTAGCAGCTGGGGAAAACCATCAACCTCCCAAAGTCCTGGCCCTGGCCCTGTCAATGTCTGCAGTACATAGGTGCCATTCTGGACACACAGCAGGGAAGGGCGTTCCTCCCACCCAACAGGGCCAGTTGGCTGAGAGATGGGGCCTCTGCAATAGCTGCATCCAACAGAGTCATGGCAAGGACTATGTTGCAGCTTCTAGGGCACATGACGGTGGGCATACCTATGGTACCATTAGCATGCTTGCTTATGAGAGTTCCCCAATGGAAGCTCAGGGTTCAATGGGACCAGAGGTCCGACAACCTTGAACATCCCATAAGTGTGTCGAGGGTTGTTCGACAAATGCTATTTTGATAGCTGACTTCTCCCAATTTGGAAGCAGGAGTCCTGTTCCAATTGGATTCACTGCGTCAAATCCTAACCACGGATGCATTGGGTCTAGGATAGGGAGCTCACTTTCAGAATCACCGTACTCAGGGCACATGGTCAGACATAGAAGTGTTCCTGCACATCAACATTTTAGAGATGAGGGCGATTCTGCATACCATGCAGGCCTTCCAGACTCCCCTTTCCCAGGGTCCCCTGCTTCTCCAGACTGACAACATGTCGGTGGTCTTTTATATCAAGAAGCGGGGGGGCGGGGCGCATCCTACCCTCTGTGAAATGAAGCCATTAGAGTGTGGTATTGGGCCCTGCAAAACAGACTCACGCTAACAGCGGTTCATGTCCCAGGCATCCAAAACATCCTGGCAGATGTGCTCAGCCACTCTCGGTCCAGAAGCCATGAGTAGGAGCTACTTCAAGAAGTGGTGGATGACTTCTTCGAAAGATGGGGTGTCTAGAGCTGGACCTCTTCACATCCCCATGTAATACAAAACTGCCCAATTTCTGCTCGCTAGATGCCTGGTGTTTTCTGGGAAAACACATTGTCCCTCTGTTGGATAGGGAGGTTTCTTTATGCATTCCCTCCCTTTTCCCTGCTACAGAGGGTGTTGCTCGAGCTACAGGCAGAAGGAGCAACACTGATCCTGGTAGCTCCACTTTGGCTGCAACAAATATGGTTCCCCCTTTTGCAGCGGTTGGCTGTGCAACCACCTTTTCAACTACCTCTGTCATCCAGCTTGCTATCCCAAGACCAGGGCACATTAGTTCACCTGGATCTTTGGCCCTTGCACCTTCCTGAATGGCTCTTGCAGACTTTAGCCATCTCCAGGCATGGAGTTTCGCAGAGAGTGGCCGAAGTCCTAGTAGAGGCAAAAAAGTCATCTATGAGGGCTACATACACTATAATGTGGAAAAACTTCTGCATCTGGGCAGCCGCATGTTCCCTGGACCCTTTCATGTGCTCAGTGAAGTCAGTCTTGGAATGTCTCCTGTCGCTTTCGGACGCGGGACTACGATACTCCTCCATTAAAGTGCATCTTTGTGCAATTTCAGCTTATCATGCACCTGTGGAGGGTAGGAACGTAGCTCAGTTGGACCTTGTCTGTACATTCCTATGGGGCACACTTCATATGAAGCCTCCAGTCAGGGATCCTGTCCTCCTATGGGACCTTTTGTTCGTTCTAGAGAAGCTAACCTTGCCTCCCTTTGATCTGTGTGTAGATTGTGACATCCGCTTTCTCTCTTAGAAAGTGTTATTCTTAGTTGCCATCACTTCAGCTCAAAGGATTTCAGAGCTGCAAGCCCTGATGTGTAAAGAACCTTATTTAACTTTTCATAGAGACCAGGTGTCTCTTCGAACTAATCCTAAGTTTCTTCCGAAGGTAGTGTCTGAGCTGACACTAAATCAAGACATCTGTCTTCCAGTCTGTTATCCTGAGTATTTGAATCACAGGGAGGCCCTTCTTCATACTCTACACATTCATAGGATCCTTCATTACTACCTGAGCCGTACTAAATTGGTCAGAAAATCAGATCAGTTATTCATTTCCTTTGCTCACAGGACTCTGGGGAAATCTGTGGCAAAACAAACCACATTGAAATGGTTAAAGAATTGCATTGTTTTCATTTATAACAAGTATGAAGAGTCTTTGCCAGGACCGGTCAAGGGACATTCCACAAGGGGGATGGCCGCATCTTTTGCAACCATGAAAAAGGTTTCGACAGCAGATATCTGCATGGCTGCAACATGGAACTCAGTGCACACCTTTGTTAAGCACTACACTCTGGACATTGCTTTCAGAAAAAAGAGCAGGGTTCAGCCTAGCTGTGCTCCAAGGCCTTATTTCCTAACCAGTAATAGGGGTTTATCTTCCACCCTGTATTTTCTTTTTCCTCCTTCTGGGACTTAGTCCTTAAGGTGTAGCCTACTGCAGGGGCTCATTCTCGAAGTAAGATAGTACAGTTACATAAGAACCTACCGTAACAGTAGATCTTCAAGAAGAGCTCCTGCTGCAGTCGATATTTTCCCTCCATCCCCTTATTAAGTTTCTCCTCTTGGGAACTTTCAGCACCTGCCTCAGCTTCCCTCCTGCTGATCAACATCCAGGTCTCCGGTGGGTGAACTGAGGTGGGGCTGGGGACCGCCTCCTTTATACAGAGGGTGACGTCGGTGGGAGGACCAACGCAAGGAGCGGACCCCAGCTGGATACTGCTGGCTAGAAGTTTGCCGTGGGGTCCTAGAGCCTGACGGCATAGTCCTTAAGGTGTAGCCTGCAGCCGGAACTCTTCTCGAAGATCTACTGTTATAGTAAGTTCTTACGTAAATGTACTTTTCTGCATCTCCTTTTGTAGTCTGCATAATTGTTAGGTGAGGGATTTTTTAAATATTTGTAAAAGGCTTTTTGTCGAAGATTAATTAATTTTTTCATAGTTTTGCTAAACCAGACAGGAATTTTACCTTTTTATTATATTTTGCTCTGGCTGGGTTATACTCATTGGTACAGTGTTCCATAACCTCCAGTAACTTTTGCCATTTGTTTTCTACAGTTCTGTTCCTAAGTTCATCTTTCCAATTCCATGCTTTGACAAACTGCTTAATCTTTATGCAGTCAGCCTTATCGTAACACCTGATCTATGTGTTGTTGTCCAGTGGGTCTCAATTATTGTTAATAACAAACTGGACCATATTTTGTGATCACTAGTGCACAGTACATCTAAAATATTGTCACCACGTTTGGGTTCAAGGACCGGTTGCTGCATATTATTAAGTGTAGTATAGTCCAGTAGCTTTTTCCCATAATGAGTTGAAGCGAAGTTATTTTTCCACTCAGTATCAGGGAGATTAAAGTCACCCATTACTATGGCGTTTGTCCCAGGCTCTATTTCCTCTAATTTTCTGAAGAATAAACTGTTTTCTTCACTTGTTAACCCAGGTGCTCTATACCCCACACAAATCCGTATCTTCTTGCTTTTCTTTGGGTAGATGTTGACCCAGACTTGTTCTACCTTGTTATTTGCTTCATTTATATTTGGAACCTTATTTATTTATTTATTAGAATTTTGGTAACCGGGTAAGTCCACTGGGGTCATGCAGTCCCTTTTTCAGTGACGACCCAGGTGACAATGGTGAACACAGTACAATAGATAAATACAATAATAATATACAGGATGCAGAGAGATTTAACAATGTTGCAAAAATTATTACAGTGGAAAGCCAGGTAAGTAACTTAAAACAGATCAGGCATTAAGCACATATAAATAAACAGGATAACTAATATTATACAATATATACATAGCAGGAACACGAGAGCAGGTGGATTACAAGATACATCTATCAGAGTAACATAGACTAGGCATTAATGACACTATAAGGGTTATTTAAAACAATTGCAGAGGAGGGGGGTTAGTAGGAAAGAGGTAAGCTCTTTTTTGAAGGAGGATAGGGTGGGGCAGGTGAGTAAGTTGGGGGGAGGGAGTTGCAAGCAGAGGGAGCTGAGAAGGCGAATGAGCACTTACCCGATAGGCATTGCATCTTCTGGATTGCTAATAAGGGTAAGGAAGTAGATCTAAGTGTGCGTGCGGGTGCTTTTTTGTAAACGATTCCCCTCAGGCAAGGGGGATTAAACAGCTTGGTAAGTTTGAATACAAGGCATAAGGTGTGAAACTGTAACCTTGAGTCATAGGTAGGCCATTGAAGAGAAAACAGGGCCTCACAGTGATGTTTTCTGAAGTCCACTCCAAGGGCAAAATGTCCAATCCTATGATAGAGTTGACACACCTGTGCAAGGAAAGAGGATTGGGCGGAGAGTAGTAGAGGGGCACCATAGAACAAAATAGGGAGAAGGGATGTTGACACAGTCTTTTTACAGGCAGCGTTGGATAAACGAGGGTGGAGGCGGTATAATAACCTTGCTGTACTCTAGTTCATCTAAGACATAAACAGCCACACCTCCACTGCGTTTGTCAATGCAATTTACGTGATATACCCTATATCCTGGTATTGAAAAACTCCAATTACTATCATTCCATCACGTTTCTGTAACTTTACAACAGGACACAGTAAATCAAGCCTGGTTTCCAGCCCTCTGCACAGACAAGATGCATCCTTCCACCTTGTAGAGCTGTCTGCATCCCACAACACAATACAGCTAGGGGGCTACAGACCGCACTCACAACCTCAGTAATGCTTCAGTCACAGAACGATTACAAGAAGCCCAGAGTAACCAAAGGTCGAGCAACAATGGTCAGTGGACTTATGACCAGCTGTTGAACAGTGTCTCCCGTGCTCAGACCCACAGAGGACCACTGAAGCGACCCGCAAAGGGTGCAAGCTGTTTAAATTTCTTCTCAGTTCTGATCCCCATAAACAACTGTCGAGACTAATCTTACCTGAGACTGCTGATGCTTCCTGAAGTCCAAGTATGATCTTCCTCCTTAGCAACCATGTTATACAGGGCAGGAAGATGGATGTTTGGGGGGGACGGGGGGGGAATGGGATAGACCAAGACACCTAACATGATCATCAGCTTGTAATGCTATGGAGAGCCCCGTGGACCCGCATAGGCTAGGAAGTTCTGACCAAATATACTGCCAATACACAGGCAGCAATTATCATTGGGGGGGGAATGGACGGAAGGACCTGGTAGACCCATCCAGATGGCAAATCCATATGTAACCCCCTTGCAAATGGGGTTCCTAAAATGCCTGCCTGGGCTTACCTTAGCCCTGCACCCTTCTGCTCTGCTCCTGCTGTCTCCCATGTTGGCCTCCTAGTTTTTTCTAGTCCCCCAGGGCTTGTTTGCCACTCCGATGCCCTGCTCAGCAACCCAAATGAAAATCCAGCCCCTTGGGGCTTAAGAAACTCCACATGCGAGTGGCACAGTAAAAGGTGCTACATCCAGGGCAGTGGGACTTTTAATGGCACGAGAATTTGCCCTCCAGTGAACCGCTCGTTTTGCAGTCACCGGACTGTGCCGTGGGTCCCGGGATCCCTTCCACATAATTGGGACCTGGTGACCACAGACAGTCTGCTGGGGGGCCACTCCTGTGCAAATGGAGCAAGTTTGACTGGGGCTCATGGCAAATATGCCTGAGCTGGGCCCCGCTCAGCTGAATAAATAAATACTGAGTGTCTGGCTGCCTCCAGGGTAGCCCTAAACATCTTTGGCTAAAAAAGGGAGAAAATAAATGTTTTAAATGTTGCAAACTGTTTGCTGCATATTAGGGAACTACTGTGTATGTGAGGGAAGAGTGTTTATGTTAAAGTAACTGCTTTTCTCCTGGCTAAATCCAGCCTTCTTGGGACTCTTGTGTGTCAGCCTGTCAGCTGCTGCAGGGGGGGCTTGCTAAGCGCTTTAGTGACAGGAAAACTAAAGGAGTCGCATTCTCCATCTGTGCGGTGACTGAAAGTACAGCCTCTGGGCTACTGAACTGTGGGGCAATGGGGCAAATTGTTAATTCTTTCTGGCTGCACCAGGACATTTTGTAGGGCTGTATCTAATCTGCTATAAGTGACATTGGGTTAAGCAGCCATTGCCAGCAGCCACAGCCAATTGGAAGCCAGGAATAAAAAGCCAGGACTTATGGGACATTCACTACACCTCATGGGTAACTACCCAAGTGCTCATGGGGATTTACAGGGACCTCATTTTAAGGTGCCAAATCTCCACTCCAGTTGTGCCTCGAGTGTTCTGACTGACAGGCCCTTCAGCCGGTTAAAGACCTGTAACCCCATCTCTGCTGCCAATCAGGAGTCGTACTGGGAGCCCTATAAGAGACAGTGTCTGCCAGCATTTTGCCAGATTTGAGAGAGTGATAAGAAGGAGAGCAGGCTCTAACCTGCTGAGAGCCCCCACAGGGGTGGGGGCTCAGGCCCCTGCCATGCCACCAGGCCTGGGCCACTTAGCTATGCCCCTCCAGTCATCAGGGGGTGTTTATTATTTTCTAGTTGAAGTTTAAATGTAAAGTAAATCTAGTAGCTGCAACAGCTAGTCTGGAGGTTGCCAGACATGTCCTCCAGAGGCTAGCCCTCCCTCCTACATCGGGGAAAGAAGTGGAACAAGAAGCAATCTACCCATGCTTCAGCAGCAAGCGAGCTGGAGAGTCTTCAGGATGCCTTCAATTGCTGATGAGACCCATGGAGGACCTGAGTGAGTACCCTCGTACCCCCTGGTGTGAGGGAGAAGCTGTACAAGTAATCTTGGGGGCCCCAAGCCTCCGCTAACAGATGTGCTCTGTTAATTCTGAAATATTGAAGTCATCAGTCTGGACTAATAACCCCATCAGAGACTGTCTAGTGAAAGTTAATATGGATGCATCTTGTGTGTGGCCCAAATGGCTAAATTGCAGGTGCAGCAAGATGCCCGGCTAGTGAATCATATAAATGTGTTGTAAGTTGTAGCTATGGGTTAGAGTCCTGCCTCCGTGGAGCTGACTGTCAAACCGCGTTTGCCACTTCATGGGACAGGAGGCCCTAGAGTATACTGTATCTGTTATTCTGAAGAGAATTTTACTGTTGAAGAGAATTTTACTGTTGTCTTATCTGGATGTCATCTGAGAGTGCTTGCCAT
Source organism: Neoceratodus forsteri (assembly GCA_016271365.2). NCBI lineage: Eukaryota > Metazoa > Chordata > Ceratodontiformes > Ceratodontidae > Neoceratodus > Neoceratodus forsteri. The sequence goes on along the minus strand of CM028132.1, from coordinate 359,314,771 downwards.
AAGTGTAAAATATCTAGACATACTGGATGGGATTCTGCCAATGAGTGCTGCTGCTGTTATGTAAATGTACTGGATGTACCTTCAAGTAACTGAATTTAGGACGCTTGCTAAAAGTGTCGCTGTTTGCTTATGCTGGATGGATGCCTACTTTTTTATGTAAATGTACTGGATGTGACTTCGTTTCAAGGGAATTCGGATGCTTGGCGAAAGTTTCGGTTTCTGTCTATATTGGATGGGACTTGCAGATGTTGTGCTGAATGTTCAGGATGTTAAATCCTAGATGCTTGTCCTGGAATGTTCGGAATTCTGTAAATGCAGGGCAATCCCTGGCTCGTTGTGTCCAGCAGGGTCAGTCCCTGTTCATCTTCTAACTGCAGGGCAATCCCTGCCTTTGTTGTAAATAGTAATGTGCAGCTTTGCAAGAATCTGTTTCCAAGTTGCCCACTCCCTCAAATCAATAGCGGGCCAACTCAACCAGCTGCAACATTCACCAGGCCTACAACATCTTGGACTGTGTATCTGTTTATCCAGTATGGTATGGGATTGCGGGGTTTCATATTATTCTGGGACTGGTACCAGTGTGGGGAAGATTGTAATTGTTTATGTAACATCTCATTTGTCAGCAGCTAGATAGCCAGGGCTCTGAGTATCAGAAGTTGAATGGTAAAATGTGATTGCTTTAGGCCTATTAGTATGTAGCCACCCAGCTGGAGGGTTCACCAGCAAAACTAAATAATCTGTGTACCTATGTAAATAGTAATCACATAACCTGTACTCCACATCCCAGTTCCTAATTCCTTTACCCCCTAAATAAATAACTTGTTATTGTTGTTGAAATATTTGGTGTGAGCATATTATTGGAGAGAGCCTTTAAATACAAAATGTTAAAGTGTGGGGAAATGTTTATTGGGGCATGTCTGGGAAAGGTAAATGGTTACCGTGGGTGGTGTAGCATCTCGGGGGGCTACACCCATCACCAGCTTAACCATGTAAAGCACCATGAGTGGAAGCACTGTGCAAAGATTTTAAAATATGGTTGTCAGTTAGTAAACCCAAACCCCTCGGCCTATGTCCAGGGTAGTAGGCAGGGGTGTAACACTGGGGATAGTGCCACCCAGGGGTTACACAAACCCTCATAGAGAGAGCGTCAGGTAACTGGGTGGGAGGAGGATGGCACACAATGCCTAGCCACCAAACCCACAGCTTTACACAAACTCCTACCAGTGAATCCCATTTGGCTGAGAACCGCCTTGGGGAGATACACGCAAGAGGAGGACAAGGGACTGGGGGCCCAACAGTGACCCGACTCAAAACCCCACAAACAGTACCTGGATCCTCAGTGGTCACTCAGACCCTTGCAGCAGAAGGCCAGGCAACCCACTTCAAGGCATGGCACAGAATGCGGCACAGATAAGTGCCTGCATAGCAATCTGATCTGTGTCTAACCAGAACCCTTCTGGGCTAGCACATGAATTGCAATAGGATCAGCCCAGCCCCCCCTTCCCCAGAGATACTACAGGGTAAGCTGAGGCAGGTCAGAAGAGGACACCCTTCTGATGCCCCTGTTACACAGGGGAGTCTTACACAACAGAGTGGAGTCTTGGCAGCAGGATTGCTTGTCTGCTATACAATTATAAATGGCACTAGTGGGTCTCCTACTCCATAAAAGAAATAGCACTCTCTACTCGGGAGGGTGGAGGGTGTATATCATTGCCACTGACTGGTCTTTTTGCTTTCTGATTTTCTCCTCTCCTTAGGGATACCTACTGCATGGAAGGGGGAGGGGTGGACTCTACAGTACACGCTGGCAGAACCTGGGTTTCTGTTGTTAAAGCACACAACCCCATAGCATTATGTAGGTCACACCTTACCCCTGGGGATAGCGGGACATGGTATCCCATAAAAAGTGTGACTCAATTTGAGCGAGTCAGTTTTGGAGAGTAGAAAATAGTGCATGTTAAATGAGCTAGTGTGTGTTAATAGCTCATGTTAACTTCAGTACCGTAGTATTGGCAGTCAGCGATATAGGGAGTTTGTTGATGAAGCATGTCGGTAGTTGTTTGGTGGGCCAGATCTTGGCTGGCCACCTAGCGTAATGATTACAGTCACTGCCTGTGTGGCTGGCAGATGCAGGTTTGAGACTGGCTGTGTGGAGTTTTTTTTTTATTCTCTAGCCTCTTGCCCTCCCAACTTTGTTCCCTCCACCCCGCATGTGAATAATTCATTGCCTTCCAACTCCCCAACTTGTGTCCCCTGGTGATTATCTCCCCCAAGGTTTTCCCTGTCTCTGAAGTGCATTACCCCCGGTGTTAGTTATTTTAATTTCGGGGGGAAAAAGTCACTACAGCTGTTCAGTGTTGTCGGAGCATGCTGTAGTGCTGCTCACCATTTTGCTTGTAGCTGTTATTGATTCACTGTTTTTGACAGTGCCGTTTTTCAGATGCTCTTTTCACATGGAATCACAGGACACTATACCTGGAGTCTGAATCCCATGTCAGTCTGTCTACCAAGTCCCCCCGAACCCAAATACATAGCAAATTCTGAGTGACAGCATAACTACAAAGCCCAACCTGTTGTCTCAAAACACGAGTGATGACCATGAGCAAGGGAAAGACCCATATACATAGACTATCAGGTCCCTTTCACGAGAGGTCAGACAGGGCAGATATAGCCATATACCAAGCACCCCAATGGGACCGAACAATGAGAAGTCACTTGCTTCAGGATTACACCAGCACGGTCTCCCAAACTGAGTTCACCCATAACCCAGCTCTCTCCCACACGAGGTGCACCCTGCCCTTCACTAGCATTCCAGGTGTAGTCTACCTATATGGTGCACTCTGTCATTGGACAAAAATAACTAACTGGAAAACCTCAGGTGGTATACAGATCCCACACCCACATAGTACTCTAAACATTACCCAGTTTAAAAAATAAAGGCTGCCACCCTGGCTCATCACTCTCAGAACAAGTACATTAAGCCCGGGGGGTACAGTTAGTTGAACACACTGGGTAGCCTGTCCCACCACATAGAGAAGGGGGTAACCTCCGAAATGGCTGAGAACACCCCCACATACATATTCCTATAGAGTTCTGTCAGAGCATGAAACATGAAAAAGGCTGAATGCATCATCAGATGCACACAGCTGTCTGAGCTGTTCCTGAGAGGTTTAGCCCCCCCCCCCACCTAAACTCAAAACAGATCCTAGTTCCTAGCACAGGCAGAGGACAAACCAAGACTAAACCTCCAAAATATAAAGACAGGGATCTTTTGGTCTAAACTATGTTTTACTTCAAGTGTAATATTTTTTATCTTCCTGCTTCTTTTTCTTATCACTGCCGATTATTTTTTGTCACATTGTGGGTGAGCTGCAAGGCTGCTGTACAAGGTGCCACCTCTGTGGCGGACACCAAATGCAGACCACCAACTGGATATATGTTAGCCACATGGTTTTTACCCACAGTTATACTAAGTAGACATTTAATCTTAGCTTGACTAGTGTAGTCTCTGTTTGTCTTTCATTATTATGTGTTATGTATAGCTTTGTCTTCTATGTAGCTTTAACCAGCTTCATGCACTGCAGATGAACATTTATGCCCCACAGTCAGAGAAACCACCCATGACTACAAAGGTTGCTCCAGAGTCCCTCTGGCAGCACACGGAGACCTGACCAGCAAAGGGTGATTGCAGGGGTGACTGTGCTGGCCAAAAGAGGGGAACATAGAACAAGAACCTCATACAAAATAGTCCCTGGATATGGCTAACAAAACCCACAAAGTAATTACCTGGAATGTAAATGGGGCAGACAGCACAGAAGAGATGCCAGGTATTATGTCACTTAAAATCTCTGGGTGCCAAAACAGCCTTTTTACAGGAAACACACACAATCACCTTGGAGGCAAATTTATGGTGGAGGGAGTGGGTTGGGCAGGTAATAGCCTCCGGGAACAGTAATAAACGAGTGGGTATGGTGATACTATTCCATTGCAGCATTCCTTTCTCCTCCAAAAAACTGATTTAGGACAAAGAAGGCAGATTCATATCTGTTCAAGGAACACTGGATCAAACTGAGGTAATATTAGTGACAGCATACTGGCCTAATGCAGAGGACCCACAATTCTTTACGACTGTCCTAACACACCTGGTGTCTTTTGGCAGTCTACCCACCATTATAGGCGGCAACTGGAATGTGGTAATAGATAATGCACTAGGCATCTGGCAACAGACAGAAGGGCTTATCATCCAATCAGAGAGGGGCACAAGAGCTCCAGCACTCACTAGGCCTCCCTGACATATGGAGAAAATTTCATTCCTAGACCAGAGACTACACTTTCTGGCCACTGGTGCATTACTCTTCCTCACAGCTGGACTACCTCTTACTTTCCCAAGACCTCCTGGGGCTCTCATGCCATTGCAACATACACACTAAAGTAATCTCTGACCATGCACCAGTGTCACTGTCCTTATCACTCCCGGGCCAGGTTCCCAAAGACAGAATCTGGAGAGTTAACAACTTGTTAGTCAAAGATCCTAAAACCCTGCCCATCATTAAACAGACTGCAGAATTCTTCTTCAGTGAAAACCACAACTTGGTCCAAAACTTAGGGCACTTGTGGGTAGCCTTTAAATGCACCCTCAGGGAGGATCTTATAAGGTTAGCAGCCATCAGAAAATGGCAAGAGACTAGACTCCTGGCAGATGTAAAGAAAAGGGAGAGCCGCATCTCATGCAGCTCCCCACTGGGGAACTGGCTGCAATTAAATGCAGCCAGGGCTAAGTATTCAGAACTCACCAGAAAGCAGGTGGAGTTCACAATATTCAGATCCAAGACAGACTATGTGGATCGGGGCAGAAGGCCAGGAAACTTCTGGCAGTAAGAATCGGACAACAAGGGCAAAAATCCAAATGCAACATTAGAAGCTCGCCCGTAGCACCCCTCTCACAAACCCCAAAGAAATTGCCGCAGCCTTCAAAGCCTACTTCAAAGAAATATACACAGCAGACCCCCCTGCTAACACTGGACTCCATTAAGAGCTTCCTAAAGGAGGCCCACCTACCCAATCTCACACAAAACCAGAAAAAAACAATTATGCAACCCATCACAATAAAAGAGGTCAGGAGTGCCATAAAGAACCTAAGTCCAGACAAGGCCCAGGGCACAGACAGTTTTTCAACCAATGTGTAAAAAAACCCCTAGCTGACATTGTATCCCCACAACTGGCCTTGTTTTTCAACTTTGCCAAAAAGAACACAAACCTGGATCCCTCTTTCCAAGAGGCCCTGATCACACTCCTACCTAAACCAGATAAGGACCGGACCCTATGGGCAGTTATAGACCCATATCCCTGCTGAATGTTGATATAAAAATCCTAGCCAAAATCCTGGCAACCAAAATTATCTGCATATGGCACTCCCTAATCAGAATAGAGCAGATGGGGTTCATGCAGGGATGCCTAGCATCTGACCACCTACGCAAACTTCAGCACATCCTAGCTGACACAAGGGACACAGGCTGCCCAGCAGTACTGATGTCATTAGACATGGAAAAGGTCTTCGACAGAGTTTCATGGCATTTCCTGCATGCAACACTGGAGGAATTTGGCTTCCTCCAAGATTTTATAGGCTGGATGAAATTGCTGTACTCCAACCCTTCAGCAAGAGTCCTTTGTAATGGTATCCTCTCTCCCACACTTCCTCCTATAGAAAGACACTTGTCAAATGTGCCCCCATCCCCCTTCCTATTCAGTCTGTACTTAGAACCTCTCACGCACCATTTCATCTTACATAACTCCAGTAAAGGTTTCCAGATAGGCTCTCACAGCTACATATGCAGATGATATCCCTCTGCACCTAGAAGAACCTAAGGTATCCATCCCATCAGCATTGGGGACCCTGTCTCGATTCGGTGGGATATCAGGCTAGAAACTCAACTTATCTAAAATGAATATAATGCCCCTTAATGATAGCTCCACTAAGTACCAGGCAATGTCATGGGGCAGCACATGGACCCCAGATGGTTTTAAATACTTGGGCATTAAGATATGTAACAGCAAACGGATCCTCCAATCCAACAACCTTGACCCCCTCCTATGCATAATAAAACAAGACCTTACCAGATGGACCACACTTCCCGTAACTTTCTGGGTCCAGATCAACCTAATAAAAAATGAACATCCTCCCCTGTATACTATACCCAATGAACATAGTTGGGCTGTATATCACCCTCAGATAACTCACTCAGTTCAGCTTATCACTGGCACTCTTCCTATGGAACCATAAAGCCCCCAGGATATCCTTCAAGCTTTTGACCCTTCCCAAAGGCCTGGGGGACCTGCAGCTTCCAAACTTTCATATCTATCACCTGGTCCAGCATGCTAGCAAGTTCCTCTCTTGGAGAACCACTCATCCCAAAGACCTGGAATTCTTCAACTGTCCACACTGGAAGCAAATAGAACTTGACCTTTGCCACTCCTCAGGGATTGACATCACAGTGCTCCTCAGCCTCCCATTTAAAAAGCCACCACACCACTAAAACCCACTCCGATTGGTACCTCCCTCTTAGTCAGCAAACAGCTTCACAGGCTGATAGGCTCAATCCCAATTCTTGATCCAGCCCAACCTATCTCAAAAAAACCCTAACTTCAAGATCCAGGGGTGCAACGTCCCACGTTCCTTTCTAGACCAAACAGAATGCCTAAAGCTCAATTCTCTGATCTCAAACAGGAACATAACACCCATCGATCACTTCAGAGTCAACAATGCGTATATTAGGATTTCAGCCTTCTGGTACCTCCAACTCCAATAAATCTTAAGTCACACACTAGGTCCTAGGACCTGGGAGACCTCCACATTTGCCATGTGGGACAAACTACAATCACTTTCCAGCCAGAGGCATGCAATATCACAAATCTACAAGAGGCTATTGCCACTGTCTGCCCCGGAGAGGGCCCACAGTGCCATTACTGGGCCAAAGAATTCCTAGCAATAACTAATGCAGAAATTAGGGGCAAACCATGGGAAAACACGTATAAAAATGTCTAAAATTTGATGGTCTCAGGCTGATGTAGTACACGGTTATAAACAACATGTATATGACCCCTGTCAAGTTGCACAAGATGGGCAAACTGACCTTGAGTAACTGCACTAGATGTGGACTAGCACAGGGGTCCCTTAAACACATCTTATGGGACTGCTTGAAATCGTGACCCTTATGGTCAGAAATCAAGAGATGTCTGGATCCCTAGTTAGGCCTAGAACAAGTGTTCACACCACAAACCTGCCTGTTGGGCATGGATATCCAACACTTTCTGGGAATACAGAAGTAGCACATTTCACTTATGTCAGCCATCACCAAAGAGACTGTTCTGAAACACTGGATGGATGATGCCACCCCCTCATTCCAGGAATGGCACAAGGCAATACTAGAAGCCCTTTGAATAAAGAAAATGATACACTCACTTTGCCAGTCCTCAAAAAGCTACACCAGACACTGGGGACTTCTGGAGGCTCTCCTTCTGATCATGTGAGACAATGACCCCTCCAGCATTTTCTCGACCCCTCCTGCAGACACAACCCAAACAAAACTATACTGCAGTGCGAGCCCCAACCCCCTCCAATGTTTCTCACAGCCTCCCACATTCCAGATGCCTCACCATCCACCTTCAAGTGAGGTGGGGATGTCCTGTCTGCCTATGTATGTTATCCAGTTTTGTTTTTCTTTCTTGTACAATCAGAGAAGCTAGTTATTGTTAAGTGGTTACTGACACCTGTTTGAATACTATGTATGTTAGTATTGTTTGTTGTAGTTTACTTCTTGTTTATATATACTATTTTTTCTTCAATAAAGTATATCATATTAAAAAAAGACCCTGTTTACATAACCCTACTTCATGAAAAAGGATGGTCAGAATTTTCAGGTACCGGTCAAAAGGTGATTTTGCAGCGAGCTATGAAACTACCTTTTGTGGGGGATTTAATATTTTCTAGTGACCAAATTCATAATATGGGGTCAAACTGTCAAACAAAAAGTTATGAAGAAACATTGTGTTCAGGGCTGTGCTTTAGCCCAGCAGGTAGCGTGCTGTGATCCCATGCCAGTAAGCTGAGTTTGGGGGCAAACTCAGTAAGTCAGCTAGATGGGCTGAGGCTGTGGGGATGGTTCTGCTGTGAAGCACCACCTCCAGCCTTGGGTAGGATGATGCAGTGTTGGTCACATAGGCAGCAAGTAACCATATAATACAGAGAAGTCTTCTGTTGACATAGGGCCTAGAGGACCCTGCACCTGTAGCTGCATGGATTCCACAGCCAGACAGACTACTGGGCCTGTGCATCTGCATCTGTAGCCACATGGATGCATAGTGCACTTCTACAGATGCACAGACAACCCCACAAATTATTTGCATCCATAGCCACTTCAGCAGGCACACAGATGGACTGTTCTCTTGGTGCAGGGCCTGGAAGGCCCTGCACATCTGTATCTGTGGGACCTGTGTGAATGTGGATATGATTCCACTATCTTCAAAAGAAGGAAAATGCATTGCAAAAAACTACATTAATGCACGAGTTAGGGAACATCTTAATGCCGCAAAAGTAAGAAAATGTAGCCTTAGGGTTTCCAACCCTAACTCCCCACTCCCTCCAAAGCAGTGAAAGGACAAGACTACACAAGTAACCACAGATAGTCATCATCAGGTTAGACAAACAACATACAACTGTTTTCAGATGACACTGTGACAGGATTGGGTGAGACCCTGCCCCATTTGTTGTACAGAGAGAGTTAAAGGCAAGGATCTGTTTTTGATCCTTTCCTATTCTATTACTTGTCTATCTCTTGCCAGTCTGATTGCGCAATCAAATTTTCCTTGTAGAACCTTGGAACAGGCCACTCCAATGGTCTGACCATTTCCCCCTGTTGTATCTCCCTTCCTTTACTTGCTGTTTCTGTTCTTTCTTTCTTCCCTTGCTTCTCTGTGGTTAAAAATATATGTGAATCTTTATGTGATACTGAGATCTCTTGGTTTGCAAATATATATTATATAATTATAGTGTTGAAATGAATCCAGAAAGCTTGTTGGGTTTATAAGGAACCACAGGGGATGAATCTTGAGGTGCATTTTGACCTCCACATGCTTGTCTGTAGAAGTGTCAGCAGGAAAATGAGCTTTGGCCAGAATATCTTAATTGGCTGCCGTGTTGAGAAGACTGGATGTACCGATGACTAAGGATGTAAATTTGTCATGGCAGTCATACACATCATGGATTCTATGATGTTTGGTCTTTATTCAGGACTTCCATGACTTCACTATTGTCATCAAAACGTAGCAATCGTGACTGTGCCACAAAGTTTACTAATGATTTCATGAACAACCAATGAGTTATTAAAACCTTATCCATGACAAACTTATATCCTTACTGATGACAAAAAAAAATTGACAAAGTTTGGCACATTGCCTGAAAACAGGAGATATAGCTTAACGAGAACAGGATGCAGAATTTAATTGCCAGGTGAAAACATCTTATAAAAAGATAGTAATGTTTGTTTAAAGAGTTACAGAGAGAGAGAGAGAGACTTGAGATTTAAATTTAGTTAGCCTTAGATGAAGGATTTTGTTTTGTTTGAATTGCCTGTATAAGAGCTATCCTGCACAATTTTATTTTTCATCTTTCTGTTACTGATAATAATAAAATGCTACTTGTGAGTTTTATGTCTTCTCCTGGTTTGCTTATACTTATTGACCTGTGCCTTGATGACAGACACCAGTGCAGTAACAGTGATGTACTACCTTCATGGAGTTGTATCTGCAGTTGCAGAACTGCAGTCCCCACAGGGGCTTGTGCTTCTGTAGCCAGAAGTGTGTGCATGTCTTGCAGCATGCATGAGTACCTGTGGCTGCAGAAGCACCAGCCCCACTGGGGCCTGCTCTTCTGTAGACAGACATAGTGTTGCAATTTGGGTATCATAGATTTATCTGTGCAACAGAAGTGGTGTTGCAGTTTGGGTATCATGGATTTCTGTCTGAACCTGCAGATGTCAGTGTTCACATCTTATGTTGTGCATAAGTACCTGTGGTTACAGAAGTAGTATTACAGTCTGGGTATCATGGAATTTTCATTGAGGATATCTCCTCCATTAGGCCACATCTTTAGAACTGTGAGCTGTCAGCATCAGGACCACTGAGAAACTTTTTGCTAGTCTGGGGTCACCTACAATGATGTGCATCATTGACGTTTATATAACGTTGGCAGCCCCATCAACCCTCAGTTCTTTCTTCTGCCATCAATCAACCTCATCAGACCTGCTGAAGGAAACATCATCAAACACGCCATTGCCATTTATTTTACTTTAGTTTACTGTCATTGTCTTTGTATGCTGCCAAAGTTGAAAGACCCTTTATTCTGATAGTGTAAGTGCAGCTATAAAATTTACAAGGAAGACACACACGCAGTTTATGTTTGCTGTCTGGGCCTGTCTCACAACATGATAACATGTGAGATTTGCCAGAGCTTCAACCAGGCTACAAGGTGATGCCGGCAGAAGACTCCAAAGAATATCCTTGCCTTAAAAGTGTTGAAAAGCATGGAGAAGGAAGAGGTTCAAAATCTGCTTCTCCCTCATTGTTGGCCAAGAAATGGTCATCAGAGTCTAAGGATAAGGTCAAGGAAAGGTTGTCATCTCGGGTCTTCTCCTTGTCCAGCCATAAGTACAAACACAGAGATAAAGATAAGTCTGCTTTGCCAGTGAGGTCCCAATCGCCATTGGAAAAAGGTATGTTCTCATTAACGCCTACTCCGGCGGTGTCAGCTACAGAACCCCCCCCCCAAACTGTTGTTGAGACACCAACTGTGTGACCCTGAGCAAGTCACTTAACTTCCTTGTGCTCTCAGGTCACACCTGTAAATAAGCTTTCAGCTTAGTGTGTCTCTCCTGGTTAACAAAAAAAAAAAAAAAAAAGGTCAGGCTTGGCTTAGGCACTGCCATACCTACTATGAATGTTGTGACACCATTGTCGTCAGGCCCAGGCATACCTCCCAACCTTTTGTTCCCCAAACGTGTAACATTGCCTCTCAGAATGTGGAACAAATGAGCAAAATGTGGAACACTTAATCAGATCTTTACCTAAGAAGCTTAGAACACTTAAAATGCTTGCATTTATGTTCAGAAAGCCGGTTATTAATTGAATAATATATTTTTTGCATCATTTACTGTAGATATTTGCTTTAAAATGTTAACACTGAATATGGGACAAGTCCTCACAGTGTGGAACAGGGAGCCTTTGTGAAGTAAAATGAGGAATGTTCCTCGTAATGTGGTACAGCTGAGAGGTATGGGCCCAGGCCCATTGGTGCAGGTAGTCCTGGCCCCTTTTCATGGTGCCATCATTTCCCAGCTTGTGCTGGCATCATTCTCTAAAATGATTCGATACATTCTGCCAGGGTTGCCATTGCAGGCAGGTGTTCCAATAATGGGGCCTTCTGGTTCTCGGCCCCCGTCAATGAATTCCACGTGCATGCCACATATTGCTGCCTCTAAGCCATTGCTGGCGTCTTCTGCAGCTGCCATGGTCGCTCATGATGACGATGATGAAATAGAATATAATCCTGACCTCATGGATTTAGAGGTGAATTTAGAGGAGGAATATGAGGGTAAAGAACAGTTTGCAGAGGGTCACTATCACTCTAGTTGTACCCTCTTGTCCTGTAGTGAGGACTCAGTGGTTTATACTCCAAGTTCTCCTCCTGAGGGACCCATCTTTTCAAGTCATGATGCGACAAATGCAGTCTGCCATGGACTTTGATGTGGAACAGAAAAATTCCACTAAGAGGAATCTCACGGAGTTTTTGGAGGTGCCCTGCATCCCATCCATTGTTATGCCACCTATATATCCTGCCTTGGAGGATGCTACTTTTGCTACTTGCTGCAGACCGAGCTCACTGCCTGTAGCCCCTAGAAAAACAGATAAGTAGTGTTCTGCACCATCTGCTGAACCTTATTATGCTGCCCAGCCTGAAACTGACTCTGGTCATCATGGCTGCTCATGATAGGTCTAGGGCTGTTAGACATATAGTAGTATTAGTACTTTGCCTCCTGATGAGGAATCTAGGTGGTGGGATGTGATGAGCAAGCCTACTTATGCCTCTTATCAATGGGCTTTATTATTGCAAACTATCAGCCTCACATGATCAGATTCCAGAATACCATGTGGAAAGCTGCTCATACTGTTTGCTTAAAACATTGTCTGCTGGTGCTAAGGTTGGCAAACATTTGCAGCGCGCAGTATATGATGTCTGTGATGGTTCTGCCAGGGCTGTAGCACCTGGCATTTGCATGAGGAGATATTCATGGCTCAGAGTTGCTGGCTTTGCCATTGATGTGCACCAAACAGTTTTGAATGCTCCCTTTAAAGGATCCATATTGTTTGGCTATGACAAGTCAAGTCAATTTTTATTTGTTCAATCTTTAAAAAATTATTATCGCAAACTGTTAGAGAACAAATACAAACTTGCATGAGACATACATATTATGACATGCATATTAAGAGACAATAACAGACATTAAAAACAATGAGTGCATAATGATAGAAATCATTAAAATTCATAAAATATGTACAGGGAACCATTCCAGGGCAGCAGTGTAGTGTACAAAGTTTCATGAGCAGTCTACTATTCCAGTTAAACAGGTTCCTAAATATGACTGAGTCTTTCCTCCTTGTTTTCCTGGTGAGGAATAAAAATTTCCCAAGGCTGTGCATTATTAATGGGTTTTCAGTTGTAAGTAGTACAGTCTCACTGGAAGGGCTCATGGAATTAATAATAGGTTGTAACCAATTATTCCTGATTTTATTACACCAAGAGCATTTCGGTAAGACGTGCACTAAATCTTTTCTTCCGTTTTTGTTACAGTTAAAAAAGGTGTCTCCTATATCCTGTGGCTTTTTATACAGAGCTGTTTTCAAATTAAATTCAAACAGTTCAAGCCTGAATCTTGTGAAGTTTTTACGTATATTAGGATCCTCGAGTACATCAAGATAATATCTAAATTCATGTTTATTATCATTGTATAGTGTATGGTGGAATGCGGTTGTGTATGGAAATCCATACACTGCAAAAAGGTGTTCTGCTGCAGTAGTGACGTCCTCACTCACGCAGAACGACTTTTCGTTCTGCGTTAGTGAGGACGTCATAATACAAGGGGCTACAGCAGATATCTTGATTCATCCCTTGCTGTGTGAGAAGGGTGCATGAGTATGCTGGGCAGTGGCAGTTATGAATCTATGGCCTCGGCAGAACCGAGTGAAAATATGGAAAAGTGAGTCTCTTTTTGTCATTTTTTTGGGGGCACCATACATTATGAAGAACAGTTTATGGTTACCCATACACTACAAGGCTATTCTTTCACCTGGTAGATACAATGCCGACTTGGCATCAGTCAGCATTGTATCCACTCGGTGGAAGAACAGCCTTGTAGTGTATGGGTAGCCATACACTATCCTATATATGAATATCATTTAGCATAATTAGAGGCGCCAATACATGCCAAGTCAAGATCCCTATAGGAGTATACAATTTCTTCTTGATATAAGATCTATACTGTACACTAATACTAATGTATTTTGGTCTATAAGCCAAAAGAAATGACAGCACATATTTGTCTAAGAGTCTAGTCAAATGTTGGTGCCAAGCGGAATTTTTGGAAGCCCTCTTTTTCCAGTCTTCCTTTTCCAGGAGACATTGTTTTACCCATCTATCATCAGGGAAACTTAAAATTCAGATCCAATAATTGAGAATCCTGATGTCAACCTAAGCTTGTAATTTAATCAGACCCGGTTCAGCTTGTATGAACTGAGCAGGGGTTGTTTTTTGACAACCAAGAATGGTCCTCAGTAATTTAATCACTGTTTTTCCTAATTGGTCAGTATGGTTTGTCCCCCATATTTCTGCACCATAAGGCAACTGTGCATTAAATTTTGCTTGTAGTGTGTATAGCAAGAATCTAATGGAGTATCCTCCGTAAATATAATTAAATCTTGCCAGAACCCCGACTGTTTTTTTTAGTTTGGGAAATTATGTATTCAAAATGGCAATTCCATAATCCACTGTTTGCATACAAAATTCACAGATGCATACAGCTATTAACAGTTTCAAGGTTAGTATGGTTAATTTTCCATGAATACTTGGTTTTCCTGGCTCTTATGACTAGAATTTGGGATTTTTCCAAATTAAGGCCAAGGATTCTGAAGTTCTGGATAGTAGCTCAAGTGTTTTTGAAGACCAGACACATTTAGGTAACATAACACCAAATCATCAGCATAAGCGGGAGAAGAACAGCTATTTGAGCCAACTGTGGGAGAATCAGACTTAGAATCCTGTAGCTCCAAGAGCAATTTATCTAAATAAATACAAAATAGCGTAGGTGCCAGGACGTAGCCTTGCCTTACACCCTTATTTGTCCTAATGCTACTGGATAAGACGTTTCTCGCTCTTATTTGTGCCCATGTATTAGAGTACAAATTTCTGATGCTATTGACAAGGACAGGTTAGATACCTCTGTTCAGCATTTCATCCCACTAAATTGTTCTATTTATTGAATTAAACACAGAACTGTAGTCTATAAATGCTAAGTATAATTTTTGCTTTCCAATTGTAACATACTTCTCAATTAAGCGAGAAAGTATGTAGCAATTGTCTAAGGTAGAATGTTTCTCTTGGAAACCAGCTTGAACAGGGGCAAGCCCCCCAAGAGCTTCAACTTCATTCTTTAATCCAGCAGAATTTTAGCATATACCTTGCCCAGAATAGCTAGTAAACGTATGGGTCTGTACATTGAAGGGTCCTCCTTTAGTCCCTTTTTGTAGATAAGGACAATTATTGATCCAGACCAGGAATCTGGAATGAAATTATTTACAATACATTCATTGAAAAAGGGCACCAAGAAGTTCGCCTATCTGTCAGTCATACAAAAGTAAACTTCACCTGGAATTTTATCAGGTCCTGGGGCTTTATTTCTTTTCAGACTTGATAATGCTTTCATTACTTCTAATTTCGAGATAGACGTATGATTAATTTTTATGTTTCTATTTCCATTTTCTTCCTCGAGGAAACCAAACTAGGATTAAACAGCATATTACTATAATAATCAATCCTTATTTTCAAATCTATTTGGTGAACCAAATCATTTTTCCATCCCTTACCACCTTTTGCAACCATAAACCAAAATGCTTTAGTATCATTATCTGCAGCAGATATTGACTTTTCTCACTGCTGTTGATAAAATAACTTCTTTTTTAATTAAAAAAAAAAAGCCCTATAATTTTTTTTCTAGTTTCTTTTAATTTTATAGCACTTGCTTCATGTGCTTTTCTTTTGACTCTCCTTGATATTTTTCTCAAATCTTTCTTCTGGGAAATACAATCCTTATCAAACCAACCAATTGCAGTGGACTGCCTTTTCTTAAGGATGATAGGCTTGTATAGATTTGATTCAAGCTCACGTAATAGTACCTGCAGTTTTTCGTACATTTGTTGGGGGTCGATATTGATCAATTCCCAAGAGTCTAAAAAGACAGTTATCTGATTCACTGTACATTCTTCCAGGGTGATTGACCATTCCAGTTTCTTAGAGTATCTGACTGAAACATTATTGAGGGCTACTGGAATAGTTGTTTCCCCCTCAACGTTTTTTATCTTTTTATAAACAATAACTGGGAAATGATCACTTTCAGTTCTTCTCTCGACAGTCAGATTTCCCAAAAGTCTGAATAGCCTTGCCATAAGATGAGGTCCAGTATGGACATCCCATTACTATTAAAATAAGCTGGTGAACCTTGACTATCCCACATTGTTCTAAGGTTGGTTATGACGTCAAAGAATCCCTACGTGGCTTTCATACTTCAAAAATGACTTTAAGATCTGTTAATTCCCTGTATCCCATACCCACTAGTTGTCATGGCTGAGACTCTTTTCATAGGCCTGCTGCCTGAGGCAATTATGCCTACTGTCATCAAGGCCATGGAAGAGGTGGTGGTCCCCTTCCAGGTCCCTTCCTGCTGGTGCCCATGCAAAAGCACCTGAAGGAATTGATTCTGGTGGCCCTCTCACCCCGAGTTCTGCCTGACTGTCTTCTGTCTCTCCTCCCTCCTCAGCTGTTACCTCTGGGGGTGAGCGTGGTGGGCAGGCTCTCCCTGATTTGAAATAGTGGTGGGAGATCACCACAGATGAGTGGGTTTGAGAGATAATTGCGAGGAGGCATGCTTTGGATCTGCTACAGATCCCTCAAGATCATCCTCCACCTTCTTCCTTTTATCCTCCAGGCCATTTGTTCCTTCTGCAAGAGGAGATTTAGAGCTTGTTTCAAAAATGTGCCATAGAACTAGTTCCTTTTTAAGACAGAAACAAAGGGTTCTATTCCAGATACTTCCTAGTCCCGAAATAGACAGGGGATCTACATCCTGTGTTAAATCTCAGAGATTTCAACCTATGCATCGAATACAAAAATATTCTGATGCTGTCCCTGCAGGATCTGATTCCCTTGCTGCAAATAGGGGACTGGCTCTGTTCTCTGGGAATGAATGATGCATACCTTCATATAAAGATCAGGAAATCCCACAGACAGTACCTCCACTTTATGCCGGAGGGCAGATACTGTCAGTTCAAGGTATTACCTCTTGGCTTGTGCTCTGCACCCCTGGTCTTTATAAAATGCTTGGCACTAGTCGCATCAGCCCTTTGCAGGGAAGGCCTGCATGTTTTACGCTATCTGGACAACTGGTTTCTGAAGGCGAGCTCCAGATAGGCTCTACTTCACATCTTATCTCAGACACATCAGTTGTTCGACAATCTAGCGGTCACAGTAATTGTACCAAAATCTGCGTTGACTCCATGACAAAGACTGCAGTACATACGGGTGGTCCTGGACACAGAGAAAGGATGTGCTTTCATGCCACCAGACAGGGCACACACACTGATTACTCAGACACACTTGGTGTGCAGGAGTCACTAACTTTCTGCATGAAAAATGTTACATCTCCTGGGCCTTATGGCTCTGGCTATAGTAACTGTGCCACTGGCATATCTTCATATGAGGATACCTCAGTGAACACTTGGGGTCCAGTGGGATCAGTTAATGGACGAGCTGGAGCAAATGGTTCTCGTCACTTCTCCTCTTCACAGAGCGTTGCTGTGGTGGGTGGATTGTGACAACCTACTGAAAGGCATTCTATTCCTTGTACTAGCTCCTGTACAGTTCCTCACCACAGATGCCTCAGCTGTGGCTGTGGTGCTCATCTCAGTCCTTATCAGATAACAGTGGTCATGGACCAAGGCGGAAGCTGCACTGCACATAAATGTCCTGGAAATGCAGGCTGTACTGTGCTGCGTCCTGGCTTTTTAGAATCTTCTCTGCCCCAGTTCTCTGCTGATCCAGATGGACAACATCAGTGTGATGCATTACAGAAAGATGGGGCACTCACTCCTATCTCCTATGCAGGGAAGTAATGAGAGTATGGTACCAAACTCTGTCTCAGAGAACTTCAGCTGTCAAGCTGTGTTTCTCCCTGATCTCCAAAATAACTTGGCAGACAGGTTAAGTGGGTCCCAGTCAGTGGTTCATGAATGGGATCTGCTGACTGCTGTTGTAAATGACCTCTTCGTAAGATGGGGTCATCCAGAGTTGGACCTTTTGCATCCCTACATAATACAAAACTGCTGCATTTCTGCTCATTTGCTTCAGGGCCTGGAGTCTTGATGAGATGCATTGTCCCTCTTGAGGAAAGGCATTCCTCCCAATTATCTAATACAGAGGGTTCTGCTCAAGCTGCAGGTGAAGAGTGCTACTGTCATCCTCCTTGCTCCATTCTGGCCTCACCGTATAAACAAAGATACAAACATATGAAGAAGCCAGCATAAGAAGGCCATTTGGTCTATCTAGTCTGCTCATATTGCCAGGTCTAGAGCTTGAGCTACTGACCCTGCTCCACCGACTCCTTCCATCTTTCCATCCTCCCTACCCATGATCCTTACTTTCCCTGATGCCTATCCCAGTCTGTCTTGAAGCTTCCCACTGTCTTTAATAAGACCATCTCTTCTGGCAGCACATTCCAAGTGTCCACCACCCTCTCCGTGAAGAAGTGTTTTCTGACCCCCCTCAGTCTTCCCCTTCCAGCTTACTACTGTGCCTCCTTGTGTTATGGTTGCCACTCAGCTTAAAGAGACCCTCCTTATCCACCTTACTTATCCCTTTCAAGTACTTGAAGGTGTCAATCATGTCCCCTCCACCCCATCCTCCAGGGCATACATTTTCAGTGCTCTCAGACTCGCCTCATATGTCTTACCCTGCTGACCCACTAACATCTTTGTAGCCCTCTTCTGGACTTTCTTCAGCAGGTTAATGTCCTTTTTGAGGTGTGGGTAGCAGTACTGAACTCCATACTCTAGATGTGGCCTCACCAGTGACATGTACAAGGGCAGTATAACCGTCTCTCTCCTACTAATGATCCCAGTCTCTTGTTTGCTCTTCCTGCTGCTTTCTTGCACTGTGTGGAGTGCTTCAGGTCACTAGTGATCATCACTCCCGGGTCCTTCTCCTCCTCCTCCTCCTCCTCTGATGCAGATACGTGTACTCCACCCAGGTAGTACTCCATCCCGGGATTCTTGGCTCCAGTGTGCATAACTTTGCATTTCATGGTATTGAAGCCAAGCTGCCAGATCCCGGACCACCTCCCCAGCTTTTCCAGATCATCCTGTAGGTCCTATATACCTTCAGCTATGTCCCTTCTCCCGCAGAACTAGGTGTTGTCTGTAAATAGGCACATTTTGTCCTTAATACCATCTCCAGTGTCATTGATGAAGACACTGAACAACACTGAGCCTTGTGGGACCCCACTGATGACCTCTCTGGTGCCAGATAACTCTCCCCCTACAACCACCCTCTGGGTTCTGTCCCTCAGCCAGTTTCCCACCCATCTGGTCATCTTCTCCCCAACCCTGAGATCTGCCAACTTCCTGATCAACCTTTTGCGGGGCACAGAGTCAGAGACCTTGCTGAAATCCAGATATATGATGTCTACCGCTTGGCCCCTGTCTACTGTACTAGTGACCCAGTCAAAGAAGGCAGTCAGATTTGTATGACAGCGATCTCCCCACCATGAACCCATGCTGCCTCGCATCCTGGAGACCATGCTTCTCTAGATATTCTACCAACCTTTCCTTAAGTATGGTCTCCATGAGCTTGCACACAGAGGTCAGACTGACTGGTCTGGTCAGATGATATGGTTTCCACTCCTTCAGCATCTGTCGGTGAAGCATCCTGTCCCTCTTCTACCAGTCATACTTATTCACTGTTGTGGAAGTGTTTCACTTTGTGGTCTGCTTCCTGGGCTATGGATCCTTTTACATGTCCTGCAAAGTCTGTGCTGGAATACTTGCTTTTTCTATCTGATTCTGGCCTCCAATATTCCTCTGTTAAGGTGCATTTGACCACTATAACAGCCTTCCATGCCTCTTTTGATGGTCATTTGATTGCCCAACTAGAGGTATCCCATACATTTCTGAGAGGTATTCTTTATATAAACCTCCTATCCATAATCCAGTCCTGCCTTGGGACTTGAATTTCGTTCTTGAGAAATTGACATTGACTCCTTTTGAGCCTCCCATGAGTTGTGGCTTATGTATTTTGTCATGGAAGATGTTATTTGTAGTTGCTATGACCTCTGCTCAGAGGATTTCTGAGCTTCAGGCTCTGATGTGTGTCTTATTTGATTTTCCACAAAGAAAGAATCTCTTTGTGTGCGAATCCCAAGTTTCTGCCGAAGGTGGTATCAGAGTTTACAAACTAAACAATACACCCTCTGGTTTATAATTCTGAGCATGCCAACCAGGGTGAGGCACTGCTCCATACTCTGGATGTACATAGAATACTGTGATACTATATTACTAGCACCAAGGACTGCAGAAAGTCCTCTCAGCTTTTTGTTTAGTTTGACCCTGGGAGAGAGGGTGCTCCTGTGACTAAACAATGCCTGTACAAATGGCAGGCACATTGTCTTCCATTCTGTTATAGCAAGTACAGAAGGGAACTTACTGGTGCTATTTGTGGTCACACTACAAGGGGTATGGCCACTTCTGTTGCTTATTTCAAAAATAACCCTGCTGCTGACATATGTGCTATGGCCACATGGAGCACTGTTCACACTTTCACTAGTCTGGACATCATCGCTCACAGATGTTTTGGTTTTGGTCTTGCTGTTCTGCAAGGCCTTCTTTGCTAATTAAATATCATATTGTGCCATCATCCCTGCTGCTTTGCACTGCTTGGGACAGAACAGTTATGTAAGAACTTACTGTAACAGAAGCTCTTCAAGAGAATCTCCTCCATTAGTCCATGCCGTACCCTCCTTCCCCCATTCTGTATCCTAATAGTTATATCAGATGTTGTGCCTAAAGCTTTACTCCATACATCATATCCTTTCCAGTCCCATGCCTCTTCTTGTATGTGTGGTACCGCTTTCATCTTCTGGTTCCTGGTGGTTGGTGGCCCTTTGAGGCTAGTCTCTGGTGGAGAACTGAGGAGAGATGGGGCCTCTCATATATGCATCAACTTTGCACATCATTGTGGGTGGTCCTCGTCTAGCAAAAAGTTTCTCAGTGGTCATGATGCTGATGACATACAGTTCTAAAGGTGTGGCCTAATGGAGGATAATCTCTCAAAGATCTACTGTTATGGTAAGTTCTTGCATAACTGTTCTTTTCATGGGGCCTGCACTTCTGCAGCCAGAGGTGGGTGTGTATCTCTTACTCCTGAGGCTACAGAAGTGTGTATATGTCTCACAATATGCATGAGTACAAGTGGCTACAGAAGCACTGGCCCCATAGAAGGCCAGTACTTCAACAGACAAGAGACCTCTTGCAATTTGGGTTTCATGGCTTCGTATCTGTGACTGCAGGAGCCTGTGCTTCTGCAGACAGAAGTGGTGTTGACTTGAGTATCGTGGATTTATATGCATGTCTTGCAGTGTGCATGCCACATATACAGATCCATAAAGATAGCACATTAGTGCTACTGCAGTTGTGTCATCTGGAAACAGTTGTATGTTGTTTGTCTTACCTGATGATGGCTGTCTGTGTTGCTTTTGTGGTATTGTTCTTTTGCTGCTTGGCAGGGTGGGGAGTTAGGTTTGGAAATCCTAAGGCCAAATTTCCTACTTTTGTAACATTAAGATGAACCCTAACTGGTGCATTAATGCAGTATGTATATATAATGTATTAAATATATGCATACATATCAGGATGGAGAAAAAGCAAATTTATTTGTAAAACGTTTGACAAAGTATTAAGTATTGATCAATTTGAGAAGTGTAACATTTAATGAAAAGTCTTAAAAAGAAAGTTATCTATTTAAGGTGATTTTTTTAAGCTAATTTTGAATATTATATGGTGAATAATATAGTGTATTGTGCTCCTGTGCAGGTGATCCGAATTCGGGAACATACTCAGCATGCTGTCTGGGTAGCTTAGGGTTGGGGGATCATGCTGTTGTGTGACAGTGCTCCCACCCAAGAAGGGAGGGTGCAGTGTTCTGCCTCACGAGTAGCACCTTGTGGTGACCCAGGGAATCCTTCCTCATAGTGGTGCATCATGTATGTGAGGCTGGTGTTAGGGCTACACACTGCATCTGGAGAGGTGGGCAGATGCAGTATGGAAAAATGCTGGAGCCACAGTAGGATTAATCTTCGGTCATGGCAGCCCCAGCACCACATGTGGGGCCCTGGGGGAACTTCTGGATTGTGCTTTGGGAGGGGAGGAAGATGTCTCTCCCCTAACCCCTCCATGGGGGAAATATCCATGGAGGATTTTCCACCAGGTAAGTCCCTGGGCCAGTGGGTGACAGAAAGAGGAAGGGGGAAGGCCATGCAATGGGAAAAAAACTATTTATTTTATCACTCGGATACACACCTTTGAGCAAAATGTTCATTTGCAAAGATTCCTCATCGAAACAGCAGTGCAGTTTACAACACTTCTTAACACTTCACAAGTAACAGGTTAGCATAGGCATTGACAACAGAAATTTGGTAGCATACCATCAAGTACTCAACTGCATGGAAAAACAAACTGTTTTTTAGATATCGCAGTATGCTGCAAAAACAGTAGTCTCAAAATGTTATTTTTTCCCTTCCACAGAATATCTTTCTTCTTTTGTTAATAAAAGCAGCCAAAATTTGTATGCATTGGTGAGTGGGTCCATTACTCCAACTGTTTAGTATTGTATTTGACTGTGTATCTGGAGCAGAGTCCTCCCTGTGGGTTTACTTTCATTTCAGATATTGGTATCACACTGGGAACTATATTCTTTGGAGATTACATTCTCAGACATATACAACTCTGCCCCAGGGATCAGATGATAGTCTCGTATGCTCTAGCTCCTCCTCAGTGCTGTCTCTAGCTCGCCCTACTACAATCCACTCCCTCTGCCTGTGTGAGGTTGCGGTGTGGGGGCCCAACTCTGCAAAGGATAGCTGTAGACCCAGATGGTATGAAAGCTTCTTGGGTGCCAAGGTGGAAGATGCCCCCCAGCTCCAGTACATGGGTGTGAACAGGAGTTTTGCATTGCCTAAAGGAATGACCACTGGGAGGGTAAACATGGCAACAAAAAACAATAGAAATGCTAGGCAGTTGCAGAAGTCCAGCACATTTGCATAATCAATGCAGTGGAAAAAAGCTGCTATAGGAAAGAAGTCTTACAATGACATACATTACAACTGTATTTCTTGTATATTATCCAGGGATGAGCAGTTCTCAGTGAGTTCTGTATTTGCTTCTGATGTGATCCATGCCAACAAGAAGGATATACCCTGCATATTCAAGGTGAGTAACAGTTCCTGGTTATGTCATCATAAGTCAGAAAAAGGGAAGTGATAACTTTAGAAAACAAATACTCAGTAGGACTGTTGCATTCTTTCTGTAAAGAGCACCAGTATTCCTCCTTTTAGAAACAGTGTGTGGCAGTTCTTACTGCAACCTATATAGTTAGCCTCGGGAGAGCAGCGGGGCAGGTGATCAACAAAAGTGTTTACACGGCAGCAGTGCTCTGGCATCTGCCTTGCTCCCTTCCCACTGCCGTGCCACTTTTCTGTTTACACAACCTGCCCTCACAGCACTGTGGGTCACTCTGAGGAGGGGGTCTGTAAATCCACCAGAGGATGAAGGGAGACAGCCTTTTCACTGGAGCAAGTGCACCAAAGCGTCCACACCACCATCTAAAGCGCTCGTACAATTGAGTTGGATCAAAAAACTGATCCGAAAGGCACTTAAGGTGTCTACACAGCTATATTTGCAACGCATCAACCTCTGTGCATGGGTTGATGCGCTGCAAATAGAGCAGTGTAAACAGGGCTAAAATGAAGCTTTTTTAAAGCTCAGACTTCATTCATAGTACATTGAATCCCCTGCGGCTGCTGAAATCAGCCATGGGGGATTGTTGAATGTTGCCGAATGGTTTTATTCCCTTTCAGGGATGGGGCGGGTCACAGAATCAACCAACTCATGCCATCTTGCTCACTCCAACCTCGACAAAGTCATCTGGACTGCTTATCCCCCCCTTTAGCTGCTTCTACCTGAAAATATGTTTCTGCCCTCACTGTTACTGCATTGCAGGGACTTACATTTCCCATGTGTATCACTTGTTACCTATGTAAATTGATTGTACATAATGCTCTGTATCACTGTAATAATGCCTTTATCACTGTTACCTACTGTATGTATTTTATGTATTCACTGTCTGTATTTAGAACTTTGTATTATTGTTTTGTCCTCGCTGTGACAAGGTGCCTTTGTAAACGAGTCTCTGACTCAGAGGTTGTAAATCCAATAGTACAAATAAATACAATAATTAAATGTATTACATGAACTAAGCAGAAAAACATGAGCATAAACAAGGTTAATTAGTTACAAACTCACATAATATATATTTGAGATGTTGTCGATAGACATTCCCCTTTAAGCTATCTCTGGTGTATTTTTTTTTTTTTTTTAAGCACACCCATCATTATTCACTTTTTAAAGCAGCAGTACTAGTTAGTTGCCCCAAAAATGTCATCCTACCATTTTTTTTTTTTGCATTGATGTATTTCTGATCATCTTAGATTCTTCACTGGGGTGTATTAAATTCATTTAGCCATTTTTAAGACAGTGTTTAATTACAATATTTGTAATTTGTGTGGATCTACAATAAAGATGGCAGCCCACAGTGTCCTTCAAAAATCTTCTCCCTGGAGTCACACTATAACTGCAATCACAGTATTCATAATGCAGATATGTCAGGGTGTTACCAGCAAATGTTTCTGATGGCCAACAGCACAGCATCACCCTGACCTGCTTACATCCACAATGATGGACCTGGCAAAGGAGCAAGAACTTTTGAAAACTTCAAAATCTTCTCTCTCTTGCCTCAGGAATGAAATAAATCAAAAAATAAATCAGATATACTAATGTTTTGGTTTGTCCTGTCAACTAAATTATTGAAATTTGTGTTCACTAGTAGTACTACTTTAACATGTGCACCAGGAAGCTATGAGATGGCATTTCTCCCGGCATGCTTTAGGCATTGCACTGGTGGGAAAATAACCTTCAGTTATTCCTTAGTCAAAATCCAGCCCCAGGATTGTAGCAGGTTTGAGAAATACATACAGCTTTAGGGACAGAAGAAGATTCTCACCCCAGGAATCCCTCAGTATTCTTGGCTATAGCAGTTAGACAGCTGGGTTCAGCTATCCCCGGAGGAGGAGGAGTTTATGTAACTGATGAAAACTAAACTACCAATCAGATTGTAGTAAGAGATTACTGCCTGTAGGTTGTGCTGTTTGCTAGTCAGATTCTTTTTGAACAGTTGTCTCCAGACTCTCTCTCTCTCTCTCTCTCTCTCTTCACTTGAAGGAAGTTCTTCTCTTTTTATAGTGTATTAGTTTCACTTTTACTGCCTTTAGGTTTTTTTTTACATTTTTATCTAGTTTTAGTATTTTTTTCTGGGCTCCCAGTGCTTTCCAGGAACAGTTTAAATTTTACCTCACGTGAGTTACTTCAGGTTTTCCACGATGTATTCTCTGACTGGAAACTACATTTTATGAGGTAAAAACTCATTTTTTTCTCATTTTAAACTTGTGTTCTACTATTTTTCCCCATTTTTATGGGAAACATTTTCATTTTCAACTTTTCTTTTTGTGACCTAGTTTTGAGAATTGTGTCCATGGTTCCACAGCACTTGGGACAGATTGTTTTACATTTTTAGCTTCCTTTGGGAAACTACTCTTTTTGTGTGTTTTTTTTTTTCAGTCCTCTGACTTTTATTTTCTGTCAGACAGACTTTTAAGCTGAACTGGGCCTACATTTTTTTATAAAAATCTGCTTCATTTATTTTTAATCGCGGTCACTGCTGATGACCATGACCTTGCTGTTTTTTCTGTGGGTCTAAGTTTTTATTATTTGCCTAGTATTCAATTAAAAAAAAAGTTGAATAGAAGTCAGAATTATGGCTTCTCAGTCTCCCTCCCTATCTACTAAGCCCATTGAAGAGGGGACTTCTTCTCATAATAGATATAAAGACAGGTCCTCTAAGGACCCCAGTGAAAGTAAGTGATAAAAATAATGTTGACCAACCCAAGCGTAAAAGACATTCTGAGCAGGTGTCCGATTCAGTGCCTGCCAAAAAGAAACAAAAAGAAAAACATATTGCTGCCCCTCCCGCTGAAAGACAATGGGAAACGCCAGTGACAAATCAAAATATGCCTTCCCCAGAGGAGTTGGCAAAGGCTTGGCAAATGTGTAAGACATTCCAGGCTATGAGAAACCTGTTCATAGACTCACCAGGGCCGTCTACCCCTGCTCCATCTAACTCCGGTCAGTGTTTTTATTATGATGAAAACAAAGAGGTACAGGAGGATGGGATCGAGCTAGGCAATTCCCCTGACCAGGAATTTGACTCCCCTTTACCAGGTCAGGAGGATTTCACCTCTCACTACACTTTTGTCCAACAGATGGTGGACACCCTTAACCTCTCTATTCAAGAAGCCTCTGACGAGGAAGAGGAGGCAGACTTTGTAGACATGATGTGTCTCTGCTATTTGTTGTCAGGATTTAAAGTCATGAGCAGGGGGCAAGTTACTAGATCCTGTCTATGTCAGGTTAGACTGTTTTGTTTTTTCTCTGAGATATAGGGTTGCTGCCAGGTATGGGACGAGAAAAAGAAATATACAATTTTTGCAGTGTTAAACTTGTACTTACTGGGGGGGGGGGGCACTGACACACAGTGGCTATAGGACTGCAGCTGCTCATTTCTAATCTTTCCTAGTAAGGATTACCTTTGTCACTGAGGGAACAGAGCATATTCTGCCTATCACAGTGTGATGAAATGACTCTCACTAGAAGTCAGCATTGAAAGTGTTAATGAGGCTTTTATTGGCCACTGCAGTGTTGTGTTTGTGAGTCAGTTTGTATGGATCTGAGTGTGAGGCAACTTGATGGGGTCCAGAGAGGTCCATAAAAAAAAAAAGGCAAAATATTGTGCATAGGAATATATGGGAGAAAACGGGGAATTACAGTGAATGAGAATAAACCGAACTTGGTGAACCAGACCTTATACCATACTTATTCTGTCCATGTGGGAATGAAGCCTTATTTTAGTTTCTAAACTTGTCTTTCTTAGGTTACAGCCTCACAACTTGCAGCTCCCCACACCAAGTGCTCCCTGCTTCTCCTAGCGGACAGTGAGGTTGACATGAAAAGGTGGGTAGCTGTAATTAAAGAGCTGCACCAGATCCTGAAGGTCCACAACAAAGACAGATCAGTGTACACTCCGAAGGAGGCTTATGACAGTGCCTTACCACTCATCAGAGTCTCCCTCTCCGCTGCCATTATAGGTAAGGGATGTTGCCATTTACCCTGCTTCATTTTTGGAGATGAGATAAAAGGTGGGAAAAATGCAAAAATCTCAGAAGTAGAACTGTTGAGCTTCACAGCAGTGGGCCTCTCTAGCCGTGCAGGGACCTGGGTTCCATCTCCAGTCAAGGGCTCATTGCAGTCTTGCATAAGGAAGATCATTCAGCCAGGGGATAATCTCCTACTCCAGAGAAGGTAGTGGCTTCTGTTACAATATTGTCATCTGGGGAGCCACATGTGACAGTGCAGCTAGGAAACACTCAGGGAAGGAGAGTGGAACTGCTAGCATGGTCCATCAAGGTGTTCTGATTCAGATATGTTTTAATTCTTTCTTCAGGGATGGTGCTGGGGAGCAGAGAAAATGGTATGGCTGATTGGCATGGCCTAGAGTCTAACAGTTCACATGGCTCCTTCTCCCACTGCCAAGCCATATCTTTGAAGTGAACTTCAGCCTGTATATAGCTAAAGGAAAGCCCCCTCAGCAGCAAAAATACAATATGGGGAGAGGGCCTGTAAAGAGAATTGATGCTAATTAATATTAAAGAAAAACTAAAATCAAAATATATAAAACAACCAGCCCAGTGGCGCTGAGGTTTGAGGCTTTGGATGCCACTCCCCGCGCCACGCTGATGACCCGGGTTTGGGAATGGACTCATGTTGCCGGGGACTGGCAGGGGAGGGAAGGGATTGAGCATCTTGAGGACTGCTCTCCCTTCCCTGGGGAGGGATCCGGGTCTCACACTGCTTTCTAGTGGATCCTGAGGGAACTCAGGGGCAGTGCAGGGATGCAGTGCCATCACAGCAGGGAGGAGCATTGGCAGACATCAGCACATAGTGCCATGACATCATTGCATATCTGCGCTCCTGTGGGGGAAACCAACAAAAAATCCCTGGAGGACTGGGGAGGTGATGAGGGCCCCAGGGATCTGGTCTCATATCTCCTGTGCTGGACCACTACTCCGACAGTCCCCAGGTGCCACCCACACAAGACAGACACTCTAATCTCAGAAAGAGCTGCCAAGGTAGGTGAGGCAGGCCCTCCCTCAGGAGGGTGATCTGGGGGCTGGGAAGTCCTGGTGGGGGTGAAGGCTACATTAACAGATAGCAAATGCCTGAGGGATGATTGAGTAGGTTGTTCTGTAATGAAACAGCTAGAGTCTTCACTAATTATAGCATTTGTGACCTTGGATGATTTGTGTGCCTTTTAAATTGTTGTGTGTAGTTTAATAAAATGAAAAGCTTTAAAAACATAACATTCACTTCTGCTGGCTAGACCTAGATACATACTTAGAAAACAGAAAATTTGGATTAGACATTTATTTAGTTGAAGCCAGAATATCAGGCTTCTTTACAGTAGCATGTTGCTGAAGCAGTTATAAGTCTCTGAATCAATGGTCCTGGACACATCATTGTTACATGGGACAGGAGGCATTGTGGGAACAAGAAGAGCCATAATAAATGCTAACATGGGGATCCCCAGGGGCCATAAAACCAGCAAGCAAATTTGGGGAAAAAAACTCCTTTCAGCAAATAAGGGGAAGGACTTACCAGGAGTACAACTACAAATCAAAACACTGCACAACATATTTTTTTTTGCAGATTTTGACTTTAGTTCCCCTTTAAGATGGCGTGCAATGTCTTAGTGCAGTGGTCACAGTATCAGTGGTACAGTATTGTTCATTGTACAACAGTTACACTCCAAATGCTGCAAGAACCCAGGAACGTCTTTTGATGAGCTGCACATGGGTCACTTGATCAGGTTGC
Organism: Neoceratodus forsteri; assembly: GCA_016271365.2. Lineage (NCBI taxonomy): Eukaryota > Metazoa > Chordata > Ceratodontiformes > Ceratodontidae > Neoceratodus > Neoceratodus forsteri. The sequence continues at coordinate 359,286,088 of CM028132.1, read as the reverse complement.
TTAATGAACAAATTCTTTGGTGGTTGTGTATCGATAAGAAAATACTGGAAAGGGAATCATCGTTATTCAAATTAAAGAAATGTCTGTGGGAAAAGTTCTAACTGTAGTTTACTCATAGTATTATTTCAAAAGTTTCTCTCACTTTTGAGTACTACTAAGTGGATCCACCAAGGTCAGATATTTTGAAAGTAACGCTCAGCATACAGTACTTGTGCACAGCAAACTCTAAGCTTATTCTTCTTGACTCATGTTTTTTCATTTATACTTGTCTCTTGTTTTGCTTGCCATTCATTTACCCCAGGATCCTCCTGCTGGCATTTTCTTTACCCAGTATAACCCATCAGAGATGCAGTATCTCATTTTTAGTGGAGTCCTGCTTTTACTCACTTTTTCAGCTGGGCAAACAGAAGCAGAAGTGACTTACTCAGGGTCAGACTGTGAGTCAGTGGCTCTAGTGGGACTTGAATCTGAGTCTCCCAGCAGAATAATGAACATTGCAGCATTGCACTTTCCAATACATTCCAACACTTGTAACTAAAACAAACATAAAGTTTAAATGTCATTACGGCTTCATTTTGTTGTTACAGATCAAGAGAGGCTTGCTTTAGGCACAGAAGAAGGCCTGTTTGTGCTTCATAGCAAAATGAATGGTAGGTGCTCTGGTTCTGTAAGTGTGTTTTGCTGTCTTATTGTAGGCTTGATGCTGACCTGGTTTATGTCATGTTCCCCACTCCTGAAAAATCAAATGCATTTCAGTTTAGTGTTCTAGCAGAATCAAATCCACTGAAACAGAGTAAGCAACTCTTCAAATTACTTATGAATGTAGACTGTGGCCGGGATATTCAAAGGGGTTGCTCATGGCGCAACAGTGTTGCGCCCTGCACAACCCACAGATGTGCCCCAGGGCGATATTCAAAAGGGGAATTTGCATTGCGCAACTCCCAATGTGCCCGGGCACACCAGTAATGTATGCAGCGCAAGTGCAGGGGCCGTGCCCATGCATATCCTGCACATCCCGATATTCAGCCCGGGATGTGCTGCGCATATGCAGGCACACACCTGCCTTGTGCCGCACGGGGGGGTTCAAAGATCCACCCAAAAAAAAGGAGCAAGGCCTGACCACTCACAGGTGAGCTGCTGTATTGCAGGGCACAACACGGCAGCCAGCAGCTGTGAGTGGCCACCCGACCTCCAGAGCCATGGTCCATTGTCGTCATCGCAGCCTCCCCGTGGGCTACAGTAAGATGAAACTCCCTAGTGGTCCAGTGGACCTGCTCCCCAGCCCGATTGCGGGTGTAGTTGGAATAATAGTATCCCTAGTGGTCCAGTGGACCGAATCCAGCCCGATCGCGGGCTTTGTGACATAAAATGTAACCCCGGTGGTCCAGTGGACCCACTCCCAAGCCCGATTGTGGGCTTTGTAGATTTAACAATCCCTGGTGGCCCAGCGGTACCCTCCTCCCCACTCAGTCCCACCACCCCGCTCCCCCCACCGGTCAGTGGTGGGCGGCAGCTCCCCACCAGCAAGCCGCCCAGTCACCCACCGACTGACAGCATACAGTACGGCTGTATGCTCATTGGTCCACAGTGAGGGCCAATGGGCATGCAGCCCATACTGTACTACACAGTCCTGCTATGTGAATGACTCCATTCGCATATCGTGACTGTGTAGCACAGCAGTTCGAGCCTACTGGCCCTCGCTGTGGACCAATGAGCATACAGTCGCATTCTGTACGCTGTCAGCTGGCAGGTGACTGGGTGGCTTATGGTGGTGTTGCCGCTGCCGCTGACCGGGTGGTGAGCGGGTGGCGGACTTATTGGGCGGTGGGAGTGGGGTACTGCTGGACCACCAGGGATTGTTAAATGTACAAAGCCCGCGATTGGGCTTGGGAGCAGGTCCACTGGACCACCAGGGATACATTTTATGTCACAAAGCCCGCGATCGGGCTAGATTCGGTCCACTGGACCACCAAGGATACTATTACTTAAACTACGCCTGCGATCAGGCTGGGGAGCAGGTCCACTGGACAACCAGGGATACAGTTATTTTTACAGTGCCCGCAATCGGGCGTTGATGGGCTTTGCCGCTGAAGGGCAGAGGGCGTCAGTCCCCGACAGCTGCAGTCTGGCAGGGCGCCAGGTGCAAGTCGCCGGGGATAGGCGCACATGCATGCAAATGGGGCCATAATGACATGCAAATTGCCCCATTTGTGCCTTGCATGCATAATGGCCCATGCATACCCACCACTGAATATCATGGTTCCTGCACCTAGCGCAACTGCACTTGTGCTGGCGCATCTCCCGCTCCTCTCTTACCACTTGCGCTGGTGCAGTGACACTGCACCATGCACAATGGGTGCGGTCACGGTGCCATATTCAATGGTGCAGAGCCATGAAACATATAGAAACATAGACTTTGACGGCAGATAAGGACCGCTTGGCCCACCTAGTCTGCCCATTTCCCTACCTAGAGGATAAGCTGCAGATCCTATTTAACCAACAGCCTATTTCTTCCTACCCCCCACAAAAATTGCCTTATGTCTGTCCCATGCATTCTTGAATTCTCCCACAGTTTTAGACCCCACAACCTCCTCTGGAAGGCTGTTCCATGCGTCCACCACCCTCTCTGTGAAAAAATACTTCCTCACATTGCCCGAGCCATCCCTCTATCTTCAGATTGTGTCCCTTGTTCTTGCACATCTCTTTTCTGAAAGATACTACCTTCTTGGACTTTGTTGATTCCATTGAGTGTAGTTAAACATTTCTATCATGTCCTCTCACTCCTTTCCTCAAGGGTATACATATTAAGCTCCTTTAGTCTCTCCCTCGAGTGGCTTCTCTTGCAGACCCTGCACCATTTTAGTTGCCCTCCTCTGAACTGTGTCCATCCTGTCTATGTCCTTGCGGAGATGGGGTCTCAAGAACTGGACGCAGTACTCCAGATGGGGTCTCACCAACTGTCTGTACAGGGGATAACAACTTCCTGTTTTCTGCTGGTGATACCTCTCCCTGTACATCCCAGTATCCCCCCAGCCCTCCCTACCGCCTTCTCACATTGCCTGCCAAACTTAAGGTCATCTGATATGATTACCCCAGGTCCCTTTCCATTTTTGTTGTTGTTACTACCTCCCCCCATTGTGTAATCTTCCCCTCGGTTTTTGTTTCCCAGGTGCATTACTTTGCACTTCTTTGCATTGAATCCAAGCTGCCATACTTCTGACCATTCCTCCAACCTTACCAAGTCTCTTCTCATCCTTTCCATGCTTCCTTGTGTATCAACCCTGTTGCAGATCTTTGTGTCATCTGCAAAGAGGCATACTTTTCCTTCCAGTCCCTCTGCAGTGTCAGTTATAAAGACTGGACCCAGTACTGAACCCTGCGGTGCCCCACTAGTAACCACTCTTTCTTCAGAGTGGACTCCATTTACAATTACCTTCTGTGTCCTGTTGTTCAGCCAATGTTTTACCCAGGCTACCACCCTGGGACCCACTCCCAGGATGGTTAATTTGACTACTAATCTTTTCTGTGGGACTGTGTCAAATGCCTTGCTAAAGTCTAGGTAGGCCATGTCCACAGCCCCTCCCTGGTCTACTACTTTGGTCACCCAGTCAAAGAAATCAATTAGATTCATCTGACATGACCTTCCCGCTGTGAACCCATGCTGCCTTGGGTCCTGTGTCCCACTGGCCTCTAGGTACTCAACAGTTCTTTCCTTCAGAAGTGATTCCATCACTTTCCCTACCACAGAGGTCAAACTGACAGGTCTATAGTTTCCTGCCTCTGTCTTGGTCCCACTTTTGTGAAGGGGAATCACATCCACCTTCTTTCAGTCCTCAGGTACCACACCATCCTCCAATGATTTGTTAAAAAGGGTAGTCAGTGGTGTCACTAGTTCTCTGCTTAATTCTTTTAGAATTCTGGGGTGAATTCCATCTGGCCCAATTGTTTTGTCAACCTTCAATTTTAGGAGTCCTTTCAGAACCCTTTCTTCTGTGAGAGGACTGGGATCGATCCCCCTCTCCAGAGTGCTTCTGTTAATTGGATTAGGCACTTCCCCCACTTCCTTTTTTTGTGAATACTGAACAGAAGTATTCATTCAGTATCCCTGCTTTTTCACTGTCACATTCTACCCACCCACCATCCATTCTATTCAGCCTCACTATCCCTCCCTTTGTCTTTTTACACTCCCTGATATACCTATAAAAGGTTTTATGCCCCTTCTTAACCGAGTTAGCTATCTTTTCCTCAGTTTGTGCCTTTGCTATTCTGACTACCCTCCCTGCTTCCTTCTGCCTTAACTGGTACAGTTCTCTGTCCTGCTCCTTCTGTGTTTTCTTATACTTCCTAAATGCTATCTTTTTCTCCCTAACCTTCACCGCCACCTCTTTTGAGAACCATAGTGGCTTTTTCTTTCATTTTGATTTGTTTATTTGCTTCACACAAAGGCTTGTTGCCTCTGTGATGGCAGTTTTGATATTTCCCCATTGTTGCTCCACCCCTCCTTCTAGCCTGTTTGCTAGTACTTTTGTAAGGCACTCTCCCATCTTGCCAAAGTCAGCCCTTCTGAAGTCCAGAACCCTCACTTTTGTATGGCTTGACTCTGTAGCTGAGTTTATCGTGAACCACACTCTTTGGTGGTCACTTGTTCCCAAATGGCTACCCACTTCTAGAACTGAGATCCTCTCACTGTCCCCGTCTGAGAGTACAGTGAGGGTGCAGCACCATTGAATATCGCCCAGGCCATGCCCTAGTGCATCCCGGTTACGCTGCACCCAGGCTTGCGCACCTGCCTGGCGCAGTCTGACTATCCGGCCCAGTGTTGAAAATGGAACAAAATCACTAAGGGAGACCACCAACTTTGATGTAGGCTTGGAAATACCTTATATTGGTCTGGGTACATGTTTCCTCAACATTTGTTGCATTTTTACATATTGTTTAGTTAGTTGTATGCCTATATAACTGGGTGCATTTGACACAGGAGCAGTCTTTTCCCATTTTGCTCCTGAACCTGAGTCAGATTTAAGTTTGCCCCTGAAACTGAGTTCCCCTCAGTCCCCGCCATCCTGTCCATTTCCACCACTGAATGTAGTTCTCCACAGAAATGATCCTAATACACTTCATGATGTACCAGATATTCAGTAAAAGTGCATTTCCTCCATCTGTCAAGGACAGGTTCAGGACAAGAGATTGGGTTAATGCTTGATGGAACAGTGTATTGCATCTTAAGTTAATGGTGCAAGATTTAGCAATGGGACCTTGAGCTCACATCACAGTCCTGTTTTGTCTGTTTCCACTGCTAAAATTCTCTGTCTTCTGCAAAGGCATGTTTTTTAAAAGCTCCTGATAAAGAACAGCCCAGTGGAGCTAGGGGACTACATTATGTTACCATAAGGGAAACGGGTCCGTGTCCCATGTCTGACTTTTACTCTAGGCTGGTGTTTATTCATGGGCACGTGCAACCCTGCCTCAGTTCAACCTGCAGATCAAACCAATGAGAAAGCTACAGAGAATACAAACCAGTCTATGTACTACACACCCACTTCTGTTTAGGGTCTTGCTTTATAATTTTGTGTTACAGGCCTTAGTAAGCCATCTGTTTAGTTTTCCAAACATCAACCCGCAGTCTCAGCTCAGTCCCCAGTGTGCTGTAATGAATTACTTTCACTACCAGAAAAAGATGGTTTCTCATTTCTAGGGTAGGGGTTCAGAAAAGTGTACAGAAGCCTACACACAGCCTGGCCTGCAGATAAACCTAAAACTTTTGATTTAACCATGCTTCAAGTTTTCTTCACAAAGAAAAAAGAACTGTGCACTTCTAATATGTCACTGTATTATTAGATGTTTTCAACTGAAGATTTAAAATACTGTACTATAAAGAAACTTAATGCTAAAGATATTTTTAGACTTCATTGTGCTATCCTGGCCAATGTGTTGATCTCTTTGGGTCACACCAAGCTTCTGACTGACTGGAGTTCACTTTATAGAGCACTTACCATATTGCTTAGTCTTTGGAATCTCCTCCCTCAAGCCCTAGTTGTAGACTAAGATTAAGTTTTATGTTGACCTGTTTGGATGGGAAGGGTTCATAATTTTGCTTGGAGATGCCTGTGGTGCATTTCTTTCCCCTTCCTGCTATAAGCCCCCCGACATTTTGTGTCTGAGTTTAGAGAGTGTGGGGGGATGTGCTCTATAGTAAATAAAAGGGAATTTTAAATAGTTATTTTTAATATTTTAGTGGTCTGTTCCAGTCAAATCAAAACCATAGTTTGACTAACAAGTCCTTCTTAGTTGAGCGGTGGCTTTGATTTGACTGAAACAAATGGACAACTACAGTATTAAAAATAACTTTTTAAAAGATGCTGCTATTGTTTTCTATAGACAAACTTTGACATCAGAAACTATTGGCACTTTCATACCAGGAAGGGGAAGGGAATGCACTGCAGGCTACTCCAAACAAAATTATAATCCCTTTTCCTCCTAACAGCAGGCTGACATAAAACAATTGACCATTAATCCACAAGAAGTGCTGTTAAGCAAGTCTACAGCTTGGGTTGGGGGGGGGCAATAAGATGTGCTCAGTGGAAGTGAGGGGCTTTGCTTAGCACATCAGCTGCCAGATGCAGCAGGAATCACATTTGTGATGGCTGTGTAATTAACCACCCACCCACCTTCCCTCTCAGCTGTAGGGAAAGATGTATCTGTGGTAACCCAGATCATTGGGAGGCAGTGGGAGGTAAAGAAAACTGTGATGAAAAGCAAAATAAAAACACTTGGTTTGCCCAACACCGGCCTTGGCATTTTATCATACTACTTGTGAATGTGCCCAGTGTACAGAGCTTCCATAACAACTGTACCTAGTATCTGGCAGTGATGGGAGTTAACTATTGGCCATACATCTCATGTCTTGACTTTACTGCATTTAATCATTCTAGTGGTGTATTTGCTACTATATTATGTCAGTCAGAATACGTTAAACATCCAGGGTGCCTGCTGCTTATTCAGATTTTTTTTTCCCCCAAACACAGAGATTGCTCAGGTTGGGGACTGCAAGAAAGTTCAGCAGATTGAAATCATCCCTGATGTACAGTTGGTTGCTGTCCTTTGTGGTAGGAGTCGCAGTGTCCGGTTGTATACATGGAATGACTTGGAAACACTGGAAAGTAGTGGTATCAAAATTTCAGAAGCCAAAAATTGCCAGACCATGCTGACAGGACATATTCAGCAGGGAGCAGTAGCATGCTTGTGCGTTGCTATGAAACGTCAAGTTATTTTCTACACCCTTACCAACAACAAAATGCGATGCAAGAAGATCAAAGAGTTCCAGGCTGTAGGAAATGTACAGTGGATGGGCTTTGTTAGTGACCGACTTTGTGTTGGATATCCATCAGGGTTCTGCCTTTACCCCCTTACAAGTGACAGTTCTCCAATAAACCTGCTGAACTCCGAAGACCATACCTTAGCCTTTGTCCCACCAATGCAAATGGATGCACTCTGTGCAATGGAGGTTTCCAGAAATGAGTACTTGCTCTGTTTCAGCAATGTTGGTATCTATGTTAACTCTCTTGGTCGAAGGTCACGACAGCAAGAACTGATGTGGTCTGCCAGTCCAATTGCTTGCTGTAAGTGTTTCTGTACATTTGCATACATTGCTAGTTAGGTTTTGGTATTTTGGTATTTTTGTTGTTTGTTTATATTGCCATACAAAAAGATATTTATACTTTTGGTAACAGTTCATTGTGCATCACTGTTAACTATATCTTTTACCATATTGTATGAGGCAGTTCTTTCAACAACATAGTACCAGCATTTTAGATGGTAGTCTGTTCCCCAACTCTGCACATAACTCTCATTTGTTTGTTGGGGTAATTTGGATGTTTTCTAGCCACTCCCTACATAGTCATTTTCTATCACCTTTATAAATTTATTTATTTATTTATTTAGCTTTTGTTGATCGGGTAGGTGCGTTAGGCAAAAACCCTGCCCATTTTCATACACGATAAATGGTGGCCAGATTAAATCAGACAGTCAAATACTATTGTTAAAGGCTATTGTTAATGTACATTTTGCTCTGTCCTTGCAGTTCATCCAGTCAGTGCCTCCTTTGCTCTTGGCTAGATGCCTTCCTCTCATGCACAGAGTACTTACCCCCAGAATATACTCCCTTCCTCCCCAGGATATAGGCTCTGAGTAGCCATGGTACCTCCTAGATTGCTTTCTGGGGTGGGAAACCTGTTTTCAGGGATGCACTAGGCACAGTCATGATATCTGGCCAGAAGCCATGTTGCAGAGGAGGTCTGGATGAGTGGTGTTTGGGAGATGGGGGATCATGGCCTGCACTGGTCATGGGGCCAAGCATGCCACATGTCATGCGACCACTCGGTGCTCTTTTTCCATTTTTGCTTGCCTTGTGAATTATGTTTTGTGATGTCTGCTGTCGGCAAGCTAGATGCACTGACAACCACTTGTTCCCCTACCTACAGTGTGCTTTGTTTGTCCCAGTTGCATCTCCACCTGTGGTCACATAGGTGTCTGCAGAGCAGTGGGAAGCATGGCCCTCCCTCTCTGGAGAGAAAGAGCATCCAATGGCATGCTCCTTCCACCTCTCGGGGTGAGAACCTGGTGCACCAGGATTAGGAAAAGCAATACACCAACTGTACCAGTGAGATTACCAGTCATCCTTTTTAAAACTGTAGTGAGCTTTCCTCAAGTTTATTAAATCTATCATCAAATTACACCAAGTATGAACTACTAAGAACGTTGCATCCTTTCAAATTTGTTAAATTTGCTTTACATAACTCGTGGTGGTGGTAAAATTGTTATTTCTAAACCATGTGCTGGATCTTTAGTCAAGGGGAGTTTGGTAGCCAGGCATAATTTATTATTGAATCCCATAATTTTATCAGATATTGGATGGAAGCAAACATGCTGTATCATTTCTCATTCTTACAGAATGCTGGACTTAATACCAGCTTAACTCAGGATTCATTTTATTAAGGCAGAAGGGAGTATAATACATCCTGTGAAGGTCGTTGAATTCCAGTTTACTATTTAGTAAATCCTTTGAAAGGGTTCTGATTATTTTGGGGTCCACTGGTGGTCAGTCACTGTGAAATTTTGTTCCAACCAGATCAGGGGGAGGTTTAGCCATTAGAAAAAAAAGTTGAATATGACTAAGGGAGTATACAGTATATCTAAAGTTATACTGTAGGGGGTGTATACAGAGATCAAGCTTTTCCATTCTATAATTTAATGTATAGTGCCCCAAATATTACGTTGTCTTGTGCAGCTGTTGAGGATGTTTCATTTTGTTCTGCTGAAAGCAAGGGTGTAGACAGGCATACTCACTGTACACATTTGTGTACAGTTTTGTTGAGTGCCTGTCACAAACCATAAGCCACTCTGTTAATATTATCATTCTAATCTGTAGTATTTGGGTTAGTGTAGGCCACTGATGAGGGTCTGATACATGTATAACCTCTTTAGAGATTAGAGGAATCATCTGACAACAATCTGACTTGTTTGGAAGGGGGTGCCATTTGGAAGGGATGTATACATTTTTTTAATTGGGGGGGTGTAACTGTTGGAGACTGTGTACAAATGGAAATTTCTGGCTACACTCCTGGCTGAAAGTATGCAGAGTATATTACCTAATTTCCTTTCTTTTTCTTATAAGTTGCACTTTTTCCTTCCTGGTCTTGCTCCCCCTCCATCTGCCCCTGGTGACCACCCAGCCCCTGACAAGTGAGAGGGTTCTTTCCAACCCTCTCACTTGCCCCAGGGTGGGGCCAGAGGGTGGGGCCTGTTCCCCCCTCAGGAGCACCTCAGTGTGTGTGGGGGGGGTACAGTGGGCCACATAGGCTGCAAGTATACTGGCTGTCATACTGCTGGCCAGGAGATTTTATATTCTTTTGTCCCCTTCACTGCTGATGCCTACCCACTAGAGCTCTAGTGCTTGTGAGCATACACAGCTTGTGTGCTGCCACGTGAAGCCGGCAGGCATCCATCATCCCAAACTGCTACACCTGCACTTCCACCTTTGGTCAAGCAAGTTGGCAGTGCTGCAGTGGAGACTGGTGTTAGCCAGTGCTTGAGCATGAGAGCATCCCCCCCCCCCACTGACCCTCTGATGGTCCAGGCTTGGGGCAAATACTGGGGTCATCAGCAGCGAAAGTTGCAACTGTGCCACTGCGTCAGTTGGCCAGCCCCAGCACCTTATTTCTAGCAAACTAAGTGATACCAGTTGTGGAAAACATTCATTTATGTAGCTTTCCCTTAGCTGCATCTGCCACTAAATATTAATACTAGAATGCCACAAAATAGTAATAGTAGTGGGCCAGTAAATATTAATAACAAAGGTTCAGTTATTTACACTTCAAATGTCTTTTGGAATAAATAATCTCTCAAATGTAACTCTTGCTTTCTTATCTTTCCATAAAATTCCTGAGAGCATCTGTCTCTGTATTCATCAATATGGGTTGAAAAAATAGACATTGGGGCTGAACATTCATTTCTGTTACATTTACTGTCCTTATCAGTGCTAAAGGAAGCATGACCCATTTTTCCAAATCCTTTTCAGCTTGTTTCATTAAGGGCGAGTAGTCAGAATTCAGATCGAACCCCTAAATATGTGATCAAATCTGTCATTTGACAATCCAGCTGATGGATAATGTTAATTGATCACTAGTTTTGGTTAGATTATTTCGTTTCCCAAATAAGCCAGTGTCCTGCATTCTGAGTGTTAGTGTCCCACAATTCAGTGTCAGAATGTTGAACAGTATGGCCCCAAGCCTGGAACACCCTCTTCAGATTGGGAGAGGTAGGTGCAGCCTCCCTACAACCACATCCATGAGATATTCCCTGTTACAAATCGGTAGGTCACCATAAAACAGTGGTGGAGTCTTTGTTTGTCTGTCTTTATTTGTTCATGTGTTTCTGGATGTCTAGTAAATAAGGAGCTTGGGGAAGGGAGTCAGTATAACACAGTGGTTTAAGGCTCTGAGCTGCAAATCTGGAGACCTGGGTTTGAATCTCACAGCCCCCCACTTGTATACTGTGTGACCTTGAGCAAGTCACTTAACTTCCCTGTGCTCCCAGGTCACACCTGTAAACAAGCTTTCAACTTAGTGTGTTACTCCTGGTAAAACAACTGGGAAAAAAAGGTTTGTTGTGGCACTTTTACCACCTGGTCATGGCTTCTTTGCTAGTGAGTATAAGGGCATGCCAAAGCCACTCCTCTTCTCTATGACTGTTTGCAGACTGCATGCATTGGATTGGGGCAGCATCAAAGTGCAGTTCTGCCCATCTTCCTCTGTTCATTTTGATTTCAGGCATCCCAGCAGAACTCTTCTTGTGGAATTGGGGGGTGTCCAAGGCTGTCAGAAAAAAATTATTTCCCACCTGCTGCCCTCCAGTGGTGCTTCTCCTAGTTGGGGATTCAGAACTGGGTGTAAGTGGTCCTATGGACAAGTTCTATCAGCACAAAGTAGTCCACAGTGTTCCCTTTGACTCAGAGCAACCTGGAATCCTAAGTTGAAAGAAACACTTTGTACTGTTGAAGTTGATTGTTATGAGGATGCACTTTCACTGTAATTTGTAGCCATGTTGAAATTGTGTACTGGTGGTCTGGAAAATAAAGTTTGCACATGGGGGTAAGAGAGTCTACCGAGTGAATATTTGAACATTCTCTGTTTTTACTGCCAGTGAGTGCTAGTGAAACTGGTTCATAGGACCACTTTTACCTCCAAACTCTTCCTGTCTTGGAGGGTGGATGCACAGCTTTAGTTTGGTTCCCCAAGGAGAGAATCAGGTGGGCAGTGTTACGTGGTTTGGTAGTCTCTCCTGGATGACAGTATGCATCAGGACTTGACACAGGGATAAGAGGTCCATCATGTCTAACCTGACACTGGAAAGGTGCTGGTTTAAGTAAAGTAGTAAAAGTAAAAAACTTTATTTTTATACAGGAATACATGTCGTTTGGATTTTGCAGTCCAGTTTGCAAGACAGTCCTGTTTTCAAAACAAAGTTACATAACAAAATATAAAAACCACAAATTTAAAATATTGAGATTAATGCAAATACATTTACACATAAGACAACCTAAGAAGCAATCGAAGCACAGATACAACTAATCATGTGGTATTAATTATAACAATTGCAAAAATAAAACACTGTATCCCTAATAGCCTGAGAAAAGGTTGGGAATTCTGTAATTTCCTGAACAGTTGGAAGGGAGTATGTTCCAAACTGCAGTGGCCCTAGTGGTTAAGGTCCTGTCTCCAAATGTATTCCTTCTCTTACCAAGTTCAGTTTTATTTAAATGGACTGGTCTATTCAATACCCTCCTGTTTTTCTTCCCCTCCGGAAAGAGATAACTTGAAATTGCATGTTCAGGAAAAGAAAACCTCGTTCTCACATAACCTATCTCTAATGGTTGCCAGTTGAACCGACTCAATAATAGACAATGATGGTTATAAAAACTATATTTCAATATGTGTCTAGCTATTCTATAATAGGTTTTGTCTAGACGTTCCAGTAGAGATGTGTTAGCTGTTCTATAGACCGATTGGCCATAATTTCGGATTGGTAAAATAATTTGTTCCACAATCCTCTTCCTGTCAGGCTGTTTCAAGCACCTTGTTGTCTTTTTTAAGACCCCCAGTTTTGTATTCACTTTCCCTGTAGTACTAATTATGTACTTTGTAAAAAGACAATTTTGTATCAGAAGTCACCCCTCAGTAACTATAACTATCCACCACTTCCAGGATGGTAGAATTCTGAGTTTGAATTATGAGTTTAACATCCCTATCACCTTTTTAGTTGAAAAATACATTAGGTTAGGGTTTTTTTGTGTTCATGATTAGCCTCGACTTGGTGAACCACCCCTCAATACTCGTGAAGTCTGACTGCAGATTGAACTGTAATTTGTTGATATTTCGGCCTGAGGCAACTTTAGCAGTATCATCAGCATATAGCCTTACAGCTGTACGCATTGCCACATTGGGTAATTCATTGTTAAAAATAGGAAACAGTAGGGGTCCAAGTATGGACCCCTGGGAGATGACCCTGAACACTTCACGTATCTTTGAGGTAACACCGTGAATTTCAACTCTTTGGGTGCATCCTCCCAGATAAGATTTCAACCAATTTAGGGGGTTTTCTGTAAATCCCATATTATGCAGTCTTAAAACCAAGAGGGGGTGGTCCTCCAGGTCGAAAGCCTTGGAAAGGTCAACAAAAACCACAGCTGTCTCCATGTGGGAATTCAGCGACTAATTTAATAAGTCATTGAACTCCAGCAGGGCTGTGGAAGTAGAATAACCCTTCTGAATGCCAGATTGATGAGGGTTGAAAAGGTTGTATTTCATTCAGATAGTCAGACATTTGGACATGAACCAATTTCTGTAAGCATTTTGATAATATTGAAAGTAATAATATTGAAAGTAATGCAATAGGTCTGTAGTTATTAACCTCGGTTGGGTCTTCTCCCTTATAGATTGGTCTGATCTTGTTCTCTCTCCAAATTTAAGGGAAGTGACCCAACCGAAAGCTCCAATTAAATATATAGGTCACTGTAGGAGCAATGTAAGTGGCCACTCATTTTAAAAATCTGCCTTCTAGACCATCTAATCCAACAGTTTTATGTATATTTATTTTATTTAATATATTTTTTACTTCTTGTATAGTTAGATACTTAAATCTAAAAGGTGGATGTTTTATGGGGACAGTTTCAGGGATAACAAAGTCAAACATGTTACTTAGAGTGGTGGAAGTATCATATTGGGGCTGATCTATAAAAAATAATTTAGCAAAGTAGAGATTACCCCTGGATTATCTTTTAAAGTGGTACTATTTCTTAATTGCAAATTTGACTGAAACGACTTCCCTCCTGGATTGGTTAGTTGATTTATTATACTCCAGAACTTTTTGGAATAGGTATTACTCTCTATTTTATTTTTGTAGTGCATAGTTTTAGCTGTTTTTATCAATTTTTTGCATGCGTTCCTCTTGATTGTAAATAAAACCCAGTCTGCCTCCATTTTTGGTTTTATTGTTTTCTTCCAAATTCTGTTTTTGATCCTAATTTGCTTTAAAAGTTTCTCATTTATCCAGGGTACCCTTGACTGTTTATTCTTTTGTTTAACCATTGGAGCATGTCGGTCACAAATTCTACTAAAGGTATTTATAAAATAATCAACAGTCATGTCTATATCCGGGATTAGATGACAGTGGTCCCATGTTCTCTTTACATATACTATTTAGGAAGTCTGTTTCAGAGAAATTGCATAAATCTCTAGTCCAGTTTTGACATGGAAAAACATTTCATAAGGGAACTGAGGTTGTGGCAGAGTAATCCACATGGGATTTTGATCTCCTAAGTAAGGTGGTACCTGAGGCTTTGACCTGGATTTGAGTAGACCCAAAAATTAGGTAGAGAACTGACCCAGGAGAGGAGTTACCTGTATACTGTGTTGAAGACTTTATGTATTGTTTTAGCCCTAATGGCATTACTACTTCTTTTAAAAGTCTGTCCCTCGATTTTGACCAATTACAATTTAAATCTCCCATTAAAATCATTTGTTTACTACCCGCACTATCGACTATTTTATTTATAACTCCTTCAATATCCTTTAGGATGGTCTTTGGGGAGTAAACAGTAGCTACTACCAGGTTTAATTGTTCCATAATAATGGCCAAATATTCTATACTTCTGTCACTACCACGCAGTAAAATCTCTGAGTGTCCAAGAGTATTTTTCATGTATAACATTACACCTCCACCACTTGTGTTCCTATCTGATCTGTAAAACTGATATCCAAGTATACTAAGCTCATTATCAATGTATTTTGTTGCTGACCATGTCTTGCTTAGCCCAAGTATACAAGGGTCTTGATCATAGATCATTGATGTCAAAATGTCAGTCTTTGTAATTATACTGCGAGCATTATAATGTAGAATCATAATACTATTTAAATTCTTAGGACCTGGATTTAATTCATCTTTAAGATTAAAATCATACAACATACTCCTTGAAAATTAATTATTTGTTTATGAAAAGCAGAAGGGAGATGGCTGAATACAACCCCTTAAGTTAGCTTTTCTCCAGTTTAACGAAAAAGCATGTTTCCTGTTTTTAGGAACATGAGGCCCCTTCCTGAAAAGGGATGAGTGTAACCATTTTACCTCATGTTCTTCATTCTTAATATCACTAGAGGCTAAAATAATCAGAAATGAGCACAAGGCAAAATATCTCCGCAAGTTAGAAAAAGACATTTCGCAAGAAGGCAAATTATATCACTTATAAAAACAATCTTAAGCTTTGATACTAGGGTATAAAACAGTCTATGTCCAAAGATTCAAAATATATATGCATAACACAACAGGCAAGGGCAACACTTACTGCATCCACTTTCCAAACAAGATATTTAAAACTTAGTTCAGGTTGCACTTACTGGGTGTGTTAGGCAGACTAAAGAAGTTATCTACAGTTGTACACAGTTCAAAAGAGATACTAATTAATAAATAAATTTCTACAAAGAGTGGTGCTCACACCACTCGCATGGTCATGCACAGCGGGCGGCGTGTGCTTTTAAAGCTAATGGCCCTGCCTCCCAAGTCCACAGTTTGGCTGCCGGGTCCCCCAAACCCTTGCACACCAAGAAACCAAGAAACACTGTACAGTTTGTATGGCAGGGTGTTGTGCTCTGGTTGAGCAACGGTCCACAGTTGCAGCAGAAAATGAAGTGGTGAAAAGTACTGCCTTGATAACAATGCGGCAGGATGGAAACCACATCTTCTGGCCTGTGCTTCAGTTATTGCTCCTGCTACTACTCAGGTGGTGCATGCTTTTAGAGCTGATGGCCCCGCCTCTCAAGTCCAGAGATTGGCTGCTGGCTTCCCTGAGCCCCCGCACACCAAGAAACCAGGAAACACTGTACAGTCTAAATGGCAGGGTGTTGTGCTCTGGCTGAGCAATAGTCCACAATTGCAGTAGAAAATGAAGTGGTAGAAAGTACTGCCTTGATGATAATGCAGCAGGATGGAAACCACATCTTCTGGCCTATGCTTCGGTTATCACTCCTGCTACTACTTGGGTGGCACATGCTTTTAAAGCTGATGGCCCTGCCTCCAAAGTCCACAGATACTGTACTTTATAGAACTGATTTAATGGTACCAGGCAGCATCTTGCCATCTGGCACACTTGTCATGCAGGTTTGCATCCCATGCCTGAGATGTCTGGAGCAGACATAAAGTTGAACACATAGTGGAGGGTTGCTGGAATGCTTGCGCTTTGAGGCTGATATGCAGACACATCCACCTGACTGCATTGTGTGAGTGGAGAGAACATGGAAAATAGGCAGGAGTTTGGGATAACAGATGAAAAGTACATCCCAATGAACTTCCCCACCTGTTCCTCTCTCCTAGGCTGACTTTGCTTCTGTAACATGATTCAGTTCATGCTGGTGCCAGGGATGAGATGCTGATCAGGCGCCACTGTGGGTGTGCAAGCAATGGGACCATGTGAGGCACTGGCCATGTTGGGCTTGACGACTGGCAACAGTTACTGAGATGGCCAGGACAGTTAATGTGGTGGAAGGATGTCCTGTCTGGTTGCCACAAGTTAGAAGGTTAGGGTGTAAATAAAAATAGAAAAAAAGGGATTCTGCAGACTAGGAATGAAGGACAGTGGCAGGAAAATGGTAAATATGAGGTAGAGTTCAAGTGGATGATGCAGTCATACTGTATAGTATGAAACTGATTTTCCAAGCCTCTGCCCACCCCCCACCCCGTCTCATAAACTCAAGTGTGCTGGTTGGCTTCCACCATGGGGTAAGGCCAGACTGTTGGATGATGTTCATCAGAGGGTTGTCTGGGTCAATTGCAGGTGCTCCACCATTGTTGGGATGATGAGCTTTTAAGGTGCTGATGGAGCACCTGGTTCCACAAGAACGAGTTTGAAACAGAAAGTTGGAAAAAACACAATTAGATTCCATGTTGCATAACTGCATACTATATATTTGTTGCTGTTTAGTCAACTAGATTAGGCTTTCAAATTGCAATATTTAATTAATACTTTCTACTATAATACTTAATGAATAATACTGAAAGGAGGAGGAGGTACTTTTTTTTTTACAGTTTTCCTACCAAGTAGAATTGCACATACACTGTTTATTTACTGTATCTGTCTTTCTGCCTTTGGTTTATGTTTCAGCATTTTTTCTCGTTTTCCATCTCCAGGTTGCAATGACCAGTACTTGACTGTGTACAGTGAGAATGCTGTGGATGTGTTCAATGTGAAAGATGCTGAATGGATTCAGACAATCCCAATGAAGAAGGTGAGGTAATGCATGGGTGCTTCGCCTGGTATTGTGCTTAAAACTGAGGTCTAACAAGTAAAATAAGCATTCTGTCTATATTTAGTTTCTATGGTGAGTGGTACAGATGTATTTATTCTCATGCAGATTAGAAAATGGGCTTCAAAATCCCTGGGCTCTGATTGACTGATACCCTTGGCAAACTGGGCATGTATCAGACAACAGAGCCCAGCTTACAAGTGCCAGTGCCAGCAGACCGCATAACGGCAATCAAGGGACCAGTTTGAATTTTTAGTCTGCCACAATTTTTCCCTCTCGCTTACGCTTACCAAGTGAGTTGGCGGCCACCAAACTCCTACCTTCCCGAGTTTGTCTTATAAGTTTTTTGAAATAAATATAGTAGGCACACATAAAGGAAACAAAAAAAAATCCAGTCCAATTGGATTCTCTTTGAGCAGAGAGAGAGAGAGAGACACTATGTCTGGTAGCGCTACTGTGTATGACAGCACTGGTACTTTCTTTGTTTTCCGCACCGCAGACGGATTTCCATCTGTGATACAGAAAATGAACGTACCGATCTTGTCATACACTGTAGCACTACTGAAGATAGAGCTCTCTCACTGCCTCGTTCAGCTTGCTGCCTATAGTTACTTCACCAAGCCTGCACGTCTTTCTCCTAAAGCTTAATCTAATGTCCAAAAAAACAAAAAGCATGTACCCGCTCCTGATGATCCACATCCAGCTGCCTAACCAACTGTAGCTGAGAAAAAGAGTTACAGGCTCAGCTGACTTCATGGTTTGAAATTAGTAGTGTAATGTTTTTTTGTTTTTTTTTTAAGTAAGTCCCAGGACCTTCAGTTCTGTGCTGACTTTTTAAAACTCACAGTTTCCTTAGCACAGAAGGCTTCCTTGCCAGCAGACGAGCCCAAGCCTCATGTCCCTGCTACAAGTCGGCTCTGCCTTCTGACCAGAAACAGTGGCAGTTTCCAGACCGTGCTGTCCGAGTCTCCTGCCACTGCTGCTCAAACCAATTGTATACTCCTGATTGTGTTTTGAAAACAAAGGGAGACAAACTGAAATAGACCCAAACCACTAACATGTTATTTTTTTTTAATGTGTACATACCACCTATGGTTGGTGACTGCTGATTGATGGCTAGATCTTGGTTGGGACTGGACAGTGGCTTTATTGAAAGTGCCCATTTAACACGATCTGGAAGCTGAAGCAGGTAATAATCAGTAATCATTCTGATAACTGTGATTAGCAGAGCAAGTTTAATCCATTCTACAAATAACTGTTTTTGCAAATGTTAAAATTTGCCCCGTCTCAATGAAGCACTGTGTGGGGGGGGGGGAGGAGACCATCACTAATAGTTCTGACAAAAACAGCATTCTAATGCAGATAGAGGAACTATTTTGCTACAAAATAAATGAAACACTTAAGAGTTTTCACATTTAAACATAAAAAATATATATTTTTCAAACAAGTGTAATACAGTTACCCATTTTCTAAGCACAATAATGCCCTCCAGGGTGCGTGGTATGGGCTATATTGGACCTTCCAGGGGCTATATAGCCCTCCGCATGCAGCGTCATGCCTTATAACGCACCTGGGCGGTCCGGTATAGCCCAGTACCACCCACCCTGTTGGGTATTATTGCTTACTTAAAATATGCAAGCAATAACCCACAACAAGGTGTACATTTTTTAGAAAAATAATGCATGCCCTGGGGGAATTGGAAGGCACGTGACCAATGGCCGAGTGCCTTTCAGTGCACTGGAGAAGTGCATCAGTTCTCAAAAAATACACATCCTGAAGTGGGTTATTACATTTATAAAATGGGGGAAAAAAGTTATAAAATAGATTTCATTTTTTTAAAAGTAGTTATGCTGTTGCAAGGTAGATTGTTAGGTTGGTGACAAACTGCATTTACTGGAAATTAATGAATGGTTAGGTGATGCATTTCAACCAGTGAAGTTGCTAGGATTCTGGATAATTCTGAAGTCCATTTTAATAATAGTAAATACTGGTATGCTTCACTCTTTAGAATTTTGCTGCTCAGAATTACTTTTCTCTTTTGTGTATATGAATCATGATCATGATCATGAACTTTTTGCAACGTTCTTACCCCAAAATATTTTTTTTTATTATTATTGTTTTACTGTCAACTTTAAATAGCTATCTGCACACAATCAGGTATCCATATGTATGCAGACGATACGGTGATATTTGCCTCTGGCCCATCTGGTACCACTGTAGCGTCTCACCTTCAGAAGGACTTCGACTCCATCCAACGCTGTTTCATTAAGAACCAACTATTCCTAAACTCAAAAAAAACTGTCTCCCTCACCAAACTAACCCGGCTTATTGATGCACCCACCTTCTTTACCTTGGATAGGACTCCGCTTGCGGCCTGCTCTACATATCATTATCTCGGCGTCTGGCTGGATCAGCACCTTGACTTCTCAGCACACGTAGAGGCTCTGCAAAACAAATTACATCCCATGCTGGGAGCTCTCTATCGGAACAAGTTCTGCATCCCTCTACCAACCAGGCAAGCAATGATACAAAAAATGATCCTCCCAATTTTTGACTACGGCGATGTCATCTATGGTGCCGCCCCCCAAACATCCTTAGCCAGGCTCGACCCCATTTTTAACTCCTTCTGCCGGTTCGCTTTGGATCATCCTCCCAACACCCACCACTGCAACCTCTACAAGTCTCTTGACCTCCCATCACTCCAAAATCGGTGATTGCTGAACTGTACTAGAATTACTGCTAAATTCTGGTCGCATACGCTGCCCTCCTACCTATCAACATCTCTAACCGCCATCCCCCCACCTACCTACGATCTCAGGAACTCTGACTCCAGGCTTCTTCACATTCCCCACAGATCTACCCGATCAGGTCAGGTAGCTTTCAGCTTCAGAATCCCCAAATTATGGAACTCTCTAGCAGCCGACATCAGACACACCACAAGTATTCCACATCGAAATGCCCTCCTCAAAACGCATTTTGCCACCAACTGCTTATGCTTTCCCCATCGATGAACTCCCTGCTCAACTCTTATCAGCTATCCTGGGCTCCATTTCAAAATCAGTACCATACACCATTTTTTCCTCTGTTGCTGTTGAAACACACACCTACCCATATAGTAGATAAATCAAATCACACTATGTAATTGTTGCAATTTCTACTGTATCACTGCCTGTAAATACTCCTCACTTTGTATAAACCAATATGCATCTCAGTTACTGCACCCATCCTAGTGGGCCATTGCTGGTTATCTGCAAATTATGTATGTACTATTGTGTTTTTTATGTATTTATGTACTAGACTCTTGTAACCCCCCACCCCACTGGGTGCATCTGGAATCGAGCAGCACTCTGCTCAGTATGCCTTCCTGGTAAATCTCTTAAATAAATAAATAAATAAAAATAATAATGTAAAATGGATAAAAATAATCCTGGCTGCTGACTGACTGACAGAAAATGGCACTTGTACATTTTGTACCTCAACCAAACTCACAGGGAAAAAAGTACTAATGCCAGCCTGCCTGCCTGTTCAATTAGCACACATTAGTGGGTCCATCTGTGCATTTTTTTCTTCCGTTTGCAAGCATTTGGGCTATTTCAACTCTTAAAAAAGTAATGTTATGCTTAAATAAAACATTGAATTAGCTGTTATTTTGAAATCTGTGTACTTTCTTTACCATAAACCCATTTTAAGTGTGATGAGACACTCCAGGGTATGAGTTAGGCTAGTATAACTTCACTTTCAGGGGATGTAAGGCCCTCCACCAGCAGCATCAGGCCTCATTACACACCTAGGGATGCGGTTATCTCAAACCAGCTCACACCCTGTTGTCATATTGCTTACATATATAACAAGGTCATATCCAGGGTACAGAGGCAAAACAATTAGCCATAAAGCAGAGTAAAGCAGGGTAGGATAGGATTGCTAGTCACAAGAGCAGGGCTGAAAGAAGTGACAGCAGGAGCAGTCTGAGAGAGAGTGGATGGAGAATGAAAGTCTAATGGGGGAGGGAGGATGCTGCAGAGACCAGAGGAGGACAGAAGAGGCAGAATCATGGCCCACAGAGAATTTGCAGTGAGGGATGTGAAAACCTCGAGTATCAGAGAATTGGAAAGAGTAGGAGGAAGAGATTGAAGAGGAGAGTAGGATGGAGAGGTAGAAATAAAAAAAAAACAAGCCCATATTTAGCCACAAATGAGGAGCAGTGACATGGGCTTCCAGAGAAGGGAGGAAGGGAAAGGTCAGAAAGGTGAAGTGATGGATAAGAGGAGGGGCATTTAAGGAAAAACAACAGAAACAGTGGAAGAGGGGTCTAGTCTGATCAAGGTAGTTTTGGAGATTGCACTGTATGTAATGGAATAAAAATAACTTAAAAAAGACATTGTACTCTGATTTCTTAGTGCACAAATTCTACACGTAATTTCTTTAAAAAGAGTTGCAATTTTTCTCTTTTATTTTTTCAGGTTCGCCCCCTAAACACAGATGGAACTCTGTGTATGTTTGGCAATGAAACAGTCAGATTGATCTACCTGGCAAACAACCTAGGAGGTACACACACGTGGTCAGCTTTACTTATTCAATACTGTTTAGCAGGGCTCAGATTAAACATTGTAACTTGACAGATGTTTATTGGTAGCTTTAACCAGAATAGTAGCCAAACCAGACAATATAACATTGACATCCACCAGGATTAAATACAGTATCACAGTGTTCGCTGTGATATCTTGCAGGATGCCACAGGAAATAAATGTAATACAAGGGGAATTACTCAAATTTGTCACGCAGAAAACTGAACTTATACACAGAGCACTTGATCCTGGTGGACAGTACTATAATTTTATCTTTTTTTAGCCAGTTTTTCCTTACTGGAAGTTATTCACACTCCACCTGGAAGATTCAGTCAACCCTGTTGCTTGAGTGCGTCCTTTGGCAGATGGTGGAGTGGTGTTGGCATTGTGATCACCAAGCAGTGCCAACCCTTCATCCAGATGTCAGGTACCAATGTGGGTGGTAGTAGTAAATTATTTTCTTCATTAAAGTATAAACATGGACAATCCCCATTCAGCCAAATGACTCATTTTCTATGTGTACCATTAGCATACACCTAGTTATATAAATAGGAAAGCAAGTATCAAACATGTAGTTTGTAGGTCGCGGCAAGGAACGTTGACAGGATAAAATGGGGTTAAAATACCCAGTGCACCAACACACAATGTCTTTGCAGGCTCCCATGCCACTGTGCTGGATGTCTGCTGTAGCTCCTCCAGCTATACATATACACCACCCAGTTTGCCAGAATCTAACGTGTGGGTGCAGGGGTTCATGTAGGGTGGCTGTTCAAGGAGATGGTAGTCTGGAGGGAGTTCAGGACTCAATAGTGAAATCTGCCAGGAAGAACTCTGAGGCATGACCGACAGAGGTGAGGAGCTAGGAGGTCAGGTGCAACTGAGGGGGTAACAAATCTGAAATAATGAATAATTTAAAGTCAGCCTAGTGGCTTGGTGGTGGTACATGAGACCTTAGCCCAGGAGCAACCTCATATCACTGAGTACCAGGCCAGTAGAGAGCAGACATGTTGCTGAGGAGGTGCCTTTGTTGTCTGAGAAAGAAGAGCCTAGTGTGCATTATTCAGCAACAGCCTGTGCTCAGTTCATTAGCACATTTGGAATACTGCATGCAGTATTGGTTACCACAGTACATAAAAGACAGTGAGAGAATACAATATATGCTTCAAAAACAGTTAGAGGTTTGGAGGGGCTAAAGCTATGATGAGGGAATATGTGAAGGAACTTGATAAGTGTGACAGAGGGAACTTTTCAGCTACACAGTACAATAATATTCAACTTTAAAATGACTGGCACCCATTGATTAGTCTCTGATGAAATACTAACTCTGATATGAACATTTTTTATTAATGTTAAAATCTGTGCAAACAAGCTTTTTTTCCAAATGTGGCAATAACCCCATCAACTTGACATTTTACTTCACCCTCAAAACGTTATCAAGAAGTGTCTCTATACATTGCGAGTCAGAATCAAGTATATCCTTCCCTGAAGCTATTTACAAGAGCTTGCCAGTTACAGTATATAAAGTTTTTCTACTTTCTTACTCGTATTCTTTCTTTATTCCATGATTTTTAAAGAGGTTCTTAATTTCATGTTTCAGCATAAAAGTGAATAAACCTGAGCAACAATGACAAGGTGACCCCCTCATAGGTCAGGTACCTACAGTACTTATATTATCTCACAAGCTATATGAGCTGTGATCTCACCGCTTTCTCTGTGAATGCCACTGTCAGTTTCCTTGTATCCACAGAGTGTTGGCTCATAAGGGGGCTCACTGATGGCCAGTGGGAAACATGCTAAATAAGAGTGGGCCATACCTTTCCCGATCATTTGATGATTAAAGATGTTGCCAGCTGAACTCTGGCTCATTCACTAATTCAATTCCAATGTCTTTTCTCAGGTAGGATCCAATGGTGAAAATATGCTTGTTTAGTATTCTGGATCCTTAGATAGGAAATAGCATTTTATACCCTTACTGGCTGTCTCTTGCTGCATTCTTCTCATACATTTCACCTCTATAAGCCTGACTTTCCCTTGTGTGCCTCAGTGCTGCCTTTAGCTATGTAATAGTGCAATCATAATTTTTTTTTGAGTTTATTCTAGGACGTATGTGACAAATGCAGTTTATATTGGCTAAGCAGAGCTGATTAATGTCCATTATGTATATACTGAACTGTATAACTCTGTTATTTTTTGTGTGTCTCATTTAATCACTCTGTGTATTGCCACATATCTTTTGCAGTGGTTGTAATGGCTATTAAGCTGAACAATAAAGATGACTGCTACTGCTGTAGTTTTGTCATATTTATTTCAAGCTTTATTTTGTAGGGATGCTACTAGTGTACAGCCAATGTTAGAAACAACCCCTAAACATTGGATCTGAACTGTTGCAAAATGCCAAGTTGTTGGGATTCTTGCCATATTTGAAAATACAACTTGTTTGCTCAATTCCTAACTTCAGTTTTTTAAATGTCTGTTTTGCGTATTAACATTAGTGCTTTATCTGAGAGCAATCATCAGGTGCTGGTCTTTTTTCTGTTGAGTAAGTCTGCTGACTATCGGCACCAATTTCATTTTATACAGTGTGTTTTATGCCAAAGTGCCACAAAATGCTTTTAAGGGGATGTCTCAATAGTGTTGAGGGGTGGGGTGGCTGCTCTAGACACTGTCATGGTGACCCTGGTTCACATCCCAATCCCAGAGTGACAGGAACGAAGGCTGGCAAGGAGGTTGCCGGGCATTTGGGAGGCAGTATAGCGCAGTGGTTTAAGGCTCTGAGCTGCAAATCTGGTGACATCCAGCAGGCCAGACGTGGGTTTGAATCCCACAGCTTCCACTTGCATACTGTGTGACCCTGAACAAGTCACTTAACTTCCCTGTGCTCCCAGGTTGCACCTGTAAAAAAGCTTTCAGGTTAGTGTGTCTCACCTGGTTAAATAACTAACTAAAAATAAAAAAAAAAATAAAAAAAAAAATTTGTGAGAACGTTCTCCTCCTGATTCCTCCTGATGGAGGATGGAGTGCCACATCACTTGGAGAGCAGCTTCTGGTGGTGGCAGCATGGTGGTGGTGCCTTGAGCAGTATGGATGACATTGTGCTGTCATGCCCCTCCCACCCGAATGCTGACACATGCGTACTCTTGTGGGTTGAGGGAGGAACCAGAACAGAGCAAACATTGACCCAGCTGCACATAAGGATGACAGCCTTCACATCCCTCATGTCACAAGGCCCCACCATGCACAGCTATGATCCCCCAGCCAACTTCCTTAGTCGCAAGGCATTTCATTTCCTGGTCACAGCAGGAAGGGGGCAGTATAGATACTCTGGATGCTGGGGTGTCAGTGGACCGGGGGAGCTTGGAAATCATGAGTGGCAGTGACAGGTGAGTCCAGCGGGGTTTGAGGGGCCTGAAGGGGTGTGTGCTCTTATCTTTTATTTGTTGATCCCTGTCCTCTCAGGGCTAAGTACAGTCATAGAGGGAATGTTCTTGGCCATGAGAAAACAGTGGGACCAGCAAGCATCAGATCTGAGATTATGAAAGCTCTAACATGCTGTTGAATCTCCTACTGCTGCAGCCCTGCTGTGATGTCAGCTGTGAAGGAGTCTGGGGGTTCTACTTACAGAAAATGTCAGCTTAGAAGTTAACAGAATCAGCAAGTAAAAAAAAAAGAGATTTTTGCACACAGAGTGCAAATTCAGACCAGATCCACCCTTGAGTGTGGGTCTCTCAGTACTCACTGTTCCCCTTTAAAGGGAAATTCTCATCAATAAAAAACACACCTCAGTGTGGTTCTGACACTGATTTGCATTATCATGTTTTATTTATTTATTCTTTGTTAACCAGGTAAGGCCCATTAGGCACAACTGCCTGTTTTCAGGGGTGACCAGGGAGCTTTGGGCTGATAGTGACTTGCTCAGAGTTGCACAGCATGCAAGTGGAGGCTGTGGGAATCAAACCCAGGTCTGCTGGATGGTACATCACTCAAGCTCATTCACAGCTCATTGCTCTAACCTCTAGGCTATACTGCCAGCTATGTGCAAAACAGAAATGTTTTACTGTGTTTTTTGTAGCATAACATATCTGGTTGACTCTGCCATCCCCTACCATGACATTTTATAGCTTCATACATGTCACATGCATCCCAGAATTCCCCCCCCCCTTGGCTGATGAAGGAGCCAAGCTACAGCCAGGAGATATTCAACTGCCCTCAGTTTGACTTATGACCTTTAAAACCTCTGACCAGCTGTTTGCTGGTCCCACTGTCCATAGGATTTTAACTTTTATTGATGAGAGTTCCCCTTTAATCATTTGTTTTTCAGAACAAGATGACTTTGCTGTACCAAAGACTACAGATAACAGCCGAAGGCAGCTCATGAGAACAAAGAGCAAACGGAGATTCTCCTTCAGGATTTCTGATGAAGAGAGGTACCAACAAAGGAGGTGAGGTCAAAACTGACATTATATAAATGAAATATGTAGTGAAGTACACTAAATATCTGTGTATTGACGGCCCTTACATTTGAGAGCAGTGCCCATAGTTGGAATATTCTCAGAAAGTGTAATAATGTTTTCATCTCTTAATGTAATGAGCAGAGTTGTATTAGATCATGAACATAATGGTGGACCCAGTTGGGGAGATACTGTAGGTTGCAATGAAATGCATTAGGAGTAGATGTGTGGTGATTCTAGACAACAGTGGGTTTCAATGCAACAAAGATGTTTGCTGGTTCACTGCATACCAAACAACTAGACAAGCTGACACAACTGTTAAAATCTGGATTCCTGAAATAGGAACCTAGGAACTGCTAGATGGAAAAGACCAAACAAGTTCACCAATAGACTGAAGGGAGAAAGAAAGAAATGCCTGAGCTGGAATTTGAATGCATGCCACTCAAAATACCATTCAGCTGTGCTACCAACTGCACTGCCAAGGCAACTGGAGACCTGGAACTCCCAGAAGCACCTTAATCTTTCTCAGATGCACAACCCAGTGCTGCACAAGTAAATTACATTTGAGTTCATCTGCTGCCATTCAGGCTTCAGGCAGTTGCAGAATTCATTTGAATGAGACATGGTTATAGACAGTGTTTAATGGGAAGGGTTATCAGATAGAATGTCAGTGACCGAAATGTCTGGGAACCAGAGTGAGTCACCTGTTCTTGTATATGCGGCAAACTCCTTGTGATCCTCCCTTCCCCAGTTGTTTTTTTTTTTTCACATTCTGTGTATATATCTTTTGCCCCCTCAATCCCAGTCTCCTTTCAGACTCCTTCCTCCTTCCCAAGTGCCTTGGGGTGATGGCCCATCTAGAAGGGTCACTTCTAGACCCATGTCACTGCTCCCCTTTCTCTCAGGGCTCCTGGCTATATCCTTATCTAAACAAGGATTGCCATGCCCTTGTGTGTGTATGTATATATCGGGGCGTGCATAGGGCAAATGTTTTATATTTGTATTTGTGTCTCCAGTGCTTGTATTTGTCTGCCTATTAGTGTTTGAAAAATATTTTAATTTATTTGTAAGAATTTTCTGTTGTTAATGATGACACAAGATCAGTGGTTTGAGAGGTTACAGTACAATATACAGAGTTATCAATAAAATATGCATTAATTTTATAAACAATAGTAGTCATACGTGTGTCACATCAACCTCAGCCAAGGTCTAATAATACTTTATATGGTGTAACACAAATAGACATTTAATAGTAATATTTGTATTTCTAAAAAGTTCAGCATTTACTGTATGTTCATAGCTTTATAGGTAATTTCAGAGCAATTAAAGAAGTAAGTCCGTTTAACTCGCCAGTATCTATTACCCATATCCCCTGATGTTATTTTCCTTACAAAAGACATCTATTTTTCTTTTAAATTCTGGCAAATTATTGTGTATCTGACAGAATGATTCTTGTTTTCTTTTTCATTATTTTTATTTAAAAATGTGAAAAAAATGCAATTACAAAACAATAAATCAATAACAACTATATAGTTACTACAGTAAATTAGAACAATATGCAAAACCACAACTTTTAATACAATAACTGTGGTATTATAGGATGGTTATAGATTCGTAAATAATGCACCTGTATTTCTCAAATAAGTCAACAAGTTAATATAGTATGCAAATTAACATTCAGGGTCAAACAATATATGTTATAATCTAGTTACAAAGAGCACTATTTATTTAACAATAGCATCATTGGTCTTTAGCAATGTAATTTAAAAAGCATTGCCATATTTTCCTAAAAACTTCAGATTTCTCAGTCACGTTATAACTAACTCACATTTGCTGCTCAGATGAGACCACCATTGTTCTATAAGGGAGTTAGAATCTGTTTTCTGATTCCTTAAAATTACATTTTTGAGACTCACAGGCACTAGCTGTAGTCAGGATTTCAGGTGGCTACTGGCTTGTGAAACCGTGGAATAATTTTTTTATTGAACAGTATCGGAATTCAATCCTTTGCGTCAGAGACTCCTTTACAAAGGCTCCATGTCAGGGTAATATAGTTACAGTACAAACAAGTAGATTAATGAACATACATTATATCGGTAGCAAATACTACCACAGAAAGGACACAACAAAATATTAACAAAGGTTGCAAGAAGAGGCGTGAACCACTCGGAGGCGAGACGGTCAATACCAAACAAAATAAAATGTTAGGCAGGACAGATGTCCTTTGTCAGGGAGCAAAGGTGGGAGGGTTAACCAGTGTAGTGGCAGTTACAGGTGCGGGAGGCAAATAGGTGGGCACAGAGGAGGGACTTGAAGTTTCTGATTTTGGGTTCAAAGGTGATAGAGCTAGGAAGGGAGTTGAACCAGGTGGAGGCTCTAAATGAGAAAGAATACTGGCCTAGGACAGTTCTGAGACATGGAACTACCAAGTTAGGTTTGATGAGCTGTGGTGGCAACAGTGATAGGCGCAGTTTGGATGAGGTGTACAAGCCAGAGGCAAGGCCATTGGCTATCTTCTTGGTGAAGATCCAGAATTCAGGATCAAGTGGGAAATACATGTTTGTTGCATTTATACAAATCTCCCTCATGTATTTCCAGGCTGTTAGAATTTTTGGACTGTCCTAAAGCATGTGTGATAAAGATGCATGGAGATGGTTGTATCTCCAGCAGGGTTAATTCAAGAGAAGACCCATAAACTCTAATCTTGTGGGCTATAGGGATATTAGTGAAGTATTTTGAATTGAGTTAGTTTTC
Source organism: Neoceratodus forsteri (assembly GCA_016271365.2). NCBI lineage: Eukaryota > Metazoa > Chordata > Ceratodontiformes > Ceratodontidae > Neoceratodus > Neoceratodus forsteri. Next base: position 359,256,970 of record CM028132.1, on the reverse strand, counting down.
CTTGAATATCATTCCTGGCTTTAAAAGCATTAGTCTACAATTCCTTCCAAATTTTTCCACCAATAGAAATATTTAAATCTATCTCCCAGTAAGATTCTGCATCCAATGTAAGAGGTATAGGGGATCTGTAATGGTTTTACATACCATACTTGATTCCTTCTTAAGTGAACAACTTGGAGGAATCTGTCCCATTTCTTATCAAAGAATATGTTATCTGAAGAAAACAGTACATTTTTGATGTGTTTCTAATCTATAGATAATTACAGAATTGAAACCTGTGCTGTCCAAATTTTTCGCTAATGTTTTCAAAGGATAGCATATTGCAAGATATTGGGTCTATAACATCTTGAACATTTAGGATTTTGGCATTTTTCCATACAGTATGTCTGTATCAAAGTTGAATTTCTCTAATTGTAAACTAGGATTATTACACAGAGGAGTTAGCTGCAATGGAAGTGCCCCACCCTAAAATTTCCTTAATCGACATTATAGCTTTCAATGTGCCCTATGTAGTGGGTGGAACTTAATAATGGTGGGTGGCTCGATGAACAGAAAATCAGAAAGTTTATTTGGGGACATTAGATTATATTCTAAAGTCGCCAACAGAGGTGTAAGGTAGCTTGGGTTTATGGAGAACCAAAATTTGACCTGTATTATTAAGAACACTTGTTGATATTTAGTCCATCTAGGGAGTCCCAGTCCTCCATTTTCCCAAGAGGCTCTCAGTTTAGAAATACTGAATCTTCTTCGGGGGCATCTAAGTCATCAGATTACACTGTAGGAATCTTCACCTTCAGAGACGGGGAATCCATACAGAAGATTTTCAGCAGTACAACTGGGGCCGCCCACGCCGTCGACATCCACCGACATCACCAACCCTATATATGTGTGGGCGGCCCCACTTCCTCCTCAGTTCTTTCCCACTATCAACTTGCAAGCACAGTCTTCATGGAAGAGCCGTTGCAGTATTTTATGTCTTTTTCGTCCTGTGGCCTTTTTTTCAGTTTCTCCGCATAATCTCTTTTAGAGATTTTTTCATTTTTTTAGTTTATGTCAAGAGTTAATCTGTCCTCTTCTTCACTTTTCCAGTGCTGCCACTGCAGGAAGAAGATTGCCTCTACAGATGAACACTCTGCTTGTGTCTGCAGTCTTGGGCCAAACCATGAAGTCTCCAACTGTGAGCTCTGCCAGAAATTCAATCAAACAACCCTTAGACGACGCAAGAAGGCTCTCAAGAAATTCCTGATGGAGCAGCAGGTAGCCAGCTCCAGGAAGGGATCCTCTGGGGCACAGCCCACTTTGTTGCCCACTGGGTCCATGAGCTCCCAGGCCTCCAAGGCACAAGACAAGTCCTCGGGTAAAAGTCACAAAAAAGATTGGTATCGCAACCGCTCCCTCTGGTGGCCATCCCATTCCCCGTTGGCCTCTCCTTCATTGGGGGGCTCTTCATTGATGGTCGCTGCCTCAACAAAGAGACCAGCTGTCCAGGTCTCTATTCCTACCAGACCTATACTGACAGCTTCTCCGCCCGAATCTCAGGGCACCTGGCTGTCGACTGCCGGGTCATCAGCCCCTCCTACATTGATGATGGGCTCATTGTCGACAGCCACCTCGTCGATACCTTCCCCTTCCTCTCCGAGGGCTATGGGCTCATCGGGCTCTCAGGTCAATGGGTCACCGGCATCTGTGCCATCGAACCCCGCTCTATCGACGATGACCATGGACCTGAACGAGGTCTTGGTTAAATTTACCAGTGTTCTGGTCCAGCAGTTTAGTGCCTTCAATAGGCCATTGGCACAGTTGACGGCAGCTCCGTTGTCGATGTTCATTCGTTACCCGAGGGACCCTCTCTATGGGACTCCAGCGACTGTTCTGATGCCAGGCCCAGATGAGGAGGTTGATGTCAAGGAGGAGTACCACCTTGATCTCATCCTCCCTGATGACATTGAGGATGAAGAGGAGGAGGAGGAAATCCTCCTTTCTGACAAGTCCACTGCCTCTTCGGTTAGTGAGGACTCAGTTAAGCATACTCTGAGGTCTCTCCCTGATGATGTTACTTTCGAAAATGTCATGAAACAGCTGTCAGCCACTATGGGCTTCCAGACTGAAGAGGAGGATGTCACCAGGAAGGACCCGGTTGACTACTTGGAGATCCCTGATTCTACACCTAAAATTATCCCTCCTATGCTACCAGCCCTTAAAAATGCCACTATGGCAACCTTGCACAGGCCAGACATGGTACCAGCTATGCCATGCAGGGCAAACAGATTGTATAATGCCCCCCAGGGCCTTCCTTACTTTGCAGCCTAGGCTGAAACTGACTCTGTTGTTATTAAGGCAGTCCATGATAGGTCCAAGGTGCCCAAGGCACTAGGACCTCACAGGAGCAAAGTTTTTGGCTAGATGGCTGGCGAAGGTTACTGGACATAGCATCTGTGCACCCCCAATGTGGTACCACACACCAGCCAATAACCACTGCTGGCTTCCACGCCAACCTCAGTTCTGTTCTTCTCAGCATCAAATGCACACCACAAGAGTGTAGTGCTTCTGTTTGCCTTGTCACCATTTAGTTTTCTGTGTCACTGTAACTTATTTCTTTATTTGTGGTGCACCCGTCTTTATTATTTTACCCCGATGCTGAAGTCAGATGAAAAAGTGGTCAGTTTATTGAAGAAAGTCTGACAGCCACTCATGTGTAACTGCCTGTGTGGGAAACAAATGGCTGTGACAGATTGGCATCTGTCCTCTGCTGTCTGTGTTGGGCTGGAGCATGACATGGATGCATGTGATGCTGGCTTCTCTGTGGAGCACTGTACCCTCGAAAACCACACATTGAGGTGGGGTTGCCTGATCCACACCTTCAGAGTCAAGCCTCACACATGTGAGTCCAAGACTAGGTTTTTATGTCTTCCCCCTGGGCCTCTTACCAGGACCTCTGGTTCTGTGGAACTATAGAGTTATCCTTGACTGCACCATGCTGATGCATCGGAGACTCCGGTGGATGGGTCTGGTGGACAGTGGACTCCTTCTGGGCAGTTGACTGTGAAACCCCCTGCCCCTATAGTAGCCTCTTTGTGACTGGTACTTATAAGGGGCATATGGAGTATAGGTTATTAGGAAGTATCCCTTGCCTTTGCCTACCCTTCCACAAGACCTGTAGGAGTTGGAGGCCTTTTCCTTCTCATTGTTACTCTTGTAAGTGGTTTTGTAGCCATCCACATTTTTCATGTCTGCATTTGTTTTTTGCAGTCCGCAGTCTGCCTGCCTTGAGCAGCAGACATTCCCAGTGATGAGGCTGCAGCTGTACACTCAGTCTACACTGGTGGACACCTCAAGGTCATCTTCTGGAGCAGCCGGTGCTGATGTCACCATTTGCAGTGACATTGTGACAAGTGGCACTCCGGTTGATGCCAGGCCCACTGCTGACACTGTTCACATGTTGGGAGAAGGACTGGCATAGAGGCTGTTGTCTGTTCTGTCACCAGTTCAGATGTCGCTATCCGTGGTGTTGCTTTATTGGTCTATCTACTACACCAGCAGATTTTCCTCTGTCTGGTATTGTTGTTGCATCCTCAAAAAAAAAAGTTGTTAGGTTTATACTCTTTTTCTGAGGTTGGAAGATCAGAAGGTTGTGGGTTCTAACATCACAACAGGAACCTGAGGTAAACAAATCTTAATACTGATATTGTAGTCCAGCATGAGGGAGATACTGCACTATCAAGGTGTTGTCTTTCAGATAAGATGTTAAACTGAGGTCCCATCTGCCTGTTCTGGTGGTTGTTCAGGTGAACATTGAAGATCCCATGGCACTTCTTGAAAAGAGTAGGAAAAAGTTCTCTGGTGTCCTGGCCAAATTTGTCCCATTTTCTAAGAATGCCACTAACAACTTAATCTAGTTCAATTCCAGTTGCTTCCATCTTCACTCCCTTCCCTCCCCCTCCTCCCAGCTCAAGGCTGACAATAAGCAGAACTGCCTAGCCCCTCCTTTCCCAGTCAACAAAAACAAAATAAATAAAACTAAATGGTAAGCCCATGTTGACTGTCCTTTAACAACCCAAATCTACAGTGGCAGCCATAGACTCGGTCAGACTGAAAAAGGAGGGGCTAGGCAGTTCTGCTTATTTTCAGCCTCAACTGGTGGGGGATGCTGTTTTCAGTATTTTGTATCTTTATGCAACCTTAACCAACACTTATTTTTATAACTAAGCCAGATAATCTCCGATTTGCTTCCTTTGGTTCTTTCTTTGGTTGCTTCAGTAGCATCCAATGTGACTTCTACTGACAAGAAATTTAGTGTCTTCCTGTACCCTGAATCAGTAATTTCCAGACTCTGGATTATAACCTGCAGCTCTAACCCAAGCGTATATAGTTGTTCACTATACTACCATTCATGGCAATCCTAAACCAACAGTCCAAAGCCAACAATTCATGGGCCCTTAAGCTGCTGTTGTGAGTTTTTCAGTACTGCAACATGGTATCTTTAGAGTCCAACCATCTTTAAAAAAAAAATAGCTTTATATAATTAACCAATCTCTGGGTAAACAAAAGCAAGCACTGGGAATGTCTTTCAGAAGAATAAATCTTCAGGTGTTATGCTTGTTGAACTTTGAGTATCATTAGTATTGTGAGATTCTTAGATGGGCTACCAATCAAAAGAATCGTACTCTGTGGGTCGTGGTGCTCTTGGGAAGAACGGCAGCAGCACAGGGAAGGAGAGTCCAAACACCTGCACTGTGCTCAGGAAAAAGAAGTCATGTGTTGACTTAAGAATTCAGTTGGAAACAATTTAATTAGGTGTACAAACCAAAATTCCTGCCAAGCAAACAGGACTTCCCTCCGCCCTGTTTGCTTGGTGAGAGTTTTGGTTTGTACACCTAGTAAAATAATTTTCAACTGAACTCTAACTCAACATATGACTTCTTTTTCCTGAGCATTGTGCTTGTGCCCGGACTTTCCTTACCAGTTCTTAGGTGAGCCACAATGGCTCCAAAATGTTGCATACTTCATGGATAAGTGTTTTAATGAGATTTACTGTTGCAGGGAAATGCTGAAAGATCCCGGGATGAGATCCAAACTTATCTCTGGCCCAACCAACTTTAACCATCTGGTACATGTGGGGCCAGGGGATGGGAGACATTACTTGAAGGACTTGCCTGTGGTAAGTACAGATCCTAAAGCAGTGTGTGTGTGTGGGGGCATGAAGACTGCCCAGAACCCGTGTCTAGCAGTGATCCATGTCAGCTTTCTCAGCTATAGGAATCAACTCTGAGATTTAGTCTGTTGTTTGATTATGGAAATTGGTTGTCAGCATAGTGTCTCTGTTATATCGTTTTTGACCGTACCCCCAATGAACCCTAAACACCTATTCCTTTGTCTCTTATATGTGGCAGTGTCAGTGGCTCAGTAGGTAGCACACTCGCCTCTGAGGCCAGGAGATCAGAGGGCTGTGGGTTCAGTTCCCATATCTGGCACTTGGGTTAATATCAAAGTACTGACACTGTAGTGCAGCATGAGAGGGGTGCTGCACTTCTGAGGTGCCGTCTTTCGGATGAGATGTTAAACCGAGGTCCCATCTGCCTGGATTGGTGGTAGTTCAGGTGGATGTTAAAGATCCCATGGCACTTATCGAAAAGAGTAGGGGAATTTCCCCGGTGTCCTGGCCAAATTTTCTTCATTCACTAAAAATACCACCAACAGCTTAATCTGGTTCAAGGTCAGTTGCCATTCATCTGTATGCCTCTCCCCTGGGCCGGGACTGAAAATAGGCAGGATTTGTCTAGTGCACTTACCCGGTCAACAAAAACTAAAAATAAATAAATGTATCTTCAGTATTTCCTGATGGCCAGAACAACTGAAGCACCAGTAAGAGCTTCCATACAATATCTAGCACATGTTGTAACTGTAAGAGTCTTTATAAAGTGGAATATGGCAAATGTTGCTTCTTGACTGATGATCAAAACATTTTCACAGTGGGTTCCAGAACACATTCAACAAAACACTAGGCTGACTTGGTTGAGGTGCAGCTCCCACAGCAATAAGTACAGTACAGCTGCACAGGTGGTCCAACCTGAATGCAAACACTGCGTACAAAGAAGGCAACCCATGACTATTCTAAAGGCTAATAACTTTTCATTCCAACATCCACGGTTTAAAAAAAATTAAAAAACATTACAATAAGGCCCCAGTACAACTACTATAGAGCTTCCCTTACCATAGCTACACCATGCTGAGAAACAGCCATTCCAGTGGGTCATTTCTGAATTAAAAATTAAACAGTGGATGTTGTAATAAAAAGTTAATAGCCTTTACAATGGTTATGTGTTGTCCGCTTTGTACTCTGTGTTTGCATGGAGGTTGCACCGGTGGTGTGGTTATATTGTATGGTTGTAAGGTGTTTCAGTAAGAAAAAGCTCCACACCTTCAGTGCTGGGGAGTCTTACAGAGCAGGAAAGAAGCACCTAGACTACAGATAAAAGATATTTAATACTTAAAGTGACAGTGTGGTAGGTAAAGGTTCTTTTTGAGTATTTTGGGTGTACTTATTTTAACTTTTTAAAGACAGTGTACAGAAACTATCTGGTTAGAATATTAAAGCCTATTGGGTGTTAACGAGCTAAATGGGCATTACGCATTCCAGCAGGGGCTCACTGTCTTATCAGTCAGATGCTGAGCGACCCAACAGCGAACTCCAGAAGTCACAAGGCATCTAGGTTTTATGCTATCCTATAGGGGAAGTTGTAAATTAAGCAGTGGCTATGAATAATAAAATAAAAATTATATCCTTGAATGTGAATGGGATTAAAAAAATTAAAATATTAAATGCAATTAAAAAAACAACAAAAGCTCACATATTATGTCTCCAGGAGACCCATCTAGAGGAAAAAGAAACCAAGAAACTTCAAACTAGATGGATTGAGCACATTTTTATAGTATTGGCACTAAGAAAAGTAGGGAGTGACAATTTTAATAAAAAAAATGACTAAATGTTAAGATTCTAGACCAATTTAAACACACAGAGGGCAGAATAATTATGGTTAAGATGAAAATAAATAAAATGGAATTTATCTGTAGCTCAGTATATGCTCCTTTTACAAACTACTCGTGTTTCTTATCCAAAATATCAGAGGGGCTTCAAAAGCTGCATGCAGACAATATAGTTATAGCAGGAGATTTAAACAACATGATTAACCCCTATCTGGACAAATCTACTCATCCAACTAAACCTAATATAGTAGTCTCAAAGAAATTGGTGAATTTTATCCAATCAGAACACTCAGAGGATCCCTGGAGAGTTTTAAACCCTATGGAAAAAAGGTTTATGCATCATGATTTAAAAAAACAAAATTCTTAAAAGAATAGATTATATATTAACCTCTAAGAATTTATTAAACAGTGTGACAGCTACAGGGATAGATTCACTATATTTCTTTATTTGTACAATCGGATTTACAACCTTTGAGCCAGAGGCTCATTTACAAAGGTTCCTCATCACAGAGAGGACAACAGTGGTACAAGGTTACAGAATGCTGACATACAGAGTTATACAGATTTTACACAGTTTATATACAGACATAGTTACAAATATTTTATGCAGTTCATACACAATAGTTACATTTGATCAGCTTAGGAGGCCCCTGACGTATAGATATCTGGCAGGGGAGGGAGTAGAGGATCCTGTTTGGGGGGGGAGGAGGGAGGCGGTTGGAGGCAGTCCGGAGGACTTTGTCGATAAACACATGCACTTAGGAGCAAGCGAGCAACCTGTCAATGACAATTACAGCAGTGGGTGTTAAGCAGGTGGTTCCAAAGGGCAGTTATGAAAGGGGCGATTTTGGGAGTGTTAGTGACAGTTATAGGAAGAGAGTTAAACCAGGAAGCGGCCCTGTAGCAAAAGGATCTCTGAGCTAGAGAGGTCCTGGTTCTGGGTACCAGTAGGGTGGCCTTGTCTGAGCTGCGGGTGGAGACTGTGGGGGAGGTATGTTGAAGGGAGGCAGATACCCCAGGGGGGACAGCCCGAGCAGAATTTTCTTGGCTAGTAGGCAGGTTTGGTAGTGGAGTTGTTCTTCGAGGTTGAGGAGATTGGCAGTGGAATAGAGATGACAGGCGTGGGTGAGCCTGGGGGCACTGGTCAGGAGTCTACAGGCCTTGATCAGAGTGAGTCGGATCTTATTGAGTGTCATATTATCAGTGGCTCTATATACTGGTAGGCCATAGTCCACTAGGGACAGGACTGAGGATGTGACGGACAGCTGGAGAGCATCGGGTGGAAGGCAGTCCTTATGGCAGTAAAGGAGGCCAGTCTGGGTGTTGGTGACAGATGCGAGGGCATTAATGTGGGTGTGAAAAGTGAGGGCAGTGTCGAAGGTAATCCCTAGATATTTGTAGGTGTATACTTGCTCGAGCGGGTGCTGAATGCTGGGGAGGATAAGGAGGGGGTCTTTCTTCTTGTTTTTTGATGATGGGAGAAGAGCATCGACTTGGTCTTTTTGAGATTAATGACAAGTCTATGCTGCTTGAACCAACTTTCTGCTTGGTTGAAGGTGTGTTGGAGAGAATCCTGTAGGGAGACAGATTTACAATGAGAGGCATAAAGAACGGCTTCATCTGCGTACAGAAGAATTTTGCCAGAGAGGCACTGGGCAGTGTGTTTAAGTAGAGACTGAAAAGTAGGGGACCCAGGATGGAGCCATGAGGAACCCTGGAGCAGACAGGTCGTGTATCTGAGAGTTTCCTATTGATTTTTACGCACTGGGATCAAGCCGATAGGTAGCTAGAGCACCAGGCAAGGGGATTAGTGGAGAAACCAATTTGGTAGAGGGAGTCAAGTAAGAGGGGATGGCAGACAGTGTCAAAGGCCTTGGAGAGGTCAATGAACACTGCTCCAGCAAGATCGCCAGAGTCAAGGGAGGAGTGCAGAAAGTTGGAGAATTCCAGTAAGGCTGTGCCAGTGCTATGGCCTGCGCAGAAACCATGCTGCTCTGGGCATAGAACTGCATATTCGGTGAGCTGTGTAGCCACCACTTTTTCTATGGCTTTGTAGAGTGGGGGAAGAATGGAAATTGGCTGATAGTTGCTGGGGGAGGACCTGTTCCCACCTTTATGAATTGGTGTGATGACAGCCATTTTCCAAACACTGGGAAATTGACCCAGGCAGAGGGACCGGTTTAGTAAATTTGTAAGTGGGACTAGGACGACATCCTGGACCATTTGTAAAATGTTGAGGTCCAGGGAGTCATTGCTTGAGCTATTGCTGCTTAATGCTTTTAGTCGGAATGGTCTGGCTTCTAGGGCAGATATTTTGTGTAAGTGGAACCAAGGACTTTGAAGGATAGGGTGCTGGGAATCGGGAACTGGGTCAAATAAACAACTGGGAAGGACAGAGCTAAGATCCGTGAAGGAGGAGGTAAAGCAGTTTGCTATGTTAAGGGGGTCCGTGGTAATAGAGCCATCAATAGAAACTGGGACAGGGGAGGGGAGCATGATTTCCCATTCAGTTCTTTAATATTGCCCCAAAAGGTCCAGGCTGACCCCATGAGGAGGTGAGGGTGGCCTGGTAGTGGTCAGCCTTGGCCTTACGGATGGCCCACGTGCACCTATTGCATGCAGCATTGTAGGCTTGTCTATTTGCCGTCCTGCCAGACTCAGTGGCTTGGTGCCAGAGGTTATCCCTCTCCCTGAGTTTGTGGAGCAGGGCAGGGGTGACCCATGGTGCATTTTGTTTTTTGGTGCAGAGTCACAGTGGCCAGTAGCATAGAGATCACAGGCCTTGTTAAAGGCCTGTGTGCAAAGGTTGAGTGCAGAGTCAATGCTGGGGGCCTGGTTGATGGAGGACCAGTCAATCTGGGTGAGAAATTACTTGAGTTTATTCAAGCCACCAGGGCAGAGGCACCTGTGGAGGGTGGTTTTGGCCACTGGTTTGGGGCAGAGGTGGACCAGAGGAATAGGGTGGGGGAGTGGTCACTTAAAGAATCGGGGAGAATTTTTATGTCCTGGATTTTGTGGGGGAGGTTGGTGACTATGATATCCAGGAGGGTGCTGGTTCCACTACAGGGGTTGAGTCTAGTGGGCTGGGAGACTAGTCGGGTCAAGTCAAGGGCGGTGAAGGTGTCACTTGCTTGGGAGGCGGAGAGACCAAGCCAATTGATGTTGAGGTCCACTACAAGGACTTGTTCTGCTTTGTGTGGGAGGGTGATGAGGTAATCTGTAAGTGACGAGATTACCAGGTTCTGGTTTCTTGGGGAACATAGGAGACCATGATGTTGAGTGGTCCCCTAGAGGGATCAGGGATGATTTTGAGGGTGAGGGCCTGTGCTCCATTATCGAGCTTAGGGGCAGGGAGCGCATGACCAACAATAGTGTCATGTATAAAAACCGCACAGCCACCCCGTGTTTACCTTCTCGATCCTCCCAGTATAGGGTGTACCCAGGGAAAGAGACAAAGGAGTCAGGTGTGGATTTGGAAAGCCAGATCTCCACTAGGGCAGTGATGTCGGGCTGGTGAAGAATGACCCAGCATTTGAGAGCAGCGGATTTTTTCAGAAGGCTGCAAATGTTCAAGGAAGCAATGCAGTGTCCTGAAGACAGGGTCTGGGGAGAACTGGTGGGAGTAGGGCCCGGGTTAGGGTGGACACTACCAGAGAGGAGCAGTAGCAAAGTAATGATTCTAACCAGAGGGTGGTAGCCATTGACCTCCTTGGCTTGATGTCGGGATGTGGGTGAGACCACAGGAGAACAGGGAATGGGTAGGGCATGAAGGGTTGGAATGGCGGCAAGGAGGTGGGTCCAGGGGGAGCCTGGGTAGGCAGAGGGGTTGGGAGGGCAGCCAGGAGGAGGGTGCTGGGCCCTAGATGAGAGGCAAGAGTTGGGGGAGGCCGGGATAATCCAGGGAGGTATGGGGGTGCAGTCATCTGAAGGCTGGGGAACCATGTCCTCTAAGGTGGCCAAGGAGCAGAGGCTGCTGGACAGCTTCCAGGATGTGTTCTTAACACAGCATGTGATGGAGCCCACAAGGGAGGGGCATGTCCTGGACGTGGTTCTGGCAGATGGGGATCTGGTAAGGGACCTGGTTGTAGAGGACCCCCTGATTGGGAGCGACCACAATACTGTCTGGTTTCAAATAAGCATGGGAGGGGTGAGATCTAGGACACTGGCAGTGGACTTCAGGGGGAAGACTTTGTGGGCATGGAAATATTCTCAAGGATCACTTGAAGGGATCACATCAATGACAAGTGTGGAAAGGAGATGGGAGGTCATAAAACGGGGACTTCATGAGGCAGTCAGGATCTGCGCTAAGTTGAAACGTAAAGGAGCAAGGTCACATAAACCATGCTGGTGGTCCAGTGAGGTACAGGTAGTGATCAGAGAAAAGAAGGCGGCCTACAAAAAATATAAAACAACAAGAGGGGATAGGGATAAGGAAATGTACCATCTTGCAGCTAGAAAAGTCATGGATGGTGAGGGGAGCAAAGTCCAGTAAAGAGCAGCGGCTGGCACAGGGGATACATGGAGGGGAAAAGGGGTTCTTCCAGTACATTGGGGGTGGAGAAAACTAAGGGCCATCTCAGCAGATTGAGATCAGAAGGAGGGTGGGTGGAAGGCGGGGACCAGGCAGAGGTATTTAACGTGCTTTGCCTCTGTGTTCACTAGGGAGGGGATGGGATATCTACCAAAAGCAAGACACGATAGGGATAGAAGCGCAGAGTGGGATCAGGGAGCAACAGAAATGGAGCAAGAGGAAGGGAGAGGTACCGGGTGTCACATCTGGATAAGGATAAAAGGCCAGTAAGGTGGAGGGACGGATGATGCTATCTCCACCAAAAGGGTGTGGTCAGCCCTCAAGGCCCTAAAGAAGACAAATCTCCTGGGCTGGATGGCATTCATCCCGAAAGTACTATGGAATTGGCGGACATATTAGCTGCACCCCTGGCGGAGCTCTTCAACAGGTCACTTGAGACAGGGAGGGTACCTAGGGATTGGTGAGAGGCACATGAGGTGCCAGTCCATAAAAGGGGGGTCAAGAGAAGTACCAGGTAACTATAGACCCATCAGTTTGACCTCGGTGGTGGGAAAATTAATGGAGAGTATACTAAAGGAACGACTGGGGGTGTACTTGGAGGAGGTGGGAGGTCTGGATAGTTGGCAACATGGGTTTGTGCCAGGTAGATCATGTCAAACCAATCTTATGGAGTTCTACAAATGGGTAGCATCAGAACTGGACAGGGGAAAGCCTGTGGATGTATTATTCTTGGACTTCAGCAAGGCGTTTGACTCTGTCCCCCACAATGGTCTGGTGGAGAAACTGATGGGGTTAGGAGTAGGCCCTTTGATGGTCAGATGGGTTGAAAACTGGCTAGCTGGATGCACCCAGAGAGTAGTGGTCTGTGGGGAGCTCTCGAACCCTAGAGAGGTTGGTAGTGGGATATCACAGGGCTCGGTCCTGGGTCCGATCCTGTTTAATGCATACATATCGGACATCAGGGAGGGTATAGAGTGTGAAATGAGTCTCTTCGCTGATGACTCCAAGATGGGAGCAGTAGTTGAGGGAGAAGAGGGGAGGTTGGCCCCTGCAAGGGGACCTGGACACCCTGGAAAGCTGGGCTCACACATGGAAATTAAATTTCAATATCACCAAGTGCAAGGTGTTGCATTTTGGGCATGGAAACCCTAAACACAGGTACATCCTGGGAGGGGAGGCACTGGAGGCCTCAATAGGGGAAAAAGACTTAGGGGTCATGGTGGATGCATGTATGAATAACTCTGAGCAGTGCAGGAGAGCAGCTAGCAAGGCAAACAGGATGTTGGGATGCATCGTAAGGGGGGATCACCTCTAGGAGCAAGGAAGTGATTCTGCTGATGTACAATGGACTGGTTAGACCACACCTTGAGTACTGTGTACAGTACTGGAGACCACACTTGAAGAGGGACATACAGCTCCCGGAGAGGGTACAGAGGAGGGCAACTAAGATGATATGAGGGCTAGGGGATTTGACGTATGAGGACAGACTTGAGGAGCTCTGCCTGTTTTCATTGGAGGAGAGGAGAGACAGGGGGGACATAATTGAAGTTTTCAAGTACCTCAAGGGAATAAATAGGGTAAACATGGAGGATCTTTAGACTAAAGCAGGGAGGTATCACCAGAGGCATGGTTTGAAGTTGGAAGGTGGAAGGGTGAGGGGGGGAAAGAGGAGGAGGTTTTTCACTGAGAGGGTGGTGGACCCTTGGAATGCACTGCCTGGTGAGCTGGTTCAGATATCCACAGTGGAGGGCTTCAAGAGAGGGTAGGACAGACTCAGAAAGTGGGTGTATCAGATGATGGCCTGTCTCAGGGGGGTGGGGATGGATGATAGGGGTTTCTGGAACACAAGGGAGGGGAGGGCCTCAGCACCCAACTAGGGATCTGAGGTTCGAGCAGACTCAATAGACCGTAAGGCCTAATCTGCTGGCAAATAGTATGTTAGTATGTGATCCAGCTGGTGAGAGGCGAGCACCAGGATGGCTAAGATAATGAGGCACATTAGTAGGGAGTTTGCATTCATGATGCCTAAGGTTGCAATAGAGGTGAATGGTATGAGAATCTAGGCTGGGCTTCTGAAATGGTGCCTATTACTTTGAAGTAGTGGTAGGGCTGCGGACTTTGGTGCACAGGGTACCAGTTTCAAGACTCCCAGGGGGGCGAGTGTCCTAGGACCAGGATAAGATGGAATTCCAGGCATTTGGGTGGCTGGAGTAGGCTGGGTTTGAAGCCAGATGGTGGGGTGAAATAGCGACTCCTAGTGGTCAGAAGGGGATATGGGAGGGTGGACTGGTGGGTGGTCAGCAGGGGGCAAGAGTAAAGGAGGGAGGGTGGTGGCGGAGCAGTGGTCCGGGCTAAGGAATGGGGGGTATGGGCTGAGAAATAGGTGCTAAGCAGGGACGAGAGTGAGGGGGAGGAGAAGCAGGAGTGGATAGAAGGGCTCTAGGAATGTAGGAGAAAGTGGGACTCAGGTGGAATAAGGAGGCAGACAAGAGATCCCTCTAGTGGCCGATGGGTGTAACCTGCAAATGGAGAAGTGGGGACTTCGAGAAAATGGTGGCAGGAAGTGATGTCATAGGGTAGGGACAATAAATTAAGGGTTGGGTTTGGGTGAGAGAGTGGCTGGGGTGGGCAGGGCAGTCGACACACAGTGGTCGATGGGCTAACACCCCACAAGAAAGATGCAGCAGAGAGGGAGGTAGCATTTACCTCTTAAAGGCGCTCGTTGTTCCCCACTCCAGGAGGGAGCTTGCAGTGTTTGGGCAGGCATCTGTGTGGGGAGGGGGGGACTGACTGAGGCCTATTTAAGGGAAGAAAAAACAATACCAGCATTAGTATGCAGTGGGAGCTATCTTGGAGGCTGACCCTGTCTGCACATGCGCAAACTGTTGGGCTATGTCCCGATTCCAGCTCCCTAATGCGCATGAGTGAGATAGATGGCAAGATGGCAATAGGCACCATGGACCACTCCAGCAATACACAGCAATATACCTCTCAGACCATGCCTTGTTATATATAGAGCTTCTGATACATGATAAAAATTGAGAATTTGGTAAACAATGGAGACTCAATAATGACTTACTAAAATACCAAACATTTTGTGAGTTAATAAAAAACACCATTAGGGAATATTGGTTTTATAATTATAGTGGACAAGTACCTGTCATTAAACTATGGGATGCTTTTAAAGCTACCCTCAGGGCAGTGATAATATCGTAGCAAATTAAAATTAACAAAACAAAAAAGGCTTATGAATCTCAAATAGATGACCAACTAAAACAATTGGACAAATTGATTTTAGACGATTGCAACAAATATAAAGATGAATGGGAACTTTATAAAAGGAAAAAACAGGAGCTGCTCTATCAGGAACAGTTAAAACTGACTAAAACTATAATAAACAAAATACTATCACACAGATAAGTCAGGGAAGGTCTTAGCAACACTATTCCATCAGGAACAGCAAAAAACCTAATAACTGGTATAATGGACTCCCAAAATAATATTGTGAACTCAAATAAACAGCAGAGGTTTTCACTACTTACTGCAATAATATCTATAATAAAAATGTTGTTCCAGATTCAGATAAAATAAAGGCATTTCTTAAAAAAGCCCAACTACACAAGGTTGTATTCCAATTTGATCCAATAACACAAACAGAAATTAAAGAAACTTTAAGGTCACTACCTAGGAACAAAACGCCAGGGTTAGATGGGTTTTCAAATGAGTTCCATCAAGTTTTTGCAAATGAAATATCACCCTGGATGGAACTCATTATTTGAGAAATTTTCGACACAGAAATACAAGCACTTCCAGAATCAATGCAGATGGCAAAATTGATACTCATTTTAAAACCTGATAAACCGGCGAACCAACCAACTAGTTATAGACCTTTTTCCATTCTTAATTCTGATTATAAACTGATAGCAAAAATAATTAGCAACAGAATTCAAAATCACATACAAGAATATATTCATCCCAACCAACATAGGTTTATACCAGGAAGAACTATATCACAGGTGAATACCAAACTTCAAGCCATAATAAATCTGATAAATAACAATAAAAAAAAAAAAATTATCATGAAATCTATTATGCATTTAGCCTTGGACGCAAGCAAAGCTTTTGATTTAATCAATAGCAAATTTATGTTAACTGTAGTAGAGAGATGGGGCATCCCAAAAGAACTAATAAGTCTAATTACAACACTATATAATAATACAAAAAGACAAATTAAAATAAATAACATGTCTGGTAGTCTTTCCAGGGCTCCACCATCCTCTCTGTGAAGAAACGCCCTCTCACATTGCCCCTATATCTTTTCCTTGCAGTCTGAGACTGTGCCCTCTAGTTTTGTCCCTTCCTTCCTCTTAAGTAAACCCTCTTCTCTCACTTTATTGAGCCCCTTTACATATTTAAAAGTTTCAGTCATGTCTCTCCTTTCCCTCCTTGTCTCCAGTGTGTACAGATCCAGCACCTTACACCTCTGCTGGTATGGCTTTTCCTGCATAGCCCGCACCATCTTGGTTGCCCTTCTCTGAACTCTCTCCAAAGTATCTATGTTCTTGTAGAGAAACATGCTGACTAACCCCTTGGTAATGCTTAACGGTGTTAGACAGGGCTGCCCACTGTCACCTACATTGTTTATAATGACGCTAGAACCCCTATTAAACTTAGTGAGACTCAATCAAGACATATAGGGTATTGATCTACCATCTGAACAACTAAAATGAAGTGTTTGCTGATGACATGCTTTTGGTAATAAAAAACATCGAAACTTCACTACCTGAATTTTTAGAACTAATAAAAACTTATTCTGAGTTTTTGGGTTATATCAACAAAAGCAAATCTATTATAATGAAAATATCAAATAAAAACCACTCTCTACCAGAAAAGATATCCAGGGGGATTTTTAAATTCAAAATATCAAATATTTGGGACTATACATAGCCCCTGACCAAATTGCTATTATTAAAGTAAACAATAATAAAGCAAAAGAAAAAAATAACAACCATCTTAGAAAATTGGAAAACTTTGTCACTTTCATTATGGGGCAGAATAGACACCTTAAAAATGATGGCTATGCCACACTTAATTTTTACCATCCACAATGAGTGGGAAGGTCCATCAGAAAAATGGTTTAAAGAGCTAAAAAACATGTTCATCAAGTTTCTTTGGGGGGGGGGGGCAAGAATTCCCTGGAATGCATTAATCCTACCCAGGAAGCATCGGGGCCTAGGATGTCCTGATCCAATGTTATATATGCATGCTCACATTATGGCAAACACATATCAGTGGCTGTTTTTTTTGCAAAAGAAAACCATCTTTTGATACAGGAACTGATTTCTTCTGGAGAAAATAATATAAAGAAATTAATGGACTTTTGGTTAGATCCTTGAATATTTAAAGAAAACATTACACTTTTGCCCCAGTGGTTTGGTCAGCCAGCTAAATATATTAAAAAACCTAACCATTTTCAAATTCCATGGACCTATGTTGATATAGATGTTGGGAAAAGAATTTGGGGAGAGGTAATTGCAATTGATATATCCATTTTTCATAAGAATAATCTATTTAAATGGAAACATTTGATTAATGGGAATGACTTTCCATCTGAACAGGAAATTCTTGAATTATCACAAAACAAAACATGGAATATTCCCTATTATCATAGTCTCCGGAAGAAATTTAATAAAATACAGAATGTATATGGTTCAAGTTTAAATCTTCACAACACAGTAAAACAACATCAAAGGGGAATCAATAAGGGAGAGATCAAATTATTAGCCAGATTCTACAATGCCTTAGCAAGTAAGAAAACAGGAATTTTTAAAAAAGTTAATAAAAAATGGAACATGGAGGCTGGAGTGGAGTTAATGAATCAGCAATGGCACAATATTAGGAGCTCTAGTAATAAATTATATGTGTCAGCAAAAATCAAAACAATTCAAAATAAAATTAACAACAGATTATGTATAATGCCCAATCAAATAGCCAAAATTAACAATGAATATTCGGAATTATACTGGCATGGCTGTAAGCAAAAAGGTAATATGTTCCACTGCTTTTGGCACTGCAAAATAATAAATGGTGGAACTTTGTTAATGTAAATATTTCTGCATGGTTGAATAAAACACTACCTTATGTCCCCGTAATTTACTTGTTTAATGATTTTTCACAAACAGATCAGTCACCTAATTAATGTAGAATAGTTGCTCTAGCCTCCATGGCCTTAAAAAGAGTTATATTAAGTAACTGGAAATCAGAAGACTTACAGAAGACTGAGATGCAGCAATGGTGGAGTATGTTCTATGAGACCCTATTGTTTTATGTATTTATTTATTTATTTAGAGTCTAGGATTACAAGTACCTTTGAGCCAAGGCTCTTTTACAAAGGTTCCACGTTAATTGAGGTACAATACAAACATTACATAGAGTTGAGTAACAATGCAGAAATGGTGTACAGACATTTATAAGCAGCTGAAATGCATCACATTTAGGGAAAGTGAGTACCAGAGGGGGCAGGGTAGCCAGAGGTAACTGAGGCTTGGAATGGACACAAAAAGAGCGGTGCAGCTGTGGGCATTTGTCAGGCCTCAAAAAAGTGCTTGGGGGAGGGGACAAAAACAGGAGGGAAGGGTAGGCTGTAGGAAGAGGGAGAGAGGGGGAAGGAGTAGAAGTGCTAGGAGGGAGATCAGATTATGAGGGGCAGTCGCAGGAGCTAGAGGCAGCTAGGTGGAGGCGAAGGTTGGCTTTGAATAGGCCTAGCTTTTGAAGAGAGGAGATGTCTTTGTTGAGTTCATTAATCCAGCTAGGAGCTCAGTGCGCAAAGGATCTTTGGCCCTATGAGGTGCGGCACTGAGGAATGTGCAGCATTGATTTTCTGAAGCCCTGGTGAGGCAGGGTTGAGTGCTGTATGGAGAAGAGTTTGGACTCCGGGGGGAGCAAGATGTCGCATAATTTTCTTAGCCATTAGACAAGTTTGGTACTTGATACGGTTTGATAACTGGAGCCACCCTGTTTGTGCATAGAGGTCACACGTATGGGTGAGACGGTGGGATCCTGTGATGAGTCAGCAGGCTTTGTTTAGGGCCAAGGATAAGCACCTGAGGGCTGTGTCAGTTGCAGAGTCATAAATAATCAGACCATAGTCGACTAGCGAGACCACCAAGCTCTGAACTGCTATCCTTAAGGCATCTGAGGTAAGGCATTGCCTGTACCTGTAGAGGAGACCAATGCATGTATTTGCAGCTTTGGCAACGCTGTCTATGTGGATGCCGTAGGATAGGTTGCTGTCTATGGTGATTCCAAGATATTTAAAGGAGTGAACCTGTTTGAGGACAGCACCAAGGCAGTTTGTAATATTAAGGGGGGAAGCCTAAGTTTGTTGTGGGAGCCACAGAAAAGCATTGGCTTGGTTTTCTTGGTTGAGAACCAGCTTTTGACTACTAAACCATGTTTCAATGGCGGTGAAGCCCTTTTGAAGCTTGTTTTGGAGTAGGTGGGGGTCCTGTTGGGTGGTGTGAATGACAGCATCATCAGCATAGAGTAGGATTTGTTCTGGACAGGATTGTGGAAGATTTTTCAAAAACAAGCTGAAAAGGAGTGGCCTGAGAATGGATCCCTGGGGGACTCCTGAGCATACGGGTCTAGCATCTGAGAGGACATCAGCAACCTTCACTCTTTGGGAATGGTTTTCCAGGTAGCTCTTAAACCAAGTTATAGACTCGGGAGAGCCCAGCTTTTAGCAGTTCTGTGAGAAGTATTCAATGATGGACGGTGTCAAAAGCCTTGTTCAGGTCTATGAAGACCGAACCAGTGAAGTAATTATTGTCCAAGGAGTTGTGAATTGCTCCTGTGAATTCAAGGAGGGCAGATGTGGTGCTGTGGCCTTTTCTGAAGCCATGCTGTTGTTTACAAAGGATGTCGTACTTGTCCAGATATTCCATTAGCTGGTCAGATACCAGACTTTCAATGGCCTTGGGGGGGGTAGTATGGATATAGGCCTATAGTTTCCATGAAGGGCCTTGTCCCCTATCTTGTGGACTGGTGTCATGGTGGCAGATTTCCATCTGTCGGGGAACTGGCCTAGGGTGAGGGAGAGGTTGAAAATTCCAGTTAGAGGAGATAGCACTTCATCAAGAGTAAGGGACAGCAGTTTGAGATCGAGTGAGTCTCCACTTATTCTAGATCCAGCAATTGCTTTACTGACCTATCTATGGACTTCATGTGTCCTGAGTGCTCTGAAGTAAAAAGGGGGGCGAGTAGATAAAGGGGGTGGGTGGAGGAGGGTACAGGAGGGAGGTCTTCAGTAATGAAGTCTGGAGGAAGAACACTACTGAGGTCAGTGAATGCTTTATTGAACGTGTTAGCTATAGTGGAAGGGTCAAGAGTTATAGTCCCATCCACGTCCAGCATTGAAGGTGATGTTTTGGGCAGTTTCCCTGTAACTTCCTTGAGATTATTCCAGAAGGACTTCCCCTTTCCCCAGGTGTTTGTGAGGGCATCTTTATAATAGTTAATTTTCTTCAGGCGTATTTTATTGGTGCAGTTATTTCAGGCACATTTGTAGTTTTGTATATCTACTTGCCTACCAGTGTCCCAAGCCTGAAACCAGAGGTGGTCCCTAGCATTCAGCAATGTTAAGAGATCAGCAGTGAGCCCTGGATTGCTAAGGCCTTTTACTTTCTTCTTATTGAAGGGGGCGTAAACATCACAGGCAGCATTGAAGGAGCTAATGAAAAAGTCAAGCGCGGAGTTGACATCCGATGCATGAAAGATAGGTGACCAGTCTTGTTGTCTAAGGTGTGATTTGAGGTCCTTCAGTTGACCACATGGAAGGATTCTGCTGTTTATTAGTTTGGGTGGTGGCGGGCTGCATTTGTTAGACCATTCACAGGTGACTGGAGAGTGGTCACTTAGCATATCTGGGAGAACGGAGACTTTTGAGATATGGGATGGGTGGCTGGTCAGTATCCAGTCTAGGAGGGTGCTTGTCCCAGTCTTATAGTTGAGTCTAGTGGGGGAGACGACCAGCTGGGCAAGGTTGGCAGCTGAGATGGCGTCCTTGTAACCACCCATATCTGATCCAAGCCAATTTATGTTAAACTCACCCATTAGGATTGTCTCTGTGCCTGGTGGTTGGGAATGGACATGGTCAGGGACAGAGTTTAGACCTTTACCTTGATCCTTGGGAGGGATGTAGACAGCAGCAATAGTCAGTGCCTTGTTGTGAGCCCCAGGTAGAATTCTGATGGGTAGTATCTGGGCAGTAGAGACAGAGACGGGCAATTGAACACGGTGCCCCAGGAGAGGGTCTTTGAGGTAAACAGCACATCCACCGCCTTTTTTAGTGGTCCTGTCAATTCTGAATACATTGTATCCTGGTAGCATAATTGCACTGTCGGGTATTTTTGGAGTGAGCCAGGTTTCGACAATTACAACAACATCAGGGTTGTGTTGGTGTGCAAATAATTGCAGGGCATCAAGTTTGGTAGAAGGCTACAGATGTTAAGCGATGCAAAGGTGAGTTCCCCAGAGTGACTCTGCCGGAGGTCAGAGCTTGGGATTGTGGGGCCACAGTTAGGGTGAATATTGCCAGATAGAAATAGTAGTAGAAGCAAGAGTTTCAGTGTGCACCAGCGTTGCTGTTTGAGGGAGTTTACATTCGACCATTTCTTATTGGAGAGAAAGCTACTCTGTAAACTATGATCCCAGTAAGTGGTGACATAGGCCAGAAGTGAGAGCGGGAACAGGTGAACGTAAATCACCCCATCTTGATTCCAGGAGTGGTGCAAGCCTGTCCTGGTGGAGGTTAGATATGGATGGCATAGCCCAGTGGGTATGGTCCCCGAGTGCCGGTAGATGTTGTCCAGCTGGAAGCACAGTGGGAGATTGGGATGGCAGGCTCCAGGCAGGAATGCCATGGGAAACAGGAGGAGACAATAACCAGACAGAGGGGCAGAGAGGGGAAGGCCATAGTGGATAGAGAGGTGAGGGTAATAGAGAGCGAGAAAGGTCTGAGGGAGGGGGAGATAGCCAGTCAGAAAATGGAGGTGAAACGGGGGGATGTGATGGGTGCAGTAGGAGATATGAAGAGGGTGTCAGGCACAGAAAGGAGGCAGGGGCAGTGACGTGAGGGGACGGAGTTGATTAGTAGAAGGGATGGAGGAGCAGGTAGGAGGGAGAGTGGGTGGTAAAGAGAGGAGGTACAGGAGAGAGAGAGAGAGAGAGTATCCAATAGGAAATGAAAGGGCGGGTTCTTAGGCAGAAGTGGGCAGAGCTAAGGCCTATTTAATTAAGGTTGGAGGTGGGGGAGGGGATTTTCTTCTGAAACCCACTGAAGTGTATGGGTGCAGAGCCCAGCAGAATAGTTTGAATCAGTCAAGATTGCAGGGCCAATTAATGGCCGTGCGGAGCACAACAGTCCAATAGGAGATGGAAGCAACAGGCAGTGGCCAATGGGAGCCTTTGGGCACTTCCCGGTGTGGCCTGAAAGCTTACCAATAAGAGGAGGGTTCTTTGGCAGTTAGTAGTGGTGGCATGGGCAACTGGCCTAGGTAGCCCTGGCCGCTCAGATGGTTGCCCGATTTGGGGCTGAGAGATCTAAGGGAAGGGAAGGAACAGAGCAACAGACTGTGAGTCACAGTAATAACAAAGGGTGACGCTGGAGAGAAAATCAGGGGCATGGGCTGGGGAGAGACAGAGGGGAATTAGGCGGGGGGGGGCAGCCACAGACAAGAGAATTAAGCTTGAGCTGGCACCAGAGGGATGACAGAGGGGTAATTTAGTAGAAAATTAAATTTGCAGGAGGAGAAGAAGAGAGATGCTGGGTTTAGCAGCAGGGGGGAGGGGGGAGAGAAAAGAGTGAATGCAGAGGGGCAGAAATCACTTCACAGCTCTAAATTACAACAGTTTCCTAACTGCACTTTAGAGTTCAATGCTAAAACATTTAGGCAGGTCTACACAATTAATTTTGACTTTGACAAAAAAATAGCAAGCAGTCTAGCAATTTAGCCCAGATTTTCAGCCGAGACCTGGAGTTTTTAGAAGTCGAGTGCTAAAAACATCAAGGCAGGTCTACACATTAATTGTGATTTTAACAAAAAAATAAGCAAGCAGTCTAGCAATTTAGCCAACATTTTGTTGGAAAAACTAATTTATGAAGTAGATGAAAATACGGACGGTATTTTTGGTACTGAGCAGAAAGAAGTTATGGAAAATCTACCTGCACTTCTGAGACTAAGACGAGTAATATGAAGTACTAAAACGAAACTGTTGGTTATGAACTGGAGGAGGGGAATACTTAGGATACTTAGTATGTGATACAGTCAAATGTATGAATTGTACCTTTTGAATTAATGTAAAACCTGTATTTTAAGTGATTTATACAGTATATAATAAAAAATGATCTGGTGGGGGGGGGGGGAGAAGTCAGAAGGCAGTTTGTAACACAGTAGTGTGAGTAGGAGTTGGGCTTAGTGAAAGAGGGCCAGGGGCCAACTTATGCTAGGGAAATGCATTTGGAGTATTGCCAGGACTGCATAATGTATGCATTGCAAGCTGTATTTATGTGTTTGATGTGTTATGGTTTTAAAGCACCCTGACCCCTAGAGCTAGGGTGCCACATAATAAAAGAACAGCCTCATTTATAGTCAGAACATTGATTTAACATTATTGTCTCATTCAGAGTATATTTAACTGAACCCATTTACAGCCCACATACTGACACTGCCCTCAGTTTTAATAAGCAGCTTTCTAGTCGCTCAAAAAGTAAGATATTCTATTAAAAAACTTAGTAGAAGTGGATGGTTATGACTGAGTTTTCCTCACTTGTTAAATATTTCATTTGATCTTAAGTGATGGAATAATTCTGGCCAAAAGGTCAGTACATTTCGCAGAACAGCCTTGTATTCTGTATCATGTCAGGCACCGCAGATAAATACTTACAACCCTGAGCCCAAGGATGTCCTGTAAATACCCAAAATGTAGTACACCATATTGAAACTACGGCTAGTATTGTGCTGCTGTTTGAGTATGCCAGGTCCCTTCTGGGCCAACATTCACAGCACAAGATGTCACCTGCGCAGTTGCAACTTAAGAACCATTATCGTGGTTGAATTCTGCAGCTCCCTTTCCTCAGTGGAATACAGTGGCAATGTGAAGGAATAAATGAAGATAACACCTTACAGTCTCTCTGCTCTGTTAGCCCACATCAGGGAGCATTTTCAAGCAGAACTGTATATAGGACTGTGTGAAAAGGTTCCCTCTCGGCCCTGCCCTATAATTACACTGGTGATCTTATGCTAAAATTGGTTGACAAGAAGGAGGAGCACTTTATTAATGATATTTTTACAATTGTTGACAGGCCCAGACTGATCAGGAGGAGAAGAACAGGGCTGCACATCTGACACCTATGGGCAGGCCCCGTAGTGGAACAGAGACAGGTCGACCTTCATCCATGGGCAGCGATAGAATAATAGACCTCCTAGGTAAAAGCCTAGCTTCCTTTATTCACCAGTCAGGCTGTGTATCCCTTCTTGGGTGTGATGTTTTTTCAGAGAAATAGTGTCACAAAAGAAAAGCATGTGCTGCCACTGAGAAGAAAGTTAAACAGGGAACTGAG
The DNA here is from genome assembly GCA_016271365.2 of Neoceratodus forsteri. Taxonomy (NCBI): domain Eukaryota; kingdom Metazoa; phylum Chordata; order Ceratodontiformes; family Ceratodontidae; genus Neoceratodus; species Neoceratodus forsteri. The sequence goes on along the minus strand of CM028132.1, from coordinate 359,232,833 downwards.
TGGCTTAGTGGATTGGTAATGGGTTAAGAAGTCTTTCACTTCTAGATCATGGGTTCAAATCCAGTACAGATCGGGTTGGGTCAATGACGTTATCATCTGAGGGGCTGTTCAGTGGCCAGTGTGAAATGAATTGTGGTAGTCTCAGACCAGTTCCCAGTTGGTAGGTGTCCACATCACAAAACCAGCAACACAATTGGCACTGATTTGCATCCTTGTTGGCAGTCTCGCATGAGAGGCCAAGGACTGAATGGGCATGGAGTCTGAACCACACTCTCACCTACATGGTGGTCCCTACATGGCAGGCTTGAAGCATATTGGCAGGGCAGTGAGGGGCAGTTTGCACTATGATCATCTGTGCTGTTTTTGTCATGTGGATATATAGAGGACTTCAGGCTCAGTGCTGTCCATCCAGCACCTTTCATGAGAATGTATTTCACACACAGATAAACAAACAAAATCTTAAAAATTATTTAAAAAAAAAAAAAAAAAAAAGACAGACACACACACCAAAGTTAAGTAGTTGATAGTGTTTGTTTGACCAGACGAATTGAACTGTGCCGCTGGCCCATTTTTATCTATACCTGGGACCAAGGGAAATTGGCCTGTCAGTCACTCCAGAACCGGATTGTTTCCAACCCTGTTTTTTGATGTGTATCACTTGTTGCTGTTTAATATTGCCTGGAAGTTTTCCTGCAGAGTTGAGAAGCAGGCTTCTACAATGTGCTTGGTGGTAGGTCTAGGACTTAAACAGCAACGCAATGACACTTGGCAAAAAATGTGACTATCTTTTTCACTACAAAAGATTCCAGGCATCTTTCAGTTTAATTTGGTGGTAAAATGTTCTAGTCCCATTAAAATTTGAGTGTAAGTATTTCAATGTAGGTTTTTCTTAAAACAACGAAGGCCACTGCATTTGGTTTAGAATTGGCATTGTTGACCTCACCAGGGTTAGAATAAAATAAAATAAATCGTGTTGCGCAGCATAGGAGGTACATAGAAAAGTAGATATGACAGGTATACTAATATTGGGCTCTAGTCACAAAAGGGTGGGTTTTACACACTGTTCATGCCTGCAGAGCCTGCATGGCTCCACACCCTGGGCCAGGCATGCACTGTCATGTATTCACCATTGCCGGACACCTGTCCATGCCTCCACATCCCCTGGTGCACAGCTATTTGGGGTGGATCACGAGACACAGGTGGGCATCCAATGGAATACCTGTCCTGGGTCCCTTTAATAGATCCCCTGCTCCACCCAAGCAGGGGATTGTGGGCAGATGTGGGTCCTGGGATTTTTTCACCTACGGGTGAGTGCCAGAACAGTTGCCCTCAACCCTACCATGCAGCTAGGTGGGCTGGGGCAGCATGATGGAGGGAATCCATGTCTTGCCAGTGCCGACAGGTGTTATTGGTGGGGGTGCATAACAGTTACGGCACCCCCTTGACCAGCACTCCGCACCTTAGTGAATGGCGCAGAGTGCCGGTATGCCCCCTGACCCCCCCCGACCGCCCATGGTGTGTAGCTGAGGGATCGGCTGTGGGACTGTGTGTGCGAAGGGCTTGTGCTCCTGCAGTGAATGCTGCCACGGGTCCACTGGACCCCTGCTGCATGGCATTCCAATTTAGGATTGGCTAGGCAGCTCAGATATGCGACGTGTAGGCAATCCACCCCTTTGTGAATAGACTCCATTATTATTAATCGTAGCTGGAACTAGCTTTTTGGAAAAACATTTTTTGTTGCACTACTGCTTTAAGGATGACTGAGGCACAGGCATGGTATGGAATTAACTTGGGATTATGCTCAGAGCTAGTTAGTACTGCTGCAGCAGAGCTTCAACACAGCAGATTTGTAATGGAGATTGTACCCCATCTGGCCCTGTTCTGGAGCCACCATTGCATGCGCTTTTTCTCATATACATTGGAACCTCCTTAAAAGTATGTTCTTGTTAACATGTTGGGTAGCATATTGCAAACCAGCACAAAAACCCAGGCACAAAGATGTGTTTGTGAATGCAGAGGTGTGTTTGCGCAAGAAAATGTGCGAGCGAGTCCATCAGCAAGTACATCAGAAGAGGTACGCTATAAGGTTTGACAGCATAAACAGGGTCTGGTACACTGTACCTCTTGTAAAAGCATCACAAAGCACAAATCATACTCGTGACCATGCTCGGTAACCACCAGATAGGGCTCAGTACTCTGAGCAGGCTGGGCTGTTTGTGAGTCCGTAACCCTGTAACGCTGCTGCGCAAAACTGCTATATTGGTACAAAACGTGCTAATGACCCTACTCTGTATGCCAGGCACTACCTCCAACTTACTATCTCATTGACTGCAATTTTCATGAATCACAATAACTTCCCATCACAGAGGCCGAAAGTGCATAATACAGTGTGGAAGCAGTAGGATTACGGGCATGGAGATACTGCACACTCAGAGCAGTCATTCCTGCCTGGAGCAGGGTTATCACAGGTTCAACCTGAACTAACTGCAACATACACAATGTGCAACTCTCTGCATGTCAGTTAACCTCCAGCTTGCCCACCTTCATCCCGCTGCAGACATGGGTAGAACCTGGACACCACTGACAACAAGACGGCTATCCTGGGTTGCTCAGGTGGTAGACTGCATAGGTAATGTACAAACTAATTACTTATAAATGTATGTTTTTAACTATGTACCTTCCTTGCCACACACTGCTTGGATTCACTGCTGTAGAATGCAGTAGTATCATGCTTCACAGTCATTTTAATGGGCACTTTTACAGTGGTTGCTAGTGTCTGCAGCCATTTGCACTTGGTAAATACATGCTTTTTGCCCTCCTTAGCTGTGTGAGCATATGCCATTTAGTTTGTTCGCTATGAGTTCCAATATACAATTGAGACCTGTATTCATGGCTCCATCTTTCATTATTATGTGCTTCAGCCCTCCATTTATGCAATCAAGTGGACTGTTTTTTTTTTTTACCTCACAAACTGCAGCTTCTAACATTGCTCTTGCCTCACAAACTGCAGACTCAGTAGTCCTGATAACAGTTTGCAAGGTACAAATGCAGTGTGCTGCCCAATGTGTGTTATAGTGAGGGTGATGCTAGACCCCAATCTATCTGAAAGGCCTTGCACAGTCAGTAACATTACTGTATATCAAAGACTACATCAGTCTGTGCCAGTCCAACATCTTCCTTTGGCAAGATACTCTGCTGATTATATAGTTTGATTAATCCATTTTTTCAGATTAATGACCAACTTCACTATGAAAAAATCTAAAAGAGTAATGTTTTATTAACTACCTAGATACAGTTCACTGTCCACACTTAGAAAGTCTTCCACCGATCATGCTTAGTCATCAGAACGTTCTTTAGGCTTGAGTCCTCCTACCACCCAACGATGTGGCCCTTTGGCTTCACCCCACTGCACTCAGATCTTTTTTTTCTGCTGGAAGGAACAGGTCTCCTCCTTCACAGTTCCTGCTAATGAATTAGTATTCTGCTGAAGGTTTCAGGCTTTTCAATGTTTTCAAAGGTTTTACTTCGATTTCTGACTCATTCCTGCAATCTCACCATCGGCTTCCTGCTTCATTGTCAATCTTTACCATAGAACAGGAGAAGAACATGGGGTTTAAGAAGTATTTGTGCAGGGACCCAATGTCCATGACCAGCAAACATGATGCCTGCATGTCCTGCTTGGGCATTGGCCACAATGTGGAGCATTGCACCAGGTGCCTGGCCGTGTACCTGCAGGGGCTTGAAGAGCGGTGGCTGCTGGTGCTCCAGGGTAAGCCAATTCAGACACATGTACCAGGGTCAGCAGCACAGTTGCAGGCCTGAGAGGTAGAGAGGGCCAGCAAGGGCATTCCAATCCTGGACTTTCTTATGGTGGAAGAGGAGTATGTGTTTGATCTTCCAACTCTTTGCAAAGATAAAGGTTTCCATAATTTTCTTTTGTTCATCATTTCCTTTGAAAGAGAGTTTCTATCTCAATAGTAAAGGCACGACAGAGTTGATACTAGTCGTTAGATTGCTGTCAGTTGAGGGACCATTTGTGTACTCCCCGACTGGAGGGCCCTTGTGGTCATTCACCCTCTAAGGAGTTTGAACTGCCCATGGAGCCCATTGATCTGCCCACAGAACTGCCATTCAGGCTACTGGAAGAGTTGACACCAGTCACTCAGATGGTCAGCCCCACTGAGGACGACTCTGTTGGGTGTTGGTTCTTCACTCTGTCCAACTTCTGTGCTGATCTTGGCCAATCCCAAGCAAGGCTGGTGGAGGCTGACTGAGCTCCTATTCATCCCTCCACCGGTTTAACCAATGCCAGTCATCATGACTCTGGTACAGCCTTCTGCTTGGATGCAGCCCAGTCTCTATCCAATGGGTCACTTGGACCCAGAGGTGCCTGTGCCACATTGATGCTAAAATCACTTATCAATATTGTGGTTGAGCTCTCGATCCAGTTCTCATCATAAACACTGACACTGCCATCAGCATTGAGTTCTTTCTTTGTCATCTGGCTCCACCCAACCAACGTCAATTCTGTCACAGATAGGTGAGGACAGCCTGGCAGTGCTGGGCTTATTAAGCCCTTGGCCAGGATTGAGGCTGATAGGAGATGCCAGTAGACCAGTCCTGCAGCTCCCACCTCTGTCTTTTCCAGCCATACTGCAGTGCCTGATACAAATAAAGCTGTCATTGCCACAGACAGATGAGGGCTGACTAGGGACTATAGGTCACAGTCCAGATTTCCTCATCTCCTATAATTGGTGGTTACCTTGACAGAGAGGGTCATCCATACCACATGTCAGTGGTCAATTCTCCTCTGTTCTGACTCTGATTTGGATCATTGTCCATCCCATTGATTCTGTATCATCAGAATGGTTGCCAGATGGCCTACAGGCTCCCTTTGGGGATACCAGTCCTCCTTGACCACCATCACAGAATACATGTCTATGGATCTGGATACTAAGTTGGATGAGTTCCAGAAGAAGGAGACTTACCCACTACTGGACATTCTCAAATGAGGCTTCTCACTGGAGGTAATCTTCCTTGTTGCCCCCTGCCATCATGGGCTTGGCACTTAGCATCTGGCAGCAGTCAGCTTCCTGCTTGGCATCATCACATGGTGTGGGCCACAAGTATGTGGACCCTTTGGGTGAACTGTCCAGCTTTTTGAAACATCCATTACTGGAGGGGATAGTGGCAGAGGCATTGTTCCACAAGGCAAAGGTGTAGGGTGAGTTGGACAAGCTCAACAAGGAGTCCAAGAAGCTGGACCACCTTGGCCACAGTGTCTATACAGTTGCATCTTTGGATGTCCACCAGACTAGATATGTGGCTTTGATTACTTGTTATAGCCAAGAACTCATCAAGAAGCTTTCTGACCACATTAATCCTTCTCCCTGAAAAGAGACAGCAAGATGTATGCAACATTCATGATCTTGGGTTGACAATGAATAAGCGCCTGTTGCCTTAGATTTAGCCAAAATGTCAGCCTGAGTGGTGGCCACTTTGCTATCCATAGGCCAACATGCTTGAATGCTGATTTCACCTTTCACAAATGAAATCCAGCAACATGTGGCAGATCTACCTTTTACAGGGATGTATCTCTTTGGACCAGGGATCAAGGACCATCTCATGCATATTAAGAAGTCCAGTGTGACACTGAATTCAGTGATATTGATCACCAATCCCAAGCAGCAACCCAATCCCAGGCCACAAGGATCTAGTTCCTTTCATGTCCCCTATCAGATCATGCAGTGTCAGCAGCAAGAGCCACAGCAGCAGAACCAACAGCACCACCTAGCCAAGCCCTTTACTAAATCGAGAGGTCAAGGCCAAGTGCAAGGGTGGAGAGGGCACTTCTTCTGCAGGCCAGTCCTAAGAGGTCATCTCCAAGGGTAAAAGTGATGGGATAAGGGGCCCCATCCCCTCTCTATTCTGACCCCTGTTTCAGCTCCAAGTCTGGGGCTGACTTTCCCACATCCTGACACATTGGTCTGCTATTACTTAGGACAAGCCTAGGTCCTGAAAGTTATGGAATTTGGATTGTCTCTGGAATTTGAGACCTCACTCCTTGATGGTCCACAGCACCACTGGAGGGCACACTTTTGCTGTGGTCTCTCCCTGCCCAACAGAGCTATGTTCATCTGTTCCTCCAATGACATGATAGAGCTTGACTCAGAAAACCAAGCTCAGCAGCAGGTTCATGTCATGGCACATTCTGGTACACAAAAGGACAGTGGGCTGGTTCCCCACTCTCATCCTGCAAATCCTGAATAAGATCATTCATAGTCAGAAGTTTTGTGTGGTGATGTTACACCAGATGATTTGGTCCCTGGAGCCAGGAGCCTGGTTTTGCTCCCTGGACCTCCAGATGCGTACATTCACATCCCCATCCACTACCCAGATGGGATGATTCCTATGCTTTCTGGTGGACAAAACCTTGTATCAGTTCAGAGCAATGTTGTTTGGTCTGTCATCAGCCAGATGGTGTCCACCAAGTGCCTTTTGGTCATGGGGGGCTTTCTGAGGCATAGAGGCATTAGGGTATTTCCATACCTCAGGAACTCAGTCCGGAATCATGGGAGCTCATTGTGGAAAGTGTAGCAGTCCAGGAATCCAGCCATTCAGACTTTCCAAGACCTCAGCCTAATGTTCAGTCTGGCCAAGTCTGAGCTCACCCCAAAGCAGGTAATCCTGTTCATTGGAGTGGAGATAGATTCCGCTTCAAGCCAGAGTTTATCTGTCCTCAGGCAGGGTTGAGGGCCTGTCTTTCTCTGTGCAGCCATTTTGATTTGGGCAGTCATGTCTAGTCCTGGATTATCTCCAGCTTCCGGACTCCATGGCCTCTACCATGGCCATAGTACATTGGGCACACTGGTGCATGTCACCCATTCGGTGGGAGCTGCTGTGCCAGTGGTCCCAGTCAAACTCAGCTCTGAACCAACTGGCCCAGGTGACTCAGCTGATGCTGAATGAAATCTGTTGGTGGTTGTCCCACATGAACATCTCAGAGAGCATCCAATTCATTGGGGATAGAGCCCTCTGTCACTCTGACAGTGTTGCTGGTGGGCTTTGGTTTACATTTGCTGGACCATAGAGAGTAGGAGTTCTGGTCACCAAACAAGGCTCTACTTTACATTGACCTGCTGAAATGCTTGCAGTTCACCTTGCTTTCGCAGAGTTTTCACTGCTGGTCCAAGGTCAAGTGGTCTAGTTCAACATAGCTACCATGTTCTACCTGAACAAACAGGATGGTACACACTCCATTCCTCTGTGTCAGAAGGTACTGTGGACATGGTCTCTGGCTCTTTCCCTTTATGTGTACCTAATGATAGTTCATCACATGGAGGCCAACAACCAGCTGGTTGATGCTCCTTGTCATGTGGGAGAGGCTTGAATATGTGTTCTGTACACCCCTGGGTAGCGTCCCAGGTGTTCTCAGAATAAGGAACTCCTTCAATCAGTCTGTTCACTTCTTCAGAAAATAATAAGCTGAGACTGTTCTGTGTCCATCCCTCTCAGCGCAGCACTGTGTTGATTGACACGTTCTCTAGATCCTGGGCTCAGGACTTCCTGTAGGCCATCTGTCTGTTTCCTTTGGTCTGCAAGGTGGTCTTCAAGGTGACGAGGACCAGATATCCATGATTCTGATCATGCTCAACTGGCAGAGTCCATTGTGGCCTCACAAGCTCCTCTGTCTCAGCAGCAGACCACTGTGGCTGCTTCCAATTCTGCCAGACCTGCTGATAAGTCAAGTCAAGTTAATTGCAGGAATTACTCCATTGAGCAGGCTCATTCACAGGGAGGTCCTGAACATAAATCAGTAACATATACATAAATCAGCAACATATACAGAAGTCATAAATCGGCAACAAATATGGAGAGATGGCAGGGAATAGTACAAACAGACTTGGAACATAATTAACATACAGCACCAAGGTATATATGTGATATATGCAATATATACAAAATATGCAATATTTACAAAGTAACACTATAAATTACCTAATATACTAGGAAGCTGTCAGACCGAGAATTTGAACACAAAGCCCTAGTGAATAGAAGAGGACGATGGAATAAAAAACAGGATCAAGGTGGAAGCAGGGAGGGTAAGGGAAAAGGTGGAGACAATGAATAAAAGGCATAAGTCAGGTCTTAGGCCTAGTGGCAACTGCATATAACTTTCACATTTCTTGCAGCTAATGCTTTAAAGAAATGAACAGAAACAAGGCTGTCTAAGGACAGACTGCAGTTTGTTCCAGACTGTGGGAGGGCATAGGAGATTGCACGCTTACCTAAGAAGGTACGAATCACAGGAACATCAAGGAGGATAAAGTCAGAATTCCTAAGAGAGTATGAGCAATGGGAGATGTGGATTAGTGAGGATATATATTCTGGGAGCATACGCATCAGGATTTTAAGTGTCCAGATTCCAGAGTGAATCAAACATCTGATTGAGACAGAGGGCCAGCCAACAGCTACGTATAGGTCGCAGTGGTGAGTGTGTAAAGGAGCTTTGGTAATGAACCATAGGACTCAATGATAAAGGATGTCCTGTTTATTCAGGTTGGTAGATGAGGTGGAGTTATAGATGAAGTTGCCATAATCAAGTAACGGAAGGAAGGTGGCCTGGACGAGTCTAGTTCTAGTTTCAGTCAGGAAGAGGGACCTGTTTCTGAAAAAGAAACCTAGTCTGGCTTTGAGCTTGCTAGTCAGGTTGTCAATGTGGCTGTTATAGGAGAGCTTGTTATCTATCCATGTGCCCAGGTATTTAAATTTGGAAACCACCTCAAGAGGTCCTTGATCAGGCAGCCAGACCTGTAGTCTCTGCACCTGATGGCCTAGTTCCTGAGCAACTAGAGTTTCAGGCCCTTGCACTTTCCAGTGATGTTCTTTGGGTCTGGGAGCATCTTAGAAGGAATTAACTTGCAGCTAAGGAGTTCCTGGGATACTGTGTGTTTTTGTAAAAGAAAATAAATATATTTTACTGATTTTCACTCTACGAGTGCACTTAAGCCCTATTTCCGTGACACCGGAAGTAGGAAGGGGGACTGGTAGTTCGGAGGAGCTGTAGGAACTACCAGACTATTTTTTTAGAGACATTTTTAATATTTGGGGCAATTGTAGGGTGATATTAATGGCCAAAGTCACAGATGAGTGGTTTTTGCTCTTAAATGTTACTAATTGAAGGAGTAGGGCTGGCTGTTGCACCTCCGTGACTCCGAGTCACTTCTGGTGCACCTGGGGAGTTAAAAACAGCCCTGCTGCAAGCAGGTGAGCATCATAGCCTGGGCAGGCAACTCTTGCAGCTAAGGAGTTCCTGGGCTACTATGTGTTTTTTTTTAAGCAAAATAAATATATTTTGCTGATTTGCATTTCACGAGTGCACTTGAGCCCTATTTCCATGACACTGTAAGTAGGAAGGGGGGCTGGTAGTTTGGAGGCGCTGTAGGAACTACCAGTCTATTTCTTTTCAGACATTTTCAATATTTGGGGCAATTGTAGGGTGATATAAGCAGCCAGAGTCACAGATGCGTAGCTCGCACCCTTAAATGTTATTACTTGAAGGAGTTGGACTGGCTGTTGCACCACCATGACCCCAAGTCCCTTCTGACGCACCTGGGGAGATACAGCTGAGCAGGGTGCGAGTGGTGCCATGCACAGAAATGCACGCAGAGACATGCACAATTTTGCACATCTGCTATGTCCACTGGGGACACCAGGGAGATGTGAGAATAATCTATATAAAGGCACCAGTTTAAACATTATACTACAGACACCTCGATATGACTGCTTACATGAATATATGCTTAAGATGCTAAATGTACTTATTAGGGGGTACAAATACAGGGTTTTTTTGTGATAACTGCCTGCTAATAGAGTCCCTCATGCAGGAGATTGCATGTCTGACTAAGAGGTTGGAAGTAAGATCAGACATAAGTATATTAGAAAACTATATTGATAATGTGTCTAAAGAAACATTTCCAGAAAGTCTAACCTCAGACAGTGTAAAACCAATATCAGAAAATCATGAAATCGAGGAATGAGCCACTGTGCATAAAAATATAGGGAAGCGAAGGGGGGGGGCAGATTCATGATAGTTCCTTGGTTCAGTTGCAGAATAGGTACACTCCACTGGACAGCGACACTGAATATCAAGATTCAAACAGCAGAGCTATAGGGGAGCCCCATATCCAAACAGGTTAGGTGGGGACAGGGAGTCAAACTTTGAACATCAAATAGAGGATAGAAAAACAGAGAAGGAAACTGAAAAAGATGGTGGAAATCCTAAAGATAGTAAACTTAAAAAATACGATCAGGTTAAATCAGAAGGTGTATTAGTAAACCAGACAGGACAAGACAAAGATATTATTATAATATGAGACTTGACTATTAGAGGTGCAGACACTTTAGTTTGCAAGGGCAGAAAAGAAAAAGACAACGGTCCGCATGCTCTCAGGGGTCAAACATAGGGAATTTTTTTATTCAATTTTAATGATATTTTAGAGAACACCTGTGAGCGGATGCTCTTTTGTAGGGTCCACATCAGTTACAAGCAAAAAATTGAACAAGTACATATCATTACATTACAAGGCATTACATTACAAACAAAAACAAAATTGCACTGGTGCGAAACAATACATTACAAGCTAGGTATACAATAAATTGGTGTGAATTACAAGACTGGGATAGCATTTAGCTTAAGGTATAACATTTAGACACTTCTACAGCATTGGTGAGAAGGTGCCTGCATCAGAGAGTTAAGCATACTTGTAGGGGGAAAAAAGAGCAGAGAACAGGCACAGCTGTGGCGTAGGGAAGTGTATGCCTGCATAAGGGGTTAAGAATAGACTTAAGGAAGGTTGGAGACAATGGGGCTAGGAGAGCAGCAGATAGGGGGGCATGAGGGCAGGGACAGAGAGGGGAATGGATGCCCAGTGGGGAGGGGAAGGGAGAGGGTAGACAGGTGGGTTGGGACAGTGAAGTGCTGTGAAGGTAGGTGCCCCTAGGATTAGGTGGAACACTAAGTGCTACTGCTTTACAGTGGTCCAAATGTAGGAAAGTTGTTTTGGTTATCATGAATGGCCAATGCAGTCACAGTTGTCATCTCTGGCAAGGTGCTGCCTGAGCTTACGCTTGAAAGCACCAGTGGTTGTGGTATCAGAGATAGCTGAAGGAAAGGCAATGGTTCAGTGCAGTGCAGTGCATGGTAGTAGAATGCACATTGACCCTGTGCAGTGCGGCATCTAGGTTCACTGAAAATGTGGCTGTTGGTGCTTCTGGTCAGCCTAGCACTTACATGGCATGTGAGCAGATTCTGGACTCCTGGTGGCATCAGATTTAGTGTGATTTTTTGGCCAGTAAACAGGCATGGTACTTAACTCTGCTCTTCAGCTGGGAGCCACCATTCCTGTGAATAGAGTTCACAGGTGTGTGTAAGCCATGCAGCACCTGTGAGGATTCAACAAGGCTTATTAAGGACCAGGGAGATGCGATGGAGCCCTGAGTTCAGTGCAGAACCATAAACTGCCAGGCCATAGTCAACGAGGGTAACAATTGAGCTGGTTATGGCCATGTTAAGTGCTTCATATGTAAGGCTGTGCTTGTGGTGGTGGTGTATCCCAATTCTGGAACTGATGGCTTTGGCTGTGTTGGCTCTATGCTGTGCATAGGACATGGTGGAGTCAAGGGTGATACCCAGGTACTTAAAGTGCTGCACAAGGTCCAATACATCACCTCTGTTGTTCAGGATGGATAGTGGGAAGGTCTTGTGTTTGCTGTAGGTGCTAGAGTAGATCATAGTCTTAGTTTTCTTGTAGTTAAGGATTAGTCTGTGCTCCTTAAACCATGTTTCAGCAGCAGTAAATCCTAGTTGGAGATCATTTTGAAGTAGTTCAGGGTTGGGGTTGCAGGTGAAAATGATGGTGTCATCAGCATACAATAGCATGTGACTGGTGCAAGAGCCTGGAAGTTTATTTAAGAAGATATTGAAGTGGAGGGGCACCAGTATTGATCCCTTGGGGACCCCTGAGCAGATAGGTTTGCTATCTGAGACAATGTGCCCAATCTTGACCCACTGTGAGCGATCGCTGAGATAGCTGTGAAATCATAGAATTGTATCAGAAGAGAGACCGGTGTCAGCTAGCTGTTCAAGGAGGAGTGTGTGGTGAACCGTATCAAAAGCTTTTGATAGGTCAATGAAGGTAGCCCCCACTAGCTGCCCTTTATCCAGGGGTTGGTGGATATAACCAGTGAATTCCAACAGAGCCGTGATAGTGCTGTGTCACTCTGAGAACCCTTGTTGTTCTGGACATATTAGTTGGTGCATGTTCAGGTATTCCGCAAGCTGTTCCACCGCTATCCATTCAAGTGCTTTGGAGAGTGGCGGAAGTATGGAGATCAGTCTGTAGTTCTGTAGTGCCCGGTCTCCACTTTTGTGTTCTGGTGTTACAGAAGCTGACTTCCGGAGCTGGGGGAACTGAGAGTGGTGGAGGGATAGGTTGATGATGGTGGTCAGGTGGCTTAGTACTTCTGCAAGTGCCATAGCAATGAATTTAAGGTCCAGAGTGCCTCCACTGTGCCTCGATTTGCCCAGCACCTTCTCAAGGTACTTTTTTTAGCCTTGGTAGTGCTGACTTCTTTAAAGTAAAAAAGTGGACAGTTTCCCATAGCGGATTGATCACTTACTGGATGCTTCTGGACTGGAGGGTTGAAGTAGTCTGCTGGGAGCACTCCACTTAGGTCCGTGAAGGCAGTATTCGGGGCATTTGCCATTTGGAGTGGATCCGCTATGAGTACATCATTGACCAGGAGCATGGAGGGGGCTGTTTTGGATCCTTGCCAGTAATATCACTGAGGTTGGCTCAGAAGGATTTGCTGCAGTTCCAGGAGTTGGAGACAGCTTCCTTATAGTAGGAGCATTTTGCTAGGTGGATAACCTTTGTGCACTAGTTTCTAGCTTTTTTATATAGTTGGATATTGGCAACTGTACCATGTGCACGTGCATTTATCCAGAGTTGGTCCTGAGCATTGAGTTTTAGCAGGAGTTCTGGCATTATCCAGGGGTTGCAGGGAGCTTTTAGATGTTCTTCTTTTCAGGGAGACATGTTTATCACAAGTGGTGTTAAAATGTTGTGATGAAGCATCCGAGTGTGATGTCTATGTCATTTGTTTCATGTAGGGTAGGCCAGACCAGTCTAGGCCTTGAAGGTCCACTTTGAATTGTGGTAGGTGGTCTTGGAGGAGTACATGGCTAGTTATGGTTCTGGGTGGGGGCTTGTTGAAGTTGTTTTGACAGGTGCAGGTAATAGGTGAATGATCACTCCGTGAGTTGGGAAGAACAGTGGTGTTGGTGATGTGGGCTGGTCAGTTTGAGAGGATTCAGTCCAGCAGTGTGCTAGTACCAGTTTTGTAGTTGACCATTGCTGAGGTTGCCACCATCTGGGAAAAGTGGATAGTCGATAGAGTGTCTGTCACCGTAGCAGCTGTGGGAGAGGGCCAATTAATGTTGAAATCCCCAAGAAGAATGATCTCTGAGTTAAGGCACAGGGTGGCAGTAAAGTCCATGAGGTTGTTAGCACTGGGAATTGTTGTTTTGGGTGGAATGTAGACTGTGAGGATTGTAGGCGCCTTGTTGTGAACACCCAGTAGGAGTTTGATGGGTAGGATTTGCAGATTGGTGCTTCTATTGGAGAGGGGAAGGATATGCCCCTGAAACGTGTCCTTTACGTAGACTACACAACCCTCTCCTTTCTTCAAGGTATAGTTCTGCCTAAAAAGGGTGTATCCAGACAGCACAATGGCAGGTCTGGTACTTTGGACGATAGCACGTTTCCACGATCGAGAGGATATCAGAGTTGTGTTTGGTAACTCACACCTTTAGGTTGTCCAGTTTGGGTAGCAGACTGCAGATGTTTAAGGCGGCAAGGATGAGTCCTGCAGATTTTTGTTGTAGGCTATTCTGAGAGCAAGAAGGGCCAAGGTTGGGGTGTACATTACCCAGTAGCATTAGTAGTAGCAGTAGTAGGTGGGTAATGTGGTTCAGAAGGAGTTTTTAGCTTCTTGAGCATTGCCATTTGCCTGATATCAGCATTTTAGAGGAACTGTAGCAGGCAAGGAATCCATGGATGTGCCAGACTAAGGAGGGATATTTAGGCCTGTGGTCCTGGGGACAACACATGGGGTGCCCTTTCGTAGAGTATGAGCTTATCCATGAGTCAGGAGAAATGGTCATGCCATATGCATTAAGTACAGTTTCCTTGGGGTGAGTTAGGACAGCTGGCAGCAGCTTGCAGCTCAGGGGCTCTGTGGGGGATATTAGTGCAAGTGAGACAAGTCACAATAAAATCCCAGGTTTCCAGGACTTAATAGTTCCTTTTTTAGGGTGGTCATGTGTGGATGCATGTCCAGCAGGGCCAGGGTTAGGGTGAAGGTTGTCTGACATAAGCAGTAAAAGTAGGATGGTCCTGAGCAAGCTTCCTTTAAGCTTATTGGATCTTCTGGGACTGAGGTGCCTTCTGTGTTCCAAGTGCATATAGGGAGATTGCTGGATGATTTTCTGGAACACTCTGAAAATCCATTAGTTATACTTCAAGTTGGAACAAATTATATTCCTACAAAAAACTTAAATGAAATCTTTGAAACCTACAAAAACATTACTATATAGCCTCAGATAAAAAATGGGATACAATAATATCAGGAATACTGCCCACATGTGGTTGTCATGCATACAAAAACAGAGCCATAACTACCCTAAATAGCTGGATGAGACAGTTCTTTGAATCAGAAGGAATAGGGTTCATAGAAAACAGGAGCATATTTAGGGGTATAACACTCTATAAGGAGGATGGACTACACTCAAACAACATGGGAGTAAGAGTTCTAGCAAAAACACTAAATCAAATCATTTCACATCATTTAAACTGGTTTGGGGTGGGGGGGGGAGAGAACCAGAGAAACTAAAATCTAATACCATCAATGAATGTAGAACTGGGAAACATCATTTGGTATGGAGTGACCTTTTGTCTAACATATGAAGTTTGGACAAGAAAATTGAAGAATTTAGGTACTTACTTGACTCTAACAATATACAGATAGCACTACTAACTGACACTTGGGATAAAACTATCAGGGGATATAACCTCTTCAGCAAATCAAGGAAACATAGAAGGGGAGGTGGAGTAGCAATTTATGTACATGAATCAATACATTGTGAAGAAATCAATCTAAGCCCAGGAAATCTCGAACACGTATGGATAAAAATATTACCATCTAATCTACCTAAAATTATCTTAGGACTGCTATACTGTGCCTCGTCAGTTGGTCAGGATGATGAAGTTGAGATTCAAAAATATATAAATCAACTGGACCCAGCAGATAATATAATACTTGGCAGGAGATTTCAATCTACCAGAGATCAACTGGAGTACACATACTGGGGTATCAGAAAAGGACAGGGTATATTTAGACCTGTTTGATCAACTAGGACTGATTCAAATGGTAAAAGACAGTACAAGAGGTGAAAATATTCTTGACATTATTTTGACTAATATGGGGGTTTCGATTAATAATATCAGAATTGATGCACCATTAAGTAACAGCGACCACCAGATTGTATATTTCAACATTAATGAATCCATTAAAAACCAGACAGGAGTTACAAAAATCCCAATCTTTAGTAGGGCTAACATCCCAGCAATGAGAGCAAATCTAGCAAAATGGGACTGGGTTTCTGAGTTTCACAACTGTTCACTGGAGGAGATGTGGAAGTTGTTGATTAACAAAGTACAATCTGAAACAAATGAACACATTCCCTATAAAGCAACATACTCAAATAAAAGGATTACTCCAAAATGGATGACCCCTGAATTAAAGAAACATATCAGTTACAAAAATAAAATGTCTAAGTAAATTAAAAAGGAAATAAACACTGGAAAACAACACAAATATTAGGAGACAGTGAAAGCAGTAAAAAAAGAAGTAAGACAAGCAAAAGCTAAATATGAGTTAAAACTGGCAAAGGAAACGAGTGACAATTATAAAGCCTTCTATTCATACATAAATAGTAAAAGGGGAAATTAAAAATCTATAGGACCCTTTAAGGACAAGGAGGGCAGGACAGTGGACTCTAAGGGAGCTGCTGACATACAAAATCACTACTTCAGTTCGGTTTTTAACCCCGATCCAATAACCATACATGACGTAGATGAGGTAAAGTCGATATAGGGTCAAATACAAATTGAGCTTCAGGATGTTATGGACAGTAAAAAAAATTAAATAAAAACAAATCCCCAGGACTGGATTTTATACATGTAGAGTGGTTATAGAATTAGCAGACCAAATAGCTCCCCCCCCAACATATATATTTCAGGCTTCATTGGATAAGGGGGAAGTGATAAAGAATTGGAGGGAAGCAACAGTCATCCCAATCTGTAAGAAGGGAGCTAGGACTGACCCAGCAAAGTATAGGCCAGTGAGTTTGACCTCAGTTATGGGTAAGCTATTGGAGGAAATATTAAAGGACCTAATTTTAGCATATCTAGATACAAACGATATGCACGATCCATCTCCGCATGGTTTCACAAAAGCTAGATCATGCCAGACCAACTTGTTGCAATTTTATGAACTAGTCAGTAAGGCATTGGATGCAGGACAAGCAGTGGACGTTGTCTTTCTTGACTTCTCCAAGGCTTTGGATAAACTACCTCATAAAGAACTGGTTTGCTCATTAAGGGACACTGGACTGAATATTAATATAGTTAAATGGATAGCGGCCTGGCTGAAGGAGAGGAGACAGAGGGTTTCAGTGAACGGGGTACTCTCGGATTTGACTACGGTGACCAGCGGGGTGCTGCAAGGCTCAGTGCTGGAGCCTTGTCTTGAATGTGAAAATATGTGGACAATTAAGTTTGCTGATGACTGTAGACTTGGGGCAGTGGTGGATACAGCAGAGGATTGTAGATCTCTTCAAGAGGCACTGGATAACCTACAGAATTGGACATGTAGTAAATTGCAACTAAATAAAAGCAAATGTACAGTAATGCACATGGGGAGAAAAAACCTGAGTTGGTCATACACATTAGATAATTACTCCCTAGTAACCAAAACAGAGGAGAGGGACTTTGGGGTAACAATAAAAAACAATTTAACTTTTAATACACATTATGAAAAGGTCGTAAAAAAAGCAAACAGTACATTAAACTGCATTCTTAGACATACAGGATGTAGAAGTCGAGAGGTGTTGCTGCTGCCACTGTGCAGATCACTGGTGAGGTCACAGATGGAGTACTGTTCCCAGGTATGGGCCCCGTATAGAAAAGGAGATATGGATAGGTTGGAGAGAGAGTGCAGAGAACAGCAACAAGATCTATTGAAGGTATGAGGCATCTAACTTATGAAGACAGACTGACGGCTCTTGACGTGTATTCTCTCAGGTACAGGAGATTAAGAGGGAATTTGTGTTTGCTTTACCGGGCTTTCACAGACCATACATTATGGGATCACCTGGGGTTGGAATTGAAAGTACAGCCCTATGATACTAGAGCACATACATTGCAATTAAAATCAGGCAGATGGAATTTACTTAAAAGAATCAACTGGTATACTCAGCAAGTGGTCCCTATTTAGAATTCACTGCCAATGACAGTGGTAGGTAGTCAAACTATGACGGCCTTTAAAACTGAATTGGACAAACATTATAAAATAAAGGGAAGGATACTATAGATCTTATGCATGTGGCAAGCATAATGGATAAAAGTCTAAAAAGCTTTGTTTTACCTATGAAACCTATGAAAACATACACCTACAAGTGGAAGAGCTTCTCATGCTGGTACAAGGAATATGGATTACAACCCATATCCTGCTCCATATCATACATTATTAACTACCTCTGATTCCTGTCTCAGGTAGGGTTGTAAGACACATCCCTTAAGGTGTACCTGTCTGTCATTACAGCATACCATAGCCAGGCAAGTATGCCAGTGATGGCACAGGACAATGAGGTAGGCCATTTTTTAAAGGGCTGGATCACCTGCCCCCTCTGGTACATGAACCATCTTCACAGTGGGACCCACTGCTGGTGCTTCACAGTTGATCGGTTAGCCATTCATGTCTGTGGGCAAGTAAGATCACTCACATTTGACAAAAACTCTGTTTTTGGTCACGATCACCTCAGCGAGATGGATGAGTGAGCTCCAGGTGCTATCCCTGGAGTCACCTTATCTGGTTTAGCACAAGGACAAAGTTATCCTATGGCCTCTGTGAAATTTCTGCAAAAGGTACATCTTCCAAGATCGATATTCACCACTGATTCCCACCAGTGGATCTTAGCTGGAGGCACTAGACCCAGTGTGAGCTAGAACTTTTCAGAGAGCTGGTACCAAGGTACCAAGCATGCATGTTAGCTCCACAAGTAAGTGCATGCAGCCACTTATTTACATTGCGCCAGCCCTCACCCACCTCAGTTCCTTTTTTCTGCCATTGAGTGCACATCAGTGCTTCATCGCTTGCCTACCGGGGTCAGAACTTTATGTACAACAGTGTTCAGTTCTTCTCAGTTTTAGTATTTAAAGCTAGAGTTTGTTATTTATGTGTCAGTTTTAGTGTATTTTTTCACAGTAAATAAAGTAGTTTCTCTCAGCCCTACTGAGTATGAACAGTCAACGACCGTGAAGGAGGATAGGGAGCCTGAAGAGGCAGGCTGCTGTGGCAGTGGGGCTGCGTCCAATCCATTTTCCCCTCCAGTGAAGGGTTTTGATGGGCGGTCCAGTGCTCGGGAGGAAAGGCAGTCCTTCTGTAAGCACAAAAAAAAGCTGTCCTGATCCCACACATGCTCTGCATCAGGGTCCAGGCATTGGTCGGCCTTGACTTCTTCCTCTTCTCAATAGGTAGCGAAAGAAAAGGCAGCAGTTGAGTTTGCCCTCTGTGAGGTCTGCTGGGTGACTGTCAACTTCCCAGAATTGAAGGTCCTCACCATCACCACCAGTTACACTGGGGCCCACTGGGCCTGGGAGGGGTCAGTGTGTCAGGCCCAGAGCCCCCCTCTGTCTTTAAGCAAGGGATCCATTAGGAACTTCCTCCACTTGGCAGTTCTTATAGAGCAGTGGGTGCAATGTCTGGCTCAGGTGGTGGTGCTAGTAGAGCTGGCCCCTTTCTCTTCGGGGCCAACAGACCCGGTTATGCCGGTGGTGCCACCATGCCAGGTAGAGTGTTTCTTTCCCACAGCAGCCTTTGGGCCTGTGCTGGAGGTGGTGCCACTAATGTCTGTCCCACTTGTGGCTCATCCCCATGTATTGTTCTGGGACATGGCCAGCCACAGTGCCATCACTGGTCACTTCAATGCCAGTTGGATCGTCGACACCAGTTCTGGTGCTGAATCCTGTGCCGAGTTTGGGCTCTTTGGAGCCCAGCCCAGTGTTGAATGGGATGCCGAGTCTGGCGCTGCATGGGCTCACGATGCTGGGAACCTTCCATGTGCTACATTCTGTGCTTGTTGCAGCTCCACCTCTGGTATTGGTCCCTCGCACCTTTGGGCCGGGATCAGTGTTACCAGTGTTTCTGCAGCCACCCACACACCACACTGGGTTGTTGGACCTGCAATCCCACCTTCTTTTCTACCCTTTTCTGAGGGGTTGTAGAGGGGGATGAGTCAGACCCTGACCTCATTATCTCTGAAGGTGGTGATGATGATTCTTACTATAGTCTAAAAACCTCAGACCCAGTTCCTGTGTCTGTGCCTCAGGAGGCTCTCTATTTCCAGACTCTGTTCGGAAATATGCACTCAATACTGAAGTTTGAGCCAGAACCCACTGACCAGGCGAAGTGCCTCCGCTGGAGTTCCTCAGTGTGCTTAACATGCTGGTCAGTTTGGTTCCTCCAATCCCATCTGTACTGCTGGCCTTGTCTGATGCAGTTTGACAAAGACCTGCTTCAGTGGTAGTTGTCTGCAAGTAAGCAGACAGAAAATACACTACTTCAAAAAGTAAGTGTATGTCACTCAGTCCATAGCTGATGCTAATGTTATTCTCACTGAGAATGACAAGACCATTGTTCCTAAAGGGGCCACTGCACACCCCACTAATAGAAAGTCACACAAGAGTGACACTATTGGCAAACTTGCCTACGCTTTAGCCACCTTAGACATGAGGATAGCCAGCTCCATTTTAGTAAGTATTAGTATACCCTTTGGAGCCAGCTGAAGTCTCTGGCAGAGTCTGTGCCAGATTTGGAGGCTAACCAAGATATTCTGCTGACTATCAAGCAAAGTCCATCAGTCACCAGATTAAAGTCTCTATGGAGGCCTTCAATGCTGCATCTTGATTTGCTGCTGCAGGCATTTACATCAAATTGCATTCCTTGCTGCAGACTTCTGGCTTCACCCCGGATGTCCAACAACAGGTGATGAAGGTTCTCTTTGATGGAACTTACCTGTTCTGACAGAGGATGGTGCAGTATCTTAAAGGCATCTAATGAAGATGACTTTCAGACAAGTTCCCTTTGACCCTCAGAAGAGCAAGGGATGTGGTTCTTTCCAAAACAGTCCTTTCATGGCAAAGGGAAGGGAGCCTAGAGCAGAAATTGGCCTCCCCAGCCTCAGAAGACTCAGCCGAAGGCACACTCACTGACAGCATCTAGTGCCACTATCTGAAGCTCTGGCCCTAGTTTAGCCTCAGCTATCTGAGGCAGACCTCTTCTCCCCAGTGAAGGAGGTGCCTGACCCAGTTTTACCATCAATGGGAATCCATCACGATCGACAAGTGGGTCCTGGGGATCATTCGAAAGGGATACTCCCTGGAATGTGCAGAAATTCCTCTGGACTATCCACCCAGAAGGCAAAGCCCTTTGTCAGCTCACATGTCAGAGCTTCTGGTACAGGAGATTGTGGACCTTCTGAGCAAGAGGGCAGTGGACATAGTGCCAGAGTTAAAATGAAACACAGGATTCTACTCCCACTACTTACTGGTTCCAAAGAACTCAGGGGGTGTGCACTCCATTCTTGACCTCAGAAATCTGAAAAAATTCATAGAGCAAGAAATATTCTAAATTATTTCTCTGGGCTCTCTATTACTTTACCTGAAACCTCAGGATTGGCTAGTATTCCTGGGTATGCAGAATGCATACCACCACATACTGTTACACCCCAGCTGCCACAGATATTTCCATTTCATAGTGATGGGGTAGCATTACCAGTTCAGAGTCCTACCCTTGGGCTTTCCTCAGCACCACGAGTCTTTACAGAGTGCTTTGCAGGGCTCGCCGTGCACCTGAGGAAACATAGAAACACAATTTGATGGCAGAAAAGGGCTACTTGGCCCATCCAGTGGCATCAGATAAGGACCGCTTGGCCCATCCAGTCTGCTGAGTCCTCTCTACCTTACACTATTACCGCAGACCATGCCCAATCTACAGCTCTTCTCCCTCCCCCATCCTTTCTACTGTGATTATCTTGTGCTTATTCCATACATACTTGAACCCCACCACTGTTTTCACCCCCACTACCTCTGCTGGAAGGCTGTTCCAGGAATCTACCACTCTTTTTGTGAAGACGTACTTCCTCACATCTCTCCTGAATCTACCCCCCCAGCTTCATAGCATGTCCCCTTGTTCTAGAGCACCTTTTCTTCTGAAAAAATACTTCCCTCCTGTACCTTATTCACCCCCATGAGGTATTTAAAGATCTCAATCATATCTTCTCTCTCTCCCAGGGTGTACATATTGAGGTCATTTAGTCTCTCCTCATAGGGCTTTTAATGCAGACCCTGCACTGTTTTAGTTGCCCTCCTCTGGACTGCCTCCACTCTGTCTATGTCTTTCCAGAGATGTGGTCTTTAGAACTGGACACAGTACACTAAGTGGGGTCTTACCAGTGATCTGTACAGAGGCAGCACATCCTTCCTCTGCCTCTTTCTGCTGGTGATACACATTCCTATGTACCCCAGCATCCCACTCACCTTCCCAACTGCCTTGTTGCATGGCCTGGCTATCTTTAGGTCATCCAATATAATTACCTCCAGGTTCAGGCCACAAAAATGAAAGCTATGTACTTTCTGTAACTGTTGATCTTCCAGAACATAGTCAGACTGGCCCACCTGGATACCTGGAAACTTCCAGGTGAGTCCCCCCTCTTTGGGGTACCTGGCCACCATTAAACACTGAAAATCTTTGCATTTATCATCTACTTTTTAATTAAATGGGTAATTTGGGACACTGCAAGTAAATGTACCATGCAAACACAGAGCTAGTGTATCACATTTAAATGGAATATTAATATGAGTATGTCACCTGGTCTCTCCTGTGTTGATTTTCCAAGTGAGCTCATCTAGTCACTTTCCAGGTGTGCCCTCATATCCTAGTCCAACCTGTTCCAGAATATCTTCACCTTTGATTAGCACCCACGGAAGTTAGGATTCTAAGTTTTGCCATACTTGGATGATTGGCTAATTTCAAGCCTGTCCAGGCAGGAGCCAGAACAGGCAGTAGCCACTGCTTCTCAGTTCCCGACTTTGATGGGGGTCTTGCTGAACTTCAGAAAGTCTCAGCTTAAACCCTCCCAGCAACTGCTATTCATAGAAGCTCTTCTAACTACAACTCGGGCTCAAGCTTTCCTTCCAGAGAGCAGACTACTAGCAGTTCTGCAGATGGTATGCTACATCATGGAGTGCAGAACTGTGTAAGCCCACTCCATGCAGCACATGCTGGGTTTGACAGCATCCTCAATGTTTACAGTGCCCCTGGCATGTTTGCACATGAGGACAACCCAGTGGATGCTCAGTGCACAGCGGTCACAGGTATCACACCCTCAGATTTACTGGTTTCTTACATCATGTTCAGTGCAGAACAGCCTCCTCCAGGGTTTCCCCATCTCCCAACGGGAGCCTCAGGTGACTCTCACCACAGATGCCTCCCTACTGGAATTGGGGGGGGGGAGGGCCCTCTGTCAGGGCCTCTAAACACAAGGTGTCTGGGAACCAACAGAGACTAATCTCCACATCAGTGTGTTGGAGATGCAAGCTGTTTTGTATGGTCTGAAAGTTCTAGTGGATCTAGTCAGCCAAAAAACAGTCCTCCTGCAGACAGACAACAAATCTGTCATGTACTACAGCAACAAAAAAGGAGGAGCACATTCTTACAGTACCTCTCTGCAGGAAGGCAACAAGCGTGTGGGAATGGTGCCTGCCTGGAGCAGGGGATCCTGCTCCAAGCAATCTTCCTGCCAGGAATCCAGAACAGTCTGGCAGATGAACTCAGCTGAACAGAAGTTGATCCTCATGAGTGCTCACTATCTCCACTATCTCATGAGTTCTCTATTCAACGTGTGGGGGTACCCCAGACGTGGACCTTTTTTGCATCCACACTTAATGCCAAACTGCCTCGATTCTGCTCCTGATATCCAGGTTGTGGTGCTTCTTTCTGTCAGGATGCATTCAGACTGAATGGCAAAATCTGTTTCTGTATGCAATCCCTCCAATCCCTCTCATTCAGGGATTATTACTCAGACTGGAGGCACAAGGAGGCAAGATGATACTAAGGGCCCCATGCTGGCCTTGGCAGATAGGGTTTCCTCTGTTGAACAGACTTTCATTCAGAGAACTCTGCCACTGGGGATGGACTTATTGACACAGGGTTACCTGATTTATCCTAACCTGTGGTCCCTTAACCTTCAGGCCTGGCTCCTGAAATGCTAGAAGTGAACAGGTGTAAGGTATTTCAGAAGGTCTCTGAAATACTTTTGGCAGCACATAAGCCTTCCATTAGGAAGACACACAGCCAAATGGAAAAGATCTGATGCTCTAAAACCTGCATATACCTCTTATTAGTGCGCACCTGACAAGGTTCTGGAGTCCTTGCTTGACGTTTCTGGTACTGGTCTGCAGTATTCCACAGTAAAGGTCCACCTGTTTGCTATTTCAGCATACCACGAGCCTGTCAGTACACTATCTGGCACAGCTGTCACTGTTGCAGGGGTCCCTCAAAGAAATTTTACACACAAGGCCTCCCATCAAGAAGCTGGTGACTGTCTGGGATATCAACCTTGTGTTAGATATTTCACTTGCAAGTGCTTTGAGCCCCTTACAATGTGTGACTTGAAGTTTTTAACTTGGAAAGCAGCATTTTTGGTGACTGTCACCTCTGCTTGCAGAGTATCTGAAATCCATGCCTTGCTCACAGTTCCTCCGTATACTGTTTTCCATAAAGACAAGGTAGTTCTCTGTACACACCCCAAGTTTCTACCAAAAGTGGTGTTGGAGTTCTGTCTTAACCAGGCCTTAGTCCTGCCTACCTACTTTGTTAACTTCCAGAATGAGAGAGAGAAAAGACTCTCTAGTCACTGGATGCTAAGAGGATCCTTAGGTTTTATCTGGACAGAACCAAGGACTTCAAACAATCCAAACAGCTTTGTTTTCTTCAGTCAGAATTGGAAGGGATAGCCTGTAATAATCAAGTGCATTTCTGCCTGGATTGTGAATAGCCTTTGCGACTGCTATGCCATGGCTCAGGCTAAACTGGAGGCCAGCATATGCTGCCACTACACCAGACCAGTTGTCATGTCCCTGGCAGAGATTTACTCTGTGCCTATTGGAGAAATTTGCAGAGCTGCTACTTGGAGCACAGTGCACTTTTACTCAGCACTATGCCCTGGATGTCCACGTCAGACAACATGCCACCTTTGGCAAAGCAATCCTGAGTGGATTCTTATCCTGAGTGAGCGCTCGGCTTTAGCTACGCTAGTCTGTGGGACTTTGTCTGAGCTTGGTTCTCTGACCCACTAGTGGGAATCAGTGGTGAAGATTGATTCTTGGAAGATATTAAAATTATGTACTCACTGTAATTCTTGATCTTCTAAGAATCTCTTTACCACTGATTCACACGCCTGCCCACCATCCCCAGGACTCAAACCAGTATGGTTGTGTTGGTCTTCACCCCCTTTATACTTGATTTGGGCTGTGAAGAAACTGTGTTAGTGGATTTGGTAGCCCCTCTTTCATGGGTCACCAGGGCTATCTTCGGGTCAAATGCATAGGTACTTGTTAGGCTATGCTGCATCTCCTCAGTAAAAAAGGTACTGAGGGGGTTGGGGGCTGGCACCAACATAAATGACTAGCCATGTGCACTCACTCATGGAGTCATGCTTGCGCGTTGCTTACTTTGGTGCCAGACCTCTGAAAAGTTGTGGGTCTCACTGGGTCCCAGCACCTCTGGCTAAGACCAAGTGTGAATCAGTGGTGAAGATATTCTTAGAAGATTAAGAATGACCGTGAGTACATAATTTTAATTTTCAGAGATTCAGCTACTCTTCCTACAAATGTATTTCCTAAAGCTTCACTTGAGGGGCTGAATAAACGTCCCACATGTTCAATGTCTGCAGTGCCCTGCTCTTCTACTGGGAGTGTGCATCAAAATTTTGTGGTGAGATTTGCCAACTGTTTCTTACTTATGCTAATACCTCCCTTGGTGCACCAGCAGCTAAACAAGCAATTGGTCGATGGATAACTTCCTGCATAACTCTGTTTTACAGGTTCGCTATAGAGTATCCACCTGTGGGGCTTATGGCTTACTCTACCTGATGTACTGCTGCCTCTGCTGCTGCTGTCAGATAGACCCCCCCCCCCTTCTAAAATATATAGGGCTGCTACCTGGTTGAATTTGCACACATTCATATCCCTGTGTGATATCGACTTGCTTAGTCATTGTGATGTTGCTTTCAGGGTCTCTGTCCTCCAGTCTCTATTTGCCTAATTAGGGCTTCCCACCTTGCCCTCTCCTCCTGAGAAATGCTAGCAGTCTGTCTTTGTGTGGATAGCAAACCTAATCTAGGTAGGTAGTAATGGAGGTTACTTAGTTGTAACCATAGATCTTCGAGGACTTCTCCCTCCATTGAGCCACATCATGGGACTGTAAGCTGTCAGCGTCAGGACCACCTGAACATTTATGAGAGCTGGGGCCACCATATCAACATGCCTTATCAGCACCTATATAATATGGGAATACCCCGCATGCCTTAATTCTTTCTTCTGCAATCAACCACTCATCAGTGCACCATTGCTGAAGAATGCTATCAAACTTTGAAAAGTTTCACTAACACTCCTACTTCTCAAAGTTTGTTTTTTTAAACTTAAACGTTTAATGTACCGACAAAAGATAAGGAATCACTGTTCCAATACTGCCATTGCAGCTACATTAAAATTTATAAAGACTGTAACAACTCCATGCGCCTTCACTGCCTAGGCCTTGACCACAATATTAAAGCCTGCACTATCTGCCAGGACTTTAACCAGCCTACCAGGAGACATCATAAGAAAGCTTTAGAACTTTATTTAAAGCTAAAAGAAATGGAGGAAAAACAGGCTGTATCAAAGGCAGCATCGGTGTCATCAACCTCCTCTCTTCCTGTTTTGCCATCGACTCATTCTTCATCACAGTTGATGGCGTCCATTCATTGCTGATTCCACTGAAAAGATGGACAAGACCACCAGGTCAGTATAAAACCCTGCCACTCTGAAAAGGAGAATTATCACAGAGATAAGACTACTTTCCTGGACCGTTCACAATCTCCTCTGAAAAGAGGCAAGTCAATTGACAAGAACAGTTTGTCCTTCTGTCCCTCTGACTGTCTCACTGACACCAAGATCTGGGTCTGGCACAGGCTCGCCCCCCCCCTACTGGGGGATTTGTGTCCCATACAAATGAAAGGCACTGTCCCATCAATGGTTCCACTGTCCTTGACCCCTTCAGGCCCCGTCGATGTACAGCTCCTTTATCAAATGACAGAGCTTTTTCAGTGGCTTGTGTTTTTGCTTCTATCATCACCTCCTCTGTTGTTGCTTTTGGTGATGTCACTGTCGACCTCGACTGCAGCACAGCAGTTCTCAATCCCTGCCATCATGCTGGGCTTTGAATGGCCTCCACTGACAATGCCTCCTCTTCTATCTCTTTGTCCCATTGACCCTCTTCTAATGATGGTCAACATGCATGATAAACTGGAATACAATCCAGAATATATGAAAGAGGAAAAGGAGGAGGCCACAAATGAAGAGGTAGAGGAAGTCCTGGATGTAGTAGGCTCCAGCTCTACTATGTCTTCCTGCTTAGAAGAGGTTGTGAAAAACACTCGTAGATCACCTGAGAATGCCTCATTCCAGACTTTTCTCAAACTGGTTCAGGCAAAATAGGGTTTTTTTGCTGAGCAGGCGGATTCCTCCAAGAAGAACCTTTTTGACTTCTTGGAGATGTCTGCCACCCCTACTGTCATCATCCCTCCTGTTCAGTCAGCTACAGAGGATGCTGCATTGGCTGTCTGGCATCAACCTGCTCAATTGCCAGCTGTCCCTAGAAAGGAAGTTAAATTATATCCTGCCCCTACTGCTAAGCCTTACTACTCCCTGTAGCCTCAGACAGACTCAGTAGTCATAAAGGCTGCTCATGATTGGAGAAAAGCACCTAAACATATGAGTTCTCTTCCTCCTGACAAGGAGTCAAAGAAACTGGACATAATGGGAAAGAGGACCTTTGGTTCTGATTCCCTTGGACTAAGGATTGCTAATTATTAGCCATACGTGATCAAGTATCAAAATCATCTATGGTGATCAATGTTCTCCCTAGCTGAAAAGCTGCTGGATGGCCCTGACAAGATTATGGCTCAACAGACAGCTGCTAATGGCCTGGAAGCCAGAAACCATTTGCTCAGATCTGCTTATTATGCCTCGGATGCAGCTGCCTGTGCTGCTGCTTCTGGTATTTGCTTGCGCCCCACTCCTGGCTGCATGTTGCAGGTTTTGCCTTTAATGTACAATAATCAGTTCTCAGTGCCTCATTTAGCAGGAAATAGCTATTTGGAACAGATGTGCAGAATTTTCTCTGAGACCTACAATCCTCAAAGATGACCCAAAAGTCCTACACACTCTGAACCCTAAGCTCCAAGTTCAGGGTAGAGGCTCTTTTTGCAGACCCTATGCATGTCCAAGCCATGCCTATTCAAGAGGTCAGGAATCTGGTTCCCAGTGACCTCAGCCTTCCCAGCTCCAGGCCACAAACCTGCTTCCCAGTGCTCATGCCAGACTTAGAAAGGGTCAAACTATTACTAACCCCCTTGCCCCTAGTGGTTTCTAACTCCCATCCCCTTCCTTCAGCCCCACTCTCCCAGGTTGATCAGGTGGGAGACTGAATGTCCCTCTTTTTACAAAAGTGGAGGGAGGTTACAACGATGTTTGGGTCCTGGATAGTTCCGCTATGACGCACCCTACAGCTTCTTTCTGTTCCTCCAATGACGCTCCTTTTGCCAAACAGGTACCCTCTGGGACATCTTTCTCTCCTGTTGGAGGAGGTTCAAATGCTCCTCTGCAGGAGGGCTGTAGAGCCTGTCCCAGTTTCAGAGCAAAACCTGAGCTGTTATTTCTGGTACTTCTTGGTACCAATATGGAGCAGGGATTTAAGGCCTACACTGCACCTTCAAGGACTGAATTTTTCATCGAATACAAAACGTTTTGAATGGTCTTTCTGCTGTGTACATAATATCCCCAGAGAAAATGTCATGGATTAAAAGATGCAGTCCTATCGTCAAGTGGTTAACAAGTCGCCGGACAGCTTGACACCCGAGGAAAATGGTTGACATGCAAATGATCAACAGGCAAATGGCAGAGGGAAGGGTACACTATTGCAAGCATTTATGATTGCATACTAGCAATAATTTAAAATAGCAAAATAGTGATAATTTAAAAAGCAGGACTCAGCTGCACACTCGTTTTGACTGATTGCAAATGCTTTCTTGCCAGTTATGAAGTGGTATATTTATAGCAGTAAATATAGCAAAATAGTGATAATTTTAAAAGCAAACTCTCTAGCTAACACTCTAGCAAAGTAGCAAAAAGCACTGCTCACCATAACTATTAAGACTGCAACGTTATAACCATGTGCCCTCTCTGCAGTCCGTCCTCCCACTTTTAGTAAAAATGGACTGCAGGGTTGCTCTGGACATGAAGGATGCATAACCCCATGTCCAAATCTGCAAGTCTCATTGAAAGTGCCTGCCTTTCATGTTCAGGACTCACACTATCAGTTTCGTATCTTGATCTTTGGTTTGACTTCTGCACCACATGTCTTTACCAAGTGTTTTGCCACAGTGGCAGCTGCCCTCCACAGGGAGCGCCTCCATGTCTTCCCATATAACAGTGACTAGCTTCTGAAAGCCCTATCATGGAAGGCCATAGTCTATGCCCTGTTGGATCCAATAGCTGTTTGACCAGTTAGGTATCCTGTTTAACAAGCTGAAATCGATTCTTACCCCATGCAGTGCCTACAGTATATAGGGGCTGTCTTGGACATATGGCTGGGTCAGGCATTTCTGCCCTGAGTCCGTGCCACTGCACTGGTGGTCCAGGCTCAGCTGGTCTCCTCCAGTGACTTTGTCTTGGCCAGATGCCTGCTGCAGCTTATCAGCCTCATGCCTGCTGCCAGAATGACTGACCCTGTGGTATATCCGCACATGAGGATCCTGCAATGGTTCCTCATGGCACAGTGGGCACAGCATTCCAGCAGGATGGAGTGTCTTATACCAGTGATGATGACTCCTCTCTGTCACTCCCTGCTCTGATAATTGGATCTCTTCAACCCAGAGATGGGTTCCCCATTTCTCCATCTATCCTCCCTCCTGGTGATAACAATGGATGCTTCAGGTTTAGGCTGGGGTGCCCATGTGGGCCCTTTCAAAACACAGTGCCAACAGACCCCTTTGGATATGGTTCTACACAGTAACACTCTGGAGATGAGGGTAGTTCTGCATGGCCTACAGGCCTTCATCACCTTCCTTCTGGTGCATCAGTTGCTTATCTGTAAATATTTTGGTGATATACTACATCAACTGACAGGGCAGTGTCCATTCATACCCTCTCTGCAGAGAGGAGATGAGAGTGTGGCACTGGGCAGTGGAACAGAAAATGTTTCTGTCCACAGTGTTCCTGCCTGGTACTCTTAATGCCCCAGTGAATCACCTAAGTCAGTACAGGGCACTCTGCCATGAGCGGGAGCTTTTAGACTCCATCATGCTAGAGACGAGGATGAAGAGGAATTCTGCAAAATGGCTAGAATAGCCAAAAAGGAGGTCCAGAAGGCCAAGGCAAAGAACAAGCTACACATAGCACAGGGGATAAAAAGGGGGAAAGGCCATCTTTAACTATATAAGAGAGAGAAAAGGGACGAAAAAGATGTTATCGTCAGACTCAAACGGGACAGAATGGGTAACGGAGGACAGAGCAAAAACAGAGGTTTTAAATGAATACTTCTGCTCAGTCTTTACAAAAGAAAAAGACGGGACGATGCCATATGTGGGGGTCAAGGAATGGGTGAACAGGGGTAAACCCAGTAGGGGTTATTGAGACTGAAGGGGTGAGAGAGGGACTGAGGGTGCCAGAAGTGAATAAATCACCAGGACCAGATGGGATACACCACAGGGTACTCAGGGAATTGGCTGATAAACTGGCTGGTCCATTGGCAGTTCTGCTCAATAGTTCCTTGAAGTTGGTGGTAGTGCCAGTGGAATGGAGAACAGCTAATGTAGAACCACTCCACAAAAGCGGCCCCATAGAGGACCAGGGCAACTACAGGCCAGTAAGCCTGACCTCTATAGTGTGCAGACTTATGGAGTCTATACTAAAGGAGGGACTGGTGAAATACTTGGAGGAGGATGGTTTACATGACAGTAAGCAACACAGGTTTGTGGCTGGGAGATCTTGTCAAACAAATTTAATTCTTTGACTGTGTCATGAAGGCGCTAGACAAGGGTCAGGCAATAGACATCATATACTTGGACTTTAGCAACGCCTTCAACTCGGTGCCACACAGAAGGCTGATAACAAAACTGAAGGCACTGGGGGTGGGGGAAAGATTGGTCAGATGGGTGGAGAACTGGTTGGGGGGGCAGGATGCAAGGGGTGGTAGTTGTGAGGGTTGCCTCTAGTACAAAGGAGGTCACTAGTGGGGTACCACAAGGATCGGTCTTGGGCCCAGTATTATTTAATGTGTTTATAAATGACATCAGGGAGGGTATTCAACGCAAGATGTGCCTCTTCGCTGATGACACCAAAATCTGTGGGAGGGTGGATACTCAGGAAGGGATACAGGAATTAAGAGAGGACATTGCCAGACTGGAGAAGTGATCAGGGATTTGGCAGCTGGGCTTCAATGCCAAGAAGTGCCAAGATGATGTACATAGGGGCAAAAAATCCAAGAGCCGAGTACTGTATAGGAAAATACAGGTAACTGAGTCTGAGGAAGAAAAAGACCTAGGAGTAGCAATCACTAGTGACATGAAGCCATCCACACAATGCAAAAAAGTGGTAGCAAAGGCCAACGGGATGCTGGGATGCATCGCGAGGGGATTCAGGAGCAGAAACAGAGAGGTTATTCTGCCACTGTATGGGTCACTGGTGAGGCCTTACTTGGCATATGGAGTGAGGTATTGGCACCCGTACATAAAGAAAGACATAAAACTGCTGGAGGTGGTGCAGAGGAGGGCAATTAGGACAAGTCATATGAAGAGAGGCTGGAGTCCCTACAGATGTTCTCATTGGAGGAGAGGAGGCATAGGGGAGATATGATAGAGACCTTCAAGTACCTAAGGGGTATAAACGTACTGCCTGAGGCGGTCATGGCATCCAAGACAGTGGGACCTTTCAAAAGAGCCTGGGACAAACACAGAGGGAGGTAGTGGAGACGAGGAAATGGAAGGGGGGGGTAGAAGAGGGGACACAAACATTGGTGATGGGATAAAATACAAGATCCTGACACAAATCGGTTAGACAAGATAGGCCTGAAGGTCTCCTTCTGCCGTCTATTACTTATGTCCTTATGTTCTTATCATGGATGACCTCTTTGTAAACTGTGGCTGCCCAGACATAGACATGTTTGCATCTCTGTACAATGCAAAACTGCTGTGTTTCTGCTCGTCTACTCTCTCCATGGCTTGGAGTTTTCTGTGGAGACATGTTGTCCCTCTCCTGGAATGGGAGGTTCATGTATGCCTTTCCCCCATTCCCTGTAATACAGAGGGTTCTGTTCAAGCTGAGGGCTGAGTCAGCCATCCTTATTATGGTGGCCCCATACTGGCCCAGGCAAATTCAGTTCCCTGTGCTGCAGCAGCTGGCAGTGGAACCATGTGCCTCATTCACTCTGCGGGCATGATTTTTGATACAAGAGCATGGTGCTCTGGCGCATCTGGATCTGTGGTCCTTCTACCTCCACACCTGGCTCCTGAGGGCATAGAGCTGTCCCACTTCATGGTTTCTCTAGCAGTGGCTGCTGTTCTACTAATGGCTAGAAAGCCATCCATGCGGTACACCTACTCACAAAAATGGAAACATTTTGCAGTTTGGTGTGCTACTTGTGCACTGGATCCCTTTACATGTCCAGTTAATCTAGTGCTGGACTATGTCTTGTCCCATTAAGAATTGGGCCTTGGGTATTCCTCTATTAAGGGCCACTTGGCTGTGGTGTTAGCTTTTCATGCCCTCACAAAAGGCAAGACAGTGGCCCAGTTTAAGGTTTCAATAGGGGTTCTCAGAGGTATCTTCCTCTTACACCCCCAGTCCATGATCTGGTTCCAGTGTGGAACTTTAATTTGGTCCTAAAAACCCTTATTGTACCTCTCTTTGAGCCTGCCACTACTTATGAGCTGTTCTTCCTCTCTTGGAAGACACCTTTCCTAGTGGCTATGACATCTGCTCAGCACATATCGGAGTCACAAGCTCTGGTTGCAGACCCCCCTTTTCTTATTTTCAACAAGGTTAGAGTTATGTTGCATGCTAATCCTTATTTTCTTCTGAAAATCATATCTGAGAGAACACTAACTCAGGCCATTGACCTTCCTGTATAGTTTTCAACACCCACGGATAGTGGGGAACATCATTTACATTCTCTGAACATCTGCAGGATGCTGCGTTGGTACTTGGATCACACTAAGGATTGCAGAAAATCCTCAACTGTTTGTGCCTTTGCCCCCCACCCACATGGTGATGGGCTCTCCATTTCTAATCAAGGTCTATCCAAATGGTTTGCTTGCTGTATTACGTTCTGTTACTGGAAGTGCAGTAAGCAGCTTCCTGGTCCTGTCCATGCTCACTCCACCCTGTGGGGTGGCTTACTTACAGTAACAGTAGATCTTCAAGAGAATCTCCTTCATGGAGCCACAGGTGTCCCTCCTGCCTTCCCCACTTGTCAGGCGATGGGTGATTATCCTGCCTGCTCTTGTAAGCTGGTTTTCCTTTATGCCTCCTTTAGCATTTGTACTCAGGTTTCCATATCCTCTCCTGTGTGTGCCTGGTTCAGTCCTGCCAGTCTGATGATCCTCTGAGCTTGGGGATGCCCACGTTATATAGTTGCTGATGAGGCACATCAGTGTGGGCAGCCTGAGCAAAAGTTTCCAGGTGGTCCTGATGCCGATGGCTTACAGTTCCATGATATGACTCAATGGATGAGATTCCCTCGAAGATCTACTGTTGCAGCAAGTAACTATTCTATTACTATTATTTAGTTCCCATCCACACAACTTCTCCTGGCAAGGCTTGCTTCAGATTCCTTTTCCAGCATGCAGATCAGAGTGCAGTTGGGTCACAGCCAGAGGACCACATGGTTGGGTGGTAAGAAGAATCAAGCTTGGAGGCTATTCCGGTGACTAAACTTGCTCAGTGGAAGATTCCCTTTGGTGTGGAATGGGATGTTAACTGAATACTAGCAGTAGAACTATGGTTGCAAGTAAGTAACCTCTGTTCCTGCACTCATGTTCTTTCTCTGTGCTCAATTTTCTGACCTTGGATTACGTTTAGTAAAATACCAGAGCCTTTGGCCTCTTCTTTACCTCTTGTGACACTTTTTAATGTCTGCCTGCTATAATGGCCATCTCATTCTAAGCATTTTCCTATTTTAGACAGTTTGCTGAAATAGTGCAATCAGTATGGAACCCTTATGCTGTGTCTCTTTTGGGTTAACTGTAAGTAGTAGAGAACTAAAACCCATACAAATCCGTAGCAAAATAAAATTATCCCCTTTCACACAAAAATGTTACTTTTCAGCTAACTGCACATAGCAGACTTCTCAGAAAGCAAATAGTTTCATTGTACTTCCAAAATGTACCGCTTGTTAGCTTCTGAGGGTAAAAGACAATACTGACTATAGCTCTTTTGTTCTCCTCAGCAACACGTCGTTCTAGAAGTTCCTTATCTGATGAGTCCCTCTCCTCTCCACAGCTGCTCTTCGCTAGTGGTGACATGATGTCAGAGGTAAGAACAAGTCTTGAGTACTTCACAAGGTAACTCATGGCTATATTGTTATCTACAACATGCTGTAAGGCTAATCAGAATTTCAAAGTCTCTCTTCTTAAATTATCAACACATGTAGCACTTTCCAAAAATAATGGACCTTATCTGGCAAATGAAAACAGTCATGTGGCTTGTTCTGACTACTACTACTCATATGCACTTTAACAGTCATAGAAGCTAGTTAATACAGGGATCAATAGGTTTAAAGAGCAAGTAGCTACTACAGTTAAAGACTAGCAGCACTAACAAAAAGAAGGCAGAAAATGTTATTCATTTTGTAATAACTGGTGACCCCAGATATCAACCTGTTTTTGAGACCTGTAAACAGTCATATCAACACGCGAGTTGATACGGCAAAGTCGTATTACCCACAAGTTGATACAGCTTTTACTGTCTCATGCCCAGTTGTGTGTACCACACTAGCTCATGAAAGACTCTGATCTTTGTTTATTTAGCACCAGTTATAAAAAATAACACACATGAAGGTGTGTGATCTGCATTTTTACACACTCTCGGTGTGTGACAATATATAAACCTTGGATGTTTAAAGAAACTGCATGTCACACACCTACATATGCATTATTCTCTAATAGTAGTAAGGTGTTACTTTTTATTTCTGAAGTATTTTTCCTTTTTCCATGTGCTCATTAGAAGGTTTTCTATCTGGAAGTATTAGCTGATATGTAAAGAGCAGAACTTTACCTGGATGCTAACATATCTAGTGCTGTTCCTCTTCATACCTCCTCAGCACTGTGACTTCATATATTAAGACATCACTAGTGACCAGTCTTGTGCAGTTGATTGGCTTATTGTGGTCACTTATGATGTCACTGATAGTGAGATTCATAAGGCTGATGATATACGAGGAGGAATTGAAGTTGGTAAGTTAGTCGCCAGGTACAGAACTGTTCCACATATCACACCAAGTATTGTCAAGTTGAAACTGTCTGATTAGCAAAAGAGAAAAGTACTTCAGACATAGTAAGTAATGGTTCACTACTTTAGAAAGCTAATATTAAGTTCAGGCAGTATGATGGCTCTTAAAAGGCAACAAACTATACTATGCTTATACACACACACACACACACACACACACACACACACACACACACACACATATATATATATATATATATATATATATATATGCATGCAGTATATTCATTGCAGAAAACTGTTAATGCATCAGTTAGGGTTGATAGCACACCTACAAACACTGGGAAATTCGGTGTTAGGGTTGCCAGGCCCTACCGCCCCACCCCCCATACATCATCAGGTGTCGGGGTGTGCATTGGGGTTGTTGGCCTAACTCTCACCTCATTCCATTTGTAAACAAGCTGAGATGGTGCAGTATAAAATTTGGTATGCGCTGTCCTGTGGGGTAGATCTCTTGATGTGGCAAGTTTTGTTCCGGTTGGATGTGTGGATTCTAAGATCCGGATAGTGAAACAAATTTAAAAAGTCCCTCTTTTTTGAAGTTTTTTCCTCCTCACCTTGTGCCCAGATGTGTGGAAGTTTGTTGTGATTTTTTATGGTATAAAGAACTTTTAGTTTGGTGCAAAAATATTAAACTGTTGCGAAGGTATTGAGTTTTTAAGTTCTCATCATCTCCTGTGGGAAATTTGTTTTTTAGGATAGATGTCTTTTTTCGACAAAAGATTTGATCTTGTGAAAAAGGATTTAGTCTCGCAAGAGCATTTTCTTTTTCATGAGAACAAAATCTTTTTTGTGAGAAAAAATCCTTTTTCACGAACCGCCATCTTGTTTTCTATTTAAAAAGAAAAATTGAAAAGCCACTCAAAATTAAGGTATCTAGAGACACCAACACATATATCTTGTTCATCAGGACTCTGTTAGGTGAACTGTGAAGTTATTTGGTGGATGAACAACCTTGCAGTGCCTTTTTTAACATTTTAATTATTTTTTTGTGACTAGCTTAGATCCTTTTTTGCAAGCTGATTATTTTTTCATGAGCTCATGAAAAAGGATTTTACAGACTACTTTGATGCATAACTCAGCCATTTTTTGAGATTTTGACCCAAAATTTTCATCATGGCCTTTTAGGGACCCCACCTCATCAACAATATGACTGCCGTTTGCCAAATCCTGCCCGAAAGGTGATTGTGCAGTTGCTTGGCAAATTCACCTTTTGGGCAGGATTTGCATAATGACATCATAGTGTTCATGAGGTGGGGTCCCCAAAAGGCCATGTTAAACATTTGGGGTCAAATTGTCAAAAAAATGACAAAGTTATAACCATTCATTGTAATTTCACTATACACGCTCGTAACTTTGTAAATGTAAAATATTTTGACCCCAAATATGAAACATAGACTTGTTATTACACCACCAAATGTATGTCACAACTGTCATTTTTCAAATCCTGTGGCATAGAAATGGGATTGCAGTTGCGTAGAATTATGTTTCGATGGGGATTTGAATATTTTCTGCACTGGGTACATCAGGTGGGATGGCTATGCTGACAGTTTAATCACTCTTGGGTTATACGTGGAAGCACAGGGCCCAGAAGGCCCTGTACTTCCACAGCTAAGTATATGTACGCACCTATGAAGGAATGGGAGCACACGGCCCCCCCAAAGCAAATTACAATATGATTATACTATTTTAAAAAGTAAGGAAATAAATTGAAAAAACGTTTGTTAATGCATTAGTTAGGGTTACTGCACTGGGGTCATCAACCCTAATGCTCACCTCATTCTCCTACATTTTACCCACAGAGCTTATTTTATAATGGAATGGGGTGAGCATTAGGATTGATGACCCCAATGCCACCCCCGATGCCTCTTGGTCTGCATAAGGTAGGGGTGGGGTGTTAGGGTAAAACCCTGATGCCACATTTCCCTACTTTTGTTGTGGCAATCCTAACTGATGCATTAACAAAGTTGTTTGATATATTCTTTGAAAAAAAAACTGCACTAATGCAACATTTAGGGTTCATTCTAAAGCAATAAAAGTAGGACAATGTGGTTTTAGGGTTTCCAACCCTAAAACCACACCCCCAGCCCTAACACAAATCAAGGGTGCAGTCTTCCTTGGGGTTGTCAACCATAACACTCACCTCATTCTATAAACTCATGAAACATACACACTTGTGTCCATCACATCAGTTTTCTTGCTACCCCAGTGGGTGAGCTTTAGGGCTGACAACCCCAAGGAAGACTGTACCATTGATTTGCTTCAGGGGTGGGATTTTAAGGCTGGAAACTCTGAAACCACATTTCCTTAATTTTTTGTCACATTAAACTAAACTCTAAATGTTGCATTAATGCAGTTTTTTTGCAAAGAATTTCCTCACTTTTTGAGATGGAGGGCCCTGCACTCCCATCCCTCCGTAGATGTGTACATGTACTGTATGTTACTGTGGAAGCGCACTGCTGGAGGGTCCTGTGTTTGCATTTGTAGAAAAACAGCAACCAAATTGCCAGCATAGCCATCTTATTACCCCACCTCATGAACCCGGTACTGAAAATTTTCAAATCCCCACCAGAACATTATTCCGCCACCGTAACGTCATCCTGTGCCACAGGTACAAAAACACAGTTTGGCCAACATTTGAAAAATTACAGCTGTCACATTCATGAGGTGGTGTAGAAAAATGGCTAAGCTGAAAATTTGATGTCAAAATATTTAAAATTACCAAAGGTATGAGTGAGCATGCCCAAATATCAATAAATGTGCATAACTTTGCTATTTTTACATATTGTGACCCCATATTTTCAACACAGCCTTCTTATGATCCACCTCATGAACAAGGATGGTGAAAATGATCATCTCCTGTCCAAAAGGTGATTTCACCAATCAACTGTGAATCACCTTTCCGACTTAAGCTGCAAAATTCCACTGCCATTAATCATGAGGTGTAGTCCCAAAAAATGCCACGCTGAAAATCTGAGGTCAAAGTATGCAAAAATGACAAAGCTATGCATCAAAACTCCATTGAAATACATTGAGCCGCACTTGCCTTGGTTTCTCATATTGCAGTCAGCGGTTCCAGTAGCAAGATGTGCTTTAGATTGGAGAGTGGATCTTCACCCTAGGACCTGTTTAGGTGCATGAGGATGTGTGTGGGGGGTGCAGGGTGGTTGGTGCTCAGTGGGAGGTTGGAGTGGGGGGTTTGGATCAGCAAGGGACCATTTTCTTTTTTACGGGTGTGGGGAAAAAAAAAGACATTGAGGGATATTTTTTTTCATTACAGCTTTTGCCGAACACGGGGATGGCAATTGGAGGGTGGGGGTTGCCACGAGACATGAGGGAAAGATTAAAAAATATGGAGACAGCAATCGGAGGGTGGGGGATGCTACTAGACAACAGGGAAATAAAAAAATCATTACGGGGATGACATTCAGAGCGTGGGGGTGTCGCTAGACACCAGGGAAAGAGAAACATAACAGGGATGGCGATCAGAGGGTGAGGGAGCCACTAGACACCAGGGAAAAAGAGGGAGTTAAGGCATGTTAAACTACCTATGTTATCCTATAGGACTTTGCAATATTTAATGTTTGTGCTGTTTTAGTTTTAGCCCCTTCATATTGGGGTGGGGGGTATTATGTGTTATTCTAGCAGTACTCATTAAGACTTTAGTTTGATATATAGATTGTCCCAAAAGTATAAATATTAAGCAATTTATGGCTTGTTGAACTGTAAATGTGTAAAACAAAAAAAAAGTCCAAAATCATTTTCTGTATGATAGGATCCTTTTTCATATGAACGAAAAAGGCCATACGAAACAAGTGGAAGCGAGTCACAAAAAAGGATGGGAAAATAAAAAAAAAAAAAAAAACATTTGGGGATCATTTTTACAAAAATTAAATGCAGATTCCACCTAATGGGGTCCCGATGAGCAAGATTCATGTATTGGTCTCTCTGCAGCATGTCATTTTTGTGGGTTTTGGAATTATTATTTATTTATTTTTATTTTTTTTTTAAATGGAAGCAAGATGGTGGCAAACAAGAAAGGATCTTTTTCCTTATGAAAAAGAATTGGCCCCATATGAAACAGAATCCTATTTCGTAAAGAGCATTATTTTTTCATTCCAAGCAGCTATCCTGAAGTACCTACTGAGCATGCTCAGAACTAACATTTTCTAACTTTGTAATAGATTAATATTTTTTCATTGAAGCCGGTGAAAGGTGCATCTGTGGGCAAAGCCCTTACTACCATGAAAATTTTAGGCCAAAATTCCAAACCATCTGGGTGCAAGGCGATGACAAAACAACAGCGTTTTTTTTTTTTTTTTTTTTTTCTATCTGTGTTACATAATCCACTCAATCGACTGGAATTAAACTTGGCACGTCAAGAGATCTACTGCACGAGACCATGCTTGAAGAAGTTTGTGGAAATCCATTGAATGGTTGCGAAAATATTAAAGTGCAAAATGTGAGGTTTAACATAGAAACCCTAAATATAGTGGTGTGACCACACCACTGTAATATACACACATATATATATATATATATATATATATACACACACACATATATACATACAGTATACACACACACACAGCAATTTTGTATAACATCACTTTTAATTTATTTCTTTCTCTTTTTGTTATTCTACTAAATATTACAGATAATTCAGTACTTTTTTCACAGTGCAATTCAAAAAGACTATTGACTATCCCCAACTTACCTGACAGTTGTGTTTGTGACATCAAATTCTGCTGAAATGGTAAGGACTATGGTGTC
Organism: Neoceratodus forsteri; assembly: GCA_016271365.2. Lineage (NCBI taxonomy): Eukaryota > Metazoa > Chordata > Ceratodontiformes > Ceratodontidae > Neoceratodus > Neoceratodus forsteri. Next base: position 359,192,829 of record CM028132.1, on the reverse strand, counting down.
ATCAACAAAGGCACTATAAGGTGCCGGCCTGCCAGCGCAGTAGTAGGTTTACTGCTCATGCACCAGCGACCCGGGTTCGGAAATGGACTCGGGTCGCTGGAAGACGACCAGGGGAAGGATCGAGCACCCATCGGTTACTCTCTTCTCCGGGAGGAGGGGTTGCCTGTCCTGCTACCTACCACCACCTGGGTGACCAGGTGGTGGTGCAGCGGGGACAGTCAGTGGAGGGAAGAACATAGGCCAGGAGCCAGTGCGTCTGCACATCATGACATGCTCCGCCCCTTGGCCCTCCTTGCATGCCTACGTCCTCAGGGGATGGCACCAGAAACATGGAAAATGACCTCATGGATGCCGGTGTAGACGGGGATCCAAGCTCCCAGACACCATAACCTGGTTTTCATGGACTGAACAGAATGCCCGACACTCACTAATAGACTGGAGGGGGACATCCCGGGATCCCTCTCCTCCCCACCCGGGGGGGGGTAGGCCGAGGCAGCATAGGGGCATATCTGGCAGTTTCCTGAGAGGTACTGGGGGCAGGCAGAGAGAGTAGAGGATACCCCTGAAGAGAGCGGCATCCGTGGAGAAAAGGGGGCAAAAAAAGAACAAAAAAAAACAAAGGCACTATAAGGTCACTTGGGGACCGTCCAGTACTTTTTATACACATCTTAGACATGCTACAACAATGTGTAATAAACCCTGGAAAGGACAACTCAGCAACAACAATGACAAAAAAAAGATATTCATCTGGAGTACGGTGTGCAGTTCTGGAGACCCCATCTCTGCAAGGACATAGGATGGAGGCAGTCCAGAGGAGGGCAACTAAAATGGTGCAGGGTCTGCACCAGAAGCCATATGAATAGAGCTTAAAAGAGCTTAAAATATATGTGCCCTTGAGGAAAGGAGGGAGAGGGGGACATGATTGAAACTTTTAGTGGTAGCCAGGGATCCCAGAGAGGGGAGCCAAATGAGCTTACACCCCAGGCCCCAGGCTAGTAGTGAGGACCTAGGAGTAGTGGTACAGAGGGGATTAGGAGGGTGCTATTTCAGAGAGGGGAGGGGTCAAGAACAGGTTGGAGGGTGGTCTCACTGAATGTGAGAAGCTTTGGTAACAAAACAGCGGAATTACAGGCACTCTCAGTGGTAGGGAGGGTGGACATTGCGGCCATCACAGAAACATGGGTCACCCAGTACCAGGAATGGGACCTCATGATCCCAGGGTATAGGTTATTCAGGAAGGATATGGCTAAGGGGAAAGGGGGGGGGTCGTAGTATATGTACAGGAGGGGATAAGGTGCATAAGGGAGAAGGGGAGGAGGGCTGTACAGAGGCCCCATGGATGCTGCTTCAGGACGCAAGCAGTAGGACAGTGAGACTGAGGGTGGTGTACAAGCCACCAGCCCAAGGGGATGATCTGGATAGGGAGTTAGTTGATCAAATCAGGAGGGTCTGTAGGAAAGGAAACACTGTGGTGATGGGGGACTTCAACCTACCGGGGATGGAGTGGAGCATCCCAGCCACCACGAGTGCAAAGGAGCAGGTCATATTAGAAGCATTTCAGGACAGCTTCCTGATGCAGTTGGTCCATGAGCCAGCTAGATTGGACAGGACTCTGGACCTGGTTCTGTCAGATGGAGTGGCTGTAAGAGATCTGGGGGTGGAGGACCCTCTGGCTGGGAGTGACCACCACACAGTATGGTTTGAGCTCAACATGGGCGGGGAAACAGGAGGTACAGGGACCAGGGTGATTGATTTTAAGGGGGTGGACTTTAAAAGGGTGGGGGAAATCTTGGGCAGACATCTGACAGGAATTCAACCACACATGGATGCCAGCCAAAAATGGGAGATTGTTAGGAAAGGGCTGGTGGAGGCTACTGGGGCATGTGCAAGAACAAGGACAGGGTTTTATTTAACTCTAAAAATTGATTAGCATTTTGCTCATAAAAGTGCTAAAACATTGTGAAAATGTATAGCACTTGCCTCATTGTGTTTAACAAACATAACACTTCTAGAAAACCTATATAAATACTTTCTGTATAGTTAGTATTGTCTCAAGAAAAAAACTGCTAATCAATTATTTAAAACCCTGAAGGAGTACCAAAGACTAAAAACCCGGGGTACCCGGTTACAACAGACAAAAAAAAAAATAAGGGAAAGGCAAAAAAAAAAAAAAAAAAAAAACCAGCTGGCTGACACAGTAGGTCATGGAAGGGGTGAGGACCAAAAGAAAGGCATTTCGGAGGTTCAAGAAATTGGGGGGAGGGGTAACAGGGAGATGTATATGAAGAAGTCCTTGGAGGTTACCAGGCTGGTCAGAGCAACCAGGGCTTCCAGGGAACTGAGATTGGTGCCGGGCATTAAGAATGCAGAAAAGGACTTCTTCAGATACATTGGTGAAAAATGGAAAACCAAAGATCAAATTGTGAGGATTAGGAAGGATGGGGGATGGGTGGAGAAGGGGGTTGACCAGGCAGAGGCCCTTAACGAGTACTTCTGCTCTGTGTTCATGAAAGAGAAAGGGGGGTCAGACACCTTCTGGGAGAGGAGGAGTGGGCGGGAGGGTGACTGATATAGAGATTACAGAGGATAGGGTGCTGAAGGGATTAAGGGTACTGAGGAAGGATAAGGCACCGGGCCCAAAAAGTATTCATCCTAGGGTGCTCAAGGAACTAGCGGAGACCCTGGCAGGACCACTGGCTGACCTGTTCAATACCTTCCTGGACACAGGATGCATGCCACAGGACTGGAGGATGGCCCATGTGGTGCCCATTCATGAAAGTGGTACTAAGGACGAACCAGACCAGTGAGTCTCACATCAATTGTGGGAAAACTCATGGAGACAATCTTAAATGCTGGTGATCTTCATGGAAAACAATGGTCTCCAGGACAGTCAACAGCACGGGTTTGTCACAGGTAGATTCTGCCAGACAAACCTGATTGAGTACTGTGACTGGGTGACAAGGGAACTGGACAAAGGCCATGCGGTGGATGTCCTGTATTTGGATTTCAGCAAGGCCTTTGATTCCATGCCACATAGGAGATGGGGTGAAGCTGGAATATATAGGGGTGGGAACAAAGATGGATAATTGGATCACCAATTGGCTAAGGGGAAGGCAGTAAAGAGTGGTGGTGGGGGGGGAAGCTCTCATCACCAAGGAATGTGATGAGTGGGGTGCCACAGGGATCTGTACTGGGACCAGTATTATTCGGGATATACATAGCTGATATCTCATATGGGATCCAGAGTAAGATCAGTCTCTTCACAGACGACACAAAGATGGGAGCGGTGGTAGATGTCATCAAAGAGTGGAGGGGGCTGCAGGAGGACCGGACCAAACTACAGGAGTGATCGGATGCATGGCAGTTGGGGTTTAATGCCAAAAAGTGCAAGGTATTGCACTTTGGGCTAATAACCAGGGGCAGCGCTACCAGTTTTGGGGGGGTACATCTGGAATGCACAGAGGAGGAGAAGGATCTAAGGGTGCTTATAATGGGGAGTATGAACAACTCAGCGCAGTGCAGGAAGGCAGCAGCAAAAGCCAACAGGATGCTGGGGTGTACAGAAATAGCGAGGTGATCCTGCCCCTATACAGGTCACTGGTCAGGCCACACCTGGAATACTGCATGCAGTATTGGTGCCCATTCCTGAAGAATGACATCAGATTGTTGGAGGGTGTACAGCGGAGGGTGACAAAGATGATCCAAGGATGACCGGGATAGTCCTATGAGGAGAGGCTGTGCGAGCTGAACATGTAGTCCATGGCAGAAATGAGGGATAGGGGGACAAGATCGAAACCTTCAAATACTTAAAGGAGATAAACAAGACTAGTGCAGAAGGGATTTTCCAGATGACAAGGGGGAAGGTCACGAGGGAGACCAGCTGAGACTGGAAGGGGAAAGATTCAGAAGGGAAGTTAGGAGACATTTTTTTCACAGAGAGGGTGGTGGATAAGTGGAATACTCTGCCTGAGGAGGTAGTAGTCTGTAGCATAGTAGATGGTTTTAAGAGGGGGTGGGACAGAGTGAGAGGGAGGTGATGATGACAAGGGGAGGGGTGGGTGAGGCAGCTGCCAACTGAGGGGCTAGCTGCATAATCAAGCAGACTCCATAGACAATGAGGCCTGTTTCTGCTGGCATTTTCATATGTTCGTAAGTACAGTACCTCAGGGGAATCAATAAAGTTCAAGCGGGTAGCATCTTTCAGAAAAAGAGATGTGCAAGAACAAGGGGGGCACAATTTGAAAACAGAGGGAGGACAGCTCAAGGGCAACGTGAGGAAGTAGTTTTTCATGAAGAGGGTGATGAACACCTGGAACAGCTTTCCTGAGGAGGTTGTGGGGTCAAAAACAGTGGGGGAATTCAAGAATGCATGGGACAGACATAAGGCAATTATAGTGGAGGGTAGGAGGAAGTAGGCTGTTGGTTAACTAGGATCTGCAGCTTATCCAACAGGATGGGAAATGAGCAAACTAGGTGGGCCAAGTGGTCCTTATCTGCCATCAAAGTCTTTGTTTCTATGTAGTTAGTTTTAATCATTTAAACATTATGTTTGTCAAAGTACATGCTGTAGTGCAGAGCTGCTCCTTATGGGCTCCATGTACAAAGTGAAATGGTGCATAGGACTGAGTTACATGCATCTTGCATGTTCTAAGCACTCGCATGGATGTACTTACAAGGACATGCAGCCACACATGCCTATTCTGTCCTTACTGGGCCATATCCCATGCAGCTGTGCCTTCAGTTGGGGTGGAACAGAAATGTGGCTATGTGATCCACATTGATACGCATATGCATGAAGCCCTTATGTTGGGCTTCCCATGCACATTGGAGTGGATGGTTACACACCAGCCAAAAGGCTGTTATATTTCCCTTCTGCAACCTGTTAGTGGCTTAGTGAGGCCATCTGCACCAGATGCCAGCCCTTACCCAGCTCCACTTCTTGCACGAAGGGTCAGGTGCAGCTAGGAGAGCAGTCCATGTCAATTTAAGAAGAAAATGCATCCCCAAGAGGACACAGCATTCCTTGCCATGGACTACAATATGCCATGTCCACTTCAGAGTTGGATAAATCTTACTATTGGAAGTCTAGTGTCCTGGCCAACTCTGCCCTAGGCCACCCTTCCCCTCCAACTCTATTCATGTGAGAGATGGGGCCTCCAGGGGTAGTAAATGCTAGCCCCACATGCACAGGGTGGGGCTGCATGGCTTGGTATGCACCTTTACTGACATGTACCAAGCCCATTAGTGTATAGGCCCTATGGATGGGATTATTACACACAGTACAATTGGTAGCAAGTTCCTTTTCTTGTGTACAGTAACTTAGAGGAGACATTGTATGGTACAGTGGTAAGAGAACCAGCCTGGGAATAAGGAGATGGCAGGCTAAACCTCTTCTAGAACCAGATACTCACTGTGTGACCTTAGACAAGTCATTTAACCTCCCAGTGCCCCAGTCTAACAGCTGTGGAAATGGGTAGCAATAAGACCCTACTGGAAATGAGATTATGCATCTTAACTAGGCTATGCTAGGTTAATAAGTTGGTAAATACATTGTAAAACCAATTGCAGATTAGTAATATTGCAAAGTCTGCACAGATGTTACCTTGTCTTTTTGGATACACACGGTTCTTTACAGGTCAGCACCTCCAGTAAAAAACTGGCCTGAACCAGTGCTTAAAATGCTGTTGAGTCCTAGCTCTCCAAGTCCACTCTGAAACCTGGGTCATCGGCACAGAAGCACATTGCACCTTCACTGAGCCACTTGGTGACCAATTATGCATTCTCAAAGAATGTTGTGTATGGAATCCTGTGATCTTCATCAAGGTTATCTCAGTCATCAGGTTACACCATAGGAACCTTCGCCATCAGTGAAGGGAAATCCGCACGGAAGATTTTCAGCAGCACAACTGGGGCCGCCCATGCCATTGACGTCTGTCGGCATCACCAACCCTATAAAGGTGTGAGCGCCCTGCTCCCTCCTCGGTTCTTTCCTGCCATCAACTCGCTTGCATGGATCTCAGCGGAAACTCCAATGTAGTATCCATGCCATTTTTTTGCCTATAGCTTTTCTTTAATAATTTTTATGGATATCTTTTTTTGAAGAGATTCCTCCAACAGGGGGTCTCAGCTGCTGACATCTGTGAAGCTGCCACCTGGAGTACAGTCCATACTTTCACCAAGCATTACAGTCTGGACATTGTTCATCAGCCTGTGCAGGTTTTGGCAGGGCTGTGCTACAGGGACTCCTGTCTTAAGTTTATGGAGAGCCTTCCTCCCAGACTGTTTGCATCTGTAACTGGTTGGGACTCATTCCTATGGTGTGACCTGATGACTGCGATAACCCTGTTGAAGCTAGAACAGTTACGTAAGAACTTAGCATAACAGTAGATCCTCAAGGGGATCTCAGTCATCAGGTCTGCTTTCCCTCCCACCATCCCCCTTTCTGGGGCTTCTGTCTAAGAACTGGCTGCCTGATGTATCCAGCCTTTCACATAGGTCTGGGAACCTCTCTCTCTCTCTCTCTCTCTCTCTTGCTGTCTCGCTCCTTGGTCCCCCATGGCTGGGGCTATGCTCCCTTTGTCTCCAGGGGGAAAGAACTGAGGAGGGAGTGGGGCTGCTCATGCTTTTATAGGGTTGGTGACATTGACGGTGTGGGTGGCCCCAGTTGCACTGCTGAAAATCCTCCATGTGGATTCCCCTTCACCGATGATGAAGGTTCCTACAGTGTGACCTGATGACTGAGATCCCCTCGAAGATCTACTGTTATGGTAAGTTCTTACCTAACTGTTCTTTCTGATTGGTTCACTAGAGGACCTTATCCCTCCAGTAACAGACTGCTAGTGTAAGCAGAATGCAAGATCCATTCCACGTGCATCACTGCAGCTATTTTAAAATTTAAATAATGCTTTTGTTAACATTATTTTAATTAAAAAAACAGATGGAATGTCTATATTAGCCTCTTAAGCATAAAGAAGTTGATTTGCTTATTGGCATCTTTAAAGACCTGTAGAACTATAAAGGGCATGTCTAAATATGTAATTGTTTCCTGCTTGTTAAGCAAAGAAGAGTAAAGGTAACAGAAACAAAATTCAGGAACAACATCAATTTTATTGCAGCAAATAGTTTACCTTTTGTGGAGGCAGGGTTGACTTGCATTGCCTACGCTAATCACACCCCGTGAATGAATGCCTCTGGATCCACAGGCAGGTGAATGTTTCACGATAATCAACCCCATCATATCTTCCTGCTTAAAGCATATTTCCAGTATCCAGTAAAGCTTTTTAAAATTAATATACACTGTTTAATTTATATTTCATGAATGGTCTGTATTTAATTCCCCTTTATTCTGTATTACTGAGGACAGTTTAGTTAGTTTGTTTTTCTTAACCAGATAGGTGCACTAGACAATAAATACCTATTTTCAGACATGGCCTAGGAGAGTACTAAAACAGGTCAAGACGATTACAGCTTACAAGATGTAAATACTGTAGCAACATAAACGTAGAAACATAGAATTTGATGGCAGATGAGGACTGCTGGCCCGCCCAGTCTGCCCATTTTTCTTACCTACACTATTGCCGCAGACCCTAATCCATCTCCAGCTCTTTTTCTCACCCCCTTCCTTTCTACTAGGATAACCTTATGCCTATTCCATGCAATCTTGAACCCTACCACTGTCTTAACCCCTACCACATCCACTGGAAGGCTGTTCCAGGAATCTACCACTTTTTCAGTGAAGGCGTAAACTGAAGAGAGAGTAGCCCAGGCAGTAACAAAAGGGGACAAAATGTTTTTTAGGTATCTAAATGAAAAGAGAAAGACCAAGGGAGGGATAGTAATGTTAAAAAAGGAAGAGGGGACTGCAAAAAAAAAAAAAAAAAAAAAAATTAGGTGCATTGCATTGTATATAATCTGACACCTACTGAAATGGGATGCAGGATTGTTGAGGTTTCTATACTGCCTATCATTAATTATGTGGATGTCATATATGAGGGTGCCATATGGACAGTATTACATAAGTTAGATAGTTCGTATAATAAATTTGCAAGATTTGCCCTAAAAGCACAATGAGACCACATAATTGCTTAATTTACAGGGAATTAGGTTGGCCTGGTCTGCGTAGCTGTCAAAAGTTGCATACTGTAGAAATGATGTATAAATTGTATAAAAAAAAAGTTAACTAATTATATTCTGAAAACAATTGAAATTAGGAAAGGCAGACCACACTTATACAAGGAACAGTAGGGCAAGAGGGCACAACATGAAAATAGAAGGAGGCTAAGGGGAAATGTGAGAAAGTTATTTTTCACAGAAAGGGTGGTGGATGCATGTAACAGCCTTCCCCAGGAGCTAGTGGAAGCTAATACAGTACAGGGCTTCAAAAGGGCTTGGGATAGGCACAAGGGAATCCTTGAGATGGGTAGGAGCATACAGTCAAAGAACTAAGAATAGTCAGATAGCACATGCATCAGGTAGGTAACATGGGCAAACTGGATTGGCCTGGCGGTCCTTATCTGCCGTCAACTTCTATGTTTTTGTTTCTATAGTATGCGCATTTTAACAGCTACCCAGACCAGACCTACCTAATTCCCTGTAAAGTAAGCAAACTTATTATACAAGATATCAAACTTATGCAATACTGTCCTTATGACACAGAGATTGAAATCGACATCATGGTGGTCACCGAAACCTGGTGAGATGAAAAAGCCTCCTGGGATAACTTTCTTTCTGGATACACCTGCTATAAACTTAATAGATTAGACAGAAGAGACAGTGGGATTGCATTTTATATAAAAAATAATCTACAAACCATGGACATCTCAGATAAAATAAAAACCCTTGACTGTCTCATTGAAACTTTATTTTTATATCATCTCTATTTCTCCTCCTGAGGAGCGGATCCCTCGCGATCCCCCGGCTGCCGACACCCACACTCCCCGGGCCCAGCTTGGCACCCCAACAGGGCCAGCCTTTAATCACTCACGCTACCCTGTATGCAGGATCCTCTTGGGTACCGGGGTCACCAGGCACGGCCATCAGCCGCTGAGATCACACTCCGCCATTTTCTGCCTGGTTTTTCTCCCTGAATGCAGGACATGCAATGGCGTCCGGGCACAATGTGCCGACCCCCGCCTGCTCTCCTCCATTCTGCTCGCTGCTGTGCCGCTGGCTTCCCGCCAGCTGTCGCTGCAGTGCCCCAACCCTCCCCAGAGGAAGGAGAGCAGTCATGGGATGCTCGATCCTTCCTCTCCCCTGCCAACCCTGGCGGCCCAAGTCCATTCCCGAACCCGGGTTGCTGGTGTGGTGTGAGGTGTGGCATCCAGCACCTCAACCCTCAGTGCCACCAGGCCGGCTACACTGAAACTTTATGAATAAAACTAGTACTTAACAACTTTAATTGTACCATTATTGAGATATGCTATCATCCACCTAATACCTCTACTGACATGTTTGACGCAGTCTTACAAGAAATCAAACAAGCATGCAAGTTAGAGGATATCCTCCTCATGGGAAATTTTAATCTAGGTGACTTCTTTTGGAAGGATCAGACCGCCCCTTCATGGCTGGGTAAAAAAACTAATATCTGTTTGCCAACAGTGTAATCTTGTTCAAAGTATTCGGCATCACACTAGGACTGATAGAATTTTGGACCTGGTAATACATAATGAGAACGTGGAAGTATCAAATATAAATGTTAATTCGCTAATAGGGAATAGCGACCACAACTCCATTCAGTTTACAATTGAAAACACCTTTACTTATACTAACTGTAATACAAAAATGTTCATTTATGATAAAGCTGATTTATTTAAAATGAAATTGACACTGATCAGTACTAATTGGGATCTTATTTTCTCTAACTGACCTATACAAGATAGCTAGGAGATATTTCAAAAAAACCTTAACACATCTTAGAGACCACTTCATCCCTCTTAAACTTAAAAATAATGACTGAAAACACTGTCCCAAATGGCTGGACAACTCTTTAAGCAAACTCATTAAACATAAAAATAAAAAATGTTTAATTTACTTAAAATCACATACTCAAAATAATTGGGCATCCTATTTAGAAATTCAGAAAAAAATGTAAACACAGAATTAAAAAAGCTAAGACTAAATGGCAATATAATCTCGCTAATAATGCCCATAAGAATAATAGTAAGTCCTTTTATTCATACATTAATTCTATAAAAAAAACAGTTTGTCAAGTTGGGCCATTATTAACCAATAATAACCTGATACATGAACCCACTGAAATGGCCAATATTTTTTAACACTAAGTTTTGTGATATTTTCCAGTCAAAACAGAATGAGGTTATACAAACAAGACTAACAGATGATCCAGTACTGTTCTCCGAGGACAATATCCTAGATAAATTGTCAGCCCTAAGAGGCAAAACCTGTACAGGCCCAGATGGAATTGTTGCACATCTTCTTTACATGCTAGCTGATTGTGTCACTCACCCACTGAGTCTACTATTTGAAAAATATGTATCTACTAACTTTATCCCTGACGTCTGGAAGACCACTTATGTCATCCCCATACATAAAAGGGTCTAAGATTCAACTGGGAAAATTAAAGACCAATCAGTCTAACATCTCCTATTTGCAAGTTATTAAAGTATCATTAAGGACTTCATCACCCCTGCATTAGACAGCCTTGATACTAAACAACATGGATTCAAAAAAGGACATAGTTGCCTCATAGAAACATAGACTTTGATGGCAGATAAGGACCACTTGGCCCACCCAGTCTGCCCATTTCCCTACCTATTGGATAAGCTGCAGATTCTAGTTAACCAACAGCCTACTTCCTGCAACCCCCACTATAATTGCCTTAAGTCTGTCCCATGCATGTTTGAATTCCCCACTGTTTTAGACCCCACAACCTCTCCAGAAAGGCGGTTCCATGCGTCCACCACTCTCTCCGTGAAAATAATTTCTCACATTACCCTGAGCCGTCCTCTAACTTTAAATTGTGCCACCTTGTTCTTACACATCTCTTTTTCTGAAAGATGCTACCCTCCTGGACTTTGTTGATTCCCTTGAGGTACTTAAAAGTTTCTATCATGTCCCCTGTCCCTCCATTCCTCAAGGCTAACATATTAAGCTTTCTCAGTCTCTCTTCATATGGTTTCTGATGTAGACCCTGCACCATTTTAGTTGCCCTCCTCTGGACTGCTTCCATCCTGTCTATGTCCTTGCGTAGATGAGGTCTCCAAAACTGCACACAGTACTCCAGATGGGGTCCTCACCAACTGTCTGTATAGAGGGATAACCACTTCCTTTTCTACTTGTGATGCCCCTCCCTATGCATCCCAGTATCCCCCTGGCTCTCCTTACTGACTTCTCACATTGCTTACCCACCTTTAGGTCATCTGATATGACTACACCCGGATCCCTTTCCATTATTGTTGTCGTTAGTACCTCCCCTACTATTGTGTACTCTTCTCCTGGATTTTTATTTCCCAGGTGCATTACTTTGCACTTCTTTGCATTGAATCTAAGTTGCCATATGTCTGACCATTCCTCCAACCTTGCCAAGTCCCTTCTCATCCTTTCTACCCCCTTGTGTATCAACTCTGTTACAGATCTTTGTGTCATCTGCAAAGAGGCATACCTTTCCTTCCAGACCCTCTGCAATGTCACCTATAAAGAAGTTAAAGAGGACTGGACCCAGTACTGAGCCCTGAGGTACTCCACTAGTAACCCCCCTTTCTTCAGAATGTGTTCCATTCACTATTACCTTCTGTGTCCTGTTGTGCAGCCAGTTTGCTACCCAGGCTACCACCCTGGGACCCACTCCCAGGCTGGCTAACTTGATTATTAATCTTTTGTGCGGGACTGTGTCAAATGCCTTGCTAAAGTCTAGGTAGGCCATATCCACAGCCCCTCCCTGGTCAATTACTTTGGTCACCCAGTCAAAGAAATCGATAGATCTGCCTGACATGACCTTCCTGTTGAATCCATGCTGCTTTGGGTCCCAGCCCGCTGGCCTCTAGGTACTCAACAATTCTTTCTTTCTTTCAGAAGTGATTCCATCATTTTCCCACCACTGAGGTCAAACTAACAGGTCTGTAGTTTCCTACTTCTGCCTTGCTCCCACTTTGTGAAGGGGATCACATCTGCCCTCCTCCAGTCCTCAGGTACCACCACATCTTCCCATGATTTGTTAAAAGTGTGGTTAGTGGTGTCACTAGGTCCTCCTTAGCTCTTTTAGGATTCTAGGTGAATCCTGTCAGGCCTCATTGCTTTGTCCCCTTGAGTTTTAGGAGTTCTTTCAGTACTCTTTCTTCTGTAAATGGACTCTGCCAACCCCACTATCCAGAGTGCTTCTACTGTTTGGTTTAGGTAACTCCTCTTCTTCTTTGTGAATACTGAGCAAAAGTATTCATTCAGTATCTCTGCCTTTTCACTGTCTCCCTCTGCCCACCTGCCTCTCTTTTATTAATCTTCACTATCCCTCCCTTAACCTTTCTATGCTCCCTAATGTACCTATAAAAGGTTTTATCCCCCTTCTTAACTGAGTTGGCTATCTTTTCCTCGGTTTGGGCCTTTGCTTTTCTGACTGCCTTCCCCACTTCTTTCTGCTTTAATTGATACAGTTCCCTGTTGTGCTCTGTCTGTGATTCTTTATACTTTTTGAATGCAGCCTTTTTCTCCTTAACCTTCCCTGACATCTCTTTTGAGAACCATAGTGGTTTTTTATTCCGCTTTGTTTTCTTTATTTGTTTTACACAAAGGCTTGTTGCCTCCATGATGGCAGTTTTGATTTTTCTCCATTGTTCTTACACCCCTCCTTTCTGGCCATTTTCTAATGCATTCTTCAGGTATTCACCCATTATGCCAAAGTCAGCCCTTCTAAAGTCCAGTATCCTTGTCTTTGTATGGCTTGTCTCCATGGTTGTGTTTATTGTGAAGCACACTGTGCAGTGGTCGCTTGTTCCCAGATGTCTACTGACTTCTAAATTTGTGATCCTCTCTTCATTGAGAGTACCAGGTCTAATATTGCTCCCTCCTGAGTGGGTTCCACCACTAGCTGTCTAAAGCATGCCCCCTGTAGGGCATCGAGAATGACCCTGCTCTTGGATGTGGCTGCAGTCCATGTCGCCCAGTTAACACCTGGCATATTCAGGTCCCCCATCAACAGTATCTCCCCTTTTTCAGCCATTTTGAGAATGCCCTCTATCATTTTCTTGTCCATTTTCTCCCCTTGAGATGGGGGTCTGTATACAACCCCTGTGCGGACTGTGATGCCATTCCTTGTCTCCAAGGTGACCCAGAGTTCCTCTTGTCTTCCCCCTTTTTAGTTCTGTAGCTTTGATCCCTTCCCTTATGTAGAGAGCTACTCCACCTCCTCTTTTACCCTCCCTGTCCCTTCTGTAGATTGTGTACCCTGGTATGTTGACATCCCAGTCATGGTTCTCCATGTACCATGTTTCTGTGACTGCCACAATATCTAAGTGTTCCTCTTCCATCAGGGCTACTAGCTCTGGAATCTTGTTTCCCAGACTATGGGCATTGGTATTCATTGCCCTCCATTTAATGTTGGCTTTATCCTTTTTTACCCCATTCCTGCTCTTATTGCCCTTGTCCATTTTTCCATTTACCCCTGTCCTGCCCTCTGTCAAGCTCTGTACCTCAGTGTTTACCCTACTACCTGCCATGTTTTGTGGGGGGAGGCTTGAACTTTCCTGTTTCCTATCAGCACCTCCCCCCTTGGCTAGTTTAAAAGCTTGCTAAGGAAGCCTTTAAACCTGTCACCTAGGAGCGTGTTTCCTTCCTGGACAGATACAGACCATCATGCCAGTATAGACCTTCATCTCTCCAGGTGGACCCCCAGTCCCCAATGAAGCCAAAGCCCTGTGCTCTGCACCAGTTTTGCAACCATTCATTAAACTGCATGGTGTGCAGCACCCTAGCCTCACCCCTGCCATAGACTGGCAGCACCTCTGAGAAGGTTACCATGCTTGCTACCTGTCTGAGGCCCCTCCCCAACTCCACAAATTTATCCTGCACTGCACTGATCTCTAGGTCATTTGTCCTGAGGTGGACAATGATATCTAGTTTCCTCTCCTGCGATGCTGCTTCTGCAATCCTATGTGTTTATATGAGGAAGTTAGCTTGCAACTCGATTGTAAGATGCCGTTTGACGTTATCTTCATCGATGTTAGCAAGGCATTCAATGCTATGCCACATTGAGCTCTTATGTCTAAACTTCATAACACTGTTATCAATAAAAATATAATTAATTGCATTTCCAATTGCTTAAGTAACAGGACACAAAGAGTTCTGATTACTGGTCAGCTATCTAACATTGGCAAAGTCACTAGCAGTGTACGCAGTCCTCTGTCCTAGGCTCCTGCCTGTTCCAAGCTTTTATCACAGACTTAACTAATAACTGTGTTTCTTCAGCAGTAAAGTATGTAGATGACGTCAAAATTGGAGGCCCCTGTGCAAATCCAGATCAGACTCGTGCAATTCAAAAAGATCTTGACAATATAACTCGATGGGTAACAAAGTGGGGTATGAAACTTAATGTTGACAAATGTAAGATAATGCATTTGGGTCCTCAAAACCCATTAACTTCATACACATAGGTGGATCAACATTAAAAATCACTTCTAATGAAAGGATTTGGGGGGTCATTATCTCGGATGACTTTTGTCAATCTGCTAAAATTAATGAGGCAATAAATAAAGCAAATCAAGTCATCTGGTTGATCAAAAGGAAGATAAATTCCAGGGACAGTAAGGTGATGATGCCACTATACAGGGCATATGTAAGACCACACCTTGAGTATGCCTCCCAACTCTGGTGCACCTACAGAAAGTCAGAAATTGCTCTAATGGAAAGGATTTAGAGAAAATACACGAAACATATCAGAGGTGTTTACAACAAGTCATATGACAAAATAATTGAAATCTTAAAACTTATGCCACTATCTACATGGCGTCTAAGAGATGACCTCCTATTCATGTACGATATTATTCAGGACCCATATCGGCTTCCTATTTTGGGCTTTGAATTTAAAAACAATACATGTAACACAAGAGGTCACCCACTGCAGTTATACAGTAAAAAAACGTAATCAACTTGGTCATAAATATTTCTTCACACTACGAATTGTGAACCCCTGGAATAAACACCCCCTGGAAGTTATTATTAGCAAAACCAAACTTGAATTTAAGTGACGCCTAGATAAATTCATTCTTTCTGGTCATAAAATTAGTTATTATTAATTCAGTAGGAACAATCATGGGCCTACAAGCCTCTTGGCTCCTTCGTCACCTTATTATGAACCTTAGTATGAACTATACCACAGAGTGCTTTAAAAGTGGGTTTCATCCTGGGGGACGCCACTGTACATGTACAGACATATGTGGACAGCAGATAATCCCTGAATTTAAATTTAAACAGTTGGCAAGTGGACTTGGTTTGTAGCTCCAAGGGGAATATTTACGTCAGAATGGGGTCTCTCTGACTCTGATGACGTTCTAATCGTTTTGTGATACCATAGTCATTTCCACAGCAACAGACTGTGGTGTTACAAATAAAGCATTATAACTTGAATTGGTGGAGAAGCCAAAGGATGAGATTTATTTTATTTTTATTTTTTTTATAACGTACACTTGAAGTATCAGGATGATGAACAACAAAAAGAAAATACAGAAGCAATATAATGCACCATTATAAAATTAATAGATATATTATCAAAATAAATGGAAAACAATAAGTAAGAGTCACCGATACTTAAAAAAGATTAAACAAATAAGTTCTGACTGCATAACAAAAAGTCATGACATTGTTAGATTGCCAGACATATATGGGTAAGGAATTCCAGAGGGACGGAGTATTAAATGAATAGGAAATAGTAAAATGCCAGCACCGGTTACTTACTGAGCTAAAGAGTCCTTTGAACAGGTCATCACAGTGCCAAAATGAAAATGATGGAAGCAAGACATTATTCAAGGTGCCATAAGTGCTTAATTTTATTTTAAAAGATGCACAATGCTTCCACTTCCTTGCCTCCTGCCCCCTCCAACAGCAAAGCACATTCTCCTTAGGCACTTAGCACTTATGGCACCTTAAATAAGGTTTTGTGTCCATCATTTTCATTTTGGCACTGTGGTAACCTGTTCAAAGGACTCTTTAGCTCAGTAAGTAATCAGTGCTGGCATTTTACTATTTCATAAATCCACTTGTTTGTCAGCCAAGCACTGCACCCAGGCGCAGGCCTAGAAATCTCTTTCTATTAAATGAATAGGTACGATGTGACAATCAAAAAAACTTACATGTGGTGATAACCAATAGCCCTGAATTGCTAGAGCAAAGAGGATGAGTTTGAATGTATTCCCCGAGAGGTGTTCTATGAATGGTTGAACAGAATGAAGAGTAGCAAAAGTGAAGACCAGTATTTTAAACTAAAATCTAAGAGTAAGAGGTAGCCAGTGCAAACATTTTAAAATAGCATAACTTGTGCATGTTGAGGAATGCAAGAGGTCTCAAGAGCAGCTGCATTCTGGATGTGCTGTAATGGCATAATAACAGTGGCAGGAAGGCCAATCAGAAGACTATTACCATAGTCAATTAGAAATAATCAGTTTATGAAACAGAATTTTAGTAGCTTCTGGAGATAAATACTTACTGATATGCATAACATTAGTTAAATGGAACCAGCAAGCTTTAAAGTAGACAAAATGTGTGAAGAAAACTAAGGATGAGAGTCAAAAGAAGCACCAAGGTTTTTGATATTATTCATAGGGGAATGATGAAGGGGAAAAGTGACAGCTCAAGTATTAATCTGAAGAAGCTGAATTAGGGGGATATGAAGCACTTCTGTTTTGTCAGCACTGATTTTCAGAGATTGGGGAGAACTACACTTTACCAGATCAGCAAGGCAGCTAGCTAGACAAATTATGGGGAATGGCAGAAGAAAGGCAGGAGAGGAAAAATGAACCTGGGCATCATCAGTATAATGGTGGAAAGAAAAAGCATGAAATCAGGTCGATCTCCCTGCTGTAGCAATATATAAACAAATGAAAAGAAGGGCAGTATGGATCCCTGAGGGACTCCATAGGTCAAATCATGATGGACAGATAACAAAGAGCCATGTGATTGATACTCTAAATCGTCAACTGTAAAGATGAGATGTAAGCTAATTGAAGATCGTGACAATAAAAAACAAACACATTCAACAAGTATTTCATGGCTCAGCATACCAAAATACAATAAAATCTAAAATAATTGAAATAGTATATAAATGCTTGCCTGTAGCAGCCAGAAGGTCAACATGAATCTTCAAGAGGGCAGTCTCAGTAAAATAAAATTGCTTAAAGTGAGACTGAAGGTGCTTAAGTAGTGAAGTAGTTGAAGGATAATCCAATAATTGGGCAATTACAAATGTTGCAAGATTTTAGAAGCAAGAGGAATCAAAAAGTAGAAGTCTAATAAGATTATTCTCTTAAGACCTGGTTGGAGGCCAGTTTCCCTTAAGACCTGGTTGGAGACCAGTTTCTCTTTTTCCCAGCTGAACTGATATTGGATCTGTTAGTTCCCCAGACCTGTCTAATCACAACCTTGCTAAGTAGCAGCCTGTGTACAAGGCTGTGATCCAGGAGGTCTAGGTTTGAATCCAGATTCCACTAAGATTCTTTTAACCTCAAATTTCACTGGTATGGTGTTCCATGGTGGCATGTTAGAACAGTAAATGTACACTAAAGGGAGTAAAGTGCAAGAAGGAAGCTAAGAGCAACAAAGAAACAGATTTCAGGCCAGGTCATAGGGGAACAATCTGCCTAGAGCTCAAATATATGGGATGGTAATTAGAATAGACTTAACTGTCAAGGCAGGGCTTCTTAATCAGAGATGAGACTAGATCCTTTTTAAAAGTATCTGGAAACACACCCTGAGCTAAAGACAGATTAGTAATTTTAGTGATATAACGGGAGCAGCAACCACCAACACAGAGACCAAACGTTCAGTTGGTTTAGGATTGAGCGAACAAGTAATAAGATTAGCTGAACATATCAGCTTAGCAACTTGTTCCTCATCTACAAGAGTAAAATGACAGAGAGGGATGATGAAGACTTCAACAGAGTAGATGAGGAAAAATCTGAAACAGAGGTAAGATGCCCTATTGAACTGAATGAGTCAGTGAGTTTCAAAACAAGCCATGTGGCAAACCCCACTGTAGTTAATGATGAATCCAAAGAAAGCTGAAAATGAGAGTTCCTATGGAAAATAGAATCAAAGATTTGATTTAACTTTTTGGAATCATGAGAAGCAGAGGAAAAGAACAATAATTAAGTTTGGTTTCACACAACACGTTATTGCAGAGTGTCACTTCTGCTCAACTTTTCTGTACTTAACATTTTAAAACACGGAGAACAGGAAAATACCATGGATAAGAGTGAGCTGTCAAAACCAGCCTAGAAACACAGTATTCATAAAATATCTTCAATAATAAAGAATGATGTGACATAAATACAAACAGTAATAAAAAAGTTGAATTGTGTCTAAATACTAGATTTTTAAAAAAGTTTTCCAGCCAAATGCTGCTGGAGGTGTGAAACAGCAAAGTCCGATATTGGTCACATTTTATTGCACTGTGCTTAAGTAGTAGATTTTTGAAAGGAAGTCAGCCTACTACATGAACAAGTTATCTACACACCCATGCCATGGTTCCTTGAATTTTACATATTAGGATAAACATCTAAAGTTGAAGCAATAGGGCCAAAATTTATGAAATGAGTACAAGGTGCATTGCTCTGTGTCACATATTGATTACCTGCAAACTGAAGTCAAAGCAATCCTTCCTCCTACAGAGCAGTTAATATATAGAGTTGCAGCCAAAGACATTGCCAGATATTTCCCAATATTTCAAAAGAGATTCTCTCTGGTGACTATACATGCAGGCAGGCAAGAAATTTCCCTGGAGATATTACAGAAATATCAGAAAATATCTGACCATGTCTTTAGCTCCAACTGTAATATGGGAAAAGTACCTGAAAATGAGTGGTTCTTTTACTATGCAATAAACAAACAGGAGGTCTTCTATGTAGTGTATGAATCATTTTTAAGAAATGCCAGAAAAAATATTCTGAATATTTGAAGATTGTCCCATAGCTGGTTGCATATAATCTGACACACCCTACATAGTCATCATATGAAAATGTCCCTTATCCACTTGGACTAGTGGTCTATAAGGATAACTACTTTGTGCTCTTGTCTTACCCTGTTAGTGTAAAAGTAAAAATACTAACTATATACAAACATACTAAATTTGCCAGCAGATAAAGGCCTGGAGGTCTATCAAGTCTGCTCAAATGTGCAGCTAGCACCCCTTACTCTGCAAGCTGCCCCTCCCTTCCAGCCTTACCCTTCATTGACCCTCCCCTTGTCCTGTTCCATCCCCTTTTGAAGCAGTCCACTGTTCTACTGGATACCACTTCTGCAGGTAACGCATTCCACACAGCCACCACCCTCTCTGTAAAATAGTGTCTCCTCATCTCCCTCCTGAACCTTCCTCCCTCCAGTCTCATATCATGGCCCCTGGTGTCCCTCTCCTCACTTATTTTGGACAGCCCCTCTGTACCTGCCTTGTTTATTCCTTTCTTGTACTTAAAGGTTTCAATCATGTCCCCCGTCCCTCCTCTCCTCCAGTGAGTACATGTTCAACTCCCTCAGCCTCCTCTCGTAAGATAAGACCCCATCCCCTTGATCACTTTGTCACACTGCACCCCTTCCAGGAACTTAATGTCCCTCTTCAGATACGGGCGCCAGTACTGCACACGGTACTCAAGGTGCAGTCTAACTAATGACCTATACAGTGGCAGAATCACCTCCTCCTCCCTCCTTGAGGATATACCCCTTGCAATACAACCCAGCATTTTGTTGGCCCCGGCAGCTGCCTTCCTACATTGTGCTGAGTTGTTCATTGACCCTGTAATGAGCACCCCCAGATCTTTCACCTCCTCTGTCTGGGCTAGCTGCACTCCTCCCAGCTGGTAACTCCTCCTTGGATTCTTCATCCCAAAATGCAGCACCTTGCACTTTTTGGCATTAAACCCCAGTTGCCAGGTGTCTGACCAGGTTTCAAGCTTTGCCAGATCATTCTGCAACCCCTGCCATCCCCCTAGGTCATCCACCACTGCTCCTACCTTGGTATCATCAGCAAACAGACTGATCTTGCTTTTGATGTCCAATGCTATGTCTGCAATGAATTTCTCAAACAACACTGGTCCCAACACCAAGCCCTGTAGAACACCGCTCATCACTACCCTTGGGTGTGAGAGCTCCCCACCCACCACCACCCTCTGTTGCCTTTCCTGAAGCCAGTTCCCTACCCATCTCACCAGTTCTGCACCTGCCCCACTGCCTACTAACTTACTTCCCAGCCTTCCATGTGGCACCGAGTCGAATGCCTTACTGAAGTCCAGATACAGGACATCCACTGCATGGCCCCTGTCCAGTTGCCTAGTTACCCAGTCATAGAACTCCACCAGGTTGGTTTGGCAGGATCTGCCCCATATGAAACCATGCTGTCTGCTGTCCTGTAGTCCTATGGCCTCTAGGAGAGCCACCAGCCTCTCCTTCAGGATAGTCTCTATTAGCTTACCCACGATGGCTGTGAGGCTCACTGGTATGTAGTTTCCCGGTTCATCCTTGGGGCCACTCTTGTGGAGGGGCACCACATGAGCCATCCTCCAGTCCTGAGGTACACACCCCAAATGTAGTGAGGCATTAAATAAGTCTGCTAAAGGTCCTGCAAGGACCTCTGCCAGCTGCTTCAGTACCCTGGGGTGGATGCCATCTGGGCCTGGCGCCTTATCCACCCTCAGTGCTTTCAAACCCTCCTGAACTCTGCCCTCCATGATTTCTCCATCTGTCACCCTCCCGCTTGCCATTTCTCCCCTTGGTGTCACCCCTCTTCTCTTTAGTAAATACTGAGCAGAAGTACTCATTTAGTGTGTCTGCCTTATCGCACCCTGCTTCCACCCAACCCCTCCTTCCTAATCCTTACTATGTGGTCCTCACTCCTTTTCTCCCTGATGTACCTAAAGAAGTCCTTCTCCCCCTTCTTAATGCCTTGTGCCAGCCTGAGTTCCCTAGATGCCTTGGCTCCCCTTACTGCCCTTGTCACTTCCTTCGATTCCATCAAGTACTCCTCCCTGTCCTCCCCCTCCCTGTTTTCTTGTACTTCCTAAAGGCAGCTCTTTTCCTCCTTACTTTTTCCATGACCTCCCTGCTCAACCAGCTCAGTTTATTAGCCCTAGTCTTCTTGCTCTGGGCCTTGCAGCAGGTTTTGGTTGCCTCCACTATCCCCAGCATTATGAGCTCCCACCTCTGGTTAGTGTCCATACTAGATTGAATTCTGGCCAGGTACCCTTTTACCACTTCTTCCATCCTCCCAAAGTTGGCCCTCCTGAAGTCCAGCACTCTTTGTGCCAGATTCCACTCCTTCCTTGCCCGTATCCAATGTGAGCCATACTGAGTGGTGGTCACTCCCTGGCAGCAGTTCCTCCACTGTAAGTTCTCTCACAGAGTCCCCATTTGCCAGCACAAGGTCAAGGGTATTCCCTAACCTAGTTGGTTCACTGACCATTTGCAGCAGGAAGCTGTCCTGGAAGGCATCCAGCAGTACCTGCTCCCTTCTGTTCCTGGTTGTTGGGGTACTCCAGTCCACTCCTGGCATGTTGAAGTCCCCCACAATCACCACACTACCCTTCTCGCAGGTCCTCCTGATCTGTCCCGCTAGATCCCTGTCTGACTTCTCCATCTGAGATGGCTGCCTGTACACCACTCACATTCTAAAAATCCTATTCTTGGAATCCTGGATTTGCATCCAAAGTGACTCCGTACTGCCCTCCTCCCCTTCCACCCTTACACACTTCAGTCCTTCCTTTACGTATAGTGCCACACCCTCTCCTTTCCCAATCACCCTGTCCCTACGAAATAACCTGTACCCTGGTACAGACAGGTCCCAGTCATTGTACTGGGTGGCCCATTTTTCTGTGATGGCTGCAATGTCCACCTCTCCCTCTGCTATGAGCACCTGTAACTCTGCAGTTTTCCCCCCAAGGCTCCTAGCATTAAGGGTAACCACCTTCCACCCTTTTCCCCCGCTCCCATCCTGCCCTCCTTTACTAGCATCACCAATAGTATTTGCCATTTGTCCTTTGTCACTGTTATGGGAGGTAAGCTCATATGGTTTCCCAACCTGTGGTCTCTGCATGTCTCTTGCCCAATGATTGGTTAAAAGGTTTATCGTATAGCTAGGTGTAATAAATAATAATAAGAATAATCAGCATTTATATAGTGCTTTTCATACACAGTGTATCCCAAAGTGCTTTACAAGCAATGCTAGACTGATAGTGAAGTGACTGAATGTGTACAGGCAGCCATATCACACATCACCACCTACACACAGCCTTCACACAGGCATTCTCTTAACGGACAAGGTAGAGAGTTCCATAGGGTGGGTGCAGCATAAGAAAAAGCACGTGCCCCAGATATTTTTAAATGAACCCTGGGAATCTCTAGCAATTTCTTGTCGGCGAATCAGAGTGAGCGGCGGGGGCAGTAGGAGAGTAAAGAACTCGTGCAGATATCGGGGACCCTGCTTATGTAGGGCTTTATAGGTCAGCAAGCCGACCTTAAAGGTGATCTGCCACTGTACTGGCAACCAGTGCAGTTCACACAGCACAGGCATAATATGACTGGTCCTAGATGTACCAGTCAAAAACCTGGCCGCCTCATTCTGCACCAGCTGCAAGCAGTGGATATCAGCTCCAGGAAGCCCTAGGTAGAGGGCACTGCAGTAATCAAGGCGGATGGTTACAAAGGCGTGGACCAATGTAGGAAGGTCATCCAGAGGAACCAGGTGCTTCACCCGGGTGATATCCCTTAGATGGCAAAAGGAAGATTTAACAACAGCGGAGACCTGAGATTTCAAAGTCAAACCACTATCGAAAATAACATCCAGGTTACGCATCAGGTCTGAGGTCGTGAGCTGGACACCATCAAGCCATAAACCCAAAGAATGCCCAGTCCCAAGACCCGCCTCCAGATGACCCAGGTCCACAACCAACACCTCAGTCTTGTCTGGATTTAACCTCAGCCAGCTAGAGCTCATCCAATCTTTAATCTCAGTTAGACAGTTGTCAAGCATAGAGACTGCATCCTCCTGTCCAGGCAAAAAGGACATATACAGTTGGGTATCATGTGCATAACAGTGAAAACCCAAACTGTACTTCCTAATGATATCTCCTAATGGCAGCATGTACACTGAAAACAACATGGGTGACAATATGGAGTCCTGCGGCACCCCACAGGACAGGGGGAGAACATCAGAGGAATAAATTCCAGTGATCACCCTCTGTGACCTGCCCATGAGGAAGGATCAAAACCAACTCAAAACTGTGGCAGATAGTCCACAGAAATGCCGCAGGCACTCCAAAAGCAAACCATGGTCTACAGTGTCAAATGTCACCGAGAGATCAAGAAACTCTTGAGGCACCGTTGTCTGATGGAGGCTTCTCTTTTCCTTTGAGTCTTTCCTCCTTGATGTTCTTATTGCTGGTTTCTTCTTTCTACAGCACAAGCCATCTGTGTCATGCAGAAATTACCATCTTCTGACTCTTTTGCAGGCACATCCAGGAAAGCTAGAGAGAGAATGAGTGTTGCTAGAAGGGAGGGTAAAATGTTTCCAATGCAATTAAGGGCAGGAGAAGAATGAAAATTAAGCTGCATACTACAGTTTCTAATTAAATAATATGTAATATTACCAACATTCAAAAAAGTAAAAAAAAAAATTATAAAACTTTTCTTTTGTAAAACTGTTATGCAATTTTATGTATTGATACAAGACAATTAGTATCAATACAGTTTATTGATACAAAAACATTGTAGTACTATGAGGCTGCTGTTTTTTAGCTGTGTGTCACAACTTAAAAACAAAATTGACAGTCTACTCAGAAATCAGTTGGAAATATTATTGATACATATAGAATAGTATTGACACATACAAACTGTATTGATAGAACAGATTTTAATGATCAGTCTCCAAGCTTTCATTTAAAAACCCATTTAAGTTTCTAGTCCCAACAGTTCCAACATTAGATCTTTCCAAATACAATTTCTTTAAAATTGGATAACTTTGCAACAGTTAGGGCTAGAAATATAATTTTGATATGTCAATTCAAAATGCTGCTACATCTTCCATTTATTGATATGTAAAACAAGAAGTGGTCCAAAACATTTTTAAAATCCTATTTTTAACAACATATTATATTGACTTGTATAGCATGTAGCAACACATGAGTACTGTGCTATAGTGTTATGATCTATTCATGTTGATTGCACTCCAACCTTTCATTAAAATCATTGTTTTTACATCCAAAATTTTTAAAATTACAGCTTTCAAAATATAATTTCAAACCTTATATCATGCAAATATTTTGGGGAAATGGTTGGAAAACAATGGTCATTCTGTTTAAGAATAACTTCATTTATTCCTAGTTAGGATGAGTTATGATCTCGAAATGGTATGGTTGTATCATGCCACTTACATTTATGAATGGATATAATTTGTGTATCCTTAACCAGATGATACATTTGTATATCATAAACATGAGTATGTAATATATGTTGGAAAAAATGCTGAATGAAAAGAATGCTGCAAAACATTTTTCTAGGATACTGGAAAATCACTTTAAATAAGACTTGAGGAACCACTGGGGGTTATTTTCTTCAGACAACACATTGACCATTTCTTACAGAATTCACAGTAGAGGGATAAAATCTGGTTGTGATCTGAATAAATCAAATGCAGGCTCAGACGTGACAGGACCCGAGACCTGCAGACAGTTCTTTTAATCCCCAGTCTCTGTGTACACTACCTACTTTGCTGACTAAAATATCTAATTTTTTTTTCTCCCCTTACAGATCACAGACCAGACAACATTGCGTTACTCTACTGGCTCAAGTCAAGGTTCTTCATAACCACTAGAATTGAAGCCATTGCACACTGCCAAACATACAGTTAATTGATTTTCTACCACCACTGTTAAATTTTAACCACAATGACAGCACATTTCTCACCAGTACCTTAGACAGTTTATGGCACTTATGCCACCCAGTTATCTGATATTTTTCAGCTACTGAAATCTTAAAGCAGCAGTACCTGTTACGGGGACAATTTGGATGTCTGCTTTTTTATTCTATCTTAGAGTGTCCTTTTTGTCCTGTGTTAAAAGTGTTGTTTTCTGTTTTGAGTCTGCTTTAGCATTTTTTTGCATTTGAAATAATAAAGGGAGTGCTCCTTTTAATATGGCTATCCTTAATTTTTCATCATTATTCTCCACTGTATTTGAGCACCCATTGCCCTGTAAAATCAGTGAACCGTGGCTGTTGCATCCTAGTTCACATTAGTCACAAGAAAAGTGAAGTTTAAACAATATGTGGTCAAAAACAGCTTAGAGTAATGATGAAAATATAGGGTGTTGCCATATAAATAGGAGTGGGCCTTTTAATTGTTTCAAACTTTAAAACCAAAATGCTAAAGCAGTCAGAAAATGGAGAACGGGGCATCTTATAAGACAGAACAAGGGTGCTTTAAAATAGAATAAAAATATATAGGTCAAAATATTTCATTATAACTGCACTGCTGTTTAAGGCCTTATGAAATTGTTGATTGTTCTATAACGTGTTGGCTCTAATTCAGTCGGATTTACTTGCATGCACAAACCTTACCTTCTGTAGCTCCATTAGAAGTCTGAACCATCCGTTGTTTAACCTTGAAACAAAATGGACACCTGGGGGAAAATCAACTGACACTACAAGAGGTGCCAACATGCAAGTTTCAAAAAGTGGATTGCTTCACTTTTTCAGGACAGGGGATGTTTTCAGTATATTAAAAATTAACATGTATTAATATAAATCAAACAATTTATGAAATGTTAATACAGGCATTTCTTCACTCTTAAACAGTGTTGCCTCTTCTGCTTTTAGGGTGTCAGAACTACTCATCTTTGATTTGTAGTACTCACACCAAAAGGGCATATGAGGGAACGCCTTGGAGAGTATAGAGATGCCTTGGCATCCACATTTACATATATCACTGTGTAAATAATGCTTTGAAAGTTTCTGTGAGATCACTAAACTTACGGACTGACAAATGATGTTTAAAACTGTAAGACAGAAACCAGCAGGTAGTAAGAGGTTTAGTCTGGTTTATTATGTTTTAAACTAACAGAAACAGTGACTCCTTTCTGTATTTCATCAAGGCCTTAGGTAAGGTATTCATAGCTGACTTATCCACGTTATTTGTTTGGTGTTGCAACACTCAAAACAGTACTTCAAAACAAAGGGGTATACGTGAACAAATAGTAGGCAAGAGTAGATAGGATTACTTAGAGTATAGTTATAGAAGCTTAGAAGTGATAAAATAAGGCATATGGGGGTCTGTCCATATGTGTTTTGATAACATGATATTGATACTAATATGGCTTAGGTGACCATCTAAACCTCAGTGAGTATGGATGATGAACTGCAAAGACAGTCTTAAATGTATTGGAGTACCAGTTGCAGGGGAAGAGGTAAAACATATCATGTCTATCAATTGCAAAAATGCTCAGGTCATCAAGGAACTTGCCCAGCAAAAAGCACGGTGTTAAACATGGTGTTTTTAATTGTATTTTAAATGTTAGGGAGGGAAGTGACTTAGGCTGAGCCTGTGGCAAATGGGGTGCATTATTTCAGAACACACTTAAGACACTGTCTTAGGGGTTGCAGATTGCACCAGTCATTATGGGGCTGCAGGAAGGCTTTGTAATGCTTTCAGCAGTTTCAGGCACAAGTCGCCTGGCGGAGTGAAAAACTGCTGTATAAAAATGGCAGAGCAAAGCACCTATATAAGTATTCCCACTGCAGTGCTTCTGCTGTAAAGCACTACAATTGAGCAACTATTACCAGAAAAGAGATGTTCTGTTTTATGAGATGCAACATATTCCTTTACTTATTCGCTTCCCAAAAACAGTTTGCACAGGAACCTTTTTGTCCCTATGAAACCTCCATATTACTGTACAGATGCACCCTGTAGTTGACACGAACTGTTAACATGGGTGGCAGACCATGTTTCTTGCACTTTCCACATTTCACCACTAAGAGCACTGGCCAGCAGCTCCTGGCTCACGTTTTCCTATCAGAAGTAAACAGAGAGGGCACAACTGTGTAAATGACATGTAAGGTGTTGCTGGCAAGTACTCGGACTATTTTGTAGATAGCAGCAAAGTTTTCCTTTAAGAGACTGGCAAAATATTCAAGGTTGTATATAGTTGCTCTTTATCTTTGCACTATCACGACATGTTACCAGATTAAATCATAGCTAGCAATGCAGGTTTTTTTCAGAGGCATTGTTGTATGTGTAAAATGCACAGATGCACAGTTTGAGCATGGATTGTGATTGTGGTGCTTCTGATTGCTTGGGCAATTCCTAAGTATTACTGTATGGTACTGCCTGCGGGTGTACCAAGGACTGCAGTCTCTCTTTGTGCCTGTTATAATTACATGTTAAGTGCCTTTGCATACACCCACTCTAGCATTTTTAGGGTGGTGTGTATGGGTGTGCTATGGAGTTTCCAGATACAGTGATAATGTGAGGGTCTCTTTGTACAAGGAGTCACTAAGCCATAGCCTGAAGATGCAGGGCAGTCATTTGCATTTATAACTTTTGGTTCACTCTGACTTGCCTCAACTGGCCATAAAACTGATCCACTGTCACCAACCATGCAGGGACAGTCAACTTCCAAAATATTGCTTACTCCCATTCCTTTAGTCTTTCCTGCAACAGTATATTTGTCCCTAAACCATGTCCCTGGAAAGGGCTGCTCACAAGCAAATTATTTCATGACAGCAATGCACAGGATGCTTCAGTGACCTTTTTATTAGGGGTCAGGGTAGGGCTACACCACCTGCTTTTAACCACTACCGGGGCTATAGACAAGCCAACTCTGCTGCTGCATGTCTGGATTTACTATTAAAAAATCGAAACACATGACATCATTTGTACACTACTCAGAGAACTACATTCACCCAGGATGGCCGGAGTGATTGGGTGCTCAGATAATACTTTACATGCCTTGGGCCAGCTAGTAGAAAGATTATTCTTGGACCTTGTTAAGAAACATGATGACAACTGACAGCAACAGTAAGTCAGCATTTTTCTATTGGCTATACTTACGGTTCAAGGCAACCTAACTTTAATTTTAAATTTCTTTGACTTGTACTTTATAAAGAATATCTGCTCTTTGCAATGCCTCTTTATATTCTAGTGCTACTCTCTGATTGAAAAGGGTATCCAATGCCTTGTTGGCACCAGTTTGCACTCATCCTTCCCAGCCTCCAAGAAACTTTACCCAGCAGCACAAACAACTGATTCTAAATATGATAATCTGTAGATTTGATACACAAAGTTTCTATGCACCCCAAATGTTGGAGATGCAGTCAAGGCCCTCCAGATTTGCCACAGGCAGAGAACTGCTACTGAAATATGACAAGTCATATATCTGCCCAGCTTCCTTTCAGCTCAGTGAGGAGAGACCAGTGGCACAGTTTAGACTTCTGGTGCGTATAAAAATAAAATAGACTTAAATTTCTACACGGTCCTCACAAATCAATGCATGCGTAAGAGGTGCCTTTCTGAATTCAGTCAACAGTGCTCAGATATAAGTAGGGAATAATTACAGTACGCTTTTAGGAGGGTTGAGGGTACTAATAGGGTTTCACCATATGTTCTCAGCATCTTGCAAAACGGGCTAAGCAGGTCACATTGCTTTTCTTGTCACTGAATGAATAATTGTCACCAACTTCAGTGAAGAAGTGGATACACTGGAAATGTTCCTTGTCTTCATTTCTTGTTTCTACTGCAGTTCCTCAGGAGAGTTCTGCCACCTCTTTTGCAAAAAGGTTCTCAGCCAATGTCTGCAATTATTTATTAGAGGCACGGGTACAAGTGTGGATTTTAAAAGTACACACTGAACAAATTTTAGGGAATCGAAGTGGAAATAAAAAGGGAAACCCCACAATACAAAATTAGTGAAATGGAAAGAGTGGTACAAGAGCGCTAAGCCATGTATGATAATGTATTCCTTTCTTATTGTATTACTGTTTTTAAGTCATTGACACTCATTCTGATAGCAGGTGTCTGCCTTCTTTTTTATTTTATTTTATAAAGTTGTGCATTTGGGACATTTATAGGTATTGTAATGTTCTTTGTGTGGTGGGAAGGGGACTTTACTTTTAAAGCCAAATGTTTTGTGCTGCTTTTTAACTGTACCTTTTTTGTGTGTTTATTGTTGAATACACTTGTATTATTCATATGTAATATGTAAGTAAATATGGGATAGAAGTTTCATGTTATGCTGTATAAATGCAGTTTGAAAAATATTTGCAGACATAAGAGGCAATGATGCAATCCCTTTTCTTGAGACCCCAAAAGAATTAAGCAAGCCAAACTGAAGATAAGAAAAAAAATATATGTATGTGTATATATATATATATATATATATATATATATATATACACAGTATATATGTTGACTATTTAGAAGCTCATCTTTTACCTCATCGAAGTTCTGGTTATCCTATCATTATATAATACTCAGTGGTGGCTGGTGTCTTATCTTAGGAACACTAGAAGTTGAAATAGTACTATTTACCTCATGAGACCCTCCTGTCACCCCTGAATTGGCATTAAAGGGAAGCTGTCATTTGCAGGGGCTCCTGCTCCTGTAAACCTTAACCTCTGGTTTAGCTTTTCTAGAGAAAGTGTCTTTTTCTGTCCCTGGAAAGCAGTTCTCTTATTTAATAATTAAAATTAGGGGAAGTATAGTGGACTATATGTATGCTCCCTTTTTAACTGTAAAGGTGCAGTGCCACACCTTTACAGTTAATGGAACCACCCCACAGTCCACCATACTTCCAGGTAGCAGACTTTTCGTTATTAAATTAAACTACCTTCCGGGGACAGAAAAAAAGGTGCTTTTCTGTGAAAAGCTAAACCAGAAGGTAAGGTTTGCAAGGGCGTGAGCCCCCGCAAATGACAGCTTCCCTTTAATATAATTTCTCTTCCTTGCACTTAGTTTTATAAAGGGACACTGGCAACCCTTTATGCATCATATTATTGCTACCCATGTTTTATGATTGCTTACCTTCTCTAAAATTCATTGACATTGCATGTTGTTTTATTTGCTTCCTTTCATAGCAGAAATGAAATGCATGCTAATATTATAGTTATATACAACCTTGTTTTGTTTCAAATCCTTTATATACTCCTATTGCATACTTTGTTAACATTAGACACACACACACCAACAGTGCAGCCACATATGATGCAATAGTCTTCTCTCTTGCTGCTTCCTCTTGAGTCTCTAGACTTTGTTAAGGTGTTCGTAAGTCCAGGAAAGATGCAGTGGAAGTTGATCAAGGTCTGTAAACAAACATGTTTCTGTGTGGAAACGCCAGTATGGTGGGCAGTCTGTTTTTCACTGTTAAAAAGAAATCAAAATCAAACTGCCAGCTGCAGCAGCAATCTCAACAGGTTGTGACCAATTATAAAATGTGTTTTTTACACTAGGGACATTTGAGGCCTAAGGGGTTGGCAGTGTCCCTTTAAGGATTGAGGGAAGCCCCTGTTTCAGTAATGGTGGACTATGCGAGAGGCATCAGATCATGCCTCTCATCAGTCCCATTAGGAGGAACATAGAATTTTACTCCTGAGAAAAATTTGCTGTGTCCTGCATGAAGAATGTGCTGCCCCACATTGTGTACTGAGAGACATTAGGTGAAAAGAAAGTGTTTAATGCCTCTAGATGCCCTCCTGTTTTCCTTTTAGTGTCTATCCAATAGTCATATATGTCTTGACCTTTTTTGGTTAAAACAATCAAATTTGTTTTGTCTTCACTACTAAACTGAATCCCATTCTCCTCAGAAGTTGCAGTTCTTTCTTCATACTACCTGAACAATATATGACATCAGAAATGCAATTTCAGGCCATTCAAAAGAATTGCACGGAATGGTGCAACTAATGTCATGGAATGTCTTAGAAATGTGAGAAGGAAGAGCAGCAGCTGCTGAGGAGAGAGAGAAACTCTATGTAGATCTGAGGACACCACAACGCTAGATTATTATCTAAAATTGGTCAGAGCATGCTGAAGTTCCCCCTAAATCCTTTTCCTCTGTGCCTTATGAAATGTTTCCCCCATGGGACAGTTCAGCTATTAGGACTATTCCATTTTCAGTAGCTGAATAAGACTCAATACCTCCTCTTGAAAAATTCAGTGCAACACTGGTGAAAAGGTAATGATGAAAGGGTTATTACATTTGGTTTATTATGCAGTGGTGTGTGATGCTTAAACTGCTAAGGGGCCTGTTCCCTTAAACAGGACTAATAATGCATAGGTTAGCCTAAATCGAATGGGGATATTGCATCTACATACCTGCCTTGTTACCTCTCCCCACAAATTACTGTAAACAGTGACAAGACTTAAAGAAAACATAAAACAGCTTTGAGTTCTAAATATAAAATGCTTGCCTGGTCTATTTCAGGTAACTGTTTGCTAAAAGGGGGACATTCAGCACTAAGCGTCCAAAACCCAAGTGTGGGGCTGGTCCCAATATGCACTTTGTATGCAAAAACTTCTTTTTTTTTACTTACTTACTGTTAGTGTATGGTGGAATGCGGTTGTGTATGGAAATCCATACACCACATAAAGTCGTTCTGCTTCAGTAGTGACATCCTCACTAACACAGAGTGAGGACATCATAATGCAACTGCCCCCATCAGCACTGCTCATAGGAGTTAACCAGTTGCATGCGTGAGCTGGACAGCGCTCAAACAGAATACAAGAGCCAGTTCCTGGGGGCCACGCTGATGAGAAAGGGCACAGAAGTAAGTAGGCTACTATTCTGGGTACCATACACTATAAAGAAAAATGTATGGGAGCCCAAATACACTACCACACTATTCTCTTACCTCGTGGTTTCCATGGACACAGGGACCTCTCGAGCTTCACTCTCAAGGTCCGCTTCATCATGGAAACCACTCAGTAAGAGAATAGAGTGGTTGTGTATGGGCTTCCATGCACTATCCTATATATAGTAGATTCTTTTAGGCTGATTCTGCTGCCTTCCTAGCTGCCATTCACTGTAACCAGAATCCCCTGCATTTGACATCAGAGTAGAGCTGCAGCAGTGGAAGGTTCAATAGCTTGCAGTGTATGTTACAGCTTTCATAAGTTCAGATCAAATGGTTGCTGGTCCTGTCATTCTCCCAGGGCTAAGTACAGTCCTTTGTGACTGTACTTACCCTGGGAGGACAGCGGGACCAGCAAACAAAAGATCAGAGCATATAACAACTCCCACATGCAGTGTAGGCTATTGCATCTCCTACAGCTGCAACATTGCTCTGATGTCACCTGTGGGGACTCAGGGATTTCTGGTTGCAGCAAATAACAGCTTGGAAGTTAGAATAATTGGCCTGATACAATCCACAATACTACAGTAAACAGTAAGTAAAAAATAATGTTTTTGCACACAGAGTGCAAATTGGGAGCAGCCCCACACTTGGGTGTGGAGCTCTTAGTACTGACTGTTCCCCTTTAAGCCAAGTGGTGTGATAGAAATTGCAGACGGTAAGTGGAATAAATGTGTCCAGCCCTTGTAGAAAACATCTTAGAGCATTCCTGTTAGTTTTTAGGAGCAATTGTGCAGTTTCCATCTTGTTTTGATTAAAAAAAAGAATGATTTTTTTAATTGTATTGTTTTAGATTTGCTTGGATGGTTCCTTTTTCTGTTTAAGAGAACTGCAGTCAGAATTTTGGTCTATGATTTGATCATGGCTGTTGTGAAACGTTTTTGTTTTACATGTTGCCATTATACTGTATATCACTGCTAGAAAAGTGTAACTGTTATTAAAAGCTCTGTGTGTGTGTGTGTGTGTATATATTTATATATATATAAAAATACTATATGTAATTGTTCTGCAGGGAACTTTCCAGAAGGGTTATGTGCGTTATCACTTTTTAGTCTGATTGCCTTTTGTAAACTACCCTGGCCCTAATGCACAAAGACCTAGCATCTCTAAAGCATTTTCATGTAGCACTTAATCATCTCACTGTGTGTGCAGCAGTGACTGCACAGCAAGTGTTCCCCTGCTCGGTACTGCTAAACCCACTTCAGTATGGTTTTGAATTTAGCAAAGACCTGTCCCGTCTGCCTGACTTTTATAATTTAAACAGCCAAATATGGGAAAATACCACTATTGGTAAATGTATTAAAAATATAATACTCAGACACAATTCAGCTTAGATTTCAGCAATTGCCTGTATCTTTCTTCCCTTGCTCATTATTCATGATGACATTTTCATGAAAACAGGATATTTCTGTCTCAGACGTCCTCTCATGCATCTCAGTTCCCCCTACTGAACTCATAATTCTGTGTAATGTCTTAATTTCCTCAGCAGCGGGTTGTGGTATATAGTGCAGTGTTGCTGTGTATGAAAATTCATGCACTACCAGATGCTGTTGTACACAGTAATGATGTCTGAATGCTGTTGTACCACAGCAGCTGCGTCACTACTGCGTTACAACAGCATAGAATCCCATGTTTATTAAGATTCCTTAGCTTTAGTACACTGCTGATGCCACATAAGGAACGTATCAGCAAGACTGAAAACGTCACAATGGACTGATGTTAAAAGATGAACTACTAGAAATGTTGCCAGTTCATGTAGCTATTACTTAAATCACATTCAATGTTTTAATCTTCTCCCATTGTTTGCAGTTGTCTGTTTTTTGCACAACAAGACAGAGCTAGAAAGAAGGTAAATTAATTAAAATAAACATAACCTATATAAAATAATATATAGACAACCATACAGAGCAAGGCTGATGTTTTCAGCTTGGTCTCAGATTACATCATAGAGACCTTGCAAGCTTCACTTTTGATGTCTGGAGTATTCTCTCATCCCTTGATAGAAACAAAGCTT
This sequence comes from Neoceratodus forsteri, assembly GCA_016271365.2. Lineage (NCBI taxonomy): Eukaryota > Metazoa > Chordata > Ceratodontiformes > Ceratodontidae > Neoceratodus > Neoceratodus forsteri. The sequence goes on along the minus strand of CM028132.1, from coordinate 359,158,781 downwards.
TGTGTATGGTTGCCCATACAATAGTCTGTATGTGGTTTCACTGACAGAGAATGATTTTGTCAGAGGGGAAAACAAGAGGAGCAGATAAAGTGTGAGTGGGGGAGGGGGGTCAGATCCTGTTATCATAGAAATGGCCTCAAAAATGAAGAATAGGAGATGATAAGCAAGGGCACTGATTTACATATTCAACCAAATGAAGCAGTAGAATTCACACAACTTGTCTGCACATTAGGGAAAATTATAGAACATCACAAAATTATTCATTTTATACTGGAGAAGTTCATCTACGCTATATACTCTGCCATTTTTGTTTTGCTTTATTTAATATGTGTGTGTGTATATATATATATATATATATAGGATACGAATATGGCATGTAGTGTGATATGGAAAATATTTTCACTTGTAGAGTGACCTCTGAATATTTCCGCGAGTGGCGAAGCCTACGTAATGAGGTTTCAGAGGTCACTGTACAGGACTGAACAGATTTCCCATATCACACGATTGCACATCATGTATTCTGTTTATACAATGGGGACCTCATTGTTGAAAAATGTACAATTTGTGCAGCTTGCGTGGATTTAGCACGGTTTGCGCGTGGTTTGCATGGCTTGCACGGGTTTAGCGCAGGTTTAGCGCGAGTGTAATAAACGGCATTTATTTTAACTCCACTGATGTCATCAGGGTTTATTTCACTGCAGTGAAAATAACTTGTTTTATCTCACTGGAATATGTGTCACCCCCATTGTATAAATATAAATATATATATATATATATATATATATATAGTTTCTGTATATTAATATCTATGTATTGATACACAGAACAAATGCTAGATAGTAGAATTCCCCAAAACATCCAGAAATTAAACTAACAACCACCAGAGCAATCCCTGAATTTCAAATCTGGAAGATTGAATTCAGTGACTGCACTCACCATAAATCAGTGTCTCTGGTGATAAGTACAAAAATGATTGAAATATCCACTGAATTGTGCCTGGATTATATTCTTTAAAGCTGATACCAGGAACTCTCTTTATTTGTTTACTAAATTTGTATGTACGCTGCTGTTGTGAGCTAAAAATATACACATCTTTTCCTTTGCCAGTTTTTAGAAAAATTCATCAATTCCACTGTGGACAAAAATAATTGGATTCCAGCTGTTTTATCACCTAGGTATAAATGGTTCTTTACCTCCCTACAGATGACTAGGCTGTTTTGAATCCCCCTAGGTAAAAGTATTCTTTTTTATTTTACTTATTACAGAAAAATACTTCAGCTGGTGACATTTTATGAAATTCAGATAGTTCCGTCTTCTTTCATGGGATTCCCCCCACTAATAACTAACCACATTAAATGGAGCTGAGAGAGATAGAGAACAAATTGTTTTTTTTTTAAGTATTGACAAAAGTATTTCTCTTTTTTTTTTACTACCCTCAGATTGCTGTATTTTACCCTTGGTATTTGCTTACCCAGTGAAATCTTGAACTTGTTCTTTCTCAAATTCTAATCCATTTCTGAGAAAGATAAGTAATTAATGCATGGAAAGGATGCAGATAATGAGGATATACATTCCTTTTCATTAATTGTGCTATAGCAAAGCTCCCACTTGGTTTTCATCATTTTAAATACATTACCATAGTTCCCTCATTGAATGTCTTCTGGGTTGATCATGAGTTGGTCACGAGAACGCCCAGATATTTTACACTGGACAATTTCTCTTTCAGTCCAACTTCTGTTTAAACAGTGTTTTATTTACTACACAGTAGATCAGCAGTTCAGTTTTAGCTGTATTTACCTTACAACTTGAGACCATCACATATTCATTAATCCCATTTCTAAAATAAGTAGACAAAATGGAGCGCTATAATTGGCTAAGACCCATCACATGATGATGGGAGAGACTGCATCATGCACAGTCACAGGTTTCAATCTCTTTTTACTTATTTTCTTTGTTAAAGACCCATTTCATAAATGCAGTAACACAGTGGAGAAACAAACAACCCCTATGTAGTGCCCTACATATGGAGCTTCATATGGGTGCCCCATATGTAGGGCACTATGTAGGGATTGTTAGTTTATCCACTATGTCCATGTGGCAGTAAAGTTCATTATGAAAGTTTAATCACAACCACATTTCAGATTGACCCCCCACACACACACACACAGAAAAGAACACCAGCTAAAGCTTTCCATTACACGAAGAACCCAAGTACACACATAGAAATATAACTTCATCAAACAAAAGTACACAGACCACCACCCCCAACATTGCAAAATGACCACAACCAAAGAAAAAAAAGCAAAACTAAATTAAAAACGTACCTAATTCACATTGCTGAAAAGCCTTTTCCAAATGGAGTCCGGTATGTCCATCCAGTAGGTCGTCTTCTTAAAAATGCAATAGCACTAGTACTGCTCAGAACTTATGCATTGACTGAGAGTCCCTTTAAAAACACCCTTGATTCATTTATACTAAAAACATTTTGTAAGTGGAATTAGACATTCCAGATTTGGAGTAATATAGTATATAAACATACATTATAGTGTATGGGGAAACACTGTTGTGGATGGAATTCCATCCCTAGAATAGGGTTGTTGTGCTGCAGCAGCACCGTCACCATGTTGTGCTGCACTAGTGATGTCACTACTGCAGCACAACAAGATAGAACGTCTTCACGGAAACCTCTTGATTAAAACAGCCTTGTTGTGTATGATTGCTCATACATAATCCTCTAAGTGGTGGTTGAGACCCTAAGCTGAAAACTCATCACTCGGTATGTTAAATATAGAAAAAATGTATGGGTACCAGTTTGTAACAAGTTTGTTTTATAGCCCTAAGAGATGTGATGCCACATAAATTATGAAAGCAAAGCTAGAGTGGTTTATACAGGCATTAACTTGCCAAGGGTGTGTAAAACAATGAACTACATACTGGTACCATGTTTCATTTTTATAACTAGTGGTTTTAATTTTCACTTGGTGGGTGGCTCATCAGCTGTAGTTTCTACAGAGACTAGCACCAGAGAACCCAGCATGAGAAAGGGATCTCCATTATATATGAGTGTGATATCACACCATGTAGACTGGAGAGATGCCTTGATGTCACTTTGTAATTAAGGGTAACCAGTAATTATATAAAGGGTAAACTACGTCCAGCTACATAGTAAGGGTGTAATGCTGTCAAGGAGTTCTTGTTACATTTATAGCTTACAAAGCCAAAGGCCTAATTGTCACAAGAACCCCAAAATAGCTATACACTCTTATATCCATATTGTTTGGGTGTAGTTAAATTTGCACCCTTATTTATATATAGTTTGGGTGTAGTGTGTGAAATTCACACACACACACACACACCCTTATTTATTTAGAGTTTGGGTGTAGTTCAGTTTGTACCCTTATTTATGTATAGTTTTGGCTTAGTAGTTCATCAGGTATAAAACAGTGCATAGTCTAGGGAAAAAACACAGTAAAATGTCCACTAGACCTAGCACATGTAAAATTTAGTCATATTTTTTCCCTTCTGAACAGTCATGACTGTATAAACAAATTTAACAAAGTACCCAAGCCCATGTAGTACCCCATCTTACCCCTTACCACCTTTTGGGAGCATTGCAAACACACGTTCTTTTAACAGAGCTGGCAACCATGCTTGACTGGCCATCAGACTATAAAATGGTGAATGTGTCTATATTAATATATCACAGTAACATAGTAATTTAAGTTCTTAAAGGGGAACAGTTAACTCTGAGAGTCCCACACCCAAGTGTGGGTCTGGTCTAATTTTACACTTTGTTTTTGCAGAAACATTTTTTTACTTACTGTTTACTACAGTGTAGTAGATTACATCAGGCTGATTTTGGTGACATCCAAGCTGACATTTGTTTAAACCAGAAATTCCAGAATCCCCTGCAGCTGACATCAGAGGAGGGCTGCAGCAGTAGGAGATTCAGTAGCTTGCAGCGCAAGTTATAGAGTTTATAAGTTCAGATCAGATGGTCGCTAGTGTTGCTGTTCTCCCAGGGCTAAGTACAGTCCTCTTTGATGGTACTTAGCCTCACGAGGACAGCTGAACTGGCAAACAAAATATCAGAGCTTATAAAAAACTTTAACATGCACTGAAGGCTGTAGAATCTCCCACTGATACAGCCCTCCTCTGATATCATCTTCAGGGGATTCTAGGATTTGTAGTTACAGAAAATGTTAGATTGGAAGTCACCCAAATCAGCATGATACAATTTACTATACTGCAGTAAACAGTAAGAAATATATATAAATATATATATATATTACATACAGTACAAACTGAAACAGACTGTTCCCCTTTAAGTCTAAAAGTACTGTAGGCACTGGGAATAGCATCATTAGGAAGACAGTTGCAGACAATGGAAATGGTGATATGTTTAAAAAAAAAATTTTTAGCATTCGCAAAATCCATGTGTGAGGTGCATAGGGGTGAGTCAGTTTTATTGATTTAGTTATATCATGCAGTTCTTACATCATCCCTTATTAATGTTCAGTGCTGATGTCCATACTGTATGATAAGAAGGCTGCCAAATACTGTAGTTTCACTATGTTTTATAATAGTATAATATTCTCTCTCTATCAAATCTTATTTCATGATTAACAAATTATTCAGCATGAAGAGCAATCTTACGTTCTGTAGCAGAATTGAAATATTAAAAAGAATTTGTAGCATATTCAGATTGAAAAACATTATTTTAGTGTATGGGAAAGGTTTGCTGTGTATGGAAATCCATGCACTGTAAAACGCGTTTGTGCTGCAGTAATGAAGTAACAACTGCAGCACAACAGCTTTTCATTGTGCTGCAATAGTTATGTCACAAACCAGTCATGCTAATGATAGATTTGAGCACAGAGCATCTTGAATTTGGCACAGTCTCACCAAGAGGGAATAGCAGTTTAAAAATAAATGCCTCTTCATCTGGAAGGTGGACGAGCTATGGGGAGGGTGTCTGATGACCTATGAGGAGAGCAGCAAGACGAGCGGCATCTACAGGGTAAGGGAATAGTGGTCAGGTGTGCTGTGGGGAATTGGGAGAAAATAAAGTTATTTTTTTCACTTCGGCCATTTGAAATTGCAAACTGACCATGTCTCTGTCCCTTGTGTAGCCATGCATACACTATACGGAATAAGGTATGGGCAGCCATACACTTCAAGGTTGTTTCAACCTTGACATTTTCATGATGACAGGAACCTCTCCAGCTTCATCTGTCGTCATGACAACCCCTTGGTGGAGCCACAGTATTGTTGTGTATGGTTGCCCATACATTACTCTGTATCTTTTAACATGTATTGTAGCATACCCAAGATTTTTCATAAATGGCCATAAAGGTGTCAAAACCATGACAAATATGGCTTTCTTTTTTTTAAACAAAAAAGTCAACCATATGCAGTAGGGAAAAAACTGTTGGTAAAAATCACAGATTGCAGTAGTTCATCTCTGGAAGTCAGGGCCCCTTTTTTGTGCTACACTGATATGGTGCTGATGCTTTGTTAGGTCTTGGTGTGTAGTGCCGAGTGCTTCTACCCCAGGCTCCAAAAGGTCCGTTGCGAAATGTTTTTCCATTCAGCCCTGCATTGCATCTGTAAACAGAGCATATGGAGCTAATATACCGAAGACGTTTTAAGTCACAAAACAGGCTAGACCTGCTCAGCAACCCACCAGTCATGAAAACTGGAGCTCTATATTCAAATAATTGCAAGAGTTATTTTTCTTCTGGAAATCCTTTGTTGTATATTTGTATTATACCATGGATTGTTGATGCAAGTACCAAGTTTCCCAGTCTTGTGGGATATTTTCATAAATGACTGTGTGTGTGATCTGAACATGTGAACCATTTGCAGCCTTCCATTGGTTTAGCATTTACGGGGTCTTAGACAACAAAACTTGTTATACTGTAGCCTAATTATGTTCAGATGTTTAAAACTGGGAGAGTGGGGACACTATTTACTTGTTATAATGCTAATATTGTAGCTACAATGTAATCTTTAACTTGGACTAAAAACCTGCCTATAAGCACTGGATTGCCTTTTAATGTTATGTTTTCTGTCTTTAAAAAGCCATTACAAATGTAATAAATCTACTTGCCAAACCAAAGATAACACAAGTATTTATCTCATGCAGGCACCAGCATTCACAGGAGAAAAAAAATAAAAATATTTTTAGAAAAATAATTATGGGTATGGTCTGATTTATTTATTTATTTATTTTTCCTGTTGGAGTAGCACAGAATTCTGCAGTTGACAGCACTTTAAACTTTTTGCCTTGGGAAGCCCAGTCAAATATTTTAATTGTTGCTTACAGTTAATTCCAGTCGGGGGTATGGTACTTATGATGAAATGATTCCATAAAGGAAAATAAGGGCCCTATGCACAAATGGTCACAGTACACACTACTAAAAGCAAGAAAACAATGACAAAACTCAAGGGCATTGGTGAAACACTTGGATATGTCTGCTCTTGAGTCCTTCAGCAAGACACAAGGATATTTTATGAAGCTCAGGGGTGGTAAATTTAGGAGTGAAATTAGGAAGCACTTTTTCTCCCAGAGAGGGGTGAACATATGGAAAAGTCTACTAGCAGAGACAGTGTGCATGAAGACAATACAGGCCTTTAAGTTAAGGCTGGACAAACTTTTGCTTACCAAGGGAATCAACAGGCACCCTGGAGTGGTAGAGAGGTGGGAATCTCTATAAATTGAAATGCGTTTTCCCAGCATGGAGGGGGGCACCAGATATGATGGACTTAGAATCCCTTCCAACCTTACACGACTCTGTTACTATGTCAAAGTGACGATACATTTTCTTTCTGTTTCAAACACTAGGAGCAGTAGTTGAGAACTGTGTAAACAGAATGTCAGATTTGTGCTAATGAAGTGTTAGGTATAGTATAATCATAGCCATAAAGATACATGCCAGAAACATGCAAAGATAGTGAGAATATTAAAATACCCATGTATGTGCCACGTTTATCACTAATTACCATCCTCTAGGGTATGTTTGACCCAAATTTGTGTCTGTGGCAGGCTTAAAAAGTACAGTATAATTTATGTTTTTAAACCAGATGATAGCATGGGTACTGGCAGCTCTACAAAAGTATAATATTAAATACTAAAGGACATAGCAGAAAAAACAAGCTTTTGTCAATGCCGAATGTTTGCTTGCTGGCATTGGCATTGGTAGTGTAGAAGTTACAGAGCTGCATAATAGGAATGGCAGCGAAGTACTGATCTGAAGCCAACCCTACCACCACCCTGCAGAGAGTGACAGGCATTGGGGTGTGCCTTTGGGTCGTCAGGCATAATGACCACGCCATTTCACCACACCCTACCCTGCAGACACTGACAAGTGTCACGGTGTGCCTTGGGGTCTTCGGCCCTTATGCGCACCCCATTCCATCAGTAAATATGGTGAGATGGGTGCGGTATAGGAGAATGGGGTGAAGTTTGGGCCCGAAGAGTCCGAGGCACACCTTGATGCCTCTCACTGGCTGCAGGGTGTGGGTGGGGGTGGAATGGTATGAGCATGACAGGCAAGAATCCAAGTCACACCCTGATGCCCGTCATTCTCACAGGGTGGGGCGTTATGGTCGGAAACCCTAATGCCTCAGGCATTTGTTGGTATTTTCACTCCAAATTTTCAACATGTTTTTTTTTGTGACCCCCACCTCATGAACAGTAGCAATATCAGTTTGTTAGCCGAAAACTGCTTTTGCACAGTGACTATGGCATTTGGCACCACAGGTGCAAAAACTCATTCCGAACAGGATGTGAAAAATGACAGTGGTACTGTTTATGGGAGGTGTAAAAAATGGCAATGTTGAAAATCTGCTGTGAAAATCTTAAAAAAACTGGTGAAGTCACGAGCGTGCGTAGAAACTGTGCAACGCACACCCGTAATGTAACTAGTTTGGGGAATTTTTTACAGCAGATTGTTAACACAGGCATTTTGGGACCTCCGATCATGAACAGTGTCAGTGTGATTTTCTTTATCTGTCCTGAACAATGATTTCCCACAGCGACCACGCATTTCTGTGCTGAAAGTGTGAAAACACATTTCGGTCATGTTGTGGAAAATGACAGCTGTACTGTTCATAAGGAGGTGTGGAAGAATGCCACTGGTGAAAATCTGGACTGAAAATATTACAAATTCATGAACTTATGAGGGTGCGCGGAAACTGCACAATGCTCACTCGTAACACAGTCATTTTATGGAGTTTTGTCACCAAATTTTCAACATAGCCATTTTAAGACCTCTGCTCATGACCAGTGTCACTGTGATTTTCTTAATCTGTCCCAAGCATTGTTTTCGCACACCGACTGTACCATTGTGCACTACATGTGCGGAAACACATTATGGGCAAGATGTGAAAAATGGTAGCTGTACTGCTCATAAGGAAGTGCAGTAAAATGGCACTGTTGAAAATCTGGTGTGCAAATATTACAAATTCGCAAACTTGCCAGCGTGTGTAGGAACTGCGCAACGTGCGTCCTAAAACAGTCATTTTTGGGAATTTTTTCACCAAATATTCAACATAGCCATTTTAACACCTCTGCTCATGACCAGTGTCACTGTGACTTTCTTAACGTGTCCCATACATTGATTTCGCACACCAACTGCACCATTGTGCGCTACATGAGCAGAAACACGTTATGGGCGAGATGTGAAAAATGACAACTGTACTGCTTATAAGGAGGTGTGGTAAAATGGCAATGTTGAAAATCTGGAGTGAAAATATTGAAAATTCGCGAACTTACGAGCGTGCATAGGAACTGCGCAACGCACGCTCATAAAACAGTCATTTTTAGGAATTTTTCCACCAAATTTTCAAAATAGGCTTTTTTGAGAGCCCACCTTATGAACACTGGCAGTTTCGTTTCGTTAATCATTCCAGAAAGGTAATTTCGTGCAGTGGCTGCTAAATCACCCTTCGGGCCCGAGTTACGCCATGACAGTGCAAGAATTCATGAGGAGGGGTCCCAAAACCCCATGTTGAAAATTTGGTGCAAAAATTCCAAAAAATGCCTGAGATATGCAACAAAGTTGAAAAAACCCTATCTATCCCATTATACAGCTTACCGGCATTTCCTCAGTTCGCGGTCGGCTTTGAAGAATGCAGGCGTGTTCCCGGTCCACGAAGATCGTCGCGGACTCCGAAAGTAAGTATGGGGTGAGGAGGTGTGGGAGGCAGGGTGCGCAGTGGGTGGGTGCGGGTGGTTGGGGGCAGGGAGACTGCGAGGACCGTTTTTCTTTACAGGTTTTTGTTTTAAAAGATGGCGCGGGGCGTTTGCCACACTGGGGTGGCTCCCAGCTTGGCAGAAGGATGGCTGGGGAGCTTGGAGACGGCCGGGGGATTTGGGCACCCCGTGAAGCCCGCACATCTGTTGCCACGCTGGAGTGGGCTCCCAGCGTGGCACCCTTACTGGGAGACACAGTGGAGATGACAGGGATTGGGCACCCCGTCGGCTATGCGACATAGCCACGCTGGGGTGGGCACCAGCGTGGCATATGAAACTGTGTTTGGGCGTACAGCCGACGGGGATTGAGCACCCCGCCGCTCATACAGTGTGTGTGTTGGGGGCAGCAGCATGTGCGCAGTGTATATAGGGGGCGCGCGTGAGCAGGCGATATCTGATCGCTGCTCACTGAAGCGTAGCTCCCCCTTTCAACTGTATGCCACTGCATTTTGGAGCTGTCATAGACAGCTCCAGCAGGCATTGGAGAACTGCGGCCGCGCCTGCAAACACACTGACTGAATTGGAAGAGGGCTGACACACCTCCGAAAACTCCAATGATGGCACTATGTTTCTTGCACATGCGTGCAAGCAAACATAAAAATTAGCTGAAACTTGGGAAATAAACCTCAACCTGATCATTTTCTTTGACTGGATGATGAGGACATTGGATAGGGGCCATGCCATGGATTTACTCTACTTTGACTTCAGTAAGGTGTTCCACTCGGTGCCTCACAGACACTTGCTAAAGAAGATGGAGGATCTGGATGTGGCTAGGGACATATTAAGATGGGTAGGTAACTGGCTAAGGGGGAGGCAGCAGAGGGTTGTGGTTAACGGGGTCAAGTCAGAAGAGGGGAAGATCATAGCGGGGTATCATAGGGATCTGTACTGGGCCCTGTCCTCTTCAAGATGTTCATCAGTGACACTGGAGAAGCAATTTGAGTCAGGTTGTGCCTCTTCACAGATGACACTGCTCTCTGAGGGAAGGTGTATAGTGACAAGGGGCTCCAGGGAATGCAGAGTGACCTGCAAAGGGGGGCACCAGACATGATGGACTTTTCCTAACCAAACTTAAAACACACGGCCTAAATAACTTATCCATTAACTGGATCTACAGCTGTCAGGACTTCTAACAAAATTTAAAACACATGGCCTAAATAATTTGTCCATTAACTGGTTCTGCAGCTATTTGTCAGGACTTCTCCTAACAAAATTTTAAATACACGGCCTAAATAACTTATCCATTAACTGGTTCTACAGCTATTTGTCAGGAAGACTTCAGTGCATCAAAGCTGATGGGCTCCTGTCCTCACCGCTGCTGCTTACAAGAGGAGTCCCCCAGGGTTCCATTCTAGGCCCCTCTATTTTCTATAAGCTCCTTAAGTGACATCATCCTCAAAGCCAAATTGCACTTATTTGCAGATGACACTGTCCTTACATCTCAAAACCCTCCCTGTCAGATGTTAGTGTCGAACTGCAGTCTGACTTTAATCAGCTTCAGCACACCCTGCTAAAATCTAAACTACTGTTCAATGCAAAAAAAAAAAAAAAAAATGTTTTTCATGCCCCCTCACTCTTCAACCATGTTGCTCAAACATAGCACTCCTCCACCCATTGCAACCATGTTAGGTGACACACTTGAGGCAGTAGACAAAGTCAAATATTTAGGACTCCTGCTTGACAATAACCTCTCCTTTATGGCTCATATTGAATCCCTAACAAAGAAATTAAAAACCAGATGTGAGCAAGGTGGGATATAAACTGACACGACTACGCAGAGTTCAGGTGCATAAAAGATTCAGGAATGCACCTATCATTTTATTTCAATGGAAATCCAAAAATATATGCAGAAATAATGAATAAAAGTTAGTCCAGCACACAGCAACAAAAGAAATCTCCAGGACTCTGTTTCCCTTGTAGAGCCTGTGGCTTAACCTCAGCCGATACCCGAGTATAATAACTTTCTTACACTCTGTTTACTAAATCTCTGTGTGAATTGCTCAGCACACAGCACAGGTCCTCCTCCTCCTTCTTCACTCTCAGTACACCAACTGACTCATCTGATCTAACTCTGCTAGTGGTGAGCCCTTTATATACCCTCTAGATCTGACATCATCCTGTAGGGCTCCACCCACATTTCCTTTCTCCTAGGAAAACAGACCTTTATCACGGTACAAGACATTCCTCATACATGTTGGATCCAGAAGCAAATGATTTGATACCTTTTAATGGACCAACATAGATGTAACAACAAGAACAAAGTGCTCTAGCTTTCGGACCAACCAGTCCTTCTTCAGAAGCTCATGGCAGTTGTTTAGAAAATACAATACTTATAACAGCTAGATAATGCAGAGAAAAACAGAAAAAAATCCCCATTGGTTTAAAATACTCATTTAAAAAAAACCAGAAGATGATGTCAGAGAAGTTTAACAGTACAATACTGCCCTCAGTCCGAATGAACCTTGGGTTCAGATGTGCTTAGTGCAACACACATACAAAGAATCCAACTGCACATAAATTTAATTGACATAAGATAACACTGCTGAAGCAGATAACTCCCAAATCAAGCCATGAGTGTCACAGTCAGTATAAGGATGTGATTACTGAAAGGCAACCCCACCCAGCTTAAAGACAAACTAAGGTAGTTATAGGGCTCATGAAATTACAATGTATGCATTAAAGACAAGAATTACCAGTAACGTTGTCTAAAAAACATCAGTGCACACTGTGTGATGTGAAAAACCTAGCTGGACATGCCACCCAGCTGTATTCTCAAGCTAAATAAAAGGCCCAAGAAATTACAAAAACCTCAGGACTATATAAATGATAATTTAAATATAAATTGATAATATTAGTGTTAAACAAAAACTCTAGTCGAGGAACCTCAAGGAATTCAGACCATGCAGCCTGATATGTACTGATGTCAATATATACTGAGAATGTAGCAACTTGATGAACAAGTGTCTAGGGAATCTGAAAAAGAGATAAAAATGTAATTTATCTCCTCCTGTTCATACAAACAATACAACCTAACCCACCCCACATCACAATAATGTGGGTGGGGGAGATACATAGCTTAAATGAGATGTTGTCTCTCTCTCTCTCCCCCCTCCTTTTTTCTTTCTCTCTCTCTCTCTCCCACAGACACACACACACACTCTCTCTCTCAATCTCTCTCCTAGTGAACCTATATTAACTTCAGTCGCTGTAATTGTTCCCTAAAGGAATACAACTTGTCGTGAAATCCTGAGTAAAGTACTACAATATTAGCCTAATGTAAAAAGATATGTGCAGGACCCCCAAGCAAATGAGATCACACATCCCAATATGTACAGAGTTACAAAAATTATATATAACAGTATAAGATAACACTCCTGTATGTACACTAGCAGGCTGGGTAATCTGAATATGGTGCAATGGAATCAATCCCCCACAGGCAAAGATAAAAAGTAAGGAGAAATTCTTTATGTGTGTGAAATAAAATAGTAACACATTATAACTCCATATAGCTAAATAGAGACTTACCTCAATGTGACAGCAAGCCCACATCTGTTACATCACATACCTCACAACACATACCCACACACATACATACACACACACGCATCCACATCTCACACATGCTGAAGTCCTATAATATGTCAGTTTGAAGAAGAAAAGGTCTGTGGATGTTAGTTTCTGTAGTGTCCCATAAAGCCAATATCCAAGTTCATCCCATCTGCTACCATATTGAGATGTAAAATAAGTTTAATCTCAAAAGCTCATCTCTGTTGTGTGTTTTTGAGATTTCCTTTTAAGACCATTACTGACATATGAGACTGAGTGGTCAGGCTGGGAGAAGTGATGCCCCACTGGTTTTTCAGTCTTCCTTGCTGTAATAGTATGTCTGTGTGAGTTCATCCTAGTGCGGAGCTGTTGGCGTGTCTCTCCTACATAACCTGTTTGTGGACATCTCTTGCACTGAATGAAATAAACAACATGTCGTGACATGCATGTATAACTCCCATGCACCTGGAATTGTCTGTTTTGTGATGTAACCACACAGTCTGAGGTAGAAATGAGCCCACAAGTCTTGCAGGGGCGTTGATTGCAGGGTCGTGTGCCATTGTGTGACATGGTATTCTGTTCCGGGTGAAAGTTTGCTCCTAATAATTAGGCTGGATAAATTTGGCGGTTGTTTAAAAGATAGTGGGAGTTCCTTAAAAATACAATTAAGGGTGTCATCCTCACTAAATATTGGGTGGAGATCTTTAATAATCTTACGCAGACGTTCAAGGTCTGGATGATGTGTGACTACCAAGGGTATTCTTTCTGTAGCTGTCTTTTCTTTATATTGAAGTAGTTGTTGTCTTTGTACTTGCGTTGCCCGTTCTGTTATCCTGTCAATTTCCCTGGAAGAGTGTCCCTGCTCCATAAAGGTGTTTTTTCAACATAGCCAAATGTGTATCTCTGTCATCCTCATTTGAACAAATACGTTGACAACGAAGTGCTTGACTGTATATGACAGATTTTTTGTATGGTTTGGTGGTTACTTTTCCTGTGCAGGTATCTCTGTCTGTCTGTTGGCTTCCTGTAAATACATGTATGTAAGGTTCCATACTTAATGATGACTGTGGTGTCAGAAAGTTAACCTTGGTGGTAGAGTACTCCAAGGTAAGCTTTATAGTAGGGTGGAGATTATTAAGTTTGTGATGAAAATCTTTGAGTGCATCTGTACCTTCCGTCCAGATGATAAACAAATCATCAATGTAATGGAAATAAGCCAGTGGTTTTGTGGGGATACTGCCTTAAAAATCCTCCTCCAAGTCAGCCATAAAGAGGTTAGCACAACTGTGGAGCCATTTTGGTGCCCATTGCTGTTCCCATAGTTTGAACATAATGTTTACCATTGAAGTTGAAGTTGTTATGTGTCAAAATGAATTCCATAAGTTCCCCCACCACTCCAGGGTTGATGTTTTGGTCAGGTCCTTTCTCTTGTATCTATTTAAGGCATGCTGCAATGCCATCTGTGTGTGGAATATTAGTGTAGAGGGATGTTACATCCATTGTCACTAAAATGGTATCAGGTGGTAAATCCTTATAACCAGAAAGTACACGCAACAAGTGCGTAGTGTCCTGGATATAACTGTCTCTTTCCATAACCAGCGGTTTCAAAATGGTCTCTACAAACCCTGAGATCCCTCAGTCAAGGTACCATTACCAGAGACTATGGGTCTCCTGGATTGCCAGGTTTATGTATTTTAGGCAGCATGTAGAATGTCCCTGGCTTTGGTTCAGCAGGAATGAGGTGAGCTAGTTTCTTTCGGACATGGTCAGGAAAAGTTTTAATTAAGTCACATAGTTCATTTTATATCTTGTAGTGGGTCACTCTCCAGTTCTCTGTAGTATGTAAGATCTGTTAGCTGTCTATTAGCTTCAGTAATATAATCCTCTCTGTTTAAAATCACCACTGCAGAACCTTTATCAGCTTTTTGATGACAATGTTGTGGTTTGATTTCAGTGTCCCTATAGCTCACCGTTCCAGTGGAGAGAGGTTATAATGGGTTTGTTTTGCCTGGTAAGGATCTGACCACTGACTTGTTGGCGGAAACAATTAATATAATTGTCTAGTTTTTGTTACGCCCACTTGAGGGGTAAAATCAGATTCCTTTTCTTATCCATTACATTATTGCTGTTTGCACTGTCTTCACTACCAGTGATTTCTTCCCTGCCATGAAAGAATTCTTTAAGTCTCAATCTCAGGAAGTACTCCTCTAGTTCACCACAAAACAGTATGTTATCCAGTGGTTTTGTTGGGCAGAAAGTGAGGCCCTTTGAAAGTACATTCAGTTCTCCAGTAGTCAGTGTGTGGTTGGACAAATTAACAACTGAAAGGTGCCCATCAGTATTGTGTTGTTGTTCAGTGACTCCATTATGTGCTTCATGGTTGTTAGGAAGTATGGTATGTTGAAGGGCATCTAATTTCCTATTTTTCACAAGCATGGCTTTTCTTAAGGTCCTTTGGTAGTTAATGTGTATCTCTCGCAAGATGTCTTGAATAGGTTCCCCAGACACCCTTTCCAGAGTGGTTACAATTTCAGCAAACTCTTTGTTAAGAACAACTTTTGGGCATATGACATGCGAATCCTGTGATTTCTCAGTTTCTCAGAGGTCCTATGACAAAGTTGTTCTGCATAAGTAGAATTGTTTGTATTTCTTAATAGATTCCAAATAGTAAGACCTTTAGGGATAATGTTTCTCCTCTTGCACTGGGTTAGAAAAATAGATGTCACTGTCTAGCTGTGCCAATTTCTTCTTGATGTTATGTAACTGCCATATTCTACGTAATTCAGTATCTTCCATGTTGAAATCTAGATTTAGTAGTTGCTGTATTGGTCCTTGCAAGAATAGATCCAGAAGCAAATGGTTTGATACCTTTAATGGACCAACATAGATGTAACAACAAGAACAAAGTGCTCTAGCTTTCGGACCAACCAGTCCTTCTTCAGAAGCTCATGGCAGTTGTTTAGAAAATACAATACTTATAACAGCTAGATAATGCGAGAAAAAACAGAAAAAATCCCCATTGGTTTAAAATACTCATTTAAAAAAACCAGAAGATGATGTCAGAAAGTTTAACAGTACAATACTGCCCTCAGTCGAATGAACCTTGGGTTCAGATATTGTAGTGCAACACACATACAAAATCAACTGCACATAAATTTAATTGACATAAGATAACACTGCTGAAGCAGATAACTCCCAAATCAAGCCATGAGTGTCATAGTCAGTATAAGGATGTGATTACTGAAAGGCAACCCCCACCCAGCTTAAAGACAAACTATGATAGTTATAGGGCTCATGAAATTACAATGTATGCATTAAAGACAAGAATTACCAGTAAAGTTGTCTAAAAAACATCAGTGCACACTGTGTGATGTGAAAAATCTAGCTGGACATGCCACCCAGCTGTATTCTCAAGCTAAATAAAAGGCCCAAGAAATTACAAAAACCTCAGGACTATATAAATGATAATTTAAATATAAATTGATAATATTAGTGTTAAGCAAAAAACTCTAGTCGAGGAACCTCAAGGAATTCAGACCATGCAGCCTGATATGTACTGATGTCAATATATACTGAGAATGTAGCAACTTCATGTATAGTCCTGAGGTTTTTGTAATTTCTTGGGCCTTTTATTTAGCTTGAGAATATAGCTGGGTGGCATGTCCAGCTAGGTTTTTCACATCACACAGTGTGCACTGATGTTTTTTAGACAACTTTACTGGTAATTCTTGTCTTTAATGCATACATTGTAATTTCATGAGCCCTATAACTATCTTAGTTTGTCTTTAAGCTGGGTGGGGGTTGCCTTTCAGTAATCACATCCTTATACTGACTGTGACACTCATGGCTTGATTTGGGAGTTATCTGCTTCAGCAGTGTTATCTTATGTCAATTAAATTTATGTGCAGTTGATTCTTTGTATGTGTGTTGCACTACACATCTGAACCCAAGGTTCATTCGGACTGAGGGCAGTATTGTACTGTTAAACTTCTCTGACATCATCTTCTGGTTTTTTAAATGAGTATTTTAAACCAATGGGGATTTTTTCTGTTTTTCTCTGCATTATCTAGCTGTTATAAGTATTGTATTTTCTAAACAACTGCCATGAGCTTCTGAAGAAGGACTGGTTGGTCCGAAAGCTAGAGCACTTTGTTCTTGTTGTTACATCTATGTTGGTCCATTAAAAGGTATCAAATCATTTGCTTCTGGATCTATTCTTGCAAGGACCAATACGGCAACTACTAAATCTAGATTTCATACATGTTGGGGAAAGGCATAGCATCCACACATCTTATAAACCTCATATAGTTAAATTCAAATAATAATATAAACATTTTATTCCTTGGAAATGCCTTATGAGCATATAATGAGGCTAAGCCCCTCCCTGGGCTGTGACATCACATTCCCTGGATGCCATAAAAGGGGTCAGACTGAGGGCATCCAGCCTTATAGGAACATCTTTGGCAGCCTGCTACCCACAGGTAATTACACTTTTATTATCATTCTATAATACCTTTTATCAGGCATCTCTGAGTTGGCTAGGGGAAAGGAAGATTAGGGGTGCGCTCCCTGTTTTCTTTCTCCTGCCCGCTCAGGAGACCTGAGAAGCTATTTTATTTTTATTTCTAAAAGCAGAAAAAAAACTCTTCTTGGGTTTTATCTCTGCGGTGCTTCATTATTATACCGTAACATGCAGGGTCTCTGTTTCTCATTTCCTATATCAGCCCGTCACATCCAGCAAAACATAATTATTGACCCGACGGCTGAAATATCAGTCCGTCGGTTAACATTTCATTTGGGCCCTGATTTGGCCCTACTATGATTTATTTATACTTTACAACTGAGCAGCCCCAGTTACAACATCTCTGGGGCTGCAGGAACTTAATTAACATATACCATTTAATCATGGGACACTACAGGACTTACTGTCCCTATGCCTGTAGTGTCCCACCAGTCGGCATCTTCTTTGTAATCTTGTCGCACTATACGGCAGTCTGTTATGCTTTGGAGCATGCCTTTGCTCCGAAGCAACCCCTCTATTTCGAGCTTCGAACAAGGAGCGTATCTTCAGATGCTTGGTGCAACAAAACTTAGCCGGAGCATCCTGCTCTGCTCTAATACATGCTCCGGTGTCGCATACTGTGACCAGGAGTAATTTCAGTCACCAGAGCTGCACTCTGGAAAAGAGAGCTGCAACATGCAGCAGTGGGTCTGGTGCTCGGTCATGATCACCGGCAGGAGCATTCAGGGGCACCAGTATTTTAAATCAAAGTGCAACATGCGCTAAAATATTATCTCCCACTCGGGAGATATACAAAACAGTGCAATTTGCGCTTTCAGGCTGTACCTCCTATTTGGGAATTTTAAACAAAAGTGCAACTCGTGCTTTCAGGGCACAGTCTTTAGATAAATAGAGACAGCAAAGAGTATAGAGAGGGGTCTGTCAGGTTGGCCACCCTGACAGAGAAAAGATAGAAAAGACAGAAGGAGGTCAGGGCAGAAAAGAATGCGTGAAAAAGAAAGGTACACATATTTGCATTTATCACTGGGGAATTCTATACTTATAACTGGTGACACCCTGTTACACACCTCCCCCACCAAGAGACAACAGAATTCTGTTGTCAGATACCCTCCCTGAACCCTGGGAGGGTTGAAGCTTCTGCCCACCCACTCTCAGAAGCTCCGCTTCAGGGACACTAAAGAAAATCAATATAGTATGAACACCAGATATATCAATATCTACACACTGTACATTTCCCCGAGGTGTAAACTCTATTGTTGAATTATAACCCTCAACTCATAGTTCATCTCAAATTCAACATTTCAAGTAACATTTGATACAGAAAGCAAGTACATTAGTACACCATATTTCATGCAACATTATTAACATGTGCCCAATAACATACAAGAAGTCCACATTGAGGTGTTTCGAACCCACTCTGTGCGTAATGGTGAAATGGTAAGGTTGCAAAGTCAAGTACCACTGCATAATCCTTCCATTTTTATCCTTCATTTGCTGAAGCTAGCACAGCAGATTATGATCAGTAACTACTGTGAACTCTGCCCCATAAATAATATTTAAGAGTTTCTACAGTCCATTTTAAAGACAAACACTCTTTTTCAATCATGGAGTACTTTCTGTCCCTCTCATGCAATTTCTGGCTTATACAGATGACGTGGTGCTCTTCACCTTTATGTGTTTGGGACAAGACAGCCCCAATACCTGTGTCAGAGGCATTGGTGTGGAGTTCAGAGGAGTTGGAAAAATCAGGACTGTGTAAAACAGAAGATGAACAGAGCAAGGCCTTAATGGTCAGAAAGGCCTCATTACATTCATCAGACCATTGTACTTTATTTGCACATTTACTCCTTGTCAGGTTTGTCAATGGGGTGGCAATCATGGCGTAGTCAGGAATGAAGCACCTATAATAGCTGGCAAGTCCCAAGAAGGAATGGACATGTCGCTTAGTCTGGGGTATGGGACTATTCGCTACTGCTTCAACTTTACTGATGTCAGGCTTTACTGTGCCTTTCTCTGTTATAAAGCCCAGATATTTTATTTCTGTTTTGGCAATGGCACGCTTGGCCAGATTTATCGTAAGACCTGAGTCAGTGATGGATTGTATTACAGCACTAAGATGGATGAGATGCGTCTGCCAATCAGGCAAGAAGATGACCATCTCATTCAAGTATGCTGCACTATATTGGGAATGGGCACGTAAAATGACATCCATATAGTGCTGGAAGGTGGCAGGTGCTCCATGTAACCCAAATGGCATAGTGCTAAATTGGTAGAGTCCTGTCAGGGTGCTAAAAGCTGTCGTTTCCTGGGCCTGCGAAGACAGGGGGAATCTGCCAATAGCCCTTTGTCAAGTCCAGGGTGCTGATGTATTTGGCCTGTCCAGTCTTGTCCAACAAGTCAACCACCTGGGGCGTTGGATACCCATCAAAGGAAGATACAGAATAGATTTTTCAGAAATCCAGACATAGTCTGATTCCCCCTTCCTTCTTGGGTA
Organism: Neoceratodus forsteri; assembly: GCA_016271365.2. Taxonomy (NCBI): domain Eukaryota; kingdom Metazoa; phylum Chordata; order Ceratodontiformes; family Ceratodontidae; genus Neoceratodus; species Neoceratodus forsteri. The sequence continues at coordinate 359,138,960 of CM028132.1, read as the reverse complement.
TCACCATCAGAGGTGAAGACCAAGCACTTTGAGGAGGTACTATCACTCCCAGTTTCTCCATATGCTTAATCTCCTCTATGACATCCTGTCTGACCCTCTCAGGCAGGCAATAGGATTTCTGATGGATTGGTTTTGTCAGTTCCATATGTATGGAATGCACAACCCCCTTGGCCCTTCCTGGTATGTTTGTAAACATGGCCCCATAATATTGTAATAATTGGTCAACCTCTAGTTTTTGAGCCTCATCCAAGTTGGGGTTAATTTGCATCTCCTTTACTTTGGACCTATTGTCCAACCTCTCATAGGCTACATCCAGGTTGGTGTTATCCTGTTCAGGATAAATAAAACAACTGGGCATGGAGACCTGTTTTTCCTGCCATTTTCTCAGTAAATTTGCATGGTATGCTTTCTTAACAGATCTTTTCCCAGGTATTTCAGTTTCATAATTCACATTTCCTAACTGTCTGATTACCACTAATGGACCTTGTCATTTCATCAGCTACTTCTTGTCCATAGTTGATAACAACAGTAAAACCTTATCTCCTGGTTGGAACATCTAATTTTTTAGGCCTTCATCATACACCTCCTTTTGTTCTGTTTGCATATGTACTACATTTTTATGGGCTAATGTTACAATCTTAACCAGTTTCTTCCTCAACGTAGCCATGTAATCTAGGATGCTGGTGTGGCAGACCTCTTTCCCTTCCTCCCAATGCTCTCGTACCATGTCTAAGGGACCTTCTGGGTTCCTACTGTACAAGAGGGTAAAGGGAGAGAGACCAATGGTAGCTTGGGGCACCTCTCAGTATGCAAACAAAAGGTAGGGTAGATATTTATCCCAATCCCATCCCTCTTCCTGGACATACTTTTGTAACATGTGCTTTGAGATCTTGTTGAAGCACTCTACCAGGCCATCGGTTTGGGGGTGGTAGGGAGATGTGTGTACTGCTGTAACCCCCAAAAGCCTATACAATTCCTTCAGGAGTAATGATGTGAAGTTGGTACCCCAGTCTGTGAGGATAACCTGAGGGATACATAGCCAACTAAAAATTCTTGCCAGTTCCTCGGTGATCCAAGGGGTAGCAACAGTGCACATGGGTATCGCCTCAGGGTACCAGGTGGCACAGTCACAGACAATGAGGATATATCAGTTACCCTTGGCACTCTTGGTTAAAGGGCCTGCCACATCCATTGCCACTCTCTCAAATGGAGACACAACAGCTGGTAATGGCTGTAAGGGTACTTTATCCCTTTTTCCACTTTTTGCCACCAGTTGGCATTCTGGACAAGTGCAGCAGTAGTCTGCTACATTTTCATGGATCCCTGCCCAAAACAATTGGTTGGTCAGCCTTCCTAAGGTTTTATCCCTGCCTTCATATCCGGCCATAGGGATGTCATGGGCCAGTACCATAAGTCTGTCTCCATATTTCTGGGGAACCATCAGTTTAACTTTTTCACCGGTAACAGTATAATACATTATCTATACAGTACATTATTATCTGCAACATATTGTGGTTGCCTTTCCGCAGCCACATGGTCTACCTGCAAAAATAAAGGTGTTAAAGTTGCATCAATTTTTTGTTCTTGCTGAAAATTGGACCCATTTGACTCAGGGCCCAAGTCAGGTATCCCCACTGATTGGATGTCTCTCCATTTTGGTTTATCAGCCCTTTTTACTTTCTTTGATTTGTGGTTTTTTCCCAGAGCATCAAACAGTTCAGCTTCAAAGGGGAAAATATTCTAGGGCCATTCCCTTTCTGCTTGGGCCCGGGTGGTAATTGCTACCAACTGTTCACATGCCACAGGAGATTTTAGCAATTGATCAAAATTGGGAAAGTCTTGCCCAATGATTATTGGTATGGGTAATTGTGGTACTAAACCCACAGATAGAGTTTGGGTATCTTTAGCAATAGTCATTTTCACCAAAGCAGTGGGGTATACATGGACATCTCCATGGACACAGGTTACTCATGTTTCCAACCCTTCTTCCCGACAGTCTTTTAGGATGTCAGCCCTTACCAAAGTTTGTTTACTGCCCGAATCCAGTAGTCCCAGTAAATTATGCTGACCAATTCCCACCATGGTGACATATCCCCAGTTAGCCATTGCTAGATGGGAGCCATTACTTCCCTTACTGGGGCAGTTACAAGCTATGTGCCCTTTCTTGGCACACATTCTACAGATGTAATCTGCATGACAGGGTCTATCTTTTTGCCCACTTTGCCAATTTTTAACCCCACCAGATGCTGGTTTTTGATAAGTGTTTTCAAAATGTCTTACTGGGGTTGAGGTTTGTCGTGCAGGGTTCTGGTATCCTCTGGTCCTTGTAGGTCTGGCTGCCATGTGTTCCTCTGCCAGAGTTTTTGTCCTTTCCGCAGTGTTGGGTTTGTGTTCTTTTATCCAGACCTGGACATCCTGTGGCATAATTTGAATGAACTGTTCGATAATGATGAGCTCTAATATCTGCTCAATGGTTTTAACAGTCAGCCTCAACCATTTTTTGCAGAAGCCCTTCTGCCTGGTGAAGGTTTGCCTTGGGGTGTTTTGACCCACAATTTTCTGTGATCGGACCCTTTGCCTGAATGTCTCGGTATTAATGTCATACCATCGAAGGATCTCCTCCTTCACTCGATTGTAGTTATTGATGTCTGGGGTTATCATGTGGCCATACACCAACTGAGCACATCCGGATAAATATGGTATCAGTCTAATAACCCATTGGTCTCGAGGTCAGGTGCAGGTTTGTGCAATCCTCTCGAATGTGGTGGAGTATGCTTTGATGTCATCAGCCTCTGTTAGTTTAGTAAGTTTTATGTCCCTGGGTATATTTCTATCAGGTTGCCCTGGGTTCAAGGCCTGGACGGCTTGCAAGGCATCATGCCATCTCTCATCCTGTCATCTCCTCTCTTCTTCCTGGGTCTTCCGGTCCTCTTCTTGCCATCACCGGTCTTCTTTATCTTGCTCCATCTCTAGTTGATTCAGGCATAACGAGCGCAATGGGTCACCTGGATCCTCTGGTACTTTTTCCTCAGTCCATCTCCTCTCCTCTTCCATCCATCTCCTCTCCTCTTCCATCCATTTCCTCTCCTCTTCCACCCACTTCCTTTCATCTTCTGGGGAATCCTCACCTTCCTTCTTTAATGGCTCCTTTGGTTGAGCTCCTGGATTTAATCCAGGTAAAGGTTTCAACCCAAGCTTTTCAGCCATGGCACGTGTCCACTGGAACACTTTCCCTGCATCTTTTCCTCTGCTCATGTGTCAGGTATAGTGCTATACCCCCAGCAATGTTTTCCCAGGCAGACTAAAACATGCCAGGTATCCCACTACTGACATCAGTGTGAGCATGGTGGGATATAAACTGACACAATTAGGCAGAGATCAGGTGCATAAAAGATGCAGGAATGTGCCTATCATTTTATTTCAATTAAATCCAAAAATATATACAGAAGTAATGAATAAAGGTTAGTCCAGCACATAGCAACAAAGGAAATCTCCAGGACTGTACTTCCCTCGTGGAGCCTGTGGCATAACTTCAGCTAATACCTGAGTGTAATAACTTTCTTACACTCTCTTTACTAAATCTCTGTGTGAATTGCTCAGCACACAGCACTGATCCTCCTCCTTCACTCTCAGTACACCAGCTGACTCGTGTGATCTAACTCTCCTAGTGGTGAGCCCTTTATATACCCTCTAGGTCTGACGTCATCCTCTAGGGCTCCACCCCCATTTCCTTTCTACTAGGAAAACAGACCTTTATCATGATACAAAACATTCCTCCAACATGTTGGGGAAAGGCATAGCATCCACTCATCTTATAAACCTCATATGGTTAATTTTCAAATAATAACAAACATTTTATTCCTTGGAAATGCCTTATGAGCATATAATGAGGCTAAGCCCCTTCCTGGGCTGTGACATTACTTTCCCTGGATGCCATAAAAGGGGTCAGACTAAGGGCGGCCAGCCTTATAGGAACATCTTTAGCAGTCTGCCCCCACAGGTAATTACATTTTTATTATCATTCTATAATATCTTTCATCAAGCATCTCTGACTTGGCTAGGGGAAAGGAAGATTAGGGGCAAGCTCCCTATCTTCTTTCTCCTGCCAGCTTAGGAGACCTGAGAAGCTATTTTACTGAGCAGTCATTTTATTTTTATTTCTAAAAGCAGAAAAAGCTCTTCTTGGGTTTTATCTCTGCAGTGCTTTATTATCATACCATGCTTTAACATGCAGGGGCTCTGTGTTTCATTTCCTATATGAGCCCCTATCACATCCAACAAAACATAATTATTGACCCGATGGCTGAAATATCAGTCTGTTGGGTAACATTTCCTTTGTGCCCTGATTTGGCCCTACTGTGATTTGTTTATACTTCACAACTGAGCAGCCCTAGTTACAATATCTCTGGGGCTGCAGGAACTTAATTAACATATACCATTTAATTATGGGACGCTACGGGACTTACTGTCCCTATGCCCGTAGTGTCCCACCAGTCGGCAGCTTCTTTGTAATCTTGCTACACTGTGCGGCAATCTGTTATGCTTCAGAGCATGCCTTTGCTCCGAAGCAACCCCTTTATTTCGAGCTCCATATAAGGAGCATATCTTCAGCCACTTGGTGTGGCAAAACATAGCCGGAGCATCCTTAATACATGCTCCTGTGTTGCATACTGTGACCAGGAGTAATTTCAGTCACCGGAGCCGCACTCTGGAAAAAAGAGCTGCAACATGCAGTAGTGGGTCACGCTTAGTGGCAGGACCATTCAGGGGCATCAGTATTTTAAATCAAAGTGTGATATGCAGTAAAATATTATCTCCCACTCGGGAGATTTACAAAACAGTGTGACTTGCACTTTCAGGCTATACCTCCTATTTGGGAATTTTAAACAAAAGTGCAACTCGCACATTTTTAAGGGCACAATCTTTAGATAAATAGGGACAGCAAAGAATGTAGAGAGGGGTCTGTCAGGCTGGCCACCCTGACAGAGAAAAAAATAGAAAAGACAGAAGGAGGTCAGGGCAGAAAAGGAGGAGTGAAAAAGAAAGGTACACATATTTTCATTTATCACTGGGGAATTCTATACTTATAACAGCTGACACCAGATTAGTTTTTTTATAGGAATACATTTATTTTCCCCACTGACGTAAAGAAAAGGCTTGTTCAAGCCACATGCCTCTCCCTTATCGATTACGCAGATTTAATGTATAACAGTTGCACAGCTTCTTACCTTAACAAGCTGGACGTGCTGTTCCATCATGCTGTTCAGTTTATTACAAGAGTCCCACCTAGAACCCACCATTGCGGCCTATTCACGGCAGTGGGATGGACATCCCTAACCATCAGAAGGGCGATCCATATCGGCACCTGGGCCTATAAATCGCTGCTAAATAAATTCCCTTTTTATATATTGACACTATTTCACCATTCCCATAGCTGCTATTCCCTTAGAAAAACCTCCTTTATCCCATTATACGTGCCAAAATTCCACACATGCTTTGGCAAAGCAACCTATGCTATGCTATCCCTCTCACTTGGAACAAACTGCAATCTTCCCTTAAGTGCTCAAATCTAGTCTCCCTCAACTTTTTCAAATCTTTAATTGGCAGAACCCTTAGGGAGGTCTGCCACTGTCACACTAGCTAATATACTCCTTCTATGTCAACATTACTCAACAACTAACACTTTCGTCCTCCCTCCACCCCCACCAGCCAACTATAATCCTAGCTTTTTACATCTGACAACAAGTTGTGTTTGTTGTGCTTGTAACCCAGCATTTTTTTCATTTAATGTGCATTATGCTTTTTGTTCTTGTTATTATATCCTGTATTTTGATGTCTTACATTGTCCTATGTAGGACCTCCTTGTAAATGAATGTGCTCAATGGAATTTTCCTGATGAAATAAACTTGAACAAAGGCTGGAGGTGGTCTAACATTTTAGGTTGAAATTCATTGCCAGAAAGTGCCAGGTGATGCACCTAGGGAACAAGAACCCGAAGACAGAGTGCTGGATAGGTTAGGTAAGATTTAACACTACAGCTGAGGATGGGGGCCTTCAGACTTCTAACTTCTCTTTATATGATTTGGCTTTACATTTCACTCAGCTTTCTCAATGGTTGAAACCAGCAGGAAGGGACCTTTCGTTCTCCTATGTTCTGCAATGGGTGGACATTGAGTATTCCCTATGTCTGGATAATGGTCCAGTCACGCCCCTGTCTTCCTCAGAAAAAACTCCCCTCAGGGTTACAGGATTCCCCCTTGGACACTTCTCTTCAGATTCACTCACAACTTTGTTCTTTCCTTAAAATTTGCCCATGTAAAGATACATCTCACCTTTTGCTTGGGAATCCTAATTTCCGTATAGCTGGACAAATCCTTTCCCAGAGGTTTTGGCTGGATCTAGGGGCACAAACTGTTGGTGATCTTATTTTTAATCAAAAACTGCTCCCCTTTCGTGAATGCCCAGATCCAATACCACTGGCCTGCTTCTTTGTGCTTCGGCTACATCCAAATAACATACATGCTCCTTCAGCATTTTGGCAGTGGCCCATGGTGTTTCCCCATTTGGTAATTTGGTCCTCCCTCTTGTTCAACAGGCCCCTACATCTCATTATGTTTCGTATTACTATCGGGCACTAAAAAACTTTTTGGCTACCACTGAAGACCCAAGCTTTTATAGTTGGGACCAATCCCTCCCACCAACCAGTACTTCCAGGAATTGGACTAGCATCTGGAAGCATCTCTATAAATTTATAAAATGGGATTGATACCGTCTCATGCAGTTTAATGTTATTGACTGAACTTCTCTACTGGGACTATATTGCCCTCCTTCCCTCCCCTCCACCCCTCCCCACCGAAAGCTAGTTCTATTTTTATAGGCACAGGATTTGACTGACAACAGGAACTTCCTGTTTAGGGGCAAGAAGTGAGTGATCACAGAACCACCAAGGACCCACCATCCTAGAAGGGCAAGAGTAGCTCTCCGGCCCCCTCTAGCTGCTGGAGGTCTGCCTCTGAACAAGTAAGTGGTCTACTGAGAAATATAGGATATTCTTGTCTCAGAACAGGACAATCAGGAGCTTAAAGGGCACACAGGCAGAAAATAAGGAGAGAGAAAAAAACAGATGAAAGAGTAAGGATTGCAAACAGTTAAGGGGCCAGAAATAAGACATGATTGGAGTGGTGCAGTGCAGTGGCTGTGGAGCAGCAGTCTTCCGGGAGATGTTCTGGAGGATGCGGTGTTGTCCCATCTGCAGGCACCTCTGGGCTGAGGGACGAGGTTGCTCATCTCCAGGCTGAGTTGGCCAGGATTGTGGGACCTCCTCTTCATCCAGGGACCACCAGTGCCACTGCCGTTGCCTCAGAGGTTGCCAAGAAAGAGGAGCGGTTGGACCACAGTGGGCTCAGGAAGGGTGAGGGTGGTGGAACAGAGGCACATCCCTCCAGTTGTACCTCTCCACAATTCCTATGCCATTCTGGCAAAGTGTGGTTCCTCTATGGAGGCACCCACAGTGGAGACCAAGGAGGATGCTGGGAACCTCCACAAAGGAGACCCACAGGAGGGTGGCAGGGGACCCTGCAGGGGAAGGAAACAACTCCTGGTGGGGGACTCCATTGTTAGAAAGGTAGAACTGGGCAAGGAAGGAGAGGGGAGGTAAGGTGCCTGCCTGGCGCCATGGCTTGGAGGGACAGGGAGCGAATCCTCAGGATTGCCGGAGCAGCTGCACAGGGGAGGGAGTTGGATGTCATTGTCAACCTGGGGACAAATGACCTGGCTAAGAAAGGGATTAGAGAAGTGCAGGAAGAGTTTGTGGAATTGGGGAGGGGTCTTAGTCAAGTAGCCCACACGGTAACCTTCTCGGAGGTGCTACCCATCTATGGCATAGGAGAGGCTAGGGGTTCCATCATGGGATTCAATCAGTGGTTGAAAACTGGTGTGGAGCTCAGGGATTTGGCTTCATTGGGGACTGGGGTCCACCTGGAGTGATGCAAGCCTATACTGGCATGATGGGCTGCATCTGTCCGGAGGGAACCAGGATCCTAGGTAATAGGTTTAAATGCTTCATTGGAAGCTTTTAAACTAGCCAAGGGAGGCACTGGAAAGGAGCAGGAAAATCCTAGCCCCAAACAATCATGGTAGTAAGTGTGGCAAACACCAACATGGAGGTGTCGATAGGGAGAAGGGCAGGGGTAAATGGAGAAAGTGACAAGGCAAGAAGGACAGGGATGGGCAAAAGGGTTAAGGCCATCAGGAAATGGAGGGTAATGAGTACCAATGCCTGTAGTCTGGGCAACAAGCTCCCTGAGCTGGTGGCCTTAATGGAAGAGGATGCCTGGATATCGTAGCAGTCACAGAAACATGGTACACAGAGAACCATGACTGGGATGTTAACATACCGGGTACATAACCTACAGGAGAGACAGGCAGGGGAGAAGAGGGAGGAGTAGCTCTCATGTAAAGGAAGGATAAAAGCAACTGAACAAAAGAGTAAACAGGGAGGAGAGGAGGCATTGTGGGTCACCTTGGAGACTGGAAAGGGCACCACAATCCACACAGGGTTGTGTACAGACCCCCATGTCAGGGAAGGAATGGACAAGGATATGATGGAAGGCATTCTTAGAATGGCAGAGAAAGGGGAGATACTGTTGATGGGAGACCTGAATATGCCAGATGTTAACTGGAGCACATTTGCTGTAGCCACATCCAAGAGCAGGGCCATTCTTGACGCCCTACAGGTGGCAGGCATTAGACAGCTAGTTTCGGAACCCACTCGTGAGGGAGCAATCTTAGACCTCATACTCTCAAACGGGGGCAGTGAGAGGATCTCAGCTCTAGAAGTGGGTTGCCATCTGGGGACAAGTGACCATCAAACAGTGTGGTTCACGTTAAACTCAGCTACAGAGTCAAGCCATACAAAAGTGAGGGTACTGGACTTTAGGAGGACTGACTTTGGCAAGATGGGAGAGTGCCTCAGAAAAGCACTAGCAAACAGGCTAGAAGGAGGTGTGGAGCAACAATGAGGAATTATCAAAACTGCCATCACAGAGGCAACAAGCCTTTGTGTGAAGCAAATAAACAAATCAAAACGAAAGAAAAAGCCACTATGGTTCTCAAGAGAGGTGGCTGTGAAAGTCAGGAAGAAAAAGATAGCATTCCGGAAGTATAAGGAAACACAGAAGGAGCAGGACAGAGAGCTGTACCAGTTAAGGCAGAAAGAAGAAGGAGGAAGTCAGAATAGCAAAGGCCCAAACTGAGGAAAAGATAGCCAACTCAGTTAAGAAGGGATAAAACCTTTTATAGGTACATCAGCGAGCGTAGAAAGACAAAGGGAGGGATAGTGAGGCTGAATAGAATGAACGGTGGGTGGGCAGAGGGGGACAGTGAAAAAGCAGGAATACTGAACGAATATTTCTGCTCAGTATTCACAAAAGAGGAGGGGGAAGTGCCTAATCCAATTAACAGAAGCACTCTTGATAGGGGGGTCGATCCCAGTCCTTTCACAGAAGAAAGGGTTGTGCAAGAACTCCTAAAACTGAAGGTGGACAAAGCAATGGGTCCTGATGGAATTCACCCAGAATTCTAAAAGAATTAAGGGAGGAACTAGTGAAACCACTGGCTACTCTTTTTAATAAATCATGGGAGGATGGTGTGGTACCGAGAGGACTGGAGGAAGGCGGATGTGATTCCCTTCACAAAAGTGGGACCAAGACAGAGGCAGGAAACTACAGACCTGTCAGTCTGACCTCTGTGGTAGGGAAAGTGATGGAGTCACTTCTGAAGGAAAGAATAGTTGAGTACCTAGAGGTCAGTGGAGCACAAGATCCAAGGCAGCATGGGTTCACAGCAGGAAGGTCATGTCAGACGAATCTAATAGATTTCTTTGACTGGGTGACCAAAGTAGTAGACCAGGGAGGGGCTGTGGACATGGCCTACCTAGACTTTAGCAAGGCATTTGACACAGTCCCACACAAAAGATTATTAGTCAAATTAACCAGCCTGGGAGTGGGTCCCATGGTGGTAGCCTGGGTAAAACATTGGCTGGACAACAGGACACAGAAGGTAATTGTAAATGGGTCCACTCTGAAGAAAGAGGCGGTTACTAATTAAATTGCATGAGGTTCAGTGTGGGTCCAGTCCTTTTTAATGTCTTCATCAGTGACATTGCAGAGGGACTGAAGGAAAAGTATGCCTTTTGCAGATGACACAAAGATCTGCAACAGGGTTGATACACAAGGAAGCGTGGAAAGGATGAAACGGACTTGGCAAGGTTGGAGGAATGGTCAGACGATGGCAGCTAGGATTCAATGCAAAAGTGCACCTGGGAAACAAGAACCCAGGGAAGAATACACAATGGGTGGGAGGTAGTAACAACAACAAAACAGGAAAGGGACCTGGGGGTAATCATATCAGATGACCTTAAGGTTAGCAAGCAATGTGAGAAGGCAGTAGGGAGGGCTGGGTATACTGGGATGTATAGGGAGAGGCATCAGCAGCAGAAAACAGGAAGTTGTTATCCTCTGTACAGACAGTTGGTGAGACCCCATCTGGAATACTGTGTCCAGTTCTGGAGACCCTATCTCCGCAAGGACATAGACAGGATAGAGGCAGTCCAGAGGAGGGCAACTAAAATGGTGCAGGGTCTGCAAGAGAAGCCGATGAGGAGAGACTAAAGGAGCTTAATATGTATACCCTTGAGGAAAGAAGGGAGAGGGGACATGATAGAAACTTCAAGTACCTCAAGGGAATCAACAAAGTCCAAGAGGGTAGCATCTTTCAGAAAAGAGACTTGCAAGAACAAGGGGACACAATTTAAAGATAGAAGGAGGGGCGTGTCTAGGGCAATGTGAGGAAGTATTATTTTGCAGAGAGGGTAGTGGATGCATGGAACAGCCTTCCTGAGGAAGTTGTGGGGTCTAAAACTGTAGGAGAATTCAAGAATGCATGGGACAGACATAAGGCAATTCTTGTGGGGGGCAGGAAGATATAGGCTGTTGGTTAAAAGGATCTGTGGCCTATCCTGTAGGTAGGGAAATGGGCAGACTAGATGGGCCTAGCGGTCCTTATCTGCCATCAAAGTCTATGTTTCTATTCACAATCTCTACTATACCCCTGTTAAGCTGCATAGAATGGGAAGACTCCCCGATGATCTTTGCCCCAGATGTGGCAAAGAACCAGGCTCCTTACTTCATATCTTGTGATCCTGTGAGAATGTGGCCTCCTTCTGGGATGCAATCTGAGCCCATTTAGACCCCTTGCTAAGGCTATCTGAGGCCTTTCTCCCTGAAATATGTATTTTGGGGGAATTACACCACAGCCTTGGTTGGGAACCAAAGACCACACATGGCCCTGATTTCCGTATGTGCCAAGAAGGTCATTCTCTGGCATTGGTTTGACCAATATACGCCCCAGTACCTTGAGTGGCACAGGGAGATCCTCTTTGCCCTACAAGCTGAGCGCCTTATTACCAGCATGGCTGGCCAACTATCTAAATGCAGCCAGGTCTGGGAACCCTTACAAGTTTTGTTAACAATATGAACATTGTGCTTCCTTCATCATATTGGTTTTTCCTTTTTTGGTTGTTGTATAGGTGCAGTTTTCTGTTGGCATGTCATGTTCCCTTCTTTTTTTGCCTTGTTGTGAGCTCTCCTGGGTCTCCGGTGGTGGTGGGGGATAGTGTGGGGGGGACAGGGGGTAGGGGGTGGGTATTTAATTATTTTTTTCTTATTTAAAATAAAAAACTGTACACCTTCTAGCTCTTTGTTTGTATTATCTACTCATGACGATGTGTTTGAGATCTGATATGTTTTTGTAGTACGTGTCTTTTTTTCCTGTGAGTGTTTTTCTAATAAAAGTTTATTCAATTTGGAAAAAAAAAAACACTACAACTCAGGAACGGGACCTACAAGTTATCATCAGTGACACCCTCAAAAAATCAAGCCAGTGCAGTAAGGCAAATAGGATGCTGGAGTGTATTGGGAGGGGTATTGACAGCAGAAGGAAAGAGATCATACTACCCCTTTATAGATCTTTGCTGAAGCCACACCTGGAATACTGTACCCAATTCAGGAGTCTTCACCTCAAGAAATATAAGGACCGGCTGGAGACGATGCAGCAGAGGGTGACGGAGATGATTCAGAGTCTACAGGGCAGCACTTAAGAGGATTGCACTGAACTTGTACTAGCTGGAGTCCAGAAGGGAGAGGGGAGATATGATAGAGACCTCTAAGTTCCTGACAGGAATAAACAAGGTGAACTGCATGGAATTATTTTGCATGAGTAACAGCTCGAGGTCTCAAAGGCATGAGTGGAAACTGACAGGAGGGAGGGAGGTTCAGGAGGGACATGAAGAAGTATTATTTTACAGAACGGGTGGTGGAACCATGGAACAGTCTACCAGCAGAGGTGGTGGACACTGAAGCAGTTAATGGTTTCAAGCACGGTTTGGACAAAGTGAAGAGTATAGTGGTCACTCGGGGCAACAGAAACTGGGAGGGGAATGGGGTGGATGGGTTGGGCTGAGACTCTGGATGGACATTAGTTCCTGAGGTTAGGGAACCATGGGCAGACTGGATGGGCCATTGGTCTTTTTCTTTGTCATCGTTGTCTGTTTCTTTCTATGTTTTTTTGTTATAATGCACTGTGCTTGCAGTTTTTAGTCTCCCCATGGTCTCTGTGGCTAGTCAATATGCAAAATCAAGCTCGTCCATGAGGTGCTAAACATGCTGTACATTAGTCCCAGGTGCCACTCCATCAGATGAAACCCCAAAACACAGATCATTGGTAAGTCATGCTTTGTGCCAAACATCAAATAGTAGGGGAGAACACACTAACATAATTCCTGGTGCAGTTGTAGGCATAGACCAGAGTGCTGACTTGCTGGCTCCAATGACCTTTGTCCTGTGGTGATAAAGTACCCAGCATGTTTAACAGGGTCCAGTTAAATCATTCTAGTTGTGGGTCACATTTGGGGTGCTAAAAGAGTGGTCCTTGATTTTTTTATTACCCCATGCAAGCATCTCATTCATAAGGCAACTTTCTAAATTTCTACCCTGGTCCAAATGAATGTGCTTTGGCACTCTGTAATGCACTTTGGTGCCCCATAATGCACAATTAACTTGTACAACCAGGTTTGGGCCACATGGGTGGCTTCTTGGTCCTTAGTGTGGTAAGCATGAGCATAGTGAGAGAAGTTATCAGTAACCACCAGGATATCAGATATGTTTTTTGGAATTAGGCTTCAGACTCAGAAAACAAGTGCAAACAAGGTCCATGGGTGTGCTTTTCTGAATGTTCAGCAAAGGTACAGCCCACTTTGGCAGGGTTTTCTGTTTCAAGAATTGAGCACAGTCAACACAGTAGTTCTTGATATCCTGAGTCATCCTTGACCAGTAAAATTGGGCTTGGGTCAAATCCACCCTCATCTCAGCCCCTAAGTGTCCCATCTTGTCAAGCAACACTCAGATTGCCAGGAGTTAGCATTTAAAAGGTAGCAACAGTTGCCATTTTAACTGACCTGGAAGGTTTCAGGTCTCCCAGTATTGCAAGACATCTAGCATCTTCAGTCTGGCTCACTCTTATATCAGTAGTTTGGCTTCCACACTGCACAGCTTGCCAGGGTAGGGGCACAATCTTTTGCAGTGCTTTCTCTTGCTGTCAAACAAACAAAAAACAATTGCAGAAAGTCCAGGAAACTGGGCTCAGTACTCGTCAAGAAAAGCCACTTCTCCACATATGCAAGAGCAAAGGGCTAGCACTCAAGGAGACCAAGAGATTTCCTGAGACGCGTACAAAAGTAATGCAAAATTGCCAATATTAATTTTATTGAGAGCTAACCTGAGACCAAACAGATAAGCTCTGGTGCTTTAACCATGAGGGTCTTTATCAGGGGATGCCCCCTGATGAAGACCCTAGTGGTCAAAGTGCCTGGGCCTATCTGGTCTCAGGCTGGCTGCTCAATAAAATGAGTATCAGTAATTTTGCATTATTTTTGTATTTGTTTGAGTAAATCTCTTGGGCTCGAATGCTACCCATTGTTCTTGCATTCAGTATCTTTTGCAGGCCAAGATCATGTCACTGCTCCAGAAGCAAATTGAGATTGGTCAGATGTGACAAGGTGGGGGCCTGAAATGACATGAAAACCACAATAAGCCATATTCAAACATGAACTAGATGGTCCCAGATATCTATCCACAATTGGGAGTTTGCAGTACAGGGCTGACTGTCTAATCACTTGCAGAGAGTCCAGACAGCAGAATCCGAGATAGTCACCCACCCACTCACTTTAGGTGAGCTCACAGCCTAACGGGCACCTGGACAAGCATCAGCATACACATGGTTCAGCCCTGGCCAATACTCCACAGAATAATCGTAGGTGGTCTGTGCTGACAGCCAGTGGTATCTGGAGGGGTCCAGTTTGTCAAAAGTTTTCACATATGTAATGCAGTTGTTATCAGTCTTGATGGTGATTATTGCCCCATACAAGCAGTCATGGAATTGGTCAACTATAGCACACTTGAGGGTGAGGAATTCCAGTTTATGCAGAGGATAGTTGTGTTCACTGGGTATCAAGCTACAGCAGGCAAAAGCAGCAGGTGTTAAACCCTCCGGTGGACTCTTGATAAAACATATCATCCAACCCATGCAAACTAGCATCTGTGTGGATTACATAAGGCTTTTGTGGGTCAGCATAGGCCAAAACAGGGAGTGTAGCTAGACACCAGATTATCTCCTGGAAGACTTCATCACAGGCTCCTGTCCACCTACATCCAAAAGGCTCATGGATTCAAAAAATTGGGAGAAGGGTCTGGTCTCAACTTGTCTTTGTGAGCACTAGTGAGGTTGGTAAGTGGGTACCCTTTCATCAACTATTGTAGGGACCTTACTACCTGGGTATAGTCTTTGACAAACTGTTGATAACTTCAGAAACCCCAGAATCTCTGAAGGTCTTTCAGATTTTTGGACCAAGGCCAGAAGGTCAGAACATCCACTTTATTACCTGTTTCAACACCACTGGCAGACACGGTGTGGCCCACATACTTTACTGAAGTTTGAAAAAACTGTCATTTGTCGATGGACCTCTTGAGGTTAAACTCTTCAAGGCAATCCAGTACTTAAACAAGTGGGCTTCATGCTCCTCCAGGGTTTTACTGAATACAATAACATCATCTAGATACACTAGCAGATTCATGTCACACACAGCCCATTCCACAAGGCGTTATGCATTCACTATGTTAATTTGCACCTTACTGTTTGTCATTTACTGGGCACTTATGAAAAAGGGCCTTTGTCCATTAAGGTTTCCCAGTATAATAAAAATGAAATGAAAAAGTAACAGGGCCCCCAGAGATGTCTTACAGCATGTGAAGAAATTCATAGAATCCCAGGGGGCAGATAAAAGCTATCTTTCCCCATCAGTCTTGCCTATCAGAATCTGAGAGCAACCACCACACAAGTCCAGCACAGAAAACCAACGACTTCCATCAAGGCATCTTGGAGCTGGATATAATTACTGGTCAGGAATAGTCTGCTTATTCAGTGTTCTATAGTCCTCACACATTCTCACAATGCCATTCCTTTTCCACACTACTGTAATTGGGGAAGCATTTGGGCTGCAGGACTCTTGGATTATGCTAGCAGCCAGCAGTTCCTATAAGTAGTATCACACATTATCGGTATCTGCTGTTGGTAGGCATCAGGACCGCTCCCAGAAAGGACAATGATCCCGAATGAAAATTTGATACTCTTCATATCTCACACACCACAGGTTCCACTCATGGGTGGAAAAAACTTGAGTCCCGGAAGCCACTTTCCAGTTAATATGCTGGTGCTAGTCATCAGACAGCAGAGTGTCTCTGAAGTCAGAACTACTTGGGTCAAGTTGGTTTCCAGACTCAGCACTACCAATCATGAGTTGAAATGTGTTATCCACACAGTAAAGGGTGGCTAGGGTCTCTCCCCTCTGGATAGTGATGAGCCTCTCTCTCTGATATTCTTTATGAGCACATTCATCTGTCATACAGCAGCATGGGCTCAGGAAAGCAATACCACTGTTTCATTAGCAGTCCTATGCCTTTGGGGAATTCATCAGTTACCAATACCCAGTCTGTAACATCCTTCCTGAACTGGCCTAAACCACTGATCCCAGACTCAGTGTTGGAAGCAGAACTGTAGGAGCCTCCTCTCAACACCAAATTACACTGGTCTCCCCATCATCATCATCACAGCCATCCTGCCAGTGCTTCTGATAGGCTTCTCTCACCTTTGCATGCACAACCAAAGATCTTCCAAGAATCAATCTTCACCATTGATTCCCACTTATGGATCTGGGTAAGAAGCATTAGGACCCCACAGGAGCAAAGCTTTTGCTAGAGGACTAGCAGTGCCTGCTGGGCACAGTGCCTGTGCACCCCTGACATGGTGCCATGTGCTAATCACTAACTTTTGCTGGCTCCCTCAGTTCCACTCATCCTGCCATCGAGAGCAGTTCACCTCGTTGCCACTGAAGCTTTTCTGACTGCTTCCCCATGTTTATTATGGTTCCTGGTGCCATCTAAACTGTTATTTATTTTGCTGCAATGCTGAAATCCAAGAAAAAGGGGTCACAAAGAAAAAGAAAGTTCGACAGCCACCCATCATGCATCATTGCCTCTGTGGAAACAAAATGGCTATGATGGACCGGTATCAAATCTCTGTGGCCTGCCTTGGATCGGAGCCTGATATGGATGTTTGCAACACTTGCTTCTCTGTGGACCACCAAACTTTAGAGAACCATGCATTGAAATGGGGTCCTTCAGTCCTCACTGTCGGAGGCAAGCATTGAATGCCTTTGCTTGGGCTTCTTCCATAGACCTCTGGTTCCATGGAAGTATGGAGTTTTCCTCAACTTCACCATTGTGAGGTGTCAGAGACTCCAGAGCATGGGTCTGGTGGGCAGTCAACTCCTTCTAGGCAGTCGACTGCAAACCCTCCACAGTCTGCCTGCCTTGAGCAGCAGACTGTCCCAGTGGCAAGGCCAAAGCTATATGCTCAGTCTACACTAGTGGAAACCTCAAC
This sequence comes from Neoceratodus forsteri, assembly GCA_016271365.2. Classification (NCBI taxonomy): domain Eukaryota; kingdom Metazoa; phylum Chordata; order Ceratodontiformes; family Ceratodontidae; genus Neoceratodus; species Neoceratodus forsteri. Next base: position 359,121,908 of record CM028132.1, on the reverse strand, counting down.
ATTGTCCTCTGGTGTTGCCTGTACTGTTGTCACCAGTCACGGTGACAACATGGTGGCTGACCCTAAGGGTGATGCCAGGCCTCCCCAGCACTGTTTGCAGTGTTGGGGGAAGGATTGGCACCAAGACTGTTTTCATTTCGGAGACTGTCCCTACCACGTCTCATCACTCTCACAAACTTTGCTCACCTAGACCAAGAGGTGTTTCTGCATGATGTCTCCAGAATTGATTGGTCAGAGATCTATCTATCACACTGCTCTCAGGATGCTCTTAACCTCTTAATCACTAAATTCCTTACGGTTCAATGTAAACATGCCCCAAATATCACCCAGAGAGTGAGGGGTAAACAAACAAGATGGCTAAACAAAGACTTGCTCAAAGGTTTGCACTTTAGAGATAAACTCTGGAAGCGCTACAAAACATCAGGCCAGCAAACAGATTTCAACGCTTACCATACGCTACGGAATTCATGTAAAAAACAAGTCAGAGCTGCTAAGAGCAAGTACTGTAAAGACCTACTGATTAACTCTGTCAATGATCCCAGAAAATTCTGGTCACACATCAAATCCTTTCTAGGATCCTCACAGTCAACTACCCCTGGTGGTATGCCGATAAATGATGTGCATTGCAATGACTCACAAACCATAGCTAATTCTTTCAACCTGCATTTCTCTGATCTCTCCCAATATACCTCTTCCTTCAATCCCGCTGCAGTGTCCTCCCACTCCTCATCAGGAACCTGTCTGGATAACTTGGAAGTGTTGTCCCCTGTGCCTCCTTATACTCCTCCATTCTATTTTAAGGCTGTGTCTAGAAAGGAAGTCCTGAAGCTCCTGAGGTCCATCTCTGATCATACCAGCTCTGGCTCAGACTCCCTTGAACCCCACCTCTTGAAACTTGCAGTTCCCCTTATTGCATTACCATTGGCCAAAATTTATACATTATCACTTTCAGGTGGAGTGGTCTCTGACCTCTGGAAAGCTGCTTGGATCACACCTGTACTTAAAAAGGGGGATCCTAAGGTTGTCATGAACTACAGACCAATTGCCATACTCTCAGTACTGAGCAAAATCCTGGAGCAAATTGTCGCAACTCAGACAACTGACTATCTACTTAAGCACAGCCTGCTCTCGGATACCCAACATGGCTTCAGGAAAGGACATAGCACGACGACTGCACTCCTTAAATTCACCACTGACACTCTTTCAAAAATGGGTACTGGCAATCTGACTGGGGCTGTCTTTATTGACCTCACAAAGACTTTTGACCTTGTTGATCACACTTTGCTTCTCTCCTCACTTCGACACCTGCATTTCTGCTCCTCTGTTGTTGACTGGTATGAAAGCTATCTGACAAATAGAACTCAAGTGGTGAAATTTAATTCCTCTCTATCGAACAGTACCACCATTAACATTGGTGTACCTCAGGGCTCAATCCTAGGGCCCCTCCTATTCTCTCTCTATATAAATAACATTGGAGCTGCTCTAAAATCCTGCTCTGCTATTCTATATGCTGATGATCTTGTCATCTATACAAGTTCTACTAATATAGACACTATCAATACAACCCTTTCCTCTGACTTTAACAATATCCAAAACTGGCTATATGACCACAAACTGACTGTCAACACTAGCAAAACTAAAGCCATGTGCTTGGATCAGCCCCAAAGCTCTGGGCTTGCACAACAGCACTGACGGTGCAGGACTTAGAAGGTCAATCACTGGAATGTGTGATCTCTTTCAAGTACCTGGGCATCCTGCTAGATCAATCTTTTGATCTTAATCTTCATTTATAGTCTGTTTGCAGAGATGTCAACTCCATACTGGGTGTTGCATATAAGACTAGTTATATGCTCATGCCATCGGCTAAAATGGCCATTGTGAGGGGGATTCTGCTCCCCAACCTAACCTATGGGGCTTCCTTATTTGGGGCTGCTCATAAAACTGACTTACTCCGATGGGATATTACGTATAACAACATATGTCGTTATGCCTCTTCTGCTCCTCGGCTTAAACACCACTGTCAGCTTTGTAATGACCTTGGTTGGTTGTCTCCGTTAGCTAGTAGGAAATACTACTTTGGCTCTCTTATTGATTCGATAATTCGAAATCAAACCCCTAGGTGTCTTGCAGCTATGCTTGTTCCTCAGGACACACTCCATGGTCTACGATCAGCTGACAAATCCTTTCTGAATTTGCCGAGGTGCCGCACGAGGAAAGGAACTGTTGCTTTTGAACATGCGGCTCCACAGCTGTGGAATTCCCTTCCCCTCGACATTAGACTTTCTAGCTCCCACACATGCTTTAAGAGAAAACTGCGCTTGAATCTGCTGATTGCTGATACCTGTTCCTGCTTTCACCCTACCTAATGACTGATGTCTCTGGCCATACAATAGTATTTTCTCACCTCTATATAACCCTCTTACTGCCTCAGCCTGTCCCGGCTCCCTTTCCCTGCCCATATACAATCTTGCACTGCAGGCATCTCCCTTACACTCATATAATCTAATTTCATGGCTTGCTCCCCTCTTCCTCACTTATCAACCTTTTCCTTAATGACACTCCCTGCTCTCAATGTTATTTCTTCCTTTTGTATTACCTGTTTTTGGTTTTGTGTACCTTGTTTCTGTTCATATGATGTGCCACCTGAAAATTTATTGTCCAAGGCCCTCTCTATTCATTGCATAGATAGGCACCTATGAACTTATGAATGGTCTCTCTGATATATTGTATCCACTTTAACTCATTGTATGTAAAGCGCTTTACTTTGTACTGTATGTTCAGATATATTGTATCCTCTAACTCATTGTATGTAAAGCACTTATAATTTGTTATCCTGTTAAGTTTATGCATGTCTGTACTCTCCTGGGTCGTGCCTGAAAATAGTCATTTTATGGCTAGTGCACTTACCCGGTTAACAAAAGCTAGCTAAATAAATAAATAAATAAATAAATAATGTTGCTAGCTTTGCTGAGGATGGGGACAGCTCTGAATATGGTGACAGCTGTTGTGTCAGTCCTGGGCCTGGCTCTGAGTCAGGTGCTGATGATAGTGTTGTCTTGGGAGATGTGGTTTGACCGCCATGAAGATGGCTGCCTAATCCAATTCTGTTAGCTCCTCTCTTCCCGACCCCTCGGTGTATCCTAAGACATCCAGTCAGTCAATGATGCTTATCCTGTGCTCTGTCTCACTGCCTAAGACCCTGGTTCATGTACCTGCCGTTCGGACAGGAATTACTGCAGGTTTGGAGCTCTCCTGTTTCACGCCTCTTCATTGCTCTTCCACAGCTAGGTCCACTCAACATAACTCGTCCTGCCAGTTTCCTTATCTTCCTCCAACCATTTAGACAGGCTGCAAGAAATCAGAGATGTTTAATCGATTGCTGGTGGAGATCGGGGAGCTTAAAACTGCCAACCTCAAAACTAACAAAGATATTATCACGATTTCCCAGCGTCTCTCCTATGCAGAACAAAAAATTGATGCCCAGGACCTCTCAACGCACTGGCTGGAGTCTCATATCCATGAGCAGGACAGGACTATTAGGCAACTCTGGGGCTGTGTGGAAGATTTGGAGAACCAGAGTCAATGGAATAGTCTCCAGTTTGTGGGCTTTCCTGAAGGGGTGGAGGGCCACAACCTAATTGAACAGGTCCTAGCCATTATTCTAAAATAACAATGGTCAGGTCCCCTGGAGATTGAGTGGGCTCATTGCTTGCTGGCACCTCCACCTAAATCAGCCCAGCAACCCCAGCCCATCCTGGTGAAAGTCCTGCATTTCCCTGTAAAGGAGCAGATCTGCACCCTAGCCCGTGAACGTGGACTATTAGTGTGGCGGGGCACAAAATCCAAATTTATCTGGACTTCTCCCCAGCATTGTCTGAGCACCACTGGGGCTTCATGAATGCTAGACATGCCCTTAGGGAGCTGAATGTTCAATATAGCCTTCTGTACCCTGCTACTCTGAGGATGGTACAAAATGGGACATCTCACTCCTTTTACTCCCTGGACTCTACTGAGGACTTCATTCAGCACTCATAGCCCTTGGCTAACCTTCCTGCTCCTGGTGAATTTCTGGATATGGACACTACTCAGCTCATGCTACTCCAGGACCTCTACAGGCCCACCCCAGGCTTACAGTGCACCACTAGAGGAGGAACCCTGGCTGCTTCAGACTCAGAGATGGGGCAGGGGCACTAGCAAAAAGCGGAGTCATAGTCAATGAAAACCCAGCCACCCTGCCCCACAGCATCACAGCTGCAGCCAAAGTAAGTATAGAGAACTTTCCTCAGACAGCTCCAGGAGTCTTGCCTTTAACTACAGATTCACCCCGCTTCACAATCATTCCTCCTCTCCACCCCGAAGCCCGAGCTGTACAGTTCCAAACCTGTTACTGATCCTTCCCTTGCTGTGCCTAAATTGGACAAATCTGTGGAATTGATTCCTCTCCCCATCAGCAGTCCTTTCAGCTCCAATGACCGCCAACACTGCTCCTGCATTGCTGTTGCTGCTTCCTCCTCGCAGACTCCAGCTACCTCCACAAGCACTGGCTGACACACTTTTTAATTTCACAAAATGTCTGCTTTTAGAGGGCAGGCTCTGCAGCTGGTGATTTGTGGTCTCCTCTCCCTCCCATTTGAATCTGAAGCATGGCAGCAGACAGGACACTCAGTTAAGGATGTATCTCACTTAAAAGGGCAATGCCGCCATGTACCCTAGCACCGTTCACTTTCCATGGTTTCACTCCGTTTCTACTCATTACCCCTTTAACCTCCTTGTGTGTTCCTCTCTTCATCCCTTCCCTTTCGAAGTTTGTCACCCCCTTCTTTCCCTTCCCTAAACCACAGAAGTGACATGCTTTAGTTTATGCCTCCATACCCCCCATTCATTTTCTCGTGTCTTTACTCTAGCTTCTTATGTCTGCTGTCTTTGTGATTTCTGGACAGGAGACCCCAATGTCAGGCACCCCTTATCACAGCCAATTTAGTCTGCTCCTCAGCCTCCCTATGGCAGGCTGGCTTCATTGGTTTCCACCTAAATAGCCCCCTTCATAGGCATATCCAACACATGCATGCCAACTGGTGATCCCCCATTTGGTTGCTTATGTTTAGGCGCCCTTGCCCCAAACCTTCCTGGCATACTGCCTCTTCCGTTCTGCTGGACCTCAGAGGCTTGGGGCTTAGTGATGCAGTGTTTTGCATTGGATATGGTATCCTGATGGATTATTCCACAGTGTATACCATGGGACTGGCAATATAGCCTAGAGGTTACAGTAATGAACTGTGAATGAGTTTGATACCTCCAGCAGACCTGGGTTTGATTCCCACAACCTCCACTTGCATACTGTGTGACTCTGAGCAAGTCACTTAACCTCACCAGTGCTCCAGTGTCGCCCCTGAAAACAGGCACTTGTGCTTAGTGAGCTTTACCTGGTTACCTAAGAATAAACAAATATACCAAAATCCCTTTTACCCTGCCTATGGCCTCGAATGTTGCCATCTCTGCCACTTTTTATGTGTGGCAGCTTCTGCCCCCCCCCCAAGGTTTCTGGTCCCCCATTCCACTTGCCACCCCCATCCCCAGGCTTACCCCCCGGCACCCCTCCAGGAAACACAGGTCTCTAGCCCTGGCTTGCCCCCCAGGGTGGGGTCGCAGGAGCGGGACTGCCCCCGGATTCCTGCCACTTTTAAAAACATTTGGGGCTTCGTATGTACATCCCCATGTACACCTTGCTTTTTATGTCTACCACTCCACCTACATATATCTGTTGCCGGTTGCCTTATCCATCTCTTTGACCTTTGGTTTGAGACAAAAACTCTTAACAATCTCTTCTCCACCTGTTTTTACCACCCCAGATGGCTCCCTCCTTGAAGCTGTCACTGCCTGTAAATACTTGGGGTTCTGGCTAGATAACGAGCTAGATTTTTCTACACAGATTGACTGCCTGCACTTAAAACTCCATCCAAAACTTGGAATCATGTACTGAAACTAAGACTGCCTCCCTCTCAATGTATGTCAAAATTTGGTCACCAAAACTATACTCCCTCTGCTCGACTACGAAGACATTGCATATGGCACTGCACCAGCTTCATCCCTCACCAAACTTGACTCCCTCCTACATGCTTTCTGCCACAAATTCCCCTTCTGACCCCATCACTGCTCCCTCTACTCCACGTCCATCCTTCCCCTCTTGCTCTGCCATCAAACCCACTCCCTAGCTTTTATTACTAAGTATTGGTTTGGACTACTTCCCTCTTACCTCACCTCACTCGTCTCCCCAGCCAGACCCTCCTTCTCCTACCCCCTCCACACTAGAATTGCTCGCTCCTTCTCACTCCCCCATCCTCATACAGTATTCAGGAAATCTGCTTTCTAACATAAAATAACATACTAGACGCCAGCAGAGTAGGCCTATTGGTCTATCAAGTCTGCTCGTGCTTCAGCACCCTGATTGGGTATCGTAGCCTTCTATCTGTCTCCTTCCACTGTTACTCCATGCCCCAGTCCTGCCTCCCCCCAGGCAAACCAGCCTCTGCTTTACCCCTTGCCTATACCTGTCCCACCCTCTCTTGAATCCCTCCACTGTAGCTGCCTGTACCAGCTCCCTGGGCAGTGCATTCCATGGTTCCACCAATCTCTCAGTGAAGTACCTCCTCCTTCTCCTCCTTTCCCCCCAATCCTACCACCCTCAATCTTCCAGCTGTGTTCTCAGGTGATTCCACCCTCCTTCAGTAGAAAGATCCTATCTCGGCTTACCTTATTTACTCGACTGAGGTACCTGAAGACCTCAATCACGTCCCCCCAGTCTCTCCTCTCCTCTCCTCCAGCGAGAACAGGTTGAGCTCCTGTAGTCGTTTCTCATATGTCATATCCCCCAGGCCCCAGATCATTTTGGTTGCTCTCCTCCGAACCCTTTCCAGGAGTTGGATGTCCCTCCTTAGGTGCGGCCTCCAGAACTGCACACAGATGTGATCTAACCAGGCTGTTGTACAGTGGCAAAATCACTTCCCTGTTCCTTGAGGTAATCCCCCTAGCGATGCATCCCAGCATCCTATTTGCCCTGACTGCAGCCCTCCTACACTGCTCTGAATTATTCATGAATTATTTCTCTTTCCATCTACCATCCCTCTGGAACAATCTCTCACTGAGCTGCAGACAAGGCACTTTACTCAAAATTTTCAAACACATGCTTAAAGCTACCCCTACCCATCCTTTCTTCTGCCCTTAGCTGCTCATTAGACCTCCTTCTGTCAAACTGAGCTTGTACCTTAGCTATCTCATCTGTCACTTAAATGTTTAAAATTCCCGGTGTTTGCCTATTTTTGGTGTAAATATTTGTTTATATGATACTAAATGTAAATTTATCTGACCTGTTTCAATTCTTTTTTCTATTGCATATTTGTCAAATGTTTTCCTTGTACAGTATTTGTATCCGACTCCCCCACATCCCCTGGGTCACACCTGGAAATGAGCCTTGGCTTAGTGTGCCTTTCCTGGTTAACAATGTTTAAATAAATATGTGTGTGTCACTCTCTACAATACAACAGGGTATTTCCCTCTTATGATCTTCCTCACATGATTGGTACTGCCCCTCCCATCCCCACTTTATACTTTGCTGGATCATTGGTCCTTTTTCTTCCTTCTCCCCTTTGTCTCTTTCAGCTTTAATTCTTGGATATTGATTTGGGGGGAAGGGATGGGATGCACGTCCTGGACCCATCGCTGCTGCTTAGATGGAAGAATTGCCACCTTACAGTACAAAGGGATTTGGCCCTTATGGACAATTAATTTACAACCCTCTGAGTGGTTGTATCAAGGTGTTCTTATATTATAATATGGTTTTATTGTTGTTTTTTGACGTTATTGTGTATGTATTGTATGGTTACTATTCCCTGGAGTAAGCACTCTACTTGCTTACTTGAACAACCACAGTTTGATCTCCTTGCAGCTATAGCCTTCTTTTACCCATTACTCCTACCTCCTCCACCCCCGGTGGGATGGTTTCATGTACCCCACTTCTCCTGCCTCACCTCCCTGCACTTATGGGCACTTACACTCCCTGTATTAATGGTTGATTTACACTGCATCGCTTGAAATGTTAAAGGGCTTAATTCCCCGACCAAATGTAAAAAGGTTCTTAATCATCTTAAGAAACCTCACAAGCAAGTGGCTTTTCTGCAGGAGACCAAACTATCTGCTGTTGAAGCCCCTAAATTAAAATGGGAATGGGTGGGTCAAGAGGTACACAGCACCACCTCCTCTGCTAGATGAGGTGTCTCAATATTGGTACACAAACCTCTAAGGTGGTCTTGTACTGCAGCTAATGCTGACTCTGATGGCAAGTGGGTTATGGCTAACTTTGATACCTAGGAAGGTCCCCTAACAGTCAACTTATATGCACCCAATTTGGACCACCCCCTCTTTCTTACTAAGTTATCTGAGGCGATCTCCCTTTTCAGTAACCCTCCTTCTTCTCTTCTCATAGGACGGGACGTTAATCTCACACTAGATTCCATTATAGATAGATCCCACACCTTCCACAAACCTAATCACAAAGCCACTGTGGTCCTCCATACCTTACTAAAGGAGTTCTCCCTTATAGATATCTGGTGACTCCACTTCCCCTCTGTGAAGGATTACACATTTCACATGCAGGTCCACCAGTCTTTTAACCGCATTGACTTTTGACTTACCTCTCCTCATCTAACATAAAGCACTGTAGCGGCCCACATTTACCCTATAATCATACCCAATCATGCTCCCATTTCAATCACTCTTCTCTGGGTCCCCATCTCCCCATGCACATCTTCTTGGAGATTGAACCCACTCCTGCTTAAAGACCCTGCCTTTGCTCCTTGGGTCATAAAAGAAATTCATTTCTTCCTCCATATACTAATGATAATGGCTCTGTCCCTGACGATATTCTGTGGGATACCCTTAAAGCCTACCTTGGGGCAGCATAATTGGATTTGGTGCCCACAGGTGTAAAAGAAGGGAGCGTGAGACAGGGGAACTTGAGACCAAGTTTAAAATCTTAAAGGGACACCAGAAACAAAACTCTTCTGGTAATCCCTCGGAACTGATCAAAATGCGGGCTGCACTTAACTCCTCTACACAAGGAAGGCAGTGTTCACTCTCCTCTGCACCAATCTCAAATATTGGGAGGGAGGAGAAAGGGCAAGTAAAATCCTGGCATACAGACTATGCAAACATGCCTAATGCAACATTGCCCAGTCGGCCAGAGAAGTTCTGACCCTTCCCAGATTAATGCCATCATGAGACAGTTCTACACTGAGCTTTATTCCTCACAAGTTCAACCCACCCCCGAGCATAGTGCAACTTTTTTTTAGACCCTCTGGATCTGATCTGTCTCTCCCCTTCACAACAACAACAGAACAACACATTGCTAAAGAAGAGATTGCCACTACAGTGATGGCTTGAAAGAAAAACAAATCCCCGGGTGGGGAAGATTTCTCTGTTGATTTTTGTCAAACCTTCCTGGACACCCTCTCATCCCTCCTTCTCAGAACCTTTACCCATTCTGTGCAGCATCACTTCTTACCTGCCACCTCTAGGGAAGCCACCATCACTGTCCTTCCCAAGAAGGGGAAAGACCCTCTCTCCCCTTGCAGTTATAGGCCAATATCCTTTATTAACGCTGGCTCCAAAATCCTGTCCAATATTTTAGCCATGCCCTTAGAGAAACTCTTACCCTCCATAATACACCCATCTCAATTTGGATTTGTTAAAGGCCGACTCAGTTCCAACCTTTTTCGAACTCTCTTCAGTATCCACCACATGGCGAAATTGATCCCTACCCCATCCACTGCCCTCTCTATTGATTTTGAGATGGCATTTTACTGTATTGAATGGACCTTCCTCTTTGAAGTTTTGAGATGTATGGGTTTTGGCCCTTACTTTCTGTCAGCGGTTCAAACACTGTATCACAGCACCTCTGCCTACATTCTAACTAATAGCCTGCTACCCCCCCATTTACACTCCATCGGGGCAACCACCAAGGCTGTCCCCTTCCCCCCACTCTTCCTACTGGCTATTGAACCCCTGTCCATTGCCCTCAGAACATCCTCATCGATTGTTGGATTCAAAACTACCCACTCAAAATATATAAGTGTTTACTACACGCTGATGATCTACTTATCCTACTTGCCGGTGTCCCCTATAGCCATCAACAAGTTTGAACCTCATCCTCCTTTATTTCTGGCCTTAAGGTTACTCATGCCAAATCAGAACTCATGCCCCTTAACCAACTATGCCAATGCTCATGTAATCCCTAGGTGGCATTATCCCAAGGGCTACTCCCCCTGCCTGGTATGCCAGGAGAAGCAGGGCCCACATGATTCACTGAGGTGTCATTCCTGTTTGAGATGTTGAACAGGGGGCTGATCCCCGGGTGAGTCTCTCATCCATGGTGATCTCTGCATCTGAAGTAGCTGACTGGGTCAAGGTGGCAGGGCCCAGGCCGGGTGAACAGTTCGGATTCAGTTCGAAAGACGCTGGAGACAGCTTCCAGCAAGCATGACACACTTAAGTAGTGGGGAACCAAATCATGACCCACTGACAGTTTACAGCACATTTATAGTAAAGCAAAACACAATACCACAGGTCGGCTGACAGTCCAGTTGCAATTTCAGTTTTCCTGAGCAAAACCATGATCTCTGTGGCAATTCAGACATCCTGACAGGCTGATCACTTACAGTAAATCTTTGGTCTTTTTCAGGTAACAGGGCAGTCACTGTTTGGTATTTCTGGTCACAAGTCAGTTCGAATTCAGTCCGACTAATTTCACTAGCAGATACCTCAGAAGGGAAGATGAAGCAGCAGGCCAGACAGCCTTCCCACCAGTTTCCTGCACTGCTATGCAGGAGCAGCTGCTCAAGTGTCTTGAGCAGTTCACTCTCTCAACTCTAAACTCAGACTGTATCTCTGCTGCAGGCAGCACTGGGACTTCCTTCTGATCCAAAAAGGGTTTGGTTGGTTGATTCATCTGTCTGTCAAAGCAAGGGCTCCCCCTCCAGATCCATTTAGGTGCCAAAATGAAAAACTACAATTCCTACAGAAATTCACTCCCACAAGAGCCCTGGGGACAGATTCCATTTTAAGGCCCCAAAATGTACTGATTGGTGCAATACAGAAATATCCATGCTGCAAAGAAAGGAAGGTTAGACAAACTGTAATACCATTATTATTGGACCAGCTAATCAGCAAACAATTAGCAGTTCTAACAGAGCTTCCTCTGCACCATTAGTGAGGCAGAAGACAGCAATATTATTGCAGCTCAGGTGGGACTCAAGCCTGGAAACACTCAGCCCGTACCAAGATTAATTATACACTACAAAAATAACGTCTCCTAAAGGGACAGGCATGGAGGCTAACAGGGCACTCGCATGCAAGCACTTTTACACCTGTAAAGACACAGAATGCCTGCCTGGCAGTGGGCATTTAAGCACACCAGAAGAAGACTTTTGGGAACCCCCATTTATAGGCGGGGTTACACTCACATTTTCTCAACACTGAATGGAAATGGGTGGAAGAAGGGATCACCTACCTGGGCATCTGGATTACCACTTCTCTTCATCAAATTTGCCAAGCAAATTTTACTCCTCTATTAGAATCTCTTACCACTGACATCACACACTGGAAGACCATCAGTTTATCCTTTTTAGGGAAGATCAATGCAATCAAAATTATGTTTACCCCTGAAGTCCTACACCTTCTGATACACCTCCCTGTTGCAATACTAGATGCATATTTTGCCAAACTCAATTGTCCGATGGGGAGTTTCATCTGGGATTGGGTGGTACCAAGAATCAGCTGCTCCAGACTGCAGAAACACTGATTCAAAGGAGGGTGGGGGCCTTCCTCACTTCAAAAACTATCATATATCCTTTATATATGCCCAAGTCCTCAATTGGTTTTACTTTACCCACCCACAAGCACCTCTATGGGTAGATCTGGAAGGATTTACCCTCCAGACCTCTTCCTCACTATTGGCCTTCGATCTGCCCAAGCAGCTAGTGTCTCTAAAACACCCAACTCTGGATACCTCCCTTAAATACTGGTGACTATTCACCTCTGCTATAAATATGACCCCGCCCCCTTCCTATCACTTACATTCCCATATGGAATAACCTACAGGTACGTATTGGCCACAAATCTATCAGCTGGCCACACTGGAAGCAGGCTGCCATCTACCAATTCTACCATTTATGCTACCCTGACCGTAATACTTTAGCCTCCTTTGAAGATATCCAAACCAAATATCAGATCCCTCAAAAAGATATCTGGAGATATAGTGGATTCTGCTTAAGTGCACACCCAATTTGCAGGCCAAAATGTGCACTTCAGCAGAATTTGCACTAATCCAAAATTACATTGTAAATAAAAGGGCCTGCATAGAAAAAGATACAAACACTAGTTTGTCATAATAGTCTTTAATGTGGTATTATATCATTTCAAATCATCAATTAGCTCATTTAAAATGCATTTCAGTAATTTCAAGTGGTGAAATAAGTACAGATTAGATTTAAATTGTTGCATTAATGTTTTTAAAAATTTAGATAAGGCAGTGTCTGTGGGCTAGCAACATGCCTCCCACCATTCTTACTTCACTGACAGCTGATCTGTATTCCTTCCCATCTGATCACTCATATCTTGCAGCTGTAAACCCTGTACAATGCCTAATGGGCTGATTGGGACCACAGGAAGTTGGTAGGTCAAGTCCATATGTATGCGCTGTATACTGAAACGTGAAACAGCCGGGAGCCACAGTGGACATTCCACACTGGTGGTGCCTGCCTTTTTTCTTTCACTTCTCTCACTTGTTAAACAGTTTCTCACACTCCATTGTTTCTAACTTCCTCCTGATGAGACTTGAAACAGGCTGTTAAGTACAGGTATCAGTTACAACTGTTAGAACCTCATTGTGCACTTATCAGGAATGATTATTACTGGACTGATGGTATGCTGAGTGAAAGTGTACTCTTAAACAAAATTTGCACTTAACTAGTGTGCATTAAACTGAAATTATTAATATGGCTCTCTATGTAAAAAAAAGATAGGAAAAGGAAAAAGTATGCACTTATCAACAATGTGCACATATCAGGATTGCGTTAAAATGGAATCTACTGTACTTACAGCTCTGTTCTTCCCTCCTACCATTCCTTAAAGCCCAACACACACACACACACACACACACACACACACACACACACACAGATCTCCCCATACACAAATGGCACTCTCTTCCCAGAGGTAAGGTGAGCAAATTTGATACTATACTAAGACCCCATAGAGGCCATCAGACTGAAATGAGCCACAGAACTCAATACCTGTATATCCCAGCAGGCTTGGGATACCTGCTAGTTTCACGCCCACACAGCTTGTCATGACATCGGAGACCAATTAATACAAAAAAAGATATTACATTCGTGATATAGAACCCCACAATTCCTGTATACGCGTGGCGTTCTGCATCATGATAGATGTTGGCACTACAGTCAGCAGGAGGGGTCTCTTTCCCACCTCTTATGCTCTTGCTCTCTCATCCACCCCTTTTGAAAATGAGTGCTGGACTTTTGCAGGGTCATTCTTTTCTTTCTTCCAAGCTACATCTGCCTTGAAGGCCCTTTTATATTGCTGCCCCCCCCCCAGCATACCTCAGTCTCACCCACACATTGAATGGGCCATAGCTGTCACTCTGGTGGCCAAGTGGCTAATCCTCTGCAAATGGTGGACTGCAGACATCCTCACCATGAATGAATGGCTACTAGGGGTCAGTCAGCTTGCATTGGATGAGCGGCTATCTCACATTGCTCTCTGTAAAGTATCTACCTACAATGAGATCTGGGCCCCTTATTTTGCATATTTGGCCAGCCATACCCATCACTCTTCCCACTCATGTACATCACACAATTCAGTTTAAACCTTTATTTCTGCTGTTGTTATTGTTCACCCAAATGTTTCATACCACCACTCATGCTTTAGCAGTTACTACTGTATTATGAGATTACCAACTTGAATAGCTATATCACTAACTGATTACTTCCAGATTTTTAAAGTGTAACTCTCATTGATCCTTTTTTATTCCTGATTAGTGTTTGTTGTTGTTAGTTTTTTTTTCCTATGCTCACTTGCAGTTTATAAGTTCAGTTGGTGTGTTGTCAGCATTGCTGCTGCTGTTAAAGATAATATGCAAAGGTGTTTGCAGATTATTAATAAAGCTTGAATTCAAGTCCCTGTGTCATGATTAGAGTTTCATGAAAATGTCATGCTGTTTGGTTTTATGGTTTTCTTTAAATCACTATTTAACTTGCTCTACAGTGGCTGAAAATGGAGTTATTTCTATCTCAGTCTTGGAGAGTGATGACATCATCTTGGAGTACTGTAGCGTGCTGCTTCATGTAGAGTTAAAGGTTTGCTCTCCAGGTTTCTTACAAGCTTAGTCGGTGGTTTGTGTTTAGATAGATTAGCTTAAAATCTATCATTCTCTTCTTATAAAAGTTGATCATTTGAGTTTCAATGCTGAATTGAAGTAGTGGAAATCTTTCTCTGTGAGAGATCAGAGTATTACAGCTCTCAGTTCTTTCTCATCAAAACTCCTATTTTTTCTAACTATGTAACAAAGGGTTGTTTAATGAATATAAAATAAATCTAAATTTTGTTCATTCTTAGAAATAGTTTGTCTTTGATGTAACCTTCATAAATACATTCATGTAAGAACATTTTTTTTATGTCAGACTGACAAACAGGTTCCTGTCACACTCTACTATTTCAAGCACATCTACTGTCTGAACTCACAAATTTCAGTTCTTTGGTGGATTATGTGAGAAAATACATCTTGGGTGGGATATTCAGACTGCGCCAGGCAGTGGCATAGGTGGGAGCATAGTGCAACTGTGATGCGCTGGGGCCAGGACAGGGCAATATTCAAAGGTGCAAAGGTGCATCTCCATTGAATATGGCACAGAATGCACCTGGCAGAAGAACAATGCACCGGCGCATTCCCCAGACAGGGAGGACCGGGAATGTTCCAGTGCAAATGCAGTTGCACTGTGCGCATCACCCACAATATTCAGAGTTGGGTAGGCATATAGGGCCATAATATAGGCATGGCACACATGGGGCCATTAGCATGCCATTATCACCCCCATTTGCATGCGATGAGCAGGGCAGCCCGGCGAAATACTACTGGCACCCTGCGGAGTTGCCGGCAGCAGTAGCTGGATACTTGGTGGCCAGTGCCCCCCCCGTATGCCTGATTGTGGGCAGTAGTACAGTAACAACCCCTACCTGGTGGTCTAGTGGTCCCTCCTCCATTACACATCCCCCTCCTCCCGTATGCCCAATTGCGGGCATTTGTATACAGTAAAGAACCCTGGTGGACTAGCAGTTCCCCCCTCCCCTCCGGTATGCCTGCTCATGGGCATTTGACAACTATTACCCAACCTGGTGGTCTAGTGGTAACCCCCTCCCTCCCATATGGCTGATCGTAAGCAGTGGTGTTAATGAAATTAAACCTGGTGGTCTAGTGGTTCTAGAGGCCAAAGAGAGCACCAGCAAAATCCCAATGGCAATGGGCGGCAATCAAGGAGCTGCACAGTGGGCTCAGAAGAGAGCCAGAGGTGAGAGGGTCCGGCGGGCAGTAGGGATGGGAGGCAGAGAGTGGCAATACTTCTATCTATCTCCAGTACCAGTAGTAAGACCCACAAGTGCTGGAGCAACTCAGACCTATATATTAATTTAATGTGCTGTTTTTTTTTAAGCATTTAAATAGTTAAAGTTTCTACTTTACATTCACAAATTAGTTTTAAATTTCTCACCAGCAAAGTCATGTGGGAGTGAGATATAGTCTGCAAAGGCGCTGGCACCTTGCAATAGCAGATGTATCTTAAGTTATAAATATTTATTCCTACTAAGCACTGTGTCTCCCCAGGTTGTTTTTTGTTAATATAATTTTTATTAACAGATTTTTACAGGTTTGGGGGGTATCAGCAGTCACTTGTTCTTCTTAGTACATGCACTTGATCATAAGCAGAGCAAGAAGTATGGAGAGAATCATCTAGAGTACATTAAAATCAGTTTCTCGATTGCTTATATGTAAGGCAGATCTACATTTGTTCTTGATACTGTTTTTGTTATTCCCAGAAATGTCCCCTCTATCAATCCTCCCCTCTCCCTCTCCCAGTCACACACCTCCCCATTTCCCCCCATCTCTTTAATCACCAAACCTCTTCGCTCTCTTTTTCAACTTTATTCTATTCAGGGCACAAAATTAGGGTCCCTTGTCATAATGTTAAATCCATCTTGTCCATTTCAAAGTACATAAATCTGCATGGTCATTCAATTGACATGAAATTCTCTCTGCCCTATGTATTTGGTTGATTGTTTCTCTCCATGCCAACATGGTAGGAGATTGGGGTGAGAGCCAGAGTCTGGTTATGGACTTCTTTGCCGCCCTGAGGGCTATCCCCAGCAGGTACCTAGTATGAGGGTCTCTGAACTCAGGGGGAGAGTTAGTAGTAAAAAACACTCTGCAGACAAACTAATTGGGGCACCCAGCATGTCCAACAGTTCCTGCTGTAGGGAGGATAAAAAGGGTTGTAGGACAGGTCAGGTCCAGAAAATATGGGTGTGATGTGTGAATGCCACCCCACATTGGCGCCAGCACCCCTTTGACTTTGTGGATGAATAGTGGGCTGTTGTAGTTGGGGAATGAAAAAAAAATTGAATCATTACTTGCCAGGAGAATAACCTCCATGTATGGGAACATGTAAGCTTAGACGATATAAGCCAGCCCTTGTCTCATTGCTGTGCTGAAGTATCAGAGCCTATCTCCTTGTTCCATCTCTCAAGCACCCCACCAGTGTTTGTTCTAGTAGTGTTATTGAGTGCCTTATAGAAGGTGGAGATGGCATGGGGGATCTCACTAGCTGAAAGAGTAGTCTGAAGCAGAGCAACTAACATACTAATTGCCAGCAGTTTAGGCCTTACAGTCTATCGAGTCTGCTTGAACCTCAGATCCCTAGTTGGGTGCCAAGGCCCTCCCCCACCTTGTGTTCCAGAAACCTCTATCATCCATCCCCACCCCCCTGGGCCAGGTCATTATCTAGTACATCCGCTTTCTGTGTCTGTCCCACCCTCTCTTGAAGCCCTCCACTGTGGATCTCTGAACCAGCTCACCAGGCAGCGCATTCCAAGGGTCCACCACCCTCTCAGTGAAAAACCTCCTCCTATTTTCCCCCTCACCCTTCCAACTTCAAACCATGCCCTCTAGTGATACTTTCCTGCTTTAGTCTAAAGATCCCCTCCATGTTTACCCTATTTATTCCCTTGAGGTACTGGAAGACCTCAATCATGTTCCCCCTGTCTCTCCTCTCCTCCAATGAAAACAGGCAGAGCTACTCAAGTCTGTCCTCATACGTCAAATCCCCTAGTCCTCGTATCATCTTAGTTGCCCTCCTCTGTACCCTCTCCAAGAGCTGTATGTCCCTCTTCAAGTGTGGTCTCCAGTACTGTACACAGTACTCAAGGTGTGGTCTAACCAGTCCATTGTACAGCGGCAGAATCACTTCCCTGCTCCTAGAGGTGATTCCCCTTACAATGCATCCCAACATCCTGTTTGCCTTGCTAGCCGCTCTCCTGCACTGCTCAGTTATTCATACATGCATCCACCATGACCCCTAGGTCTTTTTCCCCTGTTGAGGCCTCCAGTGCCTCCCCTCCCAGGGTATACCTGTGTTTAGAGTTTCTCCGCCCAAGATGTAACACCTTGCACTTGGTGATACTGAAATTTAATTTCCACGTGTGAGCCCAGCTTTCCAGGGTGTTCAGATCCCCTTGCAGGGCCAACCTCCCCTCTTCCCTCTCAACTACTGCTCCCATCTTGGAGTCATCAGCTAAGAGACTCATTTCACACCCTATACCCTCCCTGATGTTCGATATGTATGCAATAAACAGAATCAGACCCAGCACTGAGCCCTGCGGTACCCCACTACCGACCTCTCTAGGGTTCGAGAGCTCCCCACCGACCACTACTCTCTGGGTGCATCCAGTTGGTCAGTTTTCAATCCATCTGACCATCAAAAGGCCTACTCCCAACCCCATCAGTTTCTCCACCAGGCCGTTGTGGGGGGCAGAGTCAAATGCCTTGCTGAAGTCCAAGAATAATACATCCACCGGCTTTCCCCTGTCCAGTTCTGATGTTACCCATTCGTAGAACTCCACAAGACTGGTTTGACATGATCTACCTGGCACAAACCCATGTTGCCGACTATCCAGACCTCCCACCTCCTCCAAGTACACCCCAATCATTCCTTTAGTATACTCTCCATTAATTTTCCCACCACCGAGGTCAAACTGATGGGTCTATAGCTACCTGGTACTTCCCTCGACCCTCCTTTGTAGTTGGCACCACATGTGCCTCTCGCCAATCCCTAGGTACCCTCCCTGTCTCAAACGACCTGTTGAAGTGCTCCGCCAGAGGTGCAGCCACTATGTCCATCAATTCCCATAGTACTCTCAGATGAATGCCATCCAGTTCAGGAGATTTATCTTTCTTTAGGGACTTGAGGGCTAACCACACCCTTCTGGTGGAGATAGCATCATCCATCCCCTCCACCTTACTGGACTTTTTATCCTTATCCTGATGTGACACCCCTGGGGTACCTCTACCTCCCTTTTGCTCCATTTCTGTTGCTCCCCTGATCCCACTCACTACCGCTTCCATCACCATCGTGCCTTGCTAATGGGAGTATGTATATGGGCTTACGCAGTTCAATGGGTAGGGAGTAGAAAAAGTGTCATTTGTAGGAACCTGTAAAAGTCCACCTGTCACATACCATAGGACTGCCTCAACCCTTGGAAGGACTTAAACTCGGTCCCATGTAATAATTGAGAAAGGGAGAAGATGTGGAGTCACCCCCACTATTCAAATGTATGGTCGTACTGGGCTGGAGAAAAATTCTCCAGGAAGGCAAGCCGACACATATAAATTAGAAAAGGGGACAGGGCCAGCTGTCTATGGATTACCCCATAAGTTTTAAGTTGGTGCACAATCCATGGACCTGGGTTCAGCTGGGTGACAAAGGTGGAGATGGGTAGAGAATTGTTCTCACTAAGTCTTTAAATGTTAGTAAACCTTCCTCTATCTCCCTCTATTTAGCTGGATTGCTGCGCCCAAGGCGAGTAGCAAGGAAGAAAAGGTGAGATGCCTAGTTGTATAATTTTAAATTCGGTAGGGCTAGTCCCCCTACTTGTCTAGGGAGAGAAAGTACCGAGAGATGAACTCAAGAATGTTTGCCTGC
Source organism: Neoceratodus forsteri (assembly GCA_016271365.2). Taxonomy (NCBI): domain Eukaryota; kingdom Metazoa; phylum Chordata; order Ceratodontiformes; family Ceratodontidae; genus Neoceratodus; species Neoceratodus forsteri. The sequence continues at coordinate 359,102,592 of CM028132.1, read as the reverse complement.
CCATTTGAACTTTAGTGTTGCTTTATTCCAGGCTTGAAATGTTTTTGCTGAAATGCATATTGGGACATTTTGAAAAAGGTACAGTGCTCAGGGGAGGGTCACCATTTGAATCACCTCCACTCGTTGGAGTAGGTTGAGAGGTAGAATGGCGCACTTAGTAAGATCTGCTTGAAGTTGGGTGTAAAAAGGGTCATAGTTATTTCTAATTATTTGCTTACTAGTGCGGGAGAGATAAATACCCAGATATTTTAATTTGTCAAGGTCCCATCAAAATGGGTGGGACTGCTTAAATGTTTGGGGGGATCAAAGTGGAATGTGAGGGCATCTGTTTTGGCAGTATTTAGTTTGTACCCCGAGCTCCTCCCATATTCTTCCAAGGTCTGGTCCGAGACCTTCATGTTTTTTAGGCATGATATGGCTGCTCTCAGTTCCATCAGGGTTATGGGGGCAGTAAGATCACTTTGTTGTTCCCTACTAAGTTTAGGAAGGTCTGGGGGGAGAAAAAAGCATCAATGGAGTCCTGATCACTTGGGTGTTCTGGGGAATATGGTTTCTTGTAGTAGTCACAAAAGACCCTTGAAATATGTCCCAACCTTGTGTGAGTTTCACTTGTCACTAGATTCCTGATGGTTGCTATGGTGGAAAGACATCTTTGCCTTCGAAGTCGAAAGGCTAATAAGCGTGAAGCCCTGGGTCCCACCTCTCCGTACCTCTGTCTAAGAAATGCTAAGGCTATCTCCATATGTTGCATACACAACTTATCTAATTCCTGTTTGGTCTGCTTCATTGGGCATCCACAGATAAATCCTCTTGTTGGTGGGCCTCTTGTAGGAAACTAAGGGTCTGTTCTAGTTGTGACTGTCTCTCTCAGCATTGTTTCGCTTGGGTGGAAGTGTACTGTATCAAGTGGCCCCTAAGGACCGCCTTCAATGTGTCCCATCTGATCGCATTAGTAGTGTCCCGTGCATTATTGTCCTCTAGAATCTCCTGTATCCTGTCCCTCACAAAGTCCCGGAAGGGTTCACTTTTGAGGTGTATTGGGTTGAGTCTCCAAATGGTGTTGCGTCTAGGCCCAAGTCCTAGTCTGTTATCACTGGGGCATGGTCTGAGTGGGCAATATCCCCCATGGCGGCATCCCTAAGAACCCCCAGGTTTTCTTTTTGTGTATAACAGTGATCAGTCCTGGTGTATGTACCATGAGCAGCTGAGTAGAAAGAATAACATCTATCTCTAGGATGGAGGGTAAGCCATACATCTAGCCAGCCCAGCTCTTGGATAAACCTCTTAAAAAATGTATGTGGGGCAGGCTGCCGACTCCTGGTGGAGTTAGTAGTGTCCATTGAGGGGCTCAGGGCAATATTAAAATCACCAGTGAGAATTAGAGTACCCTTGGACAGTTCTAGTATTTTACTTAGCAGGTAGCTAATTATCGGGGTAGGCGAACCCGGAGAAAAATAGGCGTTCACCAGAGTTACCTCAGTGTCTTGCAGCTTTCCTTGGACTATTACCAAGTAGCCCTCCATGTCTGCCCACTTCCGGGTTGCCTGGAAAGGTATCTGGCCAGAAATAAGTATGGCGACCCCCCCTTGCCCCCACCAAACGAGGATGCAAAGACCTGTGGGAATCCCCTAGGGACTCATTTTTTGTGTTCATTAGCATTCATATGCGTTTCCTGTATATAGGCAATCGCTGCTCGGCTTTTCTTAAGCACTGTATTCATTCTTGAACATTTCAAGGGGTTACCCAGGCCATTCACATTCAGGGATATAATTTGTAAGGATTGATTAGCCATTTATAATTCTCTTAGATTTACAGGAGTCATATCAGTTCTCTCTGCATTTCCATGCCCTGCAAATCTGTTCGCATTGGTGTCTGCTGCACAAGAGGGTGACTGCCTATAGGGTGGTGAGGGGAATAAATCTCCCTCTAACATTAAACTCTCCAACTTTAACAAATAACGGGATCTATTAACATTGGAGAGAAACAGGAGACATAAACTAGAGCAGATCCCTGCCAACTGGGCTTGGGCTGCTAAACTGTGTGGCTTCCATAAGTCTGAGGGCTGTTAGGCACCCTGGCTCAAGAGTGCCAAATTTGGCTTAGTCCACCTCAATGGGAGGACCCGACGTAGCACGTCTCTTCTAAAAAACACTAAAGAAAAAAGGGGGATGGGGGGAGTCATGCCTAAATCCCTATCAAGGCATGTAACAGTTTTATTCAGTAATTAAAAGAAATTCAACTGGTAGTTTTATCTTGAATTTACTTTTTACTGGGTCAGTCTGCACTGGATATTAGGCTATGGTGTAGCTTTGGATTTAGCCTTCAACTGCCACTGATTGGAGCAAAATATATAGTGTGTAAGACTTTGGGGGCAGTCCCCCCTCAACCCCACCGTTATAGCCTTGGTGAGGTATAAGAGGATGGACCAGATCCCAGTTTCAACATATGCTCAATTGTGGCACTTAGTTCCACCTCCCTCCCTCCCGGGATCCACCATACAGCTTGAAGTGGCTGAGGGGGTGAGAGAAGGTTGAGAGGGTCAAACACGCCCACCCATGCCATCAGGACCCGCTATCCAGTCATCCACTGGTGGGCTGCTGAAGCATGGACTACTCCACCCTCCATGTTCAGGTTTATTTATTATGGGCATGGAAAGTAAGAACATGCACTGTGCAGCCCATTGTGCCCGGGTGTCTCGGATCCAACTGCCCCCTCCCCAAGTGTTATAGGAGGAAAGGAGGGAAGAGAGGAAGGTGGGAGAACAAAGAAAGAAACAGGGAAAAAGGGGGCCATAAGGAGGCCCGAGGCCTGGCCAGCCCCCCACACATCAACCCTCCACCCTCCCGCTCCTCTATCTGGTAATCCCCCTCCACAGTCCCCTTCCTCCTCACCTAGTCCCCCATTCATGGCCAAATACCTGCATCTCAAGGCTGTACATTAGCTAGTTGGTGGAGCAGACCACCTTCATGACCAAGTCTGTCCAAACCAGCTATGGTAGTTAGATTGTCCCCATGCCATATCTTGTGGCAGGGTGGGCCATTCCAATTTATTTCAGCCGAGAGGTCAGAATGACCGGGGGGGGAGGGGGATCCTCAGGGAAGAGTGAGGGTCAGTGAGTCGCGGGGGAGCACAGTTTTAAGGGGTAAAGCTTAGCTGGCCTACTTGTTAAGCACATCCTGGCATCAGAGTCAGTTAGTCCAGCAAATTGTTCATTTCACCCCTTATGGTGCGAGGTCTGATTCACTCTCAGTTGAGACCTGTTTGTGGAGTCCAGCAACAATCTGTTGGAGGGCTGAGGCACCTTCTCTTCTGCGTTGTTCCTTCTGGGGCACACGATTCCAGGCCTTCAGTGCCAGTTTGGTCACCAGGGTCTTGTTTGGAGGTCTCGGGTCCAATGCAATCTTGATGCCCTCTTTAGTAAGTCCCTGGGCCGCCTCCTCCACACTCGTATATTTTAGGGCCATCAGTGAGCTGCACCACGAGTTTTGCCAGATAAGGGGTCCTAAACTTGAACTTTGCTTCTTTAAGTTTTCTAAGGATGGGTGCATATGCACAGCGTCTTACAGCAATGGCAGTGGGGTAGTCGTTATCTACATGGATACGTTGATCTCGGTGTTTTAATTCCCCATTTGCCAGGATTTGTGGAGCCATCTCCTTCTCCTGGTAGCACAGAAATCTAATTAGGATTGCACGAGAGTGGTTAGTTATCGGAGGGCCCAACGTGTGGTGAACTCAGTCCATTTTTAGCAGACAGCTTTCCAGTAGGTTTAATGCCTCTTTAAAGAACTGCTGCATACACTGTATGGGGTCACTACTCTCTGTACCCTCTGGAAAGCCTGACACACACAGATTGTTTCACCGGCTGTGGGCCTCTGCGTGATCTGTTCTCTCACACAGGCCTTGCACCTCTCGGTGAAGTTGTAAGACAGCATTTTCTGTGCTGTCTACTTGGAAGTCTGAGGTTGAGGTCTGTTCTTTGAGGTCATCCAACCTCTTCTCTATCTTCTCTACGTCGGTCTGGAGAGCGGCAAAGGTGGAGCGAGTCTCTCTCCTAAAGTCCTTGAGCTCCCTTAGCACCATATCCATTTGCCTGGAGATGTTCACAGACCCGACCGCGTCGGCGCCTGTAGATTCACTTTGCGCCGAGACATGTGAGCCATCACTATCTGAGCCATTTCCATCGGGATCAGCAAGGTCCAAATCGACTTATCTTTATCAGGTTTGCGTTTAGGCATCTTTCCTCCTTGTATTTGAAGAGTTGGCCTGTTTTTGAGTGTCTGTGGTTGAATTGTAATAGTTTTTCTGCCCTGGTGGGGATGGAGCTGAGAGCTCAAGATGCTTCCAGGGGCATGACGTCACTGGAAGTCGGAACTCTGAGTTTTGAGTTTATTCTGATATCACGGAGTTCAGGCTTTGTGTGCAAGGTTTTACTTTATTTTAGTGCTGTAAAAGTAATAGGGTTGTTCTGAAGGATTACGATCTACTTAATGTAATAGCTTTATGTTTTGGATTAACAAGCCTTATTTTCTTTTACAATCGTATGTATTGTTGTGTATATTTTACCCTTATTTATGCTGTATTCCTGGGCGCTATTTTACTTTTTTATTTAATATCTACATGTCGTTTATTATTTGGAGCCTATGTAGGAAGTGTGATACTGACAATATTCCTGATACAGATGGATGAAAATTAGGATTGTGCATATACTATACCTAACACTTTATTGGGTTGTTTTTAAACTTAAATGTATGATACTTTCTGTCACCCCGTAATTGTTACTGCAACAGCTGAATTAGTGGTTGGAATTGTGACTTGTCACAAATGCAAAAAAAAAAATCCTTTGACAGAGAAAAATGCAGAAAAAGTACCAACAGTTTTATTTGAGTCTTGCCCCTAACCAGAACTATAAAAATCCTCCTGAGGTGCCCGAAGGCTGCATAGAATCAGTGTTCTGGCACCACAGGAGGATTTTTATAGTTCTGGTTTGGGACAAGATTCCAAGTAATACTGTTTGTACTTTTTCTGCATTTTTCTCTGTCAGAAGAATGTCTTTTTGCATTTGTGACATTTGAGAAGTTAGATTTAAATTTCAGAGCCAGAACTTCAGTATGCTGGAGTCAGGTGCAGCCGAGATGGATAACCCCTTTATTCAAGTCATAGGGCTCATTACCTGCATCTACCAGCAGACGGCTATTGCCAAGGTATACCTAGCACCTGCTAGCAAGTATAGTGCAACATTTATTTCTATTTTGTTAAAAAAAAATACTGTTACAAACATTCACATGTATATCATTGTTGTTAGAATTTCTAAATTACATTGCTTTCCAAACTAAGAGATGAATCAATTTGCCATCATTGGCCTCTGATGGACAGAAGCCAGACTCGGGGCTGGTAGAATACCCTAGAGGTTAAAGCAACTAGCTGTGAATGGGCTTTGTACATCCAGCAGACTTGGGTTGATTCCTTAAGCAATAAGGCACAACAGGGTGTGGGTTATTGGAGATTTACCCACACCTTGTGTGGTGTGTCACAAGGCGCAGCTGAGTGACTTAACCACACAAGAAGTGGGTAAATCACCCAATAACTCGCACCCTGGAGTGCCTTATTGCGATTATACAATGGACCCTTGCATAAAATAAATTTAAAATGTGTTTAATTATGTTTTCTATAAATACCATTCATTAGCTGTGGGTTATGCAGAATTTACCAATGGTCATGTGACATGTTTTGACCAATGAGGTTACATGATTTTCACACATCATTGTATAATTCAAGCTCCACTTACAGTGCTTTGTAACCTTGAACAAGTCGCTTAATCTTCTAGTGCTCCTGGTATAATGCCTAGAAATGAGCGTTGGCTCTACTTGCCTGTCCCGGCCAAAAATTGTAAAATAAGATATAAATAATTCAGTGACATGCATTTCATGTGCCTGCATGTCTGTTGACAGTGGGGATGTACCTATTGGTCAATGGTTTTAATGTAGCAAAAAATGCTTTGGGTAGTCAATAGAATGATTACAATATACAGCATGTAAAAGAAAACTCCAGAAATGTATTTTTTATCTGACTCCATGGTTTCTTAAGCAAACCCTTCTCCCTTCCCTATTGTAATAGCTAATGCAGTTGCAGTCCTTCAGCTGGGAAGGTTGAAACAGTAGCCACTTCACCAGCTGATGCCAAATATTCAGAAAGTGTTCACACATCAGGTGGCAAACGTCCTCTAAAAACTGAGCTGTTCACTTGGGCAATATGCACTGGACTCAACCTGGGAGACTAACATCTAAGCCAGTAATATTGCCACTGCAATTAATCCCCAGAGTTCCAAAGCCCTAATACATTCTGCAGAATAATTTACTATAAAACTCTACATTAATCAAAGATTAACATAAGGCTGATAAAATGCTTATAGCCAATCAGAAAGCTCTATTTATTCAGACCATTTTATAATAATGTAAGGCATGTGCCTTACATGCCAGAAATCAAGTAGGATCAGTGGCTTTTGCTGTAGGTGGGGAAAATGGGCAGACTGGATGGGCCTAGTGGTCCTTATCTGCTGTCAATTTCTATGTTTCTATGATCCTTGCCTTCCTTTGATAAATGTTATGTTCCCCAGAGGGTGCTGCCATTCAGATTCTGTAGTCCTTTACTGCAGTGTGTTCAGTATTTAGTCACTCATGCCCAAACTACATAAATGACATAAAATCTGAATGGTTTATGTGATCGTAAGGAATTTTTTTTTTTTTTTTGCAGTTAAAGCTACTGCCATCTCCAATCCATGCTGATGGTAGGACTATCTGTTAAAGGAGATGTTTAAGGTCCCCCCCCCATATAAAAGTGAGAAACTAGACTGGAGGTGGTGTATGATACTGGTTAAGAGCACTGAGCTGCAAACCTAGAGTATTGACCTGGCTGTTTATACTAGGAACTGTAGCAAGCCAGAAGGCACTCTAGTTTGGGAGTCAGTGCTGTACAAGGAATTGCACTGTATTTCTGCCTGCTTGTACACCGCCTATTTATATTTTTTTGTGTTTCAGTTAATAATGTGCAAAAAAGAGCCCTCCAGGGCACTCTTACACCTTGTGGAGTGGTGGCACTGTAACCTGATATCCATATTCGGGCCATGCTTGCAACACCTGGGGGCATTAAAGATCCCCCCAGAGCACTCTCCTATGGGTGTTAGCACATGGCAAGGAATCAAAGAGACACCAAGGGCACCCTTGCATCCTCTGCAGTGAAGTGGTGGCATACACATTCTAAAATATATCAAAATACCCCCAAAAATGCACCACAAAGCATGAAACATCCTATAGCTTCTGGAGGCCTAAGCAGCCCCCAGACCCCCAACCTTTCATAATTGCCCTGAGCACTCTCTGCTAGCCTTGCTAAAAAAGGACGCTGCATGCCACTGCCTGAGACTGTATGGCTTAGCAGAGTACAGCAGCCCTGACTGTGAAGACAGGAACAGGGTGCAACAGGTGCAGTGTCCCTGACTGTGGGGGTTGGGGAGAGAGGGCAGCAGGGTGCAAGAACCCCAACTGTTTGGGCAGAGGGCAGCAGGGTGCAGCAACCCTGATTCAATAGGCAGGAGGGTGCACAATCCCCAACTGTGTGAGAGAAGACAGTGGGCAGCAGGGTGATGCAGCCTCGAATGTGGAGCAGAAGACAGGCAGCTTGTGGGACAGGTGGCAGCAGAGTGCAGCTGCCTCAACTGTGGGGAAGAGACATGGTGCATCAGGATGCAATATAGTGTTTCTTTTTATACACATACCTGATGTATTTTCACATAGAAACCACCAATGAACTGAAATTTGTGAGTTCAGACAGTACATTTGCTTGAAATAGTAGCGTGACAGGCACCTTTTTTGTCAGTATGACACAGAAAAGTTCTTACATGAATGTATTTATGAAGGCTATATCAAGGACAAACTATTTCTATGAATGAACAAAATTTTGATTTATTTTATATTCATTAAACAACCCTGTGTTATATAGTTAGAAAGAAATATCTGAGTTTTGATGAGAAAGAACTGACAGCTGTGATAGACAAGCTGATCTCTCATAGAGAAAGATTTCCATTACTTCAGTTCAGCATTGAAACTCAAATAATCAACTTTTGTAAGAAGAGAATTATAGATTTTAATCTAAGCTATCTATACACAAACCACAGATTGAGTTTGTAAGAAACCTGGAGAACAAACCATTCACTCTACAGCCTGCTGTGATTGGGAATCGGAAGCAGATACAGTACTCCAGGATGATGTCATCACTCTCCAAGCCTGACTGAGAAAGACAGAAATAACTCCACTGTTTTCAGCCACTGTAGAGCAAATTAACAAATGCTGATTTAAAGAAAACCACAAAACCAAACAGCAAGAAATGTTCAGGAAACACTAATCATGACACGGGGATTTGAATTCAAGCTTTATTAATAATCTTCAAAAACCTTTGCACATGATCTTTAATGTGTGTTCTTGTTCTTAATAAAATATTTAACGTTAAAAAAAGATAATGTTGCCTTGGAGGTCATCCTCGACTCTGGTATCACCCACTACTCCAAGGAAAGTGATGACACTAAGCACGATGTCGAAGTCAGCATCAAGCAAGGGGTCAAGGATGGTGTCAACCATGGTAATGGGGAATGGCCTGTATCTGAGGACATTTCCAATCCAGAGCATGCTGTCAGAGGTGGCACCAACTCAGGGACAGATAATGCTTTGGAGGCTTCGTTCTCTCTGGAACTCATGGACAACATTGTCACCAGTGAGGACTGGGTTGCCCCTTGGTACCTGTACAGTTCTGGTCTTTCCAGGTGTTTCCCCTGTAGGCATCAATTGGGTCACTCCTCAGATGTAGGAGGACCCTCTCTGGGAACTATGTTAGGCTGTCCCTTCAGGTGAGGCCTCCTATGCAGTTACACAGCACATGATGGGACCCCAGAGACCTGGAGTCTCAGTCTATTCTAGAGGGACCTCATTGTTTCCTAGAAAGGATGCCCTTGTTGACGAGTCCCAAGGGGCCTGTAACATGGGAACAACATATGGCATGGGTCAGTGCCTCAGATGATATAGCTATAGGGAGTCATAGAGGGACCAGTCCAGGCCTTTCTTTCTGGTATGGACCCTGCCCAGAGATGGCACCACATTTCCATTAATGTCCCCCAGTGAGGACTGTGAATCATCTATATGACTCCTTTCTGTAGCTGAGTATGCCCTGTACCAAGTGATTCCTGGTGGAGATGATCCACCATCGACACTCTAGTCATTCTTACTTGGCCCAGACCATAAAGTAGGCATCTAGGGCAGTGTGGAGGTGTGCCCTCTCCAGTCCGACCATCCCAAGAACCTTTTAATGCAGTATCATGCAGCCACAGGGTCTGCAGTGCAGCTGAGGTATTTCACCCCACTTCGAGACTTCAAGCATTGTAGTCCCCATTGGGACTATGAAGTCTCATGCATGACTTACTGACCCCCAGATGCAGCATCTGCTCACATGGATGCTCTTGGGAGGAAAGCTTCATCTCGGCATGTGCTGTTATGTTCACCTCTGCACATCAGTCACATACGGTGACCTATGACATCACCTATGGTTACAGCTGCACAGGCTGTAAGCTACACTGCCACCAAATGAGACAGTCAGGCAAGCCACTGACCTATCCACCTGGGATCTGGAGGTAGCACTGCAGTGTGAACAGAAGAAATTGGGCATACACCTTCTTGTAGAAAAAAGATGCCACTCTCGGAACAGTTTACTTGTGCATTCTGTTCAAAAAGTTTATTGCTAGTGCCAGACTTCAAATGCCACAACCATTGCCTGACACGTTTCAGATTGGGAATCCTTTATCAAAGGTGTTTAGTGGAGGTGCGGGTGAGCTCCTCACCAATGGGGTGGGACCCACAAAATCTCCAGACTATATTGTAACAAACCGCAGATTCACAAACTGCAAAAGCTTGAGTACGTAAATACATAAATATCATCATATACAAAACACAGAATATACAAATAAAGCATACAAACAGGTTGAAGACAAAATTATATTCAAAATGGAAAATCGAACTTTGTGCTTATTGCGCTCTCATATAAATAGCGTCACTTATAATATTAATATAATAACCTAATTTCATATTTAAAAAGAGCTACTAGCAATGAGTTTCTTGAATTCTGTCAGTGCAGTAATCAAAACAGCTCAGACACTACCAAAAAGATGTGAAATCTTGACCCGGAGCAGAACCAAACTGTAGGAGAAAGAGAGAAAAGTGTTTAAGCGACAATACAACTGCAACCTATACAGTTACTACCTGCTGCTAATGGGAAATGATTTAAAAAATGGTGCCAGTTCAAAGGCATCCTTAAGTCCGGGAGCTACCCTTGCACTGAGGCTGTAAATCCAAAATGTTGCTCAGCGAAGCACCAGATTGCTAAAATCTCCCCACCCACCGGATGTGGGCAGAATTTGTCAATGACTGAACTTAAAGAAGTGTTCTGATGGGGTTGGGACCTCTTTGACATACAGAGTTATGGCTAGAGATGTTGTGGATTTTTACTTCACCTGCGAAGTTGATGCGAATCTGTGGAACTTTGCGATTCATGAAATTTGTGAATTCCATGGCAGACATACCAACTTTGCCAGCAAATTTTATTTTTAAGTTCAATAAAACCTTCCCTCCACCCCTCCCACTGTGCTGTATAAACCACCCTTTATCCCCCATCCAAAAATTATTAAAACCTTGACATCCCCTGGCACAATTCTCTCCCCCATGAAATGCTGCTCCATTTGAGTGACTGTGCTTGGAAATGTAATTTTCCACCCACCCATGTGCCGAACACACTCCACCAGCCTCCCCTACCCGAGTCCCACTGTGTTTATTAATTCCTTCCAGCTAGGATCCAGATGTTGCAGGAATCAGTCTCCACCATTGATTCAAACTAATGGGTCTTAGCCAAAGGTGCTAGGACCCTGCAGGAGCCAGAACTTTTCTGGAGGACTGGCAGCGAGGCAAGTTGTGAGCACGCACGGCACCATGAGAGTGGCTCATGGCACCAGGCTTACCTCAGCACTAGCCCTCAACTGCCTCAGTTCCTTTTTCCCCCCCGCCATTGAGTGCACAGTAGTGATGATGTTGCTCACCCGCCGGGAGTCAGAACGTCACACGTATATGACAACAGCATTCAGTTCTTCACAGTTTTAGTGTTTAAAGCTAGAGTTTGTTATTTTTGCATAACTTTAGTGATTTTACAAAAATATTTCTGGCAGTTTTCTCTTAGCCCTACTGAAGCTACAGTCAATGGCCATGAAGGATGACAGTACGGAGCCTTTCAGGCAGGCTGCTCTGGCAACAGAGTCGTGTCTGGTCCACTTTCCCCATCAAGGAAGGGTTCTGGCCATGGGCAGTCCTGTGCTTGTGAGGAGGGACAGTCTCTGAAGCACAAAAAGGGCAGGCCCATTCCCTATTTCAGTCAGGTTCTCAGTGCTGCTCAACCTCGATTTTCTCCTCTTCCCTTCAGAAGGGGAAAAAATGGTACCACTCAAGGTCACCTTCTGGGAGGTCTACCATGAGACCTTCTGTCTCCTAGGACTGTATGGGCCCTTGCTGGTGCCATCGGCATTGCCATGGGCCTTGGGGGCCTCTGGTACAGGGATGTCAAGATCTCAAGCCCAGAGTTCCCCTCTGTCTTTAAGTGGGGACACTGATGGGCAGTTCCAACCATGGGCAGCTCTTTGGAGCACTGACTGCAGCATCAAGCTTGTGTGTCTCTGCCATCAGATCCAGTCCCTGGCCCTTCAGGGTCAGTGGCACTGCAGCCATGGGTGGGGCCCTCAAGCTGGGTAGAGCATTTGACTCTGGCAACAGCCTTTGACCCTTACTGGTGACAGCACCGATGACTCGTGTCCCACTGGCCATGCCCCAACATTGTGTCCCTTGATGGGACTGGCCAAGTACCACTGCTGGTCACTTCAGTGATGGCTGGGTATTTGGCACTGGGTCTAGTTCTGGTGTCAGTGACAGGTTTTGGCCTTTTGGGGCCTGGCCTGGCAAATGTTCCAGTGACAGTCCCGGTACTGAGTCTGCACTATATTAGCATTATGTTGACATCAGGTTGGCATTGTATCGGTGCCATGTCAGTGTCATTTCAGTGCCAGGTCACCCAGGAACCCCTGGTCCCAGATTCGGCCCTCTCTAGACCTCAGAGCCTGGCCTGACACCAGTCCCAGTGCTGGTACCGGTGCTGAGTCAGCACCATATTGATGCCAGTTCATCACTGTATCAGCGCCATGTTGGCATCATGTCAAAGCCAGGTCACCCAGGATCTCCTGATGCCAGATTTATCCTTCTCTAGCCTTTGAGGCCTGTCCTTGTACCAGTCCTGTTTGCAGCACTGGGTCAATGCCATGTTGGCACCATATCGATGCTAAGTCAGTATCATGTCAGCACCATGTCAGCATCAAGTTAGCACCAGGTCATCCAGCATCTCCTGGTGGCAGATTCAGCCCTCTCTAGCCTTTGGGACTTGGTCTGGTGCCAGTCCAGGTGCTAGTCCTGGTGCTATAGGTGCCATGTCGGCTTGGGGGTCAGGTCATGTTGGCACCATATCGATGCTGGGTCAGCATCATGTCAGTGCCATGTTGGGATCCTGTTGGTGCCAGGTTGACATCAGAGGTTCTCGGCACTGGGGATCTCCTGGTGCCACATTCAGTTCCAGTCCTTGCACTACCCCAGCATGGGACCCTTGTCCTTTGGGCCAGTGTCATCGCTTTTGCTGGGGCCACACTTCTAGATTATAGGGCCTGCGATCCACACCTTCCTAATCTCCTCCCTCCAGAGAAGGATGTGGAAGGGGATGAGTCTGACACTAACCTCATCTTCTCTGATGGCAACAATGATGACTTTCTTAGCCTGGACTCTTTGGGACCCAGGCCCTGCTGCTGTGCCTCAGGACAGAGACATGCTTCTATACGGCTTGCTAGCTCCAAGGGCATTTTTCCTTTTATGACTAATTCTCTTTGGAACCTGCTTAAGTCCCTGGCACAGACTAGCAAAAAAACCAAAAGAGGGGTTTCTGCTGACTGTCATATACAGAATTTAGTCCAACAATCATCAGCTGTAGTTATTTCTTCCAGGATTGGTTAGTCCCCTGGATATTCAGGATGCATACCAGCACATTTTTGCACACCCCAGCTGCCTCAGATACTTTTGATTCTTCATAACTGGGTAGCTTACCAGTTCAGAGTCCTTCCCTTTGTCCTCGGCACCTTGAATCTTTGCAAAGTGCCTTGCAGGACTCACAGCACATCTGGGAAAATTAGGACTCCATGTTTTCCCTGCAGAGATGGACAGGCATTGGGGTATGCCTTTGGGTTAGTGCGCATAATGCTCACGCCATTTCACCTCACCCTATCCTGCAGACACCAACAAGTGTTGAGGTGTGCCTTGGGGTGTTCGGCTTCACACTCACCTCATTCCATAAGGACATACACTGAAATGGGTGCAGTATAGGAAAATAGGGTGAAGTCTGGGGCCGAAGAGTCCAAGCAACACCTCAATGCCTGTCATTGGCTGCAGGATGGGGGTGGAATGGCATGAGCATTACAGCCAGCAATCCAAAGGCACACTCCTGAGAGCTGTCAGTCTGTACAGGGTGGGATGCTATAGTTAGGAATCATAATGTCCCGGGCGTTTGTTGGTATTTGCACTACAAATTTTCAACATGGCCTTTTTGTGACCCACACCTCATGAAAGCATTTGGTACCTCTGCTCATGAACAGTGGCACTGTGATTTTGTTAATCTGTCTCGAATGTTGATTTGCTACAACAACCACGTCATTCTGCACCAGATGTGTGAAAACACAGTTTGGGCAGGATGTGAAAAATGACAGCTATCCTGTTCATAAGGAGGTGTGGAAAAATGCCAATGTTGAAAATCTGAAGTGAAAATATTAAAAATTCTTGAAGTTACGAGCGTGCATGGAAACTGCGCAATGCACGCTCATAATACAGATATTTTGTGAAATGTTCTCACCAAATTTTCAATACAGGCATTTTTGGACCTCTGCTTATGAACAGTGTCACTGTGATTTTGTTAATCTGCCCCGAATGCTGATTTCCCACAGCGATTGTGCGCCACATGTGCGAAACCACATTTTGGGCAGGATGCAAAAAATGACAGCTGTACTGTTCATAAAGAGGTGTGCAAAAATGGCAATGCTGAAAATCTGGAGTGAAAATATTAAAAATTCTCTGAGTTATGAATGTGCGTAGAAACTGCGCAACACACGCTTGTAACATAGTTATTTTTTGGAATTTTTTTCACCAAATTTGCAACATAGGGCTTTTGGGAGCCCACCTCATGAGCAGTAACACTGTCATTTTGTGACTCAGTCCTGAAAGGTGATTCTGCACCGTGACTGAGAAATCACCTTTTGGAACCGAATAGCGACATGACAGTGACTGAATTCATGAGGTGGGATCCCAGAAACCCCATGTTGAAAATTTGGTGCCAAAATTCACAGAAATGTTTGAGAGAGCCATCTAAGTTGAAAAAAAAAAACAATTATGCCATTATAGAGCTTACTGGTATTTCCTCAGTTTGCGGTCAGCTTTGAAGAGTGCAGACATGTTCCTGGTCCACCGAAGATCATCACGCCGGGCTTCAGAGGTAAGTATGGGGAAAAGGGACTGCAGAGATGTGAGTGCGGGTTGGGGGAGAGGCACTGGACACAACGAGGGACCGTTTTCTACTTTTCAGGTAAAAAAAAAAACATTTCGGGAAGGTTTTCTTTTTGCAGGCAGTTGATGCAGCTGGGGTGGGCTCCCAGGCGTGCTACCATGTTTCTTTTGGGGGACTGGAGCCAATGGGATTGGGACCCCGTCGACAAAAAAAAGGATCTGTGTTGGGGGGGGACATGATGCTGAGGGGGATTGGGCATCCCCCTCAGCAAACAAGATCTATGGGGACATTATGCCAATGGGGAGTGGGCTCCCCTGTTGGCAAATGAACTGGGGAGGTAGTGAAATGGGCAGACTGGGTGGGCCAAGTGGTCCTTATCTGCCGTCAAAGTCTATGTTTCCATGTTACTTGCTACAATTGACTTGTATTCTTAAAGGGGTGGCAGCTAGATTAGCCCCATACTTAAGCTGTACTCCACACTATATATTTTCCCAGGATAGGGCAGATGTCAAATGTCAAATTTATTTAAAAAGACGCCCAATCCCACAGGCTCTGGGCGCCGCACATAGCTATACAATATTTCATATCATATACATTATACAATAAAATATAAAACATAGAAAATTTAATCTCCAAAGGCTCGCGAATAAGAAGGTCTTTAGAGCGACTCTTAAAAGCCTTTATAGTGGAACTCTCTCACTTCAGACGGCAACAAGTTCCAGAAAGGGAGCAGCGACTCAGAGCTCGGTCTCGCAGATTTTAGTCTCACTCGGAACTTAAGGAGGCCACCACTAGAGGAGCGGAGATTTCGGACAGAGGCGGACGGTACCAGAAGATCAGACAGGTAATCAGGGCCCTGCCCGTGTAGGGTCTTATAGGTGAGAAAACCCACCTTGAAAAGTACTCTCCATCTGACAGGCAGCCAGTGCAATTCGCGCAATACTGGAGTGATATGACAAAATTTACTTTGTCCGGACAAAAGCCGAGCAGCAGCATTTTGCACTAGTTGCAGTCTGTGGAGAGAACGTCCGGAGACCCCGAGATAGAGGGCATTACAGTAGTCAAGCCTAGAAGTGACTAAGGCATGTACCAAAGTAGGGAGGTCCAGAGCCGGAACAAGGGGGCTTAATCCTGGCAATGTTTCTAAGATGGAAAAAACAGGAATGAACCACAGAGGATATTTGAGCCTCCATGGACAAGCTCCTGTCAAAAATCACACCAAGATTCACACCCATGGGGAGGCCATCAATGACACAGCTCCTAGCACAAGGCCAGTCGCAGAGTCAGAGGCCAACCCATCACAAGCTCTGTTCGACTCCACTACCAGTACCTCAGTCTTGTCGGGGTTCAGTCGCAGCCAGCTGGAGGACATCCAGTCATTAATCTCAGCCAGACAGATATTCAGCATATCCACTGCATTTGATGTTCCTGGGGCAAAGGATAGGTATAGCTGAGTATCATCAGCATAGCAATGAAAACTCAGACCATACCTCCTAATGATCCCCCCCCCCAGGGGCAGCATGTGTACTGCAAACAACATTGGGGCCAATACCGAGCCCTGAGGGACTCCATGCGAAAGGAGGCAGGGTGCAGATGAGAAATTACCCATCACAACCCGTTGCCTCCTGTTAGTAAGAAATGACTCAAACCACTTGATGACAATACCAGTGAGTCCACATAACTCCCTCAGGCAGAAAAGCAACACACAATGGTCCACAGTATCAAATGCTGAAGAGAGATCAAGGAGAACAAGAATGGTCTTGTCCCCTCGATCTCTAGCCCTGAGGAGGTCATTTTGCACCCGAACTAACGCAGTTTCAGTTCTGTGTCTGGCCCGAAAAGCTGACTGGAAGGATCATACAACTCGTGAGCCATGAATGTTCCCCCAACTGAAGCGATACCACCTTCTCAACAACCTTTCCCATAAATGAAAGATTGGAGATAGGACGGTAATTTGCCCTAATCTCCAGGTCCAGAGAAGCTTTCTTTAAAAGGGGCCTCACCAGAGCCTCTTTCAAGGCATCCGGAAAGACACCTTGACTCAAGGAGCACCGGACAATCAGGGCAAACACCGGGCCAACAGTGTCAATGCACCTCATTAAGAAGTGCGTTGGCACGGGATCCAGTTCACAAAAGGTATGCTTCAAGTTGGCCACCACCTCAATAACCTCATGAACCTCCACTGGCCTAAACTCTCCCCAACCAGAAAGAGTGCTCTTTGAACACAACTGACGACCACTGACAGCAATGATATTACTGGCTGAGGAGACCTCCCGCCGGATCACAGACACCCTGTCCGAGAAAAAAACGAGCGAATTCCTCACAATCCTCAATCCTCGCTGGCAACAAACTCAGATGAGATGCAATATCTCATTTTCAGTGGTGTCCTGCAGCTGAGAGGCAATATTCTATTTTTAGTGGGCTCCCACATTTTGACCCCAAATATCCAACAGTCATTTTATGACCAGATGTCATGATCAAAACAGATGGAATTTTTAAAATCCCATCTGAATGGTAATTTCGCTGTGCAACTGTGGAAACAAGTTTCGGAGGGGATATGAAAAATGACACCTGCCATGTTCAGGAGGTGGGGTAACAAAAGGAATATGCTGAACATTAGAGGGCCAAAAGCTGCAAAAAATAAAGTTATGAGTAAACGTTGGAACAATTAGTTTCCTCATAACTTAGTTGCTTTTTTTTTTTTTACATTTTTACCTCAAATTTTTAACATAATCTTTTTAGGACCACTCCTTCTGAGCATGATAGGTGTCATTTCTAAAACAATGGCTGAAATGTCATGTTGTGCCACAAGTGTTAAAACACATTTTGGGTAGGATTTGAGAAATGATAGCTGTCACATTCACGAGGTGGTGTCAAAAAATGGCTATGTTGAAAAGTTGGGGTCATAATATTAAAAATTAGCACAGTTACGAGTGTGCACTGAAAAATTGCAACATAGACTCATAACTTTGTTGTTTTCTTATATTTGTACCCCAGATTTTCAACATAGCCTTCTTATGACCCCACATAACCTTCTTATGAGCCCAACTCCTGAACAAGGGCGGAAAATATTTTCAAATCCTGCCCAAAAGGTGATTTCGCTTCACAAGTGCAAAAACACATTTTGGACAGAATTTGAAGAATTACAGCTGTCACATTCATGAGATGCTGTGGAAAAATGGCTATGTTAAAAATTTGGGGTCAAAATATTGAAAATTACCAAAGTTATGAGCTGTTTTTTTGTAAATTTCAACATAGGCACATAACTTTGTTGTTTTTAATATTTTGACCCCCAAATTTTTAACATAACCTTCTTATGGCCCCACTTCATGAAAAAGGGTGGAGAAAATGTTCAACTCCTGCCTAAAAAGGTGATTTTGCACAATGACCACAAAATCACCTTTTGGGATGTGAAAACACATTTTGGCCAGGATTTGAAATATGAAATATGACAGCTGTCGCATTCATGAGGTGCTGTGAAGAAATGGCTATGTTGAATATTTGGGGTCAAAATATTGAAAATTACTAGAGTTACGAGCCTGCATTTGTAAATTTCAACATAGGCCCATAACATTGTTGTTTTTTTTTTAATATTGTTACCCCCAAATTTTCAACATAGTCTTCTTATGGCCCCACTTCATGAACTAGGGTGCAGAAAATTTTCAGCTTCTGCCCAAAAGGTGAGTTCATACAGTGACCATGAAATCACCTTTTGGGACAAATTTGCTTAATTTCACTGCCATTGTTCATGAGGCGGGGTTCCAAAAAAAGCATGTTGAAAATTTGGGGCAAAGATATTCAAAAACGACCAGGTTATGCCATTAAGTTCAAAACCCCATTGAAATACAGTGAACCACATACCTGATTTCCTCAATGTGTGGTCCAGCTATGAAGAGTGAAGACATGTCTGTGGTCCAGAGAGGATTACAGTCTTGGATCCCCCCCATGGGTAAGTAGGGGGATGGGTGCTGCGTGTGAGGGTCAGGTGGGGGGGACAGTAACAGCAGCAACAGACATCGATGAATGGTTTTCTTTTTTGTAGGGTGTATTAAAAAAAATGAAGTGGGATGGTTTTCTTTTTTTCAGGTGGCAACACTGGGGGATTGAGCACCCCCCAGTGCCACTGTTTCGTTTGGCAGCACCAGGGGTGGGTTGCTAGGTGCTGCATAACTAAAACAGGCAGGGTGGGGGGTAGCAGCAAGCACAGGGTATTGGGCACCCCCATGCCATAATATTAACATGGGTTGGGCTTGGGGGGGGTGGCAGGTATGGTGACGGCGGCAACAGATATCAATGGATGGTTTTCTCTTTTGCAGAGTGTATTAAAAATACTGTGAGGGATGGTTGTAGCGGGGTTGGAATAGACAGGATACAATAACAGGCAGACTACCAGATTCAGTGCATAAAAAGCACCGACAAAACACTTATTTTATTTTCTCAAACTGATATTTCACAGAAAGATTCACTTTGTAATAAAACAAAGTAATGAAAACAAAAGAAACCAAATAAGGTCAAAGAAAAAGAGCCACTAGGCTATCTTTTAGCCTGCTCCACAAAGTAGTGTGAGCCCTGGATGTCCTCCACCTCTGACAGTCAGCTCCAACTGACTCACCCTATCTCTATATGCTCTCTCAGGAGAGCTTTATATTCCCTCTCCCTTGGTCATGTGGTCACAGCATCATACATTTCTGGAAGTCTTTTATTTAGCCCTCTTTTTATTTTATACAACAACTGAGGGATCGTTAACACTCATAAAAGACCTACTGGGGATTTCTTTATTAAAAACATCCTTAGAAACTAGGGATGGGTGGATATCTGATCCGATAAAACAATCCGGTCGGATATTGACCGTTTTAGATATATCCGATCCAATCAGAGATCTTTCTGTGTAGCAATCAGATTAGTGCTTTGACATTAAGCACCTGTGAAGCGGGTTGATCCCCAGTAATTCACACCTTCTTTTTACTCCATTTCAATTTTATTTAAACTATACTGTTGGTGGGGCTTACCTTAGTTGCCCTCCTGGCCACTCCCACTGCCAGTGCCGGTCCCGAGTGTCTGCCCAATGCTCCTTCCAGTCATCAAGTGTAATCCTCTGGTGTGGGTACTGGAGGAGCGTGGTATTCAAAAATTAAACTGCCTATTAGGTGAAGCAGTGGAGTGCACTGCCACACAGCTTGCATCGGGAATGTTCATGCTCTATGGAGCTCAATGTAAAGCCACTGCACAGCTCTGACATAGTCCGCTTCTGTTCTCCTGCCCCAGTTCTGTTCTCCTGCACCTAGAGGGATAGTGAATCGGAGGATGAGACAGGCAGGGGGAGTCTCCTCCAGAATAAACTCTCCCACCAGGAGCCAGGGCAGAGGGGCAACTATGGGATCTAGGGGCTGTAAAAATTAAGTCATAAATGCTGGACTGAATTAAATAAAGCTGAGACATGTAAAAAGCCTGATCCCAGTAACAAACAGCATTGGGAGCGAGCTGTGATCTGAACGGACTGACTGCTTTTTAATTCCTGGTTTGAGTCACATTACTTTTACATTTTTTTATTTAACCTTTTGGCATGGCTAGCGAGGCTTACTATATACTCGTGCTTCCTATGTTATCCGATCCGATAAATACCCAATCCGGTCACGGATAGTGCCTTGTGATTATCCGGATCCGATATCCAGCAAATTTTAGCAATCTGCCCACCCCTATTAGAAACCCATAATGACAAAGAAGAGAATTGGGGAAATTTCTATTCTGTTCTTGATTGACAGGTACTAATTAAACAGCAGTATAAAGTAAGGCCACTAGGGGCCGCTGACTTCCAAACTGGCACTCCTCCTGGACTAGATTCAGGTAAGCACCTTGTAAATTTCCTTTGGTAAACAAGGCCCAAAAATGTATTTTATTTTATTTGCTTCTACTTAAAGCAATGTGTACATTACTAAGGGTTCAGCTAGACACCACAGGTACTCTTAATGCAGTCCCAAAGTGTACTACTGTGACTCTGTAACTGCGTTTTCATTGTTAAGGTATTTGTCTGCTCTTTTTAAACTGTCATTAGAGCAGATGTAAACCCTGTGCCACACAGAATGGTGTATTTTTTTAAGTAATAGAGCAGCTACACGGTGCTTAATTAACTGCTCTTATTTAGAGCTGTAGAAACAGTTCTTGTCCTTTGCCTACAGCTGCAAAGTGCAGCCATCGGCTTTAACTTTTCATTTTGTTCCAGTGCCTGCTGACTGGTTCCTAAAAAGGGGGGGGGGTTGCAACCTAGAGATTTTGTTTAAACAGTTTCAAGATTAATTGTATTTTCATAGATAGCTCCTCTCAGTAGAGACACCTTAATATGTATGTATGTCCATGCAAACATGCATACATCAGCTTGTTTTATATGTATTTCAGGCCTCCAAGCCTTTAAGGGGGGGTCAAAGGACAAGGGGGGCAACCACAAGGGGGGGGGGCCACCTTCTCTCTCTGTGCAAGTGTAAACACCCATGACAGGGGTCACTCTGTCACAATAGTTTTCTTTATTTCAGGTGGCGACACTGGGGGATCGGGTACTCCCAGCATCGGTGTTATGTTTGTGGGAGTGTGTGGTGTGCTGAGTGGGAGGGTTGGGGGGAGACAGTAAGGGCAGGGCAGCGACAGACATCGATGGACAGTTTTCTTTGTTGCAGGGTGTAATTCAACCTCAGCAGGCTAATCATGACAGATCAGCTGTGCTTGCTGGATGGTGTAGATCAAAGGAAAGAGCAACCTGTGATTGGGTTGGCTCTTTCCTTTAAAATACCCAAAGTTTCCACCCAGCAAGCCAGAACAATGTTATGATTAGCCTGGCTGATGATTGGTGTGACACTGATGAGCCCCTTGCAGACTGGGTGTCACACCCCTCAAAAGACTCTATCCTAACAAAATGTTCACTAAAAAGCAACATTTTTTCTAAGCACGGATGAATGCCTTTATTTTAGATCTGCTGTTTGTTACTTAGCACGCCTTATTACTGAAACAATGCAGATGTTACATTTGCTATGTTCCACACACCAAGCTGGAATAGGATCTTTCTATCCCATGAAATTAAACTTTTGCAGCTCATCTTAAAAAACTGAACAGGTTTCATGTGGAGTGAAATTTTAACAACACACTTCCAATTTTAATTAACTGATTATAAGGAACCCACCACATAACAGATCCCTGACCAACCATTGGTTTTGTGTACATGACCCCAATAATATACCCAATGATGCAGGTGTGCATATTTTGTTTATATCAAACCTTCTTATTGAGCAGTTCACACAAGCCAGCTATTGTCTTCTAGGGATGAATGGAGTGAGACTATAATGAGACGAAAGGTGGAAATACTGACGAAGAGTGCTATTGTGAATTTTAAACTTGCCCTGGAATGTACCGTTGACGAGGGAACAAAACACTGCAAATAAACTTCTCAGAGGTACTTTGCTGGTAATAACTCCATCTCTCTGTGAAAAAAAAACAAAACATTGTCCTTCCTCTGTTGAAGTTCTACAGTTCCCCACTGCTTATATCATGCATGAAGGATTCCTGCTTTGAAATGGCACTTTGCTAAAGCTGGTGCATTTAAAAGGTTATGACCTTCAATGAAACTCGAAACATATGGCTAATCGAACCTTGCTATTTGTCCTCTCTTTTTTATAACCTTCTTTCTGTAATCCAGTATGAGGCTTGAAAACCCAACTTGTTTGTTACTGCTGGCCTTGTTAACACTTTTACCAAGTTAACATTTTTTCTTAGCAATTTTGCTAATTTGAAACTGTATCCTTCTTCAAACAAAAACTATCGAATATCAGTATTATTTCTTTAAGACCAAAGCAGAGAACATTGGATTCTTTTTTTTGTCAATGTTCTGTATTCTTTTAGAACATTGGCTTCTAAAGCTAATGTTGTTAGAAGTAATGGTTTTATGTACACTTTAGCTCCCCAATCATAGGTAAAATACTAATTATACAATGGCAAGAAAAAAAAATCCTGGTCTCTCATTGATCAGTACCCACGTTCACTAGTGATATTATCTCAGTATAACATTACTGTGTGAAGGTTGAGACAACCTCAGAAGCGAAAAACAAATCACTGCATTCGTTCACCTGGAACCCATCACTTCACCACACGAAAAGCGGAGCAAAAAAATCATTGAGCCAGCCCTCCAATTTCCGCTCCCTTCACATTTACAGAGAAACTGCCCCCCACGGAAATTCAGTGGCTGTCTACACAACTGAGAACATGCCAAAAACTGAAACCGCAAAGGTTCTTTTTTTTCTTCGCTTCCCCTCCCCATGAAAATCCACTGTCCTGTTCCTCACCCTTCCAAACATTCACAGAGCTTGAATCAATAAAACCAGACTGGCAAATATTTATAGAGCTTGAGTCACTTAAACAGCCTGAGTCCCTGTCATTTTTCCCTACATATAAACAGAAGCCGAGCAGAAAACCCAGTGCCTTTACAATCCAAGGCGTCCGATTTTAAAAAAAGAGTCCGCGCCACTTACGTGCGCCTGCAGCTTTCGCAATTGACTTCAGTTCCCAAAAATAAATCTTCCCAACAAGGACAGTGAATGGCTGTCCATTCTTATAGTGCTCACGTTAGAATCCTCTTGCTTTCCCATTTACTTCTCTTTTTTGAGGTATCACTACTGCAGCTCTTCACCACTCTGCTCCAATCATGGAAATTAAGACTGTTGAGGTAAAACCAACCCACCCCCAAAAATCCATATTTTCCCTGGTATGCATTGTGTAACAGGAGGGGTGGGCAAGAGTGTAGACACTCAATAACCTAGACACGTGCTTGGTGGGGGCAATATTCTAGCTTCTTTACACTACTACTTCTACTGAAAGCTGGGATAGTAATGGGGAAGGGGGGACAAGCAAAAGCCACAGCAAGCAACCAGATGTGGAAGGCACAAAACAACACAGAGACCATCCTCATACTGGAAATACAGACAGCTCCACCTAGTGGAGAAACTGAAAACAGAAACTTCTTTTTCTTTAAGTGTGCTTCCACGCTGAAAAATAAAATAAAATACTATCTAAAAAATATACAGTATTTTTTAATCATTTCTCTTCTACTTAAAAAAGAGCCATTGTATAATAGCAATAATTTACTCCAGGGTGTGTGTTGTGCTGGGATAACATCACTTCCCGGGTGTTGAACACGCTCGGCCTACAGCCTACGGCTTCATGCTTCAACCACCCGTGGCGTGATGTTATTCCAGCACGATGCACACCCTGTTGTGCATTATTGCTTAAATATACCCTAATCACTTTTTGAAAAGCACCATTGAGATTTTTGCAAGAATTTGGAAACACCCAATCTTGCACACTTTGCTGTTTTAAGTCACAGAAGATAGATACTTAAAATAAGTCCTGAAAAAAAAGAGATCCATAATTACATTTTTTAAGCATAGTATACTTTTACTGCTTAATGTATCATTATGACTTAAGCTCTGATGTGCTGGCCATGTGTATGGTCTCTGTGTTGTTTTGTGCCTTCCACATCTGGTTGCTTGCTGTGGATTTTGCTTGTTGCCCCCTCCTCCATTACTATCCCAGCTTTCAGTAGCAGTAGTAGTGTAAAGAAGCTAGAATATTGCCCCCCCAACCAAGCACGTGTCTAGGTTATTGAGTGTCTACACTCTTGCCCACCCCTCCTGTTACACAACGCATACCAGGGAAAATATGGATTTTTGGGGGTGGGTTGGTTTTACCTCAACTGTCTTAATTTCCATGATTGGAGCAGAGTGGTGAAGAGCTGCAGTAGTGATACCTCAAAAAAGAGAAGTAAATGGAAAAGCAAGAGGATTCTAACGTGAGAGGAACTTGTTAAAGCCAGCCACCAGTACAGCTGGTCTTCACCTGGTTTCCCTCTCCAGATGGGGACAAGTTCACATCAGCCACCAGACAGGCTGATCTCCTTAAAGTATGAAAGAAGGCTTACTGTTCTGGATGAAAAGAAAGCAAGCTAATGGAAGATTTATTGTAATGATTCAGACAATGTCTGTATTTTGACAGTTGGGGACAGGTGGTCATAATCACATCCTGTCTCATGCTGTACTGCAGTGCATTCAGTACTTCTATAATTTCAGATGCACTGTAGTATAACAACTTCTAATTACTGATGGGGCATTGCAGTTAAGATAGAATAATTAGTTTTAATGTCATCTGGTAACAAATAGTTGGACATTATAATTTGGCACCCTAGACAGTCTGCTGTTCTCCATAAATTGCACAAAAGTCTGTGGATTTGAAAGTGCTAAGTATGTTTTTAAATAATCCCTTCCACAATCAGAAGGTAAACATCCATTAGTTCCACAGTACGTGTGTAATAGACTTAAGATGCTCACTACCAGTTTAATGACCTGGCTCTGTGGATTACAAAAGCCACTGAAATCCAAAATGTTTTTAATCTGTGTAGTATTGCAAAGCCATGGGATCATAACAAGGTACTGTAGATTACCTAGACTACCAGGGACAAGGAACTATAATGACCATAACCACAACCCCCTCAGCCCAGTACCAGAATGGCACCAGCACATACCCTCCACTCACCTTTACTCGCAACTGTCTGCCACATGCACATCCTGTATTGCTAGTCAAGCAAGTACAGCAATGCAATACCTGCAGGATGACTAATCAAACTAACAGAATATCCAGGATTTTGAAGGGACATCCTGCAAGTACTATATCATTATACAGAGTTTGTGTGAGTGTTTGAAAAAGAGGACTGCTCAGCTGGGGGAATATAGAGAAGGTGAAGGTGGACAGACAGGGAGGACAGGGTTCAATTGGAGCTGGGGATGCAGGAGTAGTGGATGAGAAAGGGGAGAGGATGATAGGCAGACAGAGATTGAAGGGAAGGAGGGAGAGGGAAGGTAGCAGGAAGATGGGGCAGCAGGATGGGAGGGACAGGAAAGGAATCGGATAGTTTCAGAAGGGGGAGAGGTGGTGGAAGGGAAGGGTTGGGTAGCAGTAGAGTTATAGTACTAGAGGATTCAATAGTGAAGGGGATAAGATGGGGTGGAAAGGGGTAGGACTGCAAGGGAAGAGAATGCTGTGCCTCCCAGGAATGACATCAGAATGCAGAGGCCTTATGGTAGGCCCACTCACACAGGGGATGGGGGGTTGTCCCATGTGGTCTTTCACCAAGGTACCAATGGCCTAATGGGATGCAAGGTAAAGACAGTGTAGGAGAGGTTCAGAATGGTAGTAGGCAGGTTTGTAAGGGGGAGGCTAGCTACCTGTAAACAGCCTTGGAAGTGCTGCCAGTGTCTAGAGCCAGCACAGCTAGGAAATGAAGGATAGAGGAGTTTAATGACTGGCTGAGAGAATGGTGTGGGGAGGAGGAATTTGAATGCATAGGGAACTGGGGAGGGACCTGGGATAATAAAACTCTCTACTCACCTGAGAGGTTGCACCTAAACAGGAGGGGAACCAGGCTACTAGGAGAATGGATTGGGGAGTACATAAGGAACAGCTTAAATCTAAACTGAAAGGGGAAGCCAGCAAGGGTCACGGCACCTGGGGTTTCACAGAGGAGGGGGCAGACAGCCCCCTGCAGGTAGAGAGCACAGAGTGGCAAGAAAAGGGAAGGAATAGGGATAATAAAATGGTGCTTGGAATGGGAGATTCTGGAGAAGGGGGCTATTGACCCCCTGAGGTAAAAAGCACAGGGTGGTCAGTAAAGGGGGACAGTGGAGGGGAAAGGAGGGGGCTATGGATGACCAAAAGCAAGTTGTGGACCAAAGGAAGAAGAGGGGAAGGGCAGGCAGCCAAGGAGAGGGGGAGAGAGGAACTTAGCCCAAAAGGAGGAGAGGAAATCAAGAGTGGTGGAGGGTAGAGTTCCTTAACCCTAAAATTCTTGAGAACAAGATGGATGATCTGCAGGCCATGATGGAAGAGGGGGTGGTGGATATGGCAGTGGTCACTAAGACCTGGGCTGCCCCAAACCATGACTGGGTCCTCTCCATTCCAGGGTATGCCCACTATAGAGGGGACAATGAGAAAGGGTAGGGGGATGGATGACATTGTATATCAGGGAGGGTGTTACTGCCACTAGGGAAGAAACAGAGGATGGGGAAATAGAGGTGCTGTGGTTACAAATCCAAATGGCAACAAGAAAGAAATTGAGGCTGGGTATAGTTTATAGGCCACCTAATCAGGACAAGGACAGGGAGCTGGGTACCATGATCAGGGTGGCAGCTTAAAAGGATGAAGTGATGGTGATGGAGACTTCAGTTTGCCTAAGGTGGATTGGAGTTTCCTATCCACTGCCTGTGCAAAGAGCCAACTGATACTGGATGCAGTCCAGGACAGGTTCCTGGTTGAAGGGTGACCAAGCTGACATGGTAGGGAGCCATCCTGGACCTGGTATTAACTAACAAGGATCATATCTGAGACATTGCGGTGGAGGATTCCTTGGGAAGCAGTGACCACTGAATGCTGTGGTTCTGAGTTGACATTGGGAAGAAGATACCAAATATGAAGACAAAAGTGCTATATTTCAGGAAGACCAACTATGGTAAGATGGTCAAGATATTGAAGGGACACCTAGCTAGCCTTCAGGAAGATAGGACAGGGGATCAAAAGTGGAGAGTGAGCAGGGAAAGGATCATGGCAGCCACCAACATCTGCCTTAAGCAGAAGAGGAAGAACTCCAAAGCCAGGAGACCAAGTTGGTTCAATAGAGAGGTGAGCTGGGCAGTGAGGGATAAAAGGGCCACATACAGGAATTATAGGAAGTCACGAAAGCATGTGGATGAGAGGGACTACTTGGAGAAAGCTAGGGAGGCTAGAAGGGCAGGCAGGCCAATGCTAGAACGAAGCTAAAAATTGCAGAGCAGATTAAGAAGGTAGACAAAGCCTTCTTTAGGTATATCAGAGAAAAGTGGTACATAAAAGTAGGCATAGTGAAGATAAAAAAGGGAAGAGGTAGGTGACAGGCAGTAAACAGAAGGCAGAAATGTTGAATGTATACTTCTTCTCTGTGTTTACTAAGGAAAAGGATGGACTCGTGCCACAAGGGAGGCTGGGGGGAACAAACACAGTGCCAGGGCACCTGGTGTCATGAAGATTTGTCTCATGCACCAGCAGTAAAACTTGGTTGTCCTATTTGCAAAGGTTTATTGGTTTTAATAAACCTTTACCTCAATAACCATCTGGGACTCAATTGCATTAATTACCCTTATTTTGTGTACTAGTGCCCTTAGAGTGCAGGCCTGTTTGCATTTGTTGTTCAGTTCACAGGGTTGGCATGCCATTAGGCCTGCACCTAGGTCTTGCACCAGAGAGCACATGCTGTGTTTGTCTAGTCAAGGTTGTGGGGGAAGGAAGATGGAGGACATGGTGGAGTACAGGACAACAGAAGAGAGGGTTAGTAAGGGATTCACATCCCTGAAGGTGAACAAGCCCCTGGTCATAATATGCACCCAAGAGTTTTGAGGGAACTGGGGAGTTCAGTAGTGGATCTGTTCAACAGTTCATTAGATTCGAGGGTGGCACCACAGAAATGGAGAACTGCTCATGTGGTACTGCTGTACAAGAGTGGGCCTTGGGATGACTCTGGGAACTGTTGACCTTTCAGTCTGAACTCTATTGATGGAGACTATTCTGAAGGAAAGGCTAGTTGGATTCCTTGAAACATATGGGTTGCAGGGCAAGAGAACATGGGTTCATGTCAGGAAGATCCTGTCAAACCAACCTGAACAGCTTCTTTGACTGGATAATGAAGGCAGTAGACAAGGGCCAAGTGGTTGACATCCTATACTTGTATTTCTGCAAGGTCTTCGACACAGTGCCCCACAAGAGATTGATCAGAAGTTAGAGGACCTAGGGGTGGGAGGCAAATTAACAGGATGGGTGACAAATTGGCTCAGTGACAGGACCCAACGTGAGAGGCATGCTTAGGTATGAGGGGATGTAACAATGGGGTGTCCCATAGGGGTCAATACTTGGCCCAGTATTATTCAATGTGTCCATTAATGACATTGGAGATGGCATTGAAGGGAAGAATTGCCTCTTTACAGATGACACCAAGCTCTGTGGGAGGGTGGACACAGATAAAGGGGTGCAGGATCTAAAGGAGGACCTAGAGAAGCTAACCAGATGGTATGGCATATGGCAACTGGGGTTCAATGCTAAGAAGTGCAAGGTTCTGGACATAGGAGAATAGAACCCAAGGATCAAATACAGTCTGGGAGAGTCAAGGTCACTGTATCAGAAGAGGAAAAAGGACTTGGTAATAGCCATTACCAGTGACCAAATGTAGGCTACACAGTGTAGAAAGGCTGCAGCCAAGACCAACAGAATGCTGGGCTGTACTGCTAGAGGGTTCACGAACAGAAGGGAAGAGGTTATCCTGCTACTGAACAAGTCCCTGGTGTGCATGCATCTGGATTATGGCATGCAATATTGGAGTCCCTACTTGAGAAAGGATATCAACCAGCTTGAGGCAGTGGAGAGGAGGGTGGCAAAGATGGTTCAGGGTCAGTATGACAGTGCATATGAGCCAGACTGCAAGAACTCTATGTACTCGCTCAAGGAGAGAAGGTAGAGAGGGGACATGACTGAAACTTTCAAGTACCTGAAAGGTGTAAACAAGGTGGCTATCAGAGACCTTTTCCATCTTAGTAAAAACAAGACCACAAGGAGGCACTGTTACAAACTGTCTGGGTGAGGTTCAAGAAGGAGGTCAGGAGATAATTCTTTACAGAATGGGCAATGTCGGGGTGAAATGAGCTCCCATCTAAGATAGCTAATGAGAGGCAGTGGGGGGGGGTTCAAGAAGGGATGGGACAGGGTGAAGGAGAGGGTCAGGGTTGGCATGAGGGTGGATGGAGCCCACTGTAACCTCTAGATCTGGGGCTTCACAATTGAGCAGACTCGATTGACCAAATGGCCGCCTTCTGCTGGCTGATTTGTATTTTTATGTTTGTATACTTGCTTGTATAGTGATATAGGACTTGTGTGTGATAGACGGTGACTGGCTGTAGAGGTGAACAGAGGGTATGTGGCAGCCGCCATGGGTTTGGGTTTTGTGTGTGCATCCATGTGTCTGTGAGTGTGTGTATGTGTGCATTTCAAGAGTCAAAAACAGTTATTTCTGTACTGCCTTGCTGTGTGTGTTTTTTTGTTCTATTATTGTGGTATAAGTGTGGGATTATTACAGTGCAAGAATACAAGAAGTCAATTACTACCCAAGCCACACATTAATTATATATCCCTTATCAGGTTAGTACAGTACATTAGCAGCTGTTTTGGCTCTTACCCGAGTGTGTTCTTTTTTTGTTCTCAGATCAAAGGTGGAATTAGAGACACTCACAATATAAGCAAAGATCAGCAGGAAGGCTAGAGGTAAAATGTTTAATATTTATCTAAACTTTTGGTTTGACCTCTTCTGGCTAAAAGGGGTCATAAAAATGCAGGGAGTCAGAAACTTAGGGACACAAATACATGCAGAGCCACTCAGTCACTAAATCTGTCAGGTAAGACACAGGACTCTCTACTGGTAACACCTTTATTTTTAGCACAGAGGGTTTATTTTGCATCTGTTTTGCTGGAGCTAACCTCTGTAAATAATCAATCCCATAATATCTTATATGTGGACTGACTACCATACTCCAAGCAGTGACTACTGCTCACCGAAGTCATGACTACCAAAGACAGGCTAGTGCATCTCAAGAAGATAAGTTCTGGGACAGTGTCAGGCAACCTCAACATAGGCAAGCCATACCTTTCTGGGTGTGTACATAAGGTGGCATACTGTCAACAGGCCAGAGCGGAAAACGTGCTAAGCGGGAGCCCTGGTAATTGTCCCATGATGGTGACAACACAGAAGTTTTGAGCAAAAGACTTCAGAGTGAGCAGAATTGTTACATATTTAGGGTACGGTGGCTGTAATTCGTCACTGTGTCAGAGAAGAAAACAGGAACCAAGTTACAAGAGAACCTCTTTGCAAAGCGGCAACATGGTTAAACAATTTGAGACAATGACAGTGTCTGCACTATAGGACTAGTGTGGTTTGAAAGGAGTGATGCCTAAAGGGACCCTCAAAGCAGACTTGGTACAGGTGTTGATGGAAGTGGACCAAGCAGAAACGAGGATGGTGAAGGACAAATCATTGGGTCCAGAACACATCGCACCAGTTGACACTGCAAAGACACAAGCAGATAGCAACAGAGAATTTTTTTTTGTAATTCAAATTTTATTGAATATTTAACAATACAATCAAATAAACACAATAATAATAAAATTACATCAAAGATAAGCAACCAGCATCTATAGTCATGCAAAACATTAATCATTCCTTGCATACGAATGTATAATGTTTAGTGAAAAACATGAAGAAGACAAAATAAGGAAATTACACTTTTCTTTCAAACATATAAAGCTCGATTACTGATGTGAAATCCATATAAACAGTATACTGTATCACTATTTGTTAACTAGACTTCAGAATAATTTGGATTTAATGAAAGGGTCCCAGATATTATAGAATTTATCTAATCTGTTCAAATTACCTCAGGATTGGAGGATGGCTCATGTGGTGCCCCTCCACAAGAGTGGCCCCAAGGATGAACCGGGAAACTACAGACCAGTGAGCCTCACATCCATCGTGGGTAAGCTAATGGAGACTATCCTGAAGGAGAGGCTGGTGGCCCTCCTAGAGGCCAAAGGACTACAGGACGGCAGACAGCATGGCTTCATACGGGGCAGATCCTGCCAAACCAACCTGGTGGAGTTATATGACTGGGTAACTAGGCAACTGGACAGGGGCCATGCAGTGGATGTCCTGTATCTGGACTTCAGTAAGGCATTCAACTCGGTGCTGCATGGAGGCTGGGAAGGAGTTAGTAGGCACAGGGGCGGGTGCAAAGCTGGTGAGATGGGTAGGAAACTGGCTTCAGGGAAGGCAACAGAGGGTGGTGGTGGGTGGGGAGCTCTCACACCCAAGGGTAGTGATGAGTGGTGTTCCACAGGGCTCGGTGTTGGGACCAGTGTTGTTTGGGATATTCATTGCAGACATATCATGGGACATCAAGAGATAATACCAAGGTAGGCGCGGTGGTGGATGACCTAGGGGGATGGCAGAGGTTGCAGGATGATCTGGCAAAGCTTGAAACCTGGTCAGACACCTGGCAACTGGGGTTTAATGCCAAAAAGTGCAAGGTGCTGCATTTTGGGATGAAGAACCCAAGGAAGAGTTACCAGCTGGGGGGAGTGCAGCTAGCCCAGACAGAGGAGGAGAAGGATCTGGGGGTGCTCATTAAAGGGTCAATGAACAACTCGGCACAATGTAGGAAGGCAGCTGCAAAGGCCAACAAAATGCTGGGTTGTATTGCAAGGGGTATATCCTCGAGGAGGGAGGAGGTGATTCTGCCACTGTATAGGTGATTAGTTAGACCGCACCTGGAGTACTGCATGCAGTACTGGCGCCTATCTGAAGAGGGACATTAAGTTACTGGAGGGTGCAGCGAGGGTGACAAAGATGATCAAGGGGCTGGGGGCTTATCATATGAGAGAAGGTTGAGGGAGTTGAACATGTACTCACTGGAGGAGAGGAGGGACGGGGACATGTTGAAACCTTTAAATACATGAAAGTAATAAACAAGACAGGTACAGAGGGCTGTTCAAAGTAAGGGAGGGGAGGGACACCAGGGGCCATGATATGAGACTGGAGGAGGAAGGTTCAGGAGGAGATGAGGAGACACTTTTTACAGAGAGGGTGGTGGCTGGGTGGAATGCATTACCTGCAGAAGTGGTATCCAGGAGAACAGTGGACTGCTTCAAAAGGGGATGGGACAGGACAAAGGGGAGGGTTAATGAAGGGGAAGGGTGGAAGGGAGGGGCAGCTGCAGAATAAGGGGTGCTAGCTGCACATTCGAGCAGACTTGATAGACCTCTAGGCCTTTATCTGCTGGCAAATTTCGTATGTTCGTAAATTGACATAAGATACTCTTTCATAGGTAGCTCTGAGAGAGAGAGAGAGAGCCTGCAACCATCCTTTCCCTGAGGGTGTGCATGCATTCCTCCAATGCCTAAGTATTACATTTTTGGCAGTAATGAAAGCTGCATGGAGCCAAGTTTTTTGAACATCTGAGATCAACAGGGAATCTGCATCACAAGACCTCAGAGGCAGTGGAACTGGAGAGGCTAACATTGCAACAGCATTTTGAGATGGAGAAATAGAAATGGAGCAAGAGAAGAGAGAAAGAGAGAACAGCAAGAGATGGAGATAAAATAGCCAAAACTAGCAGAAAAGGTGAAAGAGCAACATTATTTGAAACTTGCAAAGCTGAGAGCACCAGATCTGGTGAGTAGTGGCACAAATGAGTCAGCCTCAGATCTTGTAAGCAATAAATTTACAAGTCATTTACTAGTCCCACTTAAAGAAAATGACAACACCTCCTCTGGTGAGCCACTAGAAGAAGTGAGCTCCTTCAGATTCCTGGAACTGACTCTGGATGTGCATCTATCCCTTGAATCACAGACACAGAACAAATGTCATCAAGGTAACGAACCAAAAACACAATCTATTATACCACATTGCCCCCATCTCTCACCCCATGCTCGAAAGACCATTGCCTCAACTACTCTCCTCCCTGGGCTCTTCTCTGCTGCCCCCATCACTCACTTAGCCAGGACCCCTATCCAGGCCAAACTTAAGCAGGCCTATCACAGAGTTGCCTGATTTGTGGCCCACTTCCACTCTTGGGCACACCACTGCGATGTTCTCCGCATATTGAATTGGCCGTCCTTCGAGGCCAAAAAGGATTTTCCAGTACTGTGTACTGTCTTCAAACTAATCCACCTTCCCTCCTCTCCTCCCATCCTCTCCAATCTCCTCTCACTGAAATCTATCTCTAGGACACTTAGCTCCTCTCATCTACCCATATTAAGTATCCCCAAACCCAGCTTAGCCATAGGCAACAGATCCTTCCGTGTTGCTGCACTTCAAAAATGGAACATACTCCCGCAAAAATTACTCTCCTGCACTTCTCTTCCTCACTTTAAGAGACTCTACAAGGAAATCTTCTTTCCTCCTCCTACTTGCAGCTGTCACCAATTTGCGATACCTTTACTGCCTTCCCACTTTTCTTCCTTTCTCCCTCACCCCTGTTCTCCCCACTATCTTCCCCCACCCCCTTCCCCTCCGGCTTGTATTCTGTTCTGTTACGCTGTAGGCTGAGTTCCAACCTACTATACTTTAGGAGAAGACTGAAACTCCCCCACCAGTATGAACTTGATGTTTGATTTAATATTTTGTCTGTACTTTGTCTATTGTCCACTGTTTATTTGCACTTTTTAATTGTTAATTGCTTTATATGCTAATGCTGAAGAAGTGTCTGCACATACTCCCCTTTTACTTGTTCTTGTTAAGTGTCTGTGTACACTTCCTTTGGCTCCCCTTGTTACCCCTCCTCCGGGTTGCCCCTGAAAAATGGACCTTGTCTCAGTGGGCCCACCTGGTTACCAAAATTCAAATAAATAAATAAACATAGATACATTTCTAAAGCAATTTTAAAAATTGCATAGGCAATATGCAAGCAATAACACACAATGAGGTGTTGTTATCTCCTAATAAGAGCATGCCCGGGTGTGTTATAAGGCATGAGGTGCCTGCGCCAAGTGCCCCACCTGGGCATGCTCTTATCAGAAGATAACCCACACCTTGGAGTGTGTTATTGCACTTATAAAATGAGTCCCCCAAGAGTAAATATTTAAGGGAAAAAAAGAACAAAAAATGTAAAAAAAAACCAAAAAAAACTGAGGTTTGATACAGAAATAGTAAAAAATAGTCCCCCTATTGGTAATTGTTGATGGCCAGTACAGGGTGCTGCCCCTCCCCACACACACACACACACACACACACACACACATAGATGCTGGGCAGGTTGTTGTTCCTTTTGCCCTCACACTGTATTCCCGACTGGCACATACCCAATTTAAATAAGCGTGTCTCTGCTACCGAGCAGAGCGGGTGTTTCTTTTACTGCGAGCGTCCCCTTTTATTCAGACTGAGTGTGTCCCTTGCCAGGCGCCGTGCTTACTACTTGTAAAATAGCTGGTTGTAATACCGGGTCCTTGCTCTGTTATAATAATGAAAATGTGGAAGTTTTAAAATAAATGTTTTAGTTAAAAAAAAAAACCGCACGTAAGACAGCAAGCAGAGGAGCGGCTTTGGACTTTTGATTGGAAGATGGGTTGTAGCAGCATGCAATGTCATTTGGTTTCATTTCAGTTGCCTTTCTCGGAGAACCACAAGTCTGAGTTTTATTTTGGAGCATTTTATTAGTTTTTAAAAGATAATGTGCTATACTGGTGTATGTGTGTGGGGGGCGGGGGGCGGGGGCCTGCCGAGGCAGAGTACTGACTGTTCTGCAGCTCAACTATGAAGGTTCAGCAGGCGAGGTAGGGTAGTGACTATTCTGCAACTCAGGCAGGAAGGTTCAGCTGGCAGACTGAGGCACAGTGATTTATTTGGTAATTCGTCCTGAGTGGCTGAAGAGGTGCCAGTTGGCACAATATGCCCTGATAAGGACATAGCAACTGGCCCCTTTTAGCCAATCAGGAATGCAGAAATCTCCCGACCCATTTTATAAAAACTTGTGGAGCACACCTGTACTATTCACCATGTGCTCTTGCTGACATGTAAAGTGTTAGAAGCTTATTCTAGATTAAGTGATACGGACTCTACATGTACTGTAGTTCATATCTAATGTTAAATAATGCTATTCTAAAAAGGTGCAAACTGATACTAGAGAATTGCATATAGAAGCTGCAAAGTGCTAGAAAGTAAGATGGTGTTAGATATGCTGAATTTTCTGTACCACAGGAATCCCCACAAGAGGTTAATGGATGTAATACATGGACGTTGCACAGATAAATCTTCTGCAAGCCCAGAACAAGCAGGAAACATGGAATGATAGGGGTGTGAGAGCTCAAGCAAAAATGGCTGGGCAGAGAGTAATAGCACTCTTTCCATTGAGACAGAACAAGCTGTAGGCTGCCTTGGACTGACAAACTAAATGATGTGAGTTATGTACTTGAACTGCCCAGTGGAACCCACGAGCACCAAACCTATCATGTTAATATGCTCAATCCAGGAGTATACAAAAAAGTCCAGTGAGGTCACAAGACCAGTCAGAGCCGCCAAGGCGGCCAGGGAGCTGAGCTGAGGCTGGCACAGGGCATAAAGGATGGAGAGAAGGACTTCTTTAGAATCATTGGGGAGAGAAGGAAGAACAGGGACCAGATAGTGAGAATTAGGAAGGATGGGGGTGGGTACAGAAGAGGGAAGAGCAGGTAGAGGCACTAAATGAGTACTTCTGCTCTGTATTCATAGTAGAGAGGGGGAGTCGGATACTGCATGGGAGCAGTGGAGTGGGTAGGGGAGGGGAAGGGGTGACTGATGGGGAAATTGTGGAGGCCAGGGTACTGAAAGGACTGAGGGCACTGCGGGTGGACAAGGCACTGAGGCCTGATGACATTCACCCGAGGGTACTCAAGGAACTGGCTGGGTGCCTGGCAGGACCACTGGTTGACCTTTTCAATACCTATTTGAACACAGGATGTGTGCCATAAGACTGGAGATTGGCCCATGTGGTACCCATTCACAAAGGAGCCCAAAGGATGATCCAGGTAACTACAGACTGGTGAGCCTCACATCAGTCGTGGGGAAGTTCATGGAGACAATCCTTAAGGAGATACTAGTGAACTTCTTAGAGTACAATGGTCTCCAGGACAGGCAACAACAAGGGTATTTCTCGGGCAAATCCTGCCAGACAAACCTGACAGTACTACGATTGAGTCACCAGGGAACTGGACAGGGGTCATGCAGTGGATGTCCTGTACTTGGACTTCAGCAAGGCCTTTCATTCTGTGCCACACGGGAGGCTAGAGGAGAAGCTGGAATATATTGGGGTGGATACTAAGATGGTCAAATGGATGACTAACTGGCTCAAGGGCAGGCAGCAAAGGGTGGTGGTGGAGGGGAAACTCTCATTACCAGGGTCGGTAACAAGTGGGGTACCACAGGGATCAGTACTGGGACCAGTGCTGTTTGGGCTATTCATAGCAGATATCTCACTTGGAACCCAGAGTAAGATCAGTCTGTTCGCAGATGATACCAAGATGGGAGCTGTGGTGGATGACATCGAGGGGTGGAGGGGACTGCATGGAGACCTGAATAAACTACAGGAGTGGTCAGAAACATGGCAGTTGGGATTCAATGCCAAGAAATGCAAAGTACTGCACTTCAGAGCTAAGAACCAGAGGAGGAGCTACCAGCTGGGAGGGGTACAGTTGGGGAACACTGAGGAGGAAAAGGACCTGGGGGGGATTATAATAGGGAATATGAACAACTCTGCTTAGTGCAGGAGAGCAGCAGCCAAAGCCAACAAGATGCTGGGCTGTATAGCAAGGGGGATCTCCTCTAGAAGTAGGGAGGTGATCCTTCCCTTGTACAGATCACTGGCCAGACCTCACATGGAATACTGCGTACAGTACTGGTGCCCATTCCTGAAGAAAGAAATCAGGCTGTTGGAAGAGGTGCAGTGCAGAGTGACTAAGATGATCCAGGGTTTGGAGGGGGGAATTCCTACGAAGAAAGGCTGAACAGGCGTAACATGTATTCCTTGGAGGAGAGGAGGGATAGGGGAGACATGGTCGAGACCTCTAAGTATCTGAAGGGGATAAACAAGGCGAATACAGGAGAAATATTCTGGATCAGAAGGGGGAGGGATACTAGAGGGCACCAACTGAGGTTGAGGGGGGAATTCAGGAGGGAAATCAGGAGACATTATTTCATGGAGAGGGTGGTGGACAAGTGGAACACTCTACCTGAGGAGATGGTTTCCTGTAGGATGGTGGGCCACTTCAAGAAGGGCTGGGACACAGTGAAGGGGGAATGGCTGTGGGAAGGGGGAGGAGGGGTTGGGGCAGCTGCAAGTTGAGGGGCTAGCTGCGCACAATCGAGCAGACTCGATAAACCAGGTGGCCTGTTTCTGCTGGCATTTCATATGTTCGTATGAATACCATGCCCATGAAGAGAGAGAAAAGCTGGTTTTGGTAGCAATATGTTTTCCAGCAGAGGGCAAGGAAGATCCTATAATTGATCTGCTCAAAGAGAGCAGGGGTGAGACTTCAGTCAAGCTTTCCACACGGTTGAACCTTGATCAAGGGCAAACATTGCAGCAGTACTACAAACCTTTGAGGCTACGTCTACTTCCAAACCAAGGTACACAAAATTGGCAAACCACAAGGTCAAGGCACCAAATGACACACCTGTAAAGACAAAAGTGCTAACAGGATCCCTGCTAATGTCAGAGACCAGATGAACAAAGAGATAGAGCAGGTCCAGGGGGTGCACGCTCAGAGTAGTGCAGGACCAGGTGCACACACGGGGTTTGCCAACCCCACACAATGGACTACGAACCAGGAAGCATTAACACTCCAGCCAGGAACCCCTGTATCATCTCGGATAATTCCAGGACAGTACAGAACGGAAGTTCAGTTGGGAACTCCTGAAAAAGCTCAACTAGAGTGAAGCACCAAGGCACCTGAATTGTGGTGGAGTTTTGTTGCCACTGTACTGTCTCCGTTTGCCATTGTCTGTCTTGGATTTTTCAAAATAAATAATTTCAGCTTCCATTCTATATTGTGATGGCATTTTTTTTTTTTAACCAGGAGAGAGACACTAAGCTGAAAGCTTGTTTACAGGTACGACCGGGAAGCACAAGGAAGTTAAGTGACTTGCTCAGGGTCACACAGTATGCAAGTGGGGCCTGTGGGATTCAAACCCGGGTATCCAGGTTTGCAGTTCAGAGCCTTAAACCACTGCACTATACTGCCTCCTGCCTATTTGTGACAGTACGGTGGTTCCTGGCTGAAGTGCACATATTTCATGGTTCATAATGTGCAAAACTGAAAGCAGAAATAAAACAGGGGTGACACAGTTATTTAAGGCCCTGTCCACGCTATAGAATTGTTTTTGAAAAAGATTTCAAGACCAGTTTATTGAAACAGATTTAATACATCCACGCTATAGTTCAGTGTGTCCACATTGCTGGTGTTAAACATGCTCTTGTCCAACAGAAGAGTGCAACAGGGAATCACTTTCCTGTCCAATTTATGGTGCAGAGAGATATGGCCCAGGTGTACTGACAACTGAAAATATGCATTGGCCTCTCTCACTGCTTTTTTAATAAAAGCTTCCAAACATCAACCTTCTTTCTTTGTCTCTTGTCTTTATTTAGATCACTTCCCAACATC
The DNA here is from genome assembly GCA_016271365.2 of Neoceratodus forsteri. NCBI lineage: Eukaryota > Metazoa > Chordata > Ceratodontiformes > Ceratodontidae > Neoceratodus > Neoceratodus forsteri. Next base: position 359,063,643 of record CM028132.1, on the reverse strand, counting down.
TTGTCTTTATGACTTCATCAGGGAACTTTTTGATGATCCAAATACTATCTATATATATAGATATATATATATATATTTAGTTTCTTTAATAAATTCAATGGCTGCCTATGGATGCCCATTCCTATTAACTGCTCTGTATCTTTAAGAATACTTGGAGGATAATGTTATCACTAGCTCCAAGCCCTTGAAATTTAGAGGGCTTGTTTCAGTCTTCAAACTGTGTATCCCTCAGGAATACTCCGGTTGTTGATGTTTAACAGTCTTTCAATGAGAGCCGTATCTAGCAGCACTCTTTGAATATTCAGCTCTTTTGAAAGTATCCTCTCTCCTACTGATGTATTTGAGGAGTGACTATAAATTTCAACACACACAACTGTGCTTGCCCATCCACACTGCAGCTAGAACTGTTTTAGTTAAACTGTTACAGCTTTAACCATTTACTCCTGCCAGACATGTGAGCAAAACCATGTTAGATCTAAAACAATTTATTTATTTATTTATTTGCTTTTGATAACCGGGTGGGGTGCACTAGGCATGAAAATGCCTATTTTCAGGCACGACCCGGGAGAGAACAGTTAGAAAAAAATACATACATAGGGGTGCATGTAACGCAGCATATGCGACAGTAGGGCAACAAAAATGGTTTGAATCCCACAGCCCCTACTTGCATACTGTGTGACCCTGAGCAAGTCACTTAACTTCCTTGTGTTCCCAGGTTGCACCTGCAAACAAGTTTTCAGCTTAGTGTGTCTCACCTGGTAAAGTAATTGGTATAAAAAACAAAACAAAGTACACAAGTTTACAGGTAATACGGCAACAATACTATATGTACTGGCAATGCATTTCAAAACCCTTTGAGAAATACAGGCAGTGCAAAAGTGATGGGCAAACATAAAACAAAATAATAAAAGCAATCAAAACAGTAAAACAGTTGAAGTGCCAGGTTGTGATTGGTGAAGAGCACGAGGAGAAGCAGGAAGAGTGGTGGGAAGCCTGGAGAAAAGGGTTTGAGCCTGGAAAAAAGGGTTTGAAAACCAGAGGGAGAAAGAGGACAAGTGAAAAGGGGGGGGGTGTAGGATAGGTGGGAAGAAGGTGTCAGAGGAGCGGATTAACTTGGTAATGGTCTAAGGTGGATTAAAGCAGGTGCAGGGGCTGGTTACCTGCAGATGCTCACGGTGCAGTTGCTTGAAACTTGCATGGGAGGTTGCTTGACGAATTGAGTAGGGTAGGGAGTTCCAGTATTTTGGAGCGTGTGAGAGAAAGCTCATGCACCCATGTTTGTTCTACATCTAGGGATGTGAAGAGGAGCTTCGTCAGTAGATCGCAGTCCATAGGAGAGAGGTTGTGAGTGTAGCAGGGAGGCAAGGGATAGGGGGAGACCTGATCTGGCAATGCAGTCAATTAGAGCGCCAAAAGACTGGAGTCGGTGGGTAGAGGGACCAGGCCATTTAAGGTCAGCATAGAGCTGGCAATGGTGTTTGTAACATGGGGATGCAGAGGCGTAGCGGCAGATGTTATTATAAGTGGTGTCCCATTTATGGAGGGAGGATTTTGAGGCAGTTTGGAAGGTGACTGAGCCATAGGCCAGGGCTGGTATGCATCTCTTTGCATTTCTTTAAATGGTTTTAAGACTACAGTAGGTAACCAGCAGGATTTAAAAATGTTTTTGTTAAAACGTTCTAAGGTGCTTGTAGTCTGGATACAGATAGTGCTAGGTGGATTTAAAATATTTTAAGGCACTTAAGACAGTTTAAGATCCACAGTGTGTACTGGGCCTAACATCCCTTGGACTTCCCATGTACTGATGTCTAAAAAGGATGGGTCAACTCTGTTCTGTTTAGTCCTGATGCCTAAAAAGGGTGGGTCAACCCTGTTCTGTGTGGATTACCACAAACTGAATTCCATCACAGTGACTGATGCATACCCTATGCCTAGAACTGAGGAAATCTTGGAAGAAGAAGAATCAGCATTTATATAGTGCTTTTAAACACATCATATCCAAAGTGCTTTACAAGCAATGTTAGATTGTTAGTGAAGTGACTGAATTTGTAGTTGCAGCCATTTCACACTTTAATACCCAAACACAGCCTTGGATAATTGCATGAACTGGTTTTATGGGAAGGGGAATATTGGCCAGGACACTGGGTAATGTCCCCTACTCTTTCTGAAAAGTTCCTTGGGTTCTTTTACTTCCATCTGGACACCCAGCAGGACAACACCAGAATGTGTAGAAGGAACCTCGGTTTAACATCTGATCCATGTGTAAGGAAGCTGACATGGTACAGCATAGGAGAATGGGGTGAGCATTAGGGTTGACAACCCCAAGGCACAACCCGACACCTGTTGGTCTGTGGAGGGTGGGGTGGTAGGGTTGGGTGGGGGAGTGGGATGTGGTGTTAGGGTTTGAACCCTAATGCCACATTTCCATACTTTGTCACTTTAATATGAACCCTAACTGATGCATTAATGAAGTTTTTGCAAATAATTATATATATATATATATATATATATATAGTAAAAAGCTACATTAATGCTCATTGAGGTAGGTACCGCACAAAAGGCAAACCACACAAAGGTTGGAAATAAACTGTTAGAGTTGCAAACACTATGCCCACAAACTTTGGAATTATCCTATTAGGATTCCTATGTCTGTCTCTCACTCACCCTACCATGTCCCCTACCCTCACCACCTAAGGACAGTGTACAGGTACAATGCCATAGATCAATGGTTTGGTACTTCATACAGGGTCCACATATTTAAATTGGTATATTTGGGTGGTGAGGGTAGCTCAATAGACAGGTCACACACACTACAGTTATGTAAGAACTTACCGTAACAGTAGATCTTAGAGAGGATCTTTTGCAGCAGGCCATCACCGGTAGGACTAAGCCATCAGGCACTAGGACCACATGGAAACCTTTCTAGCTAGCAGTCTACCAGAGGGGGCTGCCCACCTTTGACGGTGGCCTATGCTATTTAAGGCTGGCAGCCCCCACACACTACTCAGTTCTCCCACTGGAGACCATAAGCAGGATACCGGAAAGGGGGAACCGAGGAGGAATCTGAGGTAACCCAGAATAAGGAAAAGTAGAAGCAGAAGGCTCACACCAAAGGAAGGAGGGAGAGAGACACAGGAAAAAGAAGGGGGAAGGAGGGAGGGAAAGCAGGGCCTGCTGCAAGAGATCCTCTCGAAAATCTACTGTTACGGTAAGTTCTTATGCAACTGTACTAGCTTACTTCAAGGGTATCTCTTGCAGCAGACCATCACCGGTAGGACTGAGTCCCAAGCAGTACTGATGGCTAAAGACTGACAGTTTAGGTAGAGGCAGAAAGGAGATGGCCTATGAATGGAAGCCCTGAAGAACGGTTAGGCCAAAGCTGGCCCTATGCTTAGAGGCGATGTCCAGACTGTAATGTTTGGTGAAGATGTGGACAGTACTCCATGTAGCAGCAGCACAAATGTCAGCACCTGTTACGTTCCTGAAACAAGCTACTAAGGTGGCCATACCCCTGATGGAATGGCCCTTGACCAAGCCCGGAAGTTCCTTACTGCACTCCCAGTAACAACAGACAATGCAATTGGCTAACCACTTAGACAGGCACTGTTTTGACTCTGAGGTGCCCTCTTTCCCTGGGGTGAACAAAACAAACAACTGATCAGATGATGAGACTTCCAGGAGTCTTTAGTGCGGTGTGTATAGTACTGCAGGATTCTATGCATATCCAAGGTTATGGAGCAAGGCCTCCCCTTGATTGGAATGCTCCAGAAAATAGACAGGCATGTGGATGGATTGATTCAAAGTAAACTCCGACACCACCTTAGGAAGAAACCTGGGTTTGGTACGCAAAGAAACCCTGTCTTTGTGAACAATCAAATAAGGCTCCTTACACATCAGGACCCAAACCTCAGAAATCCTCTGAGCAGAAGTAATAGCACCTAAAAATAATGCTTTCTATGACAGAAAGCATAGCTCACAAGACGTGGCTGGTTCAAAGGGAAGCAGTGTAAGCTTTTCCAATACAAAGTTGAGGTCCCAAGCCAGGACAGGATCACAGATTGGAGGATTCAAATGCAGAATGCCCTTCAAGAAAGTGCAAGACACACCAAGCTGAGCCACTAAACAGCCCTCAACAGGTACATAGTATGCAGAGATAGCAGAAAGATATACCTTAATCAAGGAGTACCGCAGGCCTGAGTCCAAAAGGGACAGCGGGCACTCCAGCACCTGGTCCACTGGACAGGTGAAGGGATCTAACTGGTGCGATGTAGCCCAAATAGCAAAGCACTTCCATTTCACAGAGTAGGTGGTCCTGGTGGAGGGTTTGCTAGCTGCCACCAGAACATCCGCCATCCTTGGGAACACCCCATACCATGCGATGGCTATGTCTTTAGAAACTGTGCATGGAGATGGAGAGATTTGAGGTCTGGGTGGACCTGGATGTCCTACCCATGAGAGAGTAAGCCTGTGCACAGCGGCAGGGGATCAGGATTCCACAGCCAGCTGCTGAAGCAAGTGGAACTAAATCTGACAAGGCCAGAAGTGGGTGATCAGAATCATGATGGCCCTTTCCATCTGAAGCTTTATTATGACTCTCTGAAGGGAGGGAAGGCATAGAGTAACCTCCCTTTCCAAGAGAGGGACAATGTGTCTTGCTAGAAAACTCCAGGCCCTGGATCTAGTGAGCAGAAAAACGACAGTTTTGCATTGTGTGGGGATGTAAAAAGGTCCAGCTCTGGATGACCCCATCTGTCAAACAGGTCTTCGACCACTGGGGTCAGAAGCTCCCATTCAAGGGTTCTGGACCGAGACTGGCTTAGACTGTCTACCAGGAACATGGACAGCTGGGAGCACTAGCCTGTGATCTATGGTCCAATGCCAGACTCTCATCACTTCCTTGTACCAGGGGTAGGAGTGAGTCCTCCCCTGCTTGTTTCTGTAATAAACTACACACATGTTGTCCATCTGAACCAGCAATGGACCCGGGGACAGCCGAGTCTGGAAGGTCTGCAAGGCATACAAGACTGCTCGCATCTCCAGAATATTGATGTGGAGAGTTCTCTCCACCTCGGTCCACATACCTTGGGTTTGGTGGACCCCTAGGTGAGACCCCCAGCTGAGATTCAAGGCATCTGTCATCAGGACCTGCTGAGGGGGAGGAATGTAAAAGGGAATTCCCCTAAGCAGGTTGGTGGGCTCGAACCACCACAACATGACCCTCTAGACTGGATCGAATACCATAACTGGCTGATCCAGGGCATCTGTGCACTGGGCCCACTGAGCCCACAGCATCCACTGAAGGACTCGTGTGCAGATGGGCCAAGGGAACTGTTGCAATAGCTGTGGCCATGAGACCCAGAAGCCATAGGAAAATCCTGACTGGAATATAACGGCTGGAGAAAAGAAGACAGACCTGATCCATCAGACACTCCGCTCTGTCCGAGGGCAAGAAGGCCATCCCCCTGGGCCGTGTCCAGGACTGCTCCTATGTACTGTAGCTGCTGACAGGGAATAAAAACTTCAACATGTTAATGGTAATGCCCAAGGCCTGGAACAGATAGCGGGTCTGTGCCAGGGTCTGAAGGCGATGATCCCTGGATGGGGCTGCTAAGAGCCAGTCATCAAGATAAAGGAAAACGTAGAAACCCTGCCATCTCAAGGTGGCTGCCACCACTGCCAGGCATTTGGTGAAAGCACTGGGCGCTGAGGACAAACCAAAGAGCAGAGCCCAGACCTGGTAATGTGCACCCTGAAAGTGAAAACGAAGGAAGCCCCGATGGGGGCCAAAACTGATATGCAGATAGGCATCTTACATATTCAGGGAGTAGATTCAATCCCCCTGATGTAGCAGGGGCAACAAACCCTGAAGGGTAACCATCCTGAACCTTTTGTATTCTATAAACAGGTTCAGCTGGTTCAACTTCAGGATGGGATGAAGACCTCCCGTCTGCTTGGGAACCAGGAAGAAGTGAAAGTAGAACTCCCAGCCCTGTTGATGGTTCTATAGCCTTTTTTTGAAGCAAGGCATAGATTTCCTCCCGGATGAGAGGAACTTGAGCAGGAGGATACGAGGACTGGCCCGGAGGATTTTCCGGAGGCCACTCTATGAACTATAGAGTATGACCATGCTCGATGAGCTGCAGCACCCAGTTGTCTGTGGTTATTTCCCTTCACCTGTCCAGGTGAAGGGAGAAGCAACCCCTGATGGTCACCACCTGAAGGTCCATTGGAGGGAGGGGGGTCTGGAAGGGAGTCAGGAGGGAGGAGCGGTGGCTGTGGCAGCAGCTGCAGACCCTCAGGTGCTATGGGCAGCAGCTGGGGAAGGACTGGCGAGAGCCCCTCCAGCTTTGCGTTTGCCCTGAGTTGAGGGGAGTCAGGCCTGCTGGCAGGAAGAGCAATAAAAGGAAGCACTCTGTCCCAACTTAGGTTGGGTATTATACATAGAGTGGACAGACTTCAGGGCCTGACCCAAATTCTGCAGGCCAGAGGTGAGGTCCTGAACGTTGCGTCCAAAAAGATTGAAACTCCTGAAAGGGGCATCCAGTATGCTGACAAAACAATTCATCATGCACACCAGAGCCAGGAAAACTGGTCTCTCCAGTAAGGAGGGCACTAATACCCAGTAGTTCGATAGCTGGAAAATCAAACAGCAGTGTATTTCAGCAAGTAATGCTGTTAGTTGACATGAAGAGAAAAGTATGAGAGCACACCAAAAGTTCGTGTGTAGGTGCACCAGCACTTTGCCAGTTAAGGCTTTATCAGAGGGTTTGATTTTCCAACTACTGGATATTATTGCCCTCCTCACTGGAGAGAACAGGTCTCCTGGCTCTAGAATACATGGTGAATTGTTTTGTTTGTATAGCATTGGGCTCATAGCCTTCTCCTGCACCCTGCCCAGATTTGAGCACGGCACATTTTGGTTTCCCTCATCCAGTAAGCTGGACTGGACATCTGGGCGAAAGCCCGAGACCCGTAGCCAGGAGTGATGCCAGATACAGACACCTGTGGCTGCTGCTCAGCCCAAGGCATCCACCACATTATAGGCAGCCCTCAGGATGTGAGCACTGATGTCCAAGCCCATTTTGAGGAGCTGGAGGGTCTGCTGCTTAGAGGGGTCATCCGACATGGCTTGGATAGCATCCGTAACTTGGTCCCATATAAGGTGCTGGAGGTCACCAGCTCTGGGGCATGAGGAATAGCTTTTGACTGGGTGCGTAAGTGTCCTCACCCGCCAAAGGACTCCACAGTGCAGCAGGTGGATGCCCAAGGAGGATGCCCTTCTAACTGCCCCCTCAAAGGGGGGAAGCTCCAGTCATCCAGCCCAGACCTGTCAGCCTCAGGATAATCTGGCTGCACAAGACTCGTGATCACCATTACTCCCTCTGTACAGACCTTTCAAGACTACTGAGCTGCGACAGGGTGTAAGCATTGCTGCCATGTTCAACCCCCCACAAGCACCTCATACTACCACTTTCTCCACTGCCCTTTGTATGTCCAATAAAAATATAGTTAGCCCTGCTTCTGATAAATGCACTCTGTCTTTGCCATAAAGGTAGGGTCTTTTAATCACAGTCTCAGCATGTCTCATTATGGCCCCCCAATACTGTCCATAAATGGTTGCAGGTTTGCATTGTGAAGTCTGTACACTTTCTCTATAGCTCTGGGGTTGCGAGCATTCTGCCATTGTTATCGTTGAATGATATCCAACCAAATGATGTGCACTTGCAGCCAAATTTCCCTCAACAAGGCCAAGTCCATCTTTACACTCTGCCTCAGGTCCAGTGACTTCACGATTCCCAGATCATTTCCTCTTAGGTAAATCACCAATGCAGGGGGAGGGTCCTGCCGCCCAGCTTCATCTCATAACCTCGATAGCAGCTCACACCATCTCATACCCTGGTGCCCCATCCAATGTACCTCTGCCTGCTGAGGCTCCAGAAATGGGTTCTTGCCACCATGGTACTGCCTCACCTGGACAGCAGCCCAATGAATGAAGGAGTGACTGTATAGGCTGCATACCCAGATCTGTGCCCTATGGGTGCTGGCACCTGTCAAGACAAAACAAGATGTTACATCATATGCGGTCTAACATAACTTTCAAATGCCTGTGATCTCTACTGGCCTAGGGCCTGAATCTGACCATCTGTTAATCCTTCTGCCCTGGCATGTGATGTGGCCCCGATCCTAAAGGAGTGGGTGTTGAATTGCTATGCATTGTGCCACAACTGCTGCAGAGTCTTTTGCAAAACATGCCCGAACTGATACACCACTATCGGTGTCCCGTCATCATCATGTCTAAGAAATGCTTCTCTCCCCTTGTCCACTTGGTTACATAATCCTGGACCCATGCCTGAATATACCATTGCACCCCGCTGTGATCTCAGGCTGCAGCAACATTCCTGAGCACCACTGTCGGTTCTGCTCTTCCACAATGGGACAAACATTCCCACCATGGTCAATACCACATCCTCGTCCCCCAATGCCACTGGCAGCCCTGTTGCCTTGCTTGGCTGTATGAGCTCCAATACCTGAGATGCCCTACAGAAAACTGTCAAATAAGCTGTTCTGAACAGATGTGTCTCCAGCGGTGACAAGCAGACCTTTGGAAACTTGTCCCATACCTGTTTGAATAGGATTGGGCTGATGGGATGCCGGCCATCCAGTCTCTTGGGCACTGACCGCATGTACTCCTGCAACATCTTGCAAAGGAGGAAAGCCCTCATGGTATACACATGCCCCATGGCCTTCTGGAACCATGCTATGCCTGTCAGATGTTGCTCCACTGTAGCTGGAATAGCCTCCCCCTCCATTTGTTGTGAAGGACATATACACAGGGTTGGTCTACTGGGATGGGCCATGCTGTTTTCCACCCTTGTGCCTGTTGCACCCCCAGGAAGCTGTCTAACCCCCTCTGGTACAACACCTGCATATCAGGTGCTAGAGAATTCCTGAGCAAGTCCCAGGCTTCCATGTTACCAATTCCCAAAGGTATGCTGGGGCTTCCCTGTGATGCATTTCTGCTCCTGGCACCAATTCTTGAAACCTCCACCACTGTGAATGAGAAAGAGCATCAGCAATACCTTTTATCAACTCCTGGGACATGCATGGCTCTGAAGTGGATATTACGCAACCAACATTTTAGCACAAAGACCCTCATGAGGTTGCCCAGGGTGCCCTTACCCCTAACTGACCATTTATGGTGTAAAATATCAGTGTTATCTAACCTAAACATGATCATCCTGTCCCTTAGATGTTCACACCACACCGCCAGGGCCACCACAATTGGAAAAAGTTCCAATACTATGATCTGCTTCAGCAAGCCCAGTGGTCCCCAGGAAGCTGGCCACTGGCCAACACACCATTTTCCTTGAAAGTATGCCCAAAAGCCCAAACCTCTGGGTCCCAGTGCATCTGTAAAGAGTTCTAACTCTTGACTGGACACCAGAGCCGGCCAAAGGGCCATCCACTGAAACATCACAGGAATGCCTGCCAAACACCTAGGTCATCATTCATGGCTTCTGTCACTCGTATTCTGTGGTGCAGCTTGGAACACCTTGCACCTACCCCAGCTAGCCATCCTATAGAAACATAGACTTTGATGGCAGATAAGGACCGCTTGGCCCGCCTAGTCTGCCCATTTCCCCACCTATTGGATAAGCTGCAGATCCTAGTGAACCAACAGCCTACTTCTTCCTACCCCCCACCAGAATTGTCTTATGTCTGTCCCATACATTCTTGAATTCCCCCACTGTTTTTGACCCCACGACCTCTCAGGAAGGCCGTTCCATGCATCCACCACCCTCTCTGTGAAAAAATACTTCCTCCACATTGCCCCAGAACTGTCCCCCCTCTATCTTCAGATTGTACCCCCTTGTTCTTGCACACCTCTCTTTCTGAAAGATGCTACCCTCTTGGACTTTGTTGATTCCCTTGAGGTACTTGAAAGTTTCTATCATGTCCCCCCCCTTTCCTCAAGGGTATACATATTAACCTCATTTAGTCTTTCTTCCTATGGCTTCTGTTGCAGATCCTGCACCATTTTAGGTGCCCTCCTCTGGACTGCCTCCATCCTGTCTATGTCCTTGCAGAGATGGGGTCTCCAGAACTACACACAGTACTCTAGATGGGGTCTCACCAACTGGCTGTACAGAGGGATAACAACTTCTTGTTTTCTACTGGTGATGCCTTTCCCTATACATCCCAGTATCCCCCCAGCCATACTTACTTCCTTCTCACATTGCTTGCTTACCTTTGGTCATCTGATATGACTACCCCCAGGTCCCTTTCCATTTTTGTGGTTGTTAATACATCCCCCCCACCCCCCACCACTGTGTACTCTTCCCCTGGGTTTTTGTTTCCCAGGTGCATTACTTTGCACTTCTTTGCATTTAATCTAAGCTGCCATACTTTTGACCATTCCTCCAACCTTGCCAAGTCCCTTCTCATCCTTTCCACCCCCACTTGTGTATCAACCCTGTTGCAGATCTTTGTATTATCTGCAAAGTGACATACTTTTCCTTCCAGTCCCTCTGCAATGTCACTTATAAAGACATTAAAAAGGACCGGACCCAGTACTGAACCCTGTGGTACCCCACTAATAACCCCTCTTTCTTTGGAGTGGACTCCGTTTACTGTTACCCCTCTGTGTCCTGTTGTCCAGCCAATTTTTTTACCCAGGCTTCCACCTTGGGACCCACTCCCAGGCTGGCTAATTTGTTTGTTAATCTTTTGTGTAGGACTGTGTCAAATGCCTTGCTAAAGTCTAGGTAGACCATGTCCACAGCCCCTCCCTGGTATACTACTTTGGTCACCCTGTTAAAGAAATCTATTAGATTTGTCTGACATGACCTTCCCACTGTGAAGCCATGGTGCCGTGGGTCCTGTGCCCCACTGGAATCTAGGTACTCAACAATTCTTTCTTTCAGAAGTGATTCCATCATTTTCCCTACCACTGAGGTCAAACTATCTGGTTTGTAGTTTCCTGCCTCTGCTTTGCTCCCACTTTTGTGAAGAGGAATCTCATCCACCCTCCTCCAGTCCTCAGGTACCACACCATCCTCCCATGATTTGTTAAAAAGGGTAGTCAGTGGTGTTGCTAGTTCTCCCCTTAGTCCTTTTAGAATTCTGGGGTGAATTCCTTCAGGCCCCATTGCTCTGTCCACCTTCAGTTTTAGGAGTTCTTTCAGAACCCTTTCTTCTGAGAAAGGACTGGTCTCGACCCCCCCCCCCCATCCAGAGTGCTTCCATTGATTGGATTAGTACCTCCTCCTCTTCTTTGTGAGTACTGAGCAGAAGTATTCATTCAGTATCCTGCTTTATCACTGTCCTCTCTGCCCACGCACCTTCCCTTTATTAAGCCTCATTATCCCTCCCTTGATCTTTCTTTGCTCCCTAATGTACCTATAAAAGGTTTTATCCCCCTTCTTAACTGAGTTGGCTATCTTTTCCTCAGTTTGGGCCTTTGCTATTCTGACTGCCTTCCCCGCTTCCTTCTGCTTTAACTGGTACAGTTCTCTGTCCTGCTCCTTCTGTGTTTCCTTATACTTCCTGAATGCTGTATTTTTCTCCCTAACCTCCCCCATCACCTTTTTTTGAGAACAATAATGTTTTTTTCTTTTGTTTTGATTTGTTTATTTGCATCACACAAAGGCTTGTTGCCTCTGTGATGGCAGTTTTGATGTTTCCCCACTGTTCCTCCACCCTTACTTCTTGCCTGTTTGCGAGTGCTTTTCTGAGGCACTCTCCCATTTTGACAAAGTCAGCCCTCCTAAAGTCCAGTACCCCCTCTTTTGTATGGCTTGACTCTGTGGCTGTGTTTATTGTGAACCACACTGTCGGGTGGTCACTTGTTTCCAGATGGCTACTCACTTCTAGAGCTGAGCTCCTCTCTCCATCCCCATCTGAGAGTACCAGGTCTAAGACTGTACCCTCCCAAGTGGGTTCCAACACTAGCTGTCTGAGGCATACCCCCTGTAGGGCATCAAGAATGACCCTACTCTTGGATGTGGCTGCAGCAAAGGTGCTCCAGTTAACATCTGGCATATTCAGGACCCCCACCAACAATATCTCCCCTTTTTCTGCCATCCTAAGGATGCCTTCTATCATTTCCTTGCCCATTTCCTCCCCATGAGACGGGGGTCTGTATACAACCCCTGTGTGGATTGTGGTGCCATTTCCAGTCTCCAGGGTGACCCACAGTGCCTCTTCTCCTCCCTGTTTACCCTTTAGTTATGTTGCTTTGATCCCTTCCCTTACATAGAGAACTACTCCTCCTCCTCTTCTACCCTCCCTGTCCCTCCTATAGATTGTGTACCCTGGTACATTGACATCCTAGTCATGGTTCTCTGTGTACCATGTTTCTGTGACTGCCACGATATCCAGGTGTCCTCCTTCCATCAAGGCCACCAGTTCAGGGAGCTTGTTACCTAGACTACAGGCATTGGTACTCATTACCCTCCATTTTTTGCTGGCCTTACTGCCTTTTTCTCCATTTACCCCGGCCCTTCTCTCTAATGACTTCTCTATCTTGGTGATTACCTCACTAATTACCCTGATTTTTTTTGGGGGGGAGCTAGGATTTCCCTGCTCCTTTTCAGTGCCTCCCCCTTGGCTAGTTTAAATGCTAACTAATGAAGCATTTAAACCTATCACCTAGGATCCTGGTTCCCCTGCTGGACAGATGCAGACCATCGTGCCAGTATAGGCCTGCATCCTTCCAGGTGGACCCCCAGTCCTCAATGAAGCCAAAGCTCTGAGCTCTGCACAAGGTTTTCAACCATTGATTTTATCCCATGGTGCGGAGTACCCTAGCTTCACCTATGCCACAGACAGGCAGCACCTCCGAGAAGGTTACTGTGCATGCTACTCGCTTAAGGCCCCTTCCCAACTCCACAAACTCCTCCTGCATTGCTCTGATCCCTTCCCAGCCAGGTCATTTGTCCCTAGGTGAACAATGACATCCAGCTCCCTCCCCATGCAGCTGCTCCCACGATCCTGAGGATTTGTTCCCTGTCCCTCCAAGCCATGGCGCCAGGCAAGCTCCTTACCTCCCTCTCCCCCCCCTCCTCTAGTTCTACCCTCCTAACAATGGAGTCCCCCACCAGAAGCTGTTTCCTTCCCCTGTGGGGTCCCATGCCACCCTCCTGTGGGTCTCCTTTGTGGAGGTTCCCAGCATCCTCCTTGGTCTCCACTGTGGGTCCCTCCATAGAGGAACCACACTGCCAGAATGACGTATGGATTGTGGAGATGTACAACTGGAGGGATGTGCCTCTGTTCCACCATTCTCACCCTGCCTGAGCCTATTGTAGTCCAACCACTCCTCTTTCTTAGCAACCTCTGAGGCAGCGGCCCTGGTGGTCCCTGGGTGGGAGAGGAGGTCCTCTGAATCCTGTCCAACTCAGCCTGGAGATGAGCAACCTCCTCCCTCAGCCCAGAGAGGTGCCTGCAGATGGGACAACACCGCATCCTTCAGAATGTCTCCTGGAAGACTGCCGCTCCACAGCCACTGCACTGCACCACTCCCATCATGTCTTATTTGTGGCCCCTCAACCATTGTTTTGTATGCTTACCCTTTCCTCTCTCTGTTTGTTTATTTTTTTTTCTCCCTACTTTCCTATTGCCTCCATGCTCCTGCTCTTCCCGTTCTAGGATAGAAACATAGACTTTGACGGCAGATAAGGACTGCTTGGCCCAACTAGTCTGCCCATTTCCCTACCTACAGGATAAGCTGCAGATCCTAATTAACCAACAGCCTATTTCTTCCTACCACCCAGAAGAATTGTCTTATGTCTGTCCCATACATTCTTGAATTCTCCCACAGTTTTAGACCCCACAACCTCTTCAGGAAGGCTGTTCCATGCGTCCGCCACCCTCTCTGTGAAAAAGTACTTCCTCACATTGCCCCTGAGCAGTCCCCCCATCTTCAAATTGTGTCCCCTTGTTCTTGCACATCTCTTTTTCTGAAAGATGCTACCCTCTTGGACTTTGTTGATTCCACTGAGGTACTTAAAAGTTTCTATCATGTCCCCCCACTTTCCTCAAGGGTATACATATTAAGCTCCTTTAGTCTCTTCTCGTATGGCTTCTCTTGCAGACCCTGCACCATTTTAGTTGCCCTCCTCTGGACTGCCTCTATCCTGTATTCCTTAGTAGTCTCCTTCTTACTTGCTCAGAGTCAGAGTCAGACCTCCAGCAGCTGGGGGAGATGGAGAGCTACTCTTTTCCTTCTAGGATGGTGAGTCTTTTGTGCCTCTGTGATCACTCCCTTCCTGCTCCCAAACAGGAAGTTCATGTTGTCAAAAAATCCTGTGCCTCTAAAAGTGGAACTGACTGGGGGGGGGGTGGAGGGAAGGAGGGCTATATATTCCCAGTAGAGTGGTAACGTTCTAATAGCACCTCCTTCCTCTTGCTGTTCTCTGCCAAAAGCTGTCTAGGGCAGTTTTAAATCCAAACACCTGGCTTCCTGCTGCCTAAGCCTCTCCCCCTAATTCATAGTTCCCTTCTTCACCTAGCTAACTGCACAGATAAGAGTTCCCTTCACCCAACTCAAACACACTAACTCTTTTTTTTGTTTGTTTGTTTTTACCCTAAATTGCAGGTCCCAGTAGTAGTGTTCTAGTTCTTACGTCCCAGTAGAGTAGTAAAGTTCTAACAGCACCTCTTTCCATGGGCATGACCCTGCAAGCGAAGTTCAGGTGCCCTTCCAGTTGCTGCAGTTCTCGCAAAGTGATCTTACGAGCCTTGGCTACTTTCTCCAGGAGGACCTGAAGAGCCATCAACTTATCTTGGGGTAAATGAAACTCTTGAGCAACTGTGTTGATTTCAATGCCCAAGAACGACTGCCTCATGCATGGACCCTCTGTCTTGTCCTGTGCCAAGGGGATGCCCAGATCAGCGCATACTTCCTGGAAGTTCTCCATAAGTTGTGCAGTGCCAGGTAGCAGCCTGGACCACAAACAAGAAATCATCCAGGCAGTGTACCATTTCCAATTGCCTCGCTTTTTACGATGTAGCCCAATGCAAGAACATGTCAAACTGTTCAAAGGGGATCTGTATTAAATCCCAACACACTAAATCTCGACTTTTAATATACTGTCACCAAAATGCTGACATATTGAAATCCCGACAGCTCAAATGCCCAAATAACTGAAGTCCCGACACACAGCAGCAATTACAAACTGATTTCATGCAGACTTTGCCCAGGAAAAGAAGTTTTCACACAATGGGGTCATATTAGCAGTCCAGGACAACCCATAGAAATGCAGGACAGCTGGTGTCTTTGTACAATGTTGACTGCCAGTATCCTGCATCTCCCATTCCCAGGCATGCGGTGGGGATATCAGACAGACAGCTGCAGTGGTGGGAAAATTAAAGAATGATTTAAACACAGTACCTGACAGCATCACAGCTGAGCATGAGAGATCAAAGCTCACGGAGACACAGCAAATAAGAAATAAGAAAATGTGCAACTTATCGTAAGTGAAATCCTCTTTCAGTCTGCTTTTAGTCCACTCTGTTAAAACCTTAGTATTCATTTCTTTATTTAACATAACGTGCAAAGTTAAATGTCAGAAGTTACTGTGCGGTTGTCAGAATTAAAAAGTAAGAGGGTCAAAGGGGCAAGTTGTGTGCAATACCCCGAAGAGATTCTATTGAGGACCTTTGAGGCCTTTCACTTACCACATTCACAATTTTCGCTTCTCGTACAACATAGCGCTTCTTCAGCAGTGACTTTGGTAATCCTCTGATAATTTTTTCTGTGGTGGTTTCTTCTAGCATCTGCTCTTTTTTGAGCTCTGAAATGAATCAATTAGGTGCTTATGTGCTAACACATCCCTCCATAGAAAAGAAGTAATTTGCTGTACTGAGCAGCTGTCGGGATTCAGAGGACGGCTTTGCAGCAGCTGGACACTTGCAATGTCAGGAACTCAGTGATGAGATTTCAGATTTTGGGCACATAAGTGTCGGGATTAAGTACCTAATCCATTCAAAGACAGTGCACACCACTGCACAACTCATGGGCACACAATTATCAACGTAGCATTGCCCCTCAGATTTCATGTCCAATGGTTCTTTATCATCTGGGTGCACGGGCAATGGCCGAAAAGTGGACTCTGTGTTTGCCTTCCTCAAGAGGGTGCCCCGCCCCACCCTCTGGACCACCTCCACCGCTCTGTCAAATGATGCACATGATACTGTCGTATGCACTGGGTCGATGTAGTGGTTAACAGAGTTCCCTTCTGGATACAATAGATGATTTATCATCTGGAATTCACCTGGCACTTTTTTGGGTACCAGTCAATGGGGGATACCCTGAACTGAGGACTTGGGAGGTGATTAAAACGGGCCGCTGATCCTGCCTGCCTCCACTTTCTTATTTAATCTTCTGCGCATGACCTCAAGTCGCTTCCTGGCTGATTTTAGGTTATCTGCTTTATAAGCTTTTCATAGTCCTTCATATGGGATGCAAAACCCTACCCTGAACCCATCAGCCAGAGTGCAAGCGGCCGCCCTATCTGGGTAGCTGGCCGAACATTCGAGAGACACTTTTTTTTAAATGAAAGTTGCTTCCAAGGCAGATCTGCCTCTAGGGCAGATCTGTCTCGAAAGCAGCACTTTACTGTAGCCCTTATTCTTTCTCACATCTAAGTACCTTTTCCTATATATTTTCTATTCGAATTCCATGCTGTCATGGATCACCAGTCAAGTGAAATTCTAACAAAAGGAAAGTGAGGTGCTCTTGTCTGGACTCAAACCCACAGTCTCTTGTTTATTAGGCTGTAGACCTTTCCACTACACCACCAAGCTGGCACAGCAGTGAAGCTCACATCTTTAGCTATAGAGGTTATTCTCTGATTGTAGTTAAAACAATGCCCCTCCCCCCGCTGCTGTTACACTGATACCCAGTAATGTGGGCTGATGGACTGGAAAGCCGCTGTCTGTGTGTGACGCGCCCCCCCCCACACACATATCTACTGTACAGAATAGGGGCAGGTCCAACATAGCCCATGACCTCCTGGCTTCATTCTGTTTCTTTCACCTAAACTCCTCATCATACTCCAGCACCCCCCAGTTTGTTGGCATGCACTATCATGATGTGACTGAAATACACCCACAGTCCCTCTGCCTTTGCCGGGTTGCCCTGAGTCAATATTCCTGCCTATATTGTGATGCCTGCTACCCAGTTTTCCCACTTGTACTGAACTGGCACCTGGCACTTTCTCTCTACCCCATCATCATGCTCCTCCTCCTTTTTCTTCTTCTTCTGGCTCCTTCGGCTAGTTGAGCAGTGAGAATACATCCACATACCCCCCCCCCACCTTTATGATTTGTTCCTGCCCAGAGACGCAAATCCCACATTTACCTGTTGCCCTACATTCTGTGGATGAGGTGTGACCACTGCCATGTTCCCCCGATTTTGTTTCCCCCACAGGCACTGAGGCTAGTTGTGCAGTGCCTAGCTGGGATTACTCCTGTGTAATAATAAAGGCTAACAGCTGATCAAGTTTCTACTCTAACGCAGACTGGTCTGTGGAACTGGGTATGGTCTGGAGCAACGCCATCCCTTCCACATCTGGATGCCTTGGCATCACCATGGTCTGAGATAATAGTAAGGGGCACTGCCATGAGCTGCATTCCCAGAACTGCCCTCGACTGTTGTTGATTTTGCAACAGCTCTGCAGAAAGAAGTGGCATCAGCACTTGGACTAGGACTGGCTGTACAGGCACTGGTGCCCCAGGCACCACCAAGCTGTATGGTGCTGGGCTTGGATTCTCTGGTGCCCTACTCCCAGGATAAGTCAAACGTAAAGTTGTGCCCCCCTGGCCTCCTAGGTGAGTGATCTCTTGGCCCTAGAGGCTCCAAGAGTCTTCCCCACTTCCTATATTGCTTTGATTTAGCCAGTGAGGTGCATTCTCCACCTATCATATCAAGGTCCTTAACGCTTCTGCAGATAAATTATCTAATTCAGGCATACGTGGTTGTAGGTCTGGTGCTGGATTCACCTGCTTAGTCCTCCTGTTCTGAACCTTCTTGGGCAGTGTTGGGAGTGCTGAGTCCTCCGCAGGAGTAGGTGCCCTTCTCTCCGGCGTCAGCTCTGAATCCTCTGGCTCGTCCCATGGGGGT
Organism: Neoceratodus forsteri; assembly: GCA_016271365.2. Classification (NCBI taxonomy): domain Eukaryota; kingdom Metazoa; phylum Chordata; order Ceratodontiformes; family Ceratodontidae; genus Neoceratodus; species Neoceratodus forsteri. The sequence continues at coordinate 359,045,519 of CM028132.1, read as the reverse complement.
GTTGGATCAACGGGCTGTAGCTGGATGTCAGACTTCAGTGGCTGCACCCCAGCTGCCACCGGTTCCCTTGGCTTCATCTGAGGAATGGGTTCTGCTGAGTCACTTGTGTGCGGCTAAGGTAGGGGCCATGAAGGCCCCTGGTACCTCCTCTTCACCTTGCTCACGGAACAGTGCATCTCACCAAGCTTCACCCTTGTCCCGGACAAGAGCAGCCAGCTGTTTCTTGAAATCCATGACTCCAAGTACACTCCCCTTCTCAATGACCTGCAGCTGAAAAACACAACCACCACCATGCAACCCTTGCTGTCGCTAAGGCCTCTGCTGCCACCACAACTAAGGGTCTACTGATCATGAGTGTCCATTAATCAAGTCATCTGTCTGTATTTTACCATACTCTGTGTAACAGCCTTTTGACTCATCTTGGCTGCTCCAGGGCCCTTGGGTCCACAAGGTACACACCTCCGAGGGGCCCGGCCTGGGTTCCATAGATGGACAATAGGTTTTCATGGTGCCTCCACCTGGGGCAGTGGCAGGGAATACCTGTAGGCAATTTGCAGGTCACCACCCCCCCAGGAAATAATGATCTGACCCCCAGTACACGTACCCACACTATAACAATCTTCCCCCACACATAGTAACTGGAACCCACAAAGTCACAGCCACAAAAGTTAACATGCAAACAATAGTGATAGTAATTTAGGGGAAGGGGAAACAGGGAACTAGTAAACAACACAACCACTTTAAACCCCCACACAACAACTTTGCCTCCCACCCTAGGGTGCACCCTAGAATGTCCCTTGATGTGATGGGTATCTCACCAAATGGTGATGCAGGCCTGGAGTCTTTCATCATGGCCCAGATAGTTTTAACTGTTTTCAAGCTTAACTAACAGCCTGGGCACAGCTTTTACTTGGCGTAGTCCAGCCCAGACCTTACCCACTGAAACCTTAGCTAGCTGATAAAGACTCCCAAAAGCTGCAACCCGGGGTACTTACAGTTCAGAAACACACAAGAAGGTTTCAGCCACTTGAGATGCAGTCAAACAGGCAGTTGCACAGTACCATGGAGGTATCCGGATGTCAAAGCACCACAAGGCTGCAGACCTGGAGAACTGGAGAAAATGAACAAGCTGTTCTTCATCTGCCTGGCCTTGCCAACTTCGCCCAGGGACCTTTGTGGACTGTTTTCACCTGGCAGTCCTCTTGTCATCTTCTGCCGCTAGTCACCTTCTTCGTCTTCGGTGTAGGGATTAATGGGCGTGGTCCCCAGACCCCTCTGCTGTGCACCCTGGACAAATAGTTACAGCTGGGCTTTTACACAGTCTCTTGACCCAGTGCCCTCACTCTTAGTTTCTCTGTTCACAGAGGTGCTGGCCCTTTCACAGTCCCTAGCCACAGCATACTCAGGCTCTCCCCTTACTGGAATCTGCACTCACCCCAATTACTCCTCTGAGGGGGGAACACAATAGCTCAGTCTTGGTGTAGGGGTTTCAGTCTGGGAACATCAGACAGCATACCTACACACAGTTTCTCAGTTCTCACTGCAGCTTTCAGCTTTCTCTCGCTAAACTTGAGCACTCCAGCTCCTAGCTGCCTGCAGCACACTCCAAAACCTTTCTGTTGTTTCAGGCTGCAATCCCTCCCAGCTTTATATCTGGCTGTTCTTTCCAGTAACAGGGTGGGTTAGGCCATGGGCGCCTAAATGCAACTCCAGGCTGGAAAACCCATGCATCCCTTCTTCACTTCCACTCTGGCTGCCTCCCTTCTGGCGGGCAAACTGCCTTATTTATCCCCCCCTGGCAGCTGTCTTCCTGATTGGCTGTCACATTCCCAGGCAAAATATGTGCCCTTTAGCCTTTACCCCGCAGCCCCCTGGTTTTTGTAATCCTATGGGGGCTGCCATTACTGTTTACATTGCTGCCCAGCCCAATAGCTTAATTATTAAACCCTTTCTTGGGCTAATATTTATTGGTCCCGTCTCCACTAGATAAATGGGAGCCAGAGCATCCGTTGTTATAAAATTTTGGGCGCCCCTCCTCCCCCCCCCCCGAGTTGCACAGAGGTTCCGAAACACATACCCCCTCAGTTGGGCCTGTTCATTGCTCTCCCATTCTTGGAGCATGGCTCCTTTAAGTTTTTTGCTGTCGGCGGCTGCACATGCTCGGTATGAGCATGGCCACCATGTTTTTTATTTACATTTCGGTGGTCAGGTTTCTCCAGCCCCACCGGACCACCAACAATCCCACAAACCACCCGGAAGTGCCAAAAACACAGTCGGACATGGGCCCCACTCAGAAACATGGGCTAAGGTCACAGGACTGCCATGGCTGCAACTGCAGAACACCAACGGGGCCGGCTGGACCAAATCCCAACAGGGTCACTGCCTGGAACAGCGGCGAGGGAATGGGGGCCATAGCCCTCACAGGTAAGCCCATTTGGGGGGCTTACATCTATGTATACTCTATGAACCTTATGTCAGTCTGTTGATCTATACATAACCTCTCTTCTGCCCCCCAAGTAACACTCATGGCCCTTGGACTGCGCATGACCCTGGTATGTGAAAACCATTTACTGTACTTCTTGTACTCCTGTAGAAGGCTATGTTGAAAATTTGGTGCAAAACTATCAAAAACAATGAAGTTATGAGCCTGCTTTGAAATTTGCGAATGCAGGCTCATAACTTTGACAATTTTCAATATTTTGACCCCAAATTTTCAATATAGTCATTTCTTCACAGCACCTCATGAGTGTGACAGCTGTCATTTTTCAGACCCTGGCCAAAATGTATGGGTTTTTTATTTGCATGCTGAAAGGTGATTTTGCAGTCATTGCGCGAAATCACCTTTTGGGCAGGAGTTGACATTTTTCTCTGCCTTTGTTCATGAGATGGGGTCATAAGAAGATCTATGTTGAAAATTTGGTATAAAACTATTTAAAAACAATGAAGTTATGAGCCTGCATTGAAATTTGCAAACGCAGGTTCGTAACTTTGGCAATTTTCAATATTTTGACCCCAAATTTTTAATATAGCCATTTCTTTACAGCACCTCGTGAATATAACAGCTGTCATTTTTCAGATCCTGGCCAAAATGTTTTTTTACATCGTGAAAAGTGATTTTGCAGTAACTGTGCAAAATTACCTTTTGGGCAGGAGTTGAAAATTTTCTCTGCACTTGTTCATGAGGTGGGGTCAGAAGAAGGGTATGTTGAAAATTTGGGTCACAAATATTAACAAACAAGACAGTTACACTGCCCAACATCATCACTTCTGCTTTGCATTTTTAACTGTCAATAAAATGATTCCTTCACTGAAGCAATTTTTAATGTCACTTTCAGTGGTATCAGCACCACACACACACACCCATGACACCAGTGCATGTAGCAAACACTCCGCATTGACAAATGCTTGTTTTGTCCTATAGTAACAGTTCATGATAACCTCATTAAATCCTTTCTAACACTCACCAGTTCATGCAGGATTTGCTCACGCTGGTACTGGTGGGACCTGGTATACCTGTGCTGTATGCCTTGCACGCATGCGGAGCTCCTGCCTAGCTACTGGCTTAGCTCTTTTTTTTAATTATAAATCCAGGACTGGAGCACTCTGCCCTTACCTTTACTTGGGAAACTAACACCCTTTTTTCTTCTTTTTTTAAAAATAATAAATTAATATGCTTTAACATTTTAACATTATGTCTGTATGGCAGCCTACTTTCAGTTGCACTGTATCCCAGAGTGGCCATGGGATCCAAACCCCATTCCCCGGGTCAGGAGCGCAGTGCTCCTAACTGCTACACTGTTCTGTCTCCTGGCTTAGCAGATGCCGTTTCTTCTGTAAGACAAAGATGCCATTTACAGACCACCATCGAGGGGAATACATGCAGCTTAAGTAGTATGCCACCGCACTAACCTTCACTTTCAATCAGCCCTCTTACTGACCATGTGGTGCCATTGTCCTTTTGAGCTAGTGTGCAGTTTCCGTCTAACACGGTTGCTCCTAGCTGCTTATACGGCAGCTTCTTCTTGATCGAGCAGCACAAAAAACACTTCTGCACTTTATTCACTTGTAACCCCTAGGCGGCACTACTCTAGGGTTACTATTACTACCCCTGCCTGTATTTTGAAACAGGTTGAGGGACCTGGGTTCGAACTTAACAATTACCAGGGTTTCCCTGCCCTCAGTAACTACAATATTTTGGTGCCTCCACCCAGAGTAATGTATGTGGAGGTATCTACCTTGCCTGGTATAGCCCTCTGGAAAGCTATAACCACCCACAAGCCCACCAAGTGACCACGTACCTTGTAATGGGGAGCAGCCCTTTACAGCAGTTAACACACAGTTGGCAGTGAACATTAACAATATGCACTCATCCCTTGCACTTACCACCAGGGTCTGGTCTTCAGCAAACACCCTGGAACCCCCTTCAAAACAGCATTCAAAATAGGCATGCATTTTTAAATACATCTCCCCCAGACACATTAATCTTTACCCAGGCAATGAGAGAAACAAATCAACGGATTTATTAAGGGGGATTTGAACAAGGGAAAGGGCAAATCTACATGAATGATTACTGTTCTGGATTTAAACCAGGGCACTTTGCATGCATACATTCAGTCCCACTATACGGTCTTGCAGTTGCTGGGTACCCAGGCTGTTGGTGGCTAGCTTGAACATTGCCCGGGGTTGCAGCTGTTGTTGGGGCCCTTGATGGAAAGAAAAGGCAGTTGAACATGCAATAACAAGACCTTGGCTATTTGTATCTTCAGCCGGTTGGCTGAGTCCACTGTAACCCTGTAACACACTCACAACACCAGTTGGTAGAAGATGGCCTGGCGATATGGAGATCTGTTGCAGAGAACTGAAGAGCATGGGGAAGCTGGGCCTACATGACCCACCTCCGCTTCATGGCCTTTCCCTCCAGGTGACCGCAACCTGTGATTCCTTGCTGCGCTGGGGCTGGATCCCCAAGTTGGTCTCTCGCTGAGAAAACAGTAACTGGTGCAGGAATAGGCAGCTTGGCCCAAATCTGGCATGAGCCCAAGATTGGATAAACAACTCTGGCAAAGTTCAGTCTTTTACTGGTGAATGCCTCCAGCTGGCTAACAACTTGGCCAAACAAGGTAACTGACTCTCGGTGACTCCCTGGTTAGTAGGCTGCGACCCACCTCGAGCAATCAGTACATTTAATGGAAACAGCATCCAGTTCTCAACCTCTCAGTTTGGTTTCAGGCCGGTTCACAAACACAGCCAATATGCTGCGCAAACCTCTCAACTGAAATCGGTTTTCGGATTAGTCCATTTTACTGCCATTAGGCAGTCCAAGGCTGAAAACAAGTACAGGGAGGAAGTCAGGCCTTTCCCTGCCAGTTCTCTTCTGCTCCTTTCCTGGAGCTGCTTCTTGATGGTTTGAGCTGCTTGCTCTCTCCATTCTCCCAGCTCTTTTTTCTATCAGTTTTTGAACTAGTCCGATTTCCTGGCAATCCGATTGGTCAGGAGGAGCCGTCACTCACAATCCTGTACTCCCATTGTTTCTTTTAGGCACCAAACTGAAAAACTACAAGAACTACAGCTTTTCCCCATGAGGTACCTGAAGTAAGGACCCCTTGAGGTCCCCTGTGTCCCAATTGATCCAAATTCCTGGAAGTCCTGGACCAAAGATTAAGATGATGGCCACGCTGGGCTGACCATCGGGAGCAACAAGCAATAGAATTTTGATTTTAGTGTTTTTAGCATTTTTTTATGTTTGTTTTGTTTTATTTTATTTACCTTGCCACCCGGTTGTCTGGTCGTTTGGCGCTAAGAACTGTAATTAGCGCTCTTCAGCCACAGGAATCTGAAACTTTCTGAAAACTATGTGCTTGAAGTTCTGCTTGAGTTATATCAGCCAATAAAAGAAGGGATATTCAGACATTTGGACTGTCAACAGAACGATTACGCTTGGAGGAGTCTTCTGTCTTGAGAGGAGGAACGTTTCTGTGCCGAGAGGGAGAATGTCTTTTTGTCTGGAGGAAGAACATTGTGTAGTATCACAAAGTACTGAGGGGGTCCGACTGCTGCTGCTGTTGTGATCCAACGGGTTGTACTCCTTCCAGGGACTGTCCTTGACCTGGTGGTGTGCAGTAGTGTGTCTGCCGGTGGATGGCTGCACTATGGTACTTCTGTTCTGCTGCCTGGTTACTGGCAAGTGGCTGTGGCAGTGGGGCGGGGTCCAGGGAGAGGTCTGATGCTCCAGGAGGGTGTCTTCCTGTATTGGCAGTGGCGAGGTTGGAACACAAGATCGGTGCTTGCTCCTGGAATACAGCTGCATGGAAACTGTTCTCCCATGTTTCGGGCTGGAGTGGAAAGAACTAAGGCATTCTGTCTCTGCAGAAATAATCAAACTGATAGAGAGAGTTCTGATAGTATCGGTTAAAAGAATTTGAAAGCTCAAACTGTCTCTTCTTGGATAAGGCCCTGGATTGACCGGACTGGCAGTGAGAGAGCCATGAGTCAAACCAAGTAAAAGAAAAAAATAACTTTTTGATCTGGGCAGTGAGAGTGCTCGGTTCAAGGGGAACTTTTGGACATGGATAAGGGAGATGAGATTTTCTGTGGCTGAAATCTTTTCATCTGACGTGTGGCAGGATTTGTTAATTTAGTGTGGGGGCTGTTTTTGTGGTGGGGTGTGGTTTTAAAATTGTTAAATTAGTTAGTTTAAGGTTTGTTTTCTTATTAGTATTACTTGTGTGAAATGTGTCTGGGGCAGGGAATTGTAAGACACAGCTACTCGGTGGACCACCTCCATGGCCTCCATCCCTATGTGCTTCCTGAACTTCCAGCTGTGGCCTACAGGAGGTGTAGAGCCTTGGGAATAGCTTGGGGGGTTGGCAGTAGGGTTGGTACCCGAGCAGCTGTCAGGGTGCCCGGGATTTGGGTGGTGAGGCCAAGGAGATGCCCTGGGGCGAAATGGGAACTGGAGAGGGGGTTGTCTTGTTTAGTTCCCATACCCAAGTGTTCCACAAGGGAATGTGGGTAGTTAGCAGGTTCAGTTGCTTCACCTCGTCCTACTCAGGTTGTGTTGTGCAATGCCAGGTCGATGAGGAATAAGACTGCCATAATGGTGGACTTAATGTCCTCGGTTGACCTGGCTTGCATCACAGAGACCTGGTTAGATGAAAATGCCACCCCCATTTTGGAGGTGGCAGTTCTGACTGGGTACTCCGTGATACACAACCCGAGGGAGGATCACAGGGGTGAGGGGTAGCTATTTGTTTTAAAACCAGTCTGAGCCTCATAGTGCTACCTGTAGGTCACATGCGTTCATTTGAGTGTGTGGCCACCCAAGGGGGTGTAGAGGCAGGTTTCAGGGTCCTTGTTCTTTATCGTCCCCCAGGGTTGCATGGAGATTTTGTTGCTGAGATTGAGGAGCTCATCGCTGGCCTAGTGCTGGAGTCACCCAGGTGGTTAATTCTGGGGGACTTCAATGCATGGGTTGAAGGCAGGCTCTCGCGTTTCGGGAGTGATCTTTTAGGAAGCATGGGGGCCTTAGGCCTGTCGCAAAATGTAACAACAGCTATGCACTTGGGTGGCCACACACTGGATTTGTTTTTTTCATTAGGTTTAGAGGTGACTGACCTAAAGTGTTGATCAGGTAGTTTGGTTGGATCATAGCACCGTGAGGTTCACACTTGGTGATACCCCCCAGAGGGTCCTGCCCCTGTGGAGATGGTCTGATGTCGCCCATTGAGAGGAGTGTCCTCAACGGGACTATTGGCGGCACCGGACTTATTGAGTGTTGAGGCGGCTTGTGTGATTGGAGTGGAGGAAGCAGCGATGGCCTATAATGGGACGGTCACTGCGGCTTTCGATTCCATCGCACCCACTCGTGTCCATCCCTTGTCTACTCACCGGAGACCTCCTTGGTTTGATGAGGATCTTCAAAGATTAAAGACTAAGGGATGGAGGTTAGAGAGGTTCTGGAGGAGATCTGGCCTGCTGGAGGACAGATTGGCCCTGAGGTTACACTATACCAACTATCAGGGGCAATCTTCCGTAAGAAGGCAGGTTATCTGTCCAGGGAAATTGCTGCAGCAAGGAACAGACCAGCTCAGCTCTTCCGCACAGTAGACAAGCTATTACATCCTACCTGTCTCTGTGTGTGGAGGGAGCAGGTTCAAGCACAAGATGCAAGGAGCTGTCTGTATTCTTTGCCGACAAGGTGTCCTCTATCAGGGATGAGGTCCCCCCCGAGTACCTCTTGAAGGGGATGCACGGTCCGGCCAGAGATGTGTCGAGACACTCCTCCTGCCTAAGATGAGTTTGAGCTGGTTGAGGGTGGAGGACGTGATGAAGATAATTCTGAAGCTGCGACCAACCCAGTGTGATCTGGACCCAGGTCCTACCTGACTTTTGGCCGGATGTTTGGACCTGGTTGGGCCTGTGATTGCTGGGGTTGTCTAGAGTTCCTTGAGGAGTGGGGTTTTCCCAATGGCCTTGAAAGGTGCCTTGATTAGACCCCTTTTGAAGAAACCCTCCCTGGACCCAGACTGTCTCAGCAATTACAGGCCGGTCTCAAACCTCCCATTCTTAGGGAAAGTTATTGAAAAAGTGGTGGCCGTGCAGCTTGAGAGGCATCTTGCTTCTTCCTCCACCTATGAGCCTTTCCAGTCGGGGTTTCATGCAGGGCATAGTACAGAGACCGCCCTGGTGAGGGTGCTTAATGACCTCCTGATGGTGAGGGGCAGGAGAAACCAGACCATCTTGGTCCTCCTGGACCTCTCTGCAGCGTTTAACACCATGGACCATGAGGTGCTACTTGATCACCTGCGGTTCTTGTGTGTCCTGTCTGGTAATGTCATCAATTGGTTCAGGTCATACCTAACAGGCAGAGTGCAGTGGGTAATGATGGGGTTAGCTTCATCTAACCCGAAGCCTCTGTGCTGTGGGGTACCACAAGGTTCGGTCTTGTCACCCTTGTTGTTCAGGGTGTATATGTTGCCACTGGGGGGCATTATCAGGAGGTACGGGCTGGGTTTTCATTGCTATGCAGATGATACCCAGCTGTACTTGTCCTGTACCCCCAATACCCAGGTGTTGGCATCTATATTTAACAGCTGCCTCAATGAGATCCAGGCTTGATGACTCAAAACTGGCTTAAACTTAACCCAGACAAGACAGAGGTACTTGTTGTGGACCCAGTTCGTCGTGGCAGAGGGCGCTGTGAGGGGTTACCCCCTGGCATTATGTTGGGGGTGTTCCTTACTCCATCTAGTCAGGTGAAGGATTTGGGCGTGGTCCTAGACGACGGTCTGACACTCGATGCTCAGGTGTTGGTCGTCCTTAGGAGTAGAGTTTATCATCTTAGAAACATTGCTCGAATCCAAGCCTTGATCCCGCCAGAGTATCTGACCACACTGGTACATGCGTTCGTCACTTCCAGGCTGGACTATTGCAATGCCCTGTACCTATTGTTATCTGGAGGCAACCTCCGCAGGCTGCAGCTGGTGTAGAATGTGGCGACAAGATTACTGACTGGGGCAAGACACAGTGATCATATGACCCTGGTCCTCCACAGTCTGCACTGGCTGCCAGTTAGATGGCGGATTGTCTTCAAGGCAGGGCTCCTGACCTACAAGACCCTACATAAAGGGGGACCTGTCTATCTGCAAGATCTCCTTGCCCCCTACCGTCCGCCCTGGGCACTCCGTTCTGCCAGGGGTGCATCCTTGGAGTTCCCAGAGTGAGGCTGCAGCATTTTGGAGCTAGGGCATTTTCAGTTGCTGCGTCCACTCTGTAGAACTCCCTTCCTGGCTATCTTAAGGAGGCCCCTTCAGTGGAAGCCTTCAAGAAATGATTGAAAACACACCTGTTCCAGCAGGTTTTAATGTTTGATTAATTTTAAATGGGATAGATAGAATTTTAATGCCTATGTTGAATTGCTGCTTTGTTTTGAATTGCATTGTATAGCACTCAGAGCCCCTGGAATTGGGCGCTCAATAAATAAAATATATATCTTCTATCTTAAAAGTGGTGCCCAAAGTAAAATTGCATCAAATAAAGCTATGCAGTTGATTAATTGTATGAGACGAGGTTTTCAATCACGGAGTGGGGAGGTTTTGTTGCCTCTGTATAGGACAATGGTTAGGCCCATCTTGGATTATTGTTCCACCGTTTTATGTCCCTTCCTTATTAAGGATATTAGGGTAATGGAGAGGCCCCAGAGATCTTTTACTAGACTAATTGCTGGAGGTCAAGGAAAATCGTATGAGGAGAGATTGGAGAAATTGGGTTTATGGCCATTGGTGAACAGAAGGGTGAGGGGTGACTTATTGTTACTATATAAAATCCTAGGGGGTGAAGATCTCAAACTGGAATTGGGTCTGGAATCAGTGGTAAAGCCATATCACCTAAGAGTACATAATAAACAACTGAGGGAAGAAACAATAAGAACTGAATTGAGAAGAAATGGTTTTAAATGTAGGGCAGTTAGGATGTGGAATAGACTGCCACAGGATGTGGTGGATGCCGATAGTTTGGGGGTTTTCAAAAACAGATTGGATAAGTTCCTTATAGAAGTTGGTGACTTATGTCACCACCACTGAATTGTGGGAGAAGTCTATATGGGCTAGGCCATCTCAACTTCCTTAAACCTCCAGTATGAACTCCAGTATGAACATGGTGGCTCCCATTGGATGCATAAGTTGCAAGAAGGCAGGTTAGAACAAGCACTCTAATTTAAATATAACAACAAATTAGAAGTAAATATCTATAGTACTAGTTAGAGCTCCCTCTGCTTTACTATCAACCGCAGAGTGGGACAAATCAGGATGATACCCAGCTGGTCGCGAGCTTTGAAGCACTTGGACCCAGCCCAGGCCATTTACAGCATACTGGCTGAGTCACTTAAAGGGACAGGTGCTGAAGCACAGCATGGCACTCTCACATAGCTTAATACGATCACCAAATAACTGTGGAGTTACAATCTGTGCACGACATCTGCCTGGCAGTGGGCATTGCTGGAGCTCTGGGAGACACTTGAGGTATGCCCCAAATTGGTGGGCAGGGTTACACACTTCTTTATTGTTTCTTTTTTTTGTTGTTGTTTTGTTAATAATATCCCCACAGGAGCCAAAGACTATTTCCTGGAATGCCCTAGATGCAGACTGCTGGTAAGTGCCCATCTTCCTCAGTGTGATCTTTTTGTTTCCCTCAAATGAGTGAGGGGGGGTGAAGACATCTACTCTCCAAATCCTCCAGGCCCAAGGCAGGAGCTCAAGCCTTGCAACTTCTCCAGCACCTCAACCCTGCATGGGCCAGGATGAGGGGAATCACTCACCCTGGGCCCCCCCTGCCACGTAGTGGTCAGCATCTTCTGCCAACTGGGGCTCACCCCTGGTCCTCACGATCTGCTGCCAATTATATTATTTAGCCAATCAGTGAAACCAGATCAATGACCCTTTCTAAAGAGTAATTGTTCTGTAGTGTGTAACTAAGGTTTTCTTGCAGAAAAACATTGGGAAGTGCTGCCAAATGGAGCTACATAGCTCACTCTCCCCTGGCCCTTTTTGTGACCAAATTCTGTCCCACGTGGCAGAAGGCATTCCGTCCACTGACCGAGTCCCCTCCCCCCCGCTCCTGCACCACATCCAGCTCACACTGAGGCAGCACACATTGCAGTCACAGGCGCAGAAACAATTATCTTTTCCAGAATCCTGGGCAGGTAGCGACTGTTGATCACTCTGTCTAAGGATAGTAAGGAAGCTACCTGTGCTTAGGTCAGAGGAAAGACCACCATTGAAACATTTTTCACTTGAAAATACCAAGCAATTGTAAAATTAAACTGGGATGGCTCCCCCAGGTTCCCAAGAGCTGGCTCGCCCCTCTTCATTCATCTTGCCCGCCCTGAAGCCAGGGCCTTACCGCCACCTGCAGCCCTGGATGTTGCTGCCTGGAGCCTGTAGATCCCATTGCTTCTTCTTCTTCCAACCCGAAGTAGAGGCACAAGAGGGAGATCCTCTTAGGTGCAGACCCTTTTATGGGCTATGCTCCTCCCCCCTGGCCCTAACCCACCCTCCCCCTGGGAACTCTTACCTGCCTACTCCTCCATCCCTAGTGAGCGGCTACCTCTCCAGCCTATACCTGCCCACCCAGTGTCACTCCAGTCTATGCCCACAGACAAAAGCCACGCCCACTGCGATGCCTTGCAGACTCTCTCGTGAACTTAAATATGCTTCTGAGGGAGATGGTGACAGTGATCCTCCCTTACATGATAATCTGCCAAACCTACATGCTCACATACAAAGTCTACCAAAAAACACTTAATCTTTCTGAAAACACACTGATAAAACAGGTGAAGTATACTTGAAGTTACCTTCAGATAGACAAAAATCATTGCAACCCATGTAAAACAAAAGTGCCATGTAGTAAAAACTACTGTAAGATGTGGGGAAAAGCTATTCATATGATTTAATAATTTTTGTACTTACAGTGCTGATTGAGAACAGTTAGAGGGAAACATCCACTTGTGAACAGGTCCCACCTCAGTGTGAGGCAGGGCCTGATTAGCACTTTTGAAAACATCTTAATTTTTTGACTTGCTGTGATTGTAGTAAATAAAATTTTATCTGGTTGATCCTGCTGGCATTTAGAAAGGAAGCACCCCAGCAGCGCACCCACAATCTCCCACGGCTGTCCCGAGAATGATGTATGAGCTGGAAAGCAATCGCAGGAGCTTTAATGGGGGTCCTGTATAGTCAGAGCTATTGATACCTCCAGTATGCAATGTGCATGTCTCGGTGCTATATTGCAACCAGGCATAGACTGGCAGACAACTGCCAGTCTATACCTGGTCTCAGTATAGCTCCAAGATATGTACAGTACATTGCAAACCAGAGCTATTAATAGCTCTGACTATATAGGACCCCTATGCATGCTCCCTCGGCTGCTCCCTGGCTCATACATCATCCTTGGGACAGCTGAGGTGGGTTGTGGATATGCCATTAGAGATGTTTCCTTTCAAACTGCTGGCAGGAGGGATGGCAGGACCAACCAGATAAAATCTAAATTACTACACTCACAGTAAGACAAAAATTAAAACTTTTTGTGAAAATGCTAACCGGGCCCTGCCTCACACAGAGGTGGAGTCCAATTACAGGTGGACATTTCTCTTTAATAAACAGTGTTTTTTTCTGTAACTTGATTAGGCACCCCAGTTATCCATTTATTTTTTTCTTGCACCAAAGTAAGTAGTTGTTAAACGGGCTTTATTATTTAACATCTAGAAACTGGCAAAATGGCCGGCCCATCAGCACAGCAGTCACGGCACTGCTCGCGATGCAGGCAACCTGAGTTCGGAAGCGAGCTCAGGGCATTGGAAGGCTGTGCAGGGGGATGAGGATCGAGCAGCTGGAGCACTGCCCTCCTCCTCCTCCGGGGGGGAGGGTTTGCAGAGTCTGGGATCTCCCTGGCTCCTACTGGAAGCTGGGGGAACAGCACCTGGGACTGCCCAGAAGTCAGGAGGGGTGGGGCAGATGCTGACATGCAGTGTGCAATAGCACATGGAACACATCATGGCATCATTGCATGCCACTCCACTCAGAGGTAACCAAGGGGAAAAACAACCACCGGCAGCAGGATGGCACTCCAACACCTGCAGGCCCCGTCCCTGACTAGCTGGGCTCATCAGTCTGCATTTTGGGAGCTGGTTCCAAATGGGGCTTGGGGGACCCTGTAAACCCCCGCTGGGTGGGGGGCAAGCCCTTGGGAGTACCAGCTGGCAAGTAAGTCCCGGTGGTAGTCGGGGCTGGGGTGGCCAGGGCAGAGTGGGACCCTCCGGTGGGGACGGGGGGAAATTAAAAAAAAATGACAAAATATGTTTTTTCCAGATTTATTCAATATTGAGTGACTGAAAATTACTAAATACAATCTAGTCAGCACTGCAAGAGGTAGATATCTTTATATTTTAGAATATACACTACATAATGATTAACGTTGATTCATTTCAAAAATACAAACCATTCTTCATATTGAAAGTTTGTATAAGTGGCAATACATTTATCTAACATAACCCTTGCAATTTCTGCAAAAGTCTCTGCATTTTGGGATAACATTCTCCACAATTTTCCAGTGACCCTCACCATGACGTGTCAGAACACTGTAAAAAATGTGGGGGCTGAATTTAAGAGGCGCTTGCTAAATGAATGTTAAAATTATGTATGTGTGTGTGTGTGTTTGTGTGTTTTGGTAGCAGGCAGTCTGACTAACTCAGCACTCTCAAGCTTTCTCCAGGTAAAGGTTAAAATCAAAAGAAAGGAAATATTGGCTACCTGACTGTGTAACACTGTGACACAGAACAGTGAAACAAAATAATTTTCACACTGTTGCGATTCAAATCTGAGATGCTGTTCCACAGTGAGGCAATGTATTCTGTTGGTTAATAACCATCAGCCAGGAGATTTGATCTAAATCCATCCCCAGACAACAATGTGGTCTTACGGTTAGAGGCAAATAAAAGACAGCGTCACTGTCAATAAAACATCACATCTCACTGGTGCTGTTCTTGGAAGATACTGTGCATTCTAAATAACTTACAAATCAGTTTGTGGCAAAACCTTCTGTACATTCTTAATAGACAACAAAACAGCTTGCGGTAAGCCCATTTAATAGAGGATAGGAATTCACATGTTGGTTGATTAGGCTTGCTTTCCTGCTGTTCCCTTAATGCAATTTATAAGTATGCCACTAGAGGGATATCAGGAAACATTATACAGCTCTAGGTAATCTGCCACAACCTCTACACAGACCTTCAAAGGAACAGATAAACAGATAAATCAGAGTTGAACTACAGTGAACTATTTGTTTGTATGGTAATCATATGCTTTTATTGTTACCCTTTTTATTCCTTTACGTACTATTGCGATTACCTGCTGCAATTTTTCTCAGCTCTACTGGATACAATTGTAAATGAGGCCTGTGCTCAACTTACTTTCCAATAAATAAACTGAAAGTTGAAATTTGCTTTCCGACTTGATATTTTGATTTCATAGCAGATACGAATCTCTCTGCAAAACAGATATGGATCTCTGAGTGCCCTTTAAATATCACTGAAAAATAGTGTTCCCTCATACTGTTTTGGTGAGAGAACCATGAAGCAAAGCAAAACAGTTCTGTCAGTCTCAAACAGACTGAGATCATTACCGATATTTTTATGTTGTCTTGTGCACGCAGCACAAGCAACATTTTGTGACAGCTTATTGGAGCAGCAGGTTGTGGAGGTACAGTCGTGTTGTGGCCAATGGCGCCACTGCTTTTTTGGGCTAGTCTCTGTGGCACCAATAAATGAGCACGCTGCCTATGACAGCAGTTCAGAAGCGTGCCAGCAACTTTAAAGAAATCCACCATTACAATGAGAGACAGGCTCTTCATTACAGCGGCAGATCTCACATGACTCCATTATGTGCCCCTGGTGAAACGTTTCAATAAACATGGTGGCGGCTCCCGCCATCCGCCTCTCATAGTCCCTACAAAGCCGACGTCAGGGGT